>OY288254.1:67259673-68474048 GCA_958450325.1 Agrostemma githago
ATGTTCTCGGAAACACATAAGGAAAGTGTATATGAGAAAGAATATTATATTGAAAGCTGATTTTATTGAATTTTGAAAAAGAGGACAGAATATAGTTGACTCTGACTCTGACTTTGACTTTGACTTTGACTTTGGAAGAAATAGCGCATCCTAGACTCGGACTCAGACTCGGACTTAAATCAGATCCGGACTCTCGGATGATGTTGTCATTAGTCGTCGGCTTCTAAGGAATCGAGTTGATGTCCAGTATAGCCTTCAGTGGAAACTTCACCCAGATCTTCATTGTGTCGAAGATCGTCTTCAATCCTAATGCCCATTTCGGTAAGCACTGCAAAGTTTGAAATGCCGGCATACCTAAGATGGACGCGGTAAGAAGATAGGAGGTTGTTGATGAATGCCTCCACTAGTGTCTATCGTTGGGATTGTTTACCAACCTTACACTCTCAGCCCTCCATCTTTGAAGATATTTAGTGAACCCTTCTTTGGGCTCTTGGGCCATGATTTCCAAAGTACGCATTGTAGTCTGGATCTCGATATTATCAGCGTAGTTCCGAGCGAACTCCGTTGCCACGTCATCCCAAGTCGGGTATTTTTTGGAGTCGAGCCTGTAGTACCAGGCTTTGGGGTGCTTCTTGAGGGAGGAAGGGAATAAGTGCTTAAGCATGGTGGACTTTACCCCTTTTACCGCCATGAAGTCTTTGAAAGCCCGAATGTGGTGGACCGGGTCTTCAGTACCCTCAAACATAGGAATTCCCGTTAAGTTGAGGTCGGCAGGTAGCTCGTCATTCAAAGGTGAATAAGTACGAGCATTTTCGGTGTGGATCGAGTTGTTCGTTGATAAGTGGACTTGCTCTTCGAGCCTATGAACAACACTGATCAACTTGGCTATGGGCCCAGTGGGTTCAGCTCCTTCAACTGGGGCCGTCTTCTCTATGGCACTTAGGCGGGTGGCTAAGGTTGCTTGGTTAGCCTGAATGGTAGCCAGTTGGGCCTCGATCTTGGTCAGAGCATCTTTCAATTCGTCCATCTTGCGTTGGTATCTAGTTACGGGTGGCCTGTCTGTAAGAACATCGCGTAATCAGTAAAGTTGCTTCGGAACTCGAACTCACCAAGGCATAGGGAATAGCGCAGGAGGAGAGACGACTCCAGTTTGATTCGGGTTAGACTCCCCTAAGACAAATGTGTAAGGTACGATTCTCGGAGTGACTGTGATTAATCACTCCGTTGGAGAATGGCCCCCAATGTGAGACTAAGGACTTAGATGGTGTGGCATCTTAAGTGACTCGAAAGTGGGGTACGTGAGACACGTGTAAGACATGACCCTTAGGGCAACCGTGATTGATCGCCCTGCTAAGGGGTAGCCCCCCAAGTGGGATTGAAGATTTTGTTAAGACTCGAGTGTCGGACGAGTGACCCTTAGACGTAAGGACCGTGAACCTTTTGTTATAGGGCTATGCCCTGTAAGAGGTTGACTCGGAAAAGACACCTAGACGGGTGACTTGTGCAAGGTGGGCCTTCCTTAGGATTTGGCTATGTGGGCCGAGTCCTGCTCGAAGGGAGGTCCACGTGAGATATTTCCAGACTTTGGACTCGAGTGTATTGACGGGCCCTCCTTTGTAGGAGTTTGTCCTACGTAGGTGGGCCTTGCCTTAGTCTAATAAGGCGGGCCGGGATAGGGAAGAAACTCTTGATGTAAGATCGACAGAGTTTCGACGCTAGAGACCTTGACAACTTAAGACACGACCCGACACTGCTAAATACGGGAAGTCCTAAGAAGAGGAAGGTTTGGAAAATGGATTGTTTTTGAAAAAGGACCGAGAGGACTCGGTGGAGAGGCCCAAATTTCGAAAAAAGAAATGCTAATTGGGCCACGAGTTTTGAAAGTTCGAAAGTATTTTCGAGTTTTGAATTGGGCAGCATACCGTCTAGAAAATAGGCTATTTTGAGTAAAATCATGAATCCTAAATTCGGTATGTGTCCGGGGTTTTGAAATTGAATTGTTTGAAAAGGATGCAATTTTGAAAAATTGACGGTTTTTGAAAACGACTCGGAAACCAAGTGGCACGTAGTCACACAAGCATTATAACGACGCCATGTATGCTCTATACTAAGTCTCGGTCGGTCTAAAGAGGGTCTATACCAGTGTACATAGTCTAGACGTTGATCGGGACGGACTTCCTAAGTCGAGTTGATCTTAGAACATGCCGCGAAACCCACTCGAATCGACTATGGACACCTTTTGACATATCCATATTGGAGTACATCAACGGTATAGTGGGACGTCGGTCACGAGTACCGGCCCGGGAAAATATGGGTTATGCATGAACCGTAAGACTAAAACGCGCATTGTACGTGTCAAACGATTTCTATTCGAGTCTCACCCTGAGGATGCCGATGGTAAGTCACGCATCAGTTAATCCCCAGCGGAGTCGCCAAATTGTGGACATGACATAGGTCCACCCCGACGCGGCCACGCGCGGGTTTGGGTAGGCGAATGAATCTCCATATGAGAAGGATCGAATTGAAATTTAGGTCTATGTGGAGTCACCACCGAATTTTATGGTTATTCGGAACCGTTCGAGCCCACTCTATGTCGTAGTGGACCGTATACAAAATACGGCCCATTTCCGATGTCAGAGTTTATTGGGCTCGTCCCTTTGCATATCGATATAGATGCCGACTTAAGCGGTTAATCGTATATTGAATGACTCTCGTTGCCAATGGTTTCGGGCATCCGGAAACCACGGTTCTGAGTAAGGGGTGAGGGTACGTGTTGGGAAGCCCACAAAGGACACCCAACCCCGCCCGCACATTGGCGGCCTCTACTAAGAACTCGAATGACTTACAATGCGCGCGTTAGTAAAACGGGAAAATGATATGCAAACAGTATTTTCCCTAGACATGCGAATTGAATTGAAAACGGGTTTCTAAGTCGATTTAATGCAACTAAAATTAACGTCAAAGTTGTATTTTAGCATGCGGGTTCATTTAGTACAATAAACGAATAACAATTAAATTGACAAAAGAAACAACAAACGCGTTAGTAACGATGCAATATAACGAATAATAACGGTTTGTGCAAAATATAAGATGAGATGATGTAGATATGATGATGCATGGTTTGAAAAGATAGTATACATGTGATTGATTAAGCACCTGTTGACATAAGTCTTAAAATACTATCGAGTTTAAAAAACGGAACAATGTACGACTTGTGTTTTAGTCGTTGTAAGGCTACTCGATCGAGCGGTCGATGGACTCGATCGAGTAGTCCTGTAAAAAACAGTTCTGTTTCGCATTGCTGACCATACTCGACCGAGTTATTGGCCAACTCGGTCGAGTACCTGGCCACTCGACCGAGTGCCTGATCCACTCGATCGAGTGGTGGTCGTGTCGTGCGTTCTGACTCGAATTTGAGGTGCCACTCGACCGAGTGGATCAGGCACTCGGTCGAGTGCCCTCTGTGCGATTGAAAAATCGTGTATGAAATCGTGTTGATTTTGAAATCGTTTTTTTAAAATCGCTTTAAATTGATTGTTGTGATGTGATTAAATTTCCTCCGCATTAATAATGTCATAATTCTAACGAATTGTTTTGACAATTATTTTAGCATCAACGAAAATTGCCTTAAATCGATTTAATGTGATTTTAGAAAAGTCGATGCTTTAATTAAATAAATAATAAAAAACTTGATTCCCTCGACTTCTCCGACATCGAAATAAATCCCTAGGGATTGTGATGTCGGATCCGTGTCAACGGGTTTCGACCCTTATGAATAATTGCTTAGAAAAAGATGAATGCGCGATACTAAAATGCAATAATAATAACGAGGTAAAATAATAATAATAATAATAATAATAATCGTAATAATAATAATAATAATAATAGTACGTAATAATAATAATAATAATAATAATAATAATAATAATAATAATAATAATCAAAAAAACGGAAAGGAGAGGAAAAGAAGGAGGTTTGTCACCCTCAACCTACATGTTTTTGTCTCGGCACGGACTCGTAAACGCGGCTTTGGCACGGGAGTCTTCGAGGTGTATGGAGGCTAAGTTGTGGTGGCTCGGGTTGGATTCCTAAAACTAGGTTTAGGGTTTTTGCTAGTGTAGAATTGCTAGGGTTTTGAAGTGTGTATAGATGTGTTAGGGTTGTCCTAGAGTGTACTAGGGTTTTTAGGGTAGATGTGTAAGATGATGTCCTAGAGTGTACTAGGGTTTTTTTTGTAGATGTTGTAGATGTGTTAGATTAGGGTTGTGGAGGTTGCTAGGGTTGTCTCGGAAATGACTTTGACCGGGGTTGACCCAATCACTAAAAGTCGGTTTTATTTCCGGTGTCGGTTTTGGCCCAAATTAGTCTTGTTTGACTCGGAATGATCCACTGGGCCTGGATTTGAGGTTGCTTTTGTGGAATTTGTACTCCGTAAGTGCATTAGCCAGCGATTAATGGATTTGAGCCCGTATCCGAGCGCGTAAAAACACGTTAGCGTCCGATCATCATCGGGTTTTTTTTGGAAACTGCCATAGACACCTGGCAGTCAAAATGCGGGTGTCTACAGACGCCATGTATGCTCCTAGTCTAAGTCTCGGTCGGTCAAATAGGGTCTATACCAACAACGATGGATTTCTCGTACTGAGGACGGACTCCCTAAGCCGAGTGGGTCTTATGACATGCCGCAAAACCTAAACGAGTTCCACCATCGATGTCTTTAGTGCGCCCTAGTAGGAACGCACCGTGGTATAGTGGGACGTCGGTCACAAGTAACCGGCCCGGGAAAGAATGGGTTATGCATGAACCATTGAACTAAAACGTGTACATTACTATTCGAACGATTTCTTTTCGAGTCTCACCCTAGGGATGCCGATGGTAAGTGACTCATCAGTTAATCCCCAGCGGAGTCGCCAAATTGTGGACATGACATAGGTCCACCCCGACGCGGCCACGCGCGGGTTTGGGGAGGCGAATTAATCTCCATATGAGATGGTCAAATTGAAATTTAAATCGAAGTAGGAGTCGCCACCGAATTTTATGGTTATTCGGAACCGTTCGAGCCCACTCTATGTCGTAGTGGGCCGTATACAAAATACGGCCCATTTGCGATGTGAGAGTTTATTGGGCTCGTCCCTTTGCATATCGATACCGATGCCGACTGGAGCGGTTAATCGTATATTGAATGACTCTCGTTGCCAATGGATTCGGACATCCGGAAACCATGGTTCTGAGTAAGGGGTGAGGGTACGTGTTGGGAAGTTCACTAAGAACACCCAACCCCGCCCGCACTTAGCGGCCTTTACTAAGATATCGTTCGTTTTTTATGTACACGTGTTAGTTCGACGGTTGAATGATATGCAAACATTATTTTTCTAAGCATGTGAGAAAAATAAAGTGGGTTGCTAAGTCGTTTAATGCATGTTTAAACTAATAACGTCAAAGTTGTTAGCATGTGAGTTCGTTTTAGTCTAATAAAACGATAAAAACAAATAGAAAAGCTACAAACACGAGAAAACGAGTTAGTAACGATGAATAAATCGAATAAAGATGCAAATAATAAATAAAATGCATGATTTTTAGAAAATATTTATGACACGTGATTGATTAACACGTGTTGACCGAGGTCGAAAAAAAGTATTTATTGAAATATGTAGCGAAAGTCGCATTTAATGTAAAGCTCGAAAAGAATTAAAATTAGAAAAGCGAAGAAACGAAAAAAATAGGACTCGGCCGAGCAGGCTGTGGCGCGAGTCGCATGACAGGCGCGCCGCGCGACTCGCGTGACAGCCTGTTCGGGTTTTTTTGTTTTGTTCGAAAAATCGTTAATTCTCGTAAACCGCGTACAAATATGGATTAATTTATACTCGACTTATATTTTCAGCATTCGTTTATAAAATCGATATTGAATAGTTAGAATAATTTAGAAAAAAAAGTTTTGAAAAGCTTCGTTTTGGATGAAAAAATAAAAAATAGAATTTTGAACGAAAAAGATGTTAATTCTCTCCGCGTTAAGAATCGTCGAATTTTGTTTAAAAAAGATATAACGATTTTATTTAGCATGAACGAAAATAATTTAATTTAGTTCTTGTAGATACGATATTCGATTAAGGAATCGGTATCGTATTTTAAGAACGTTATTTGAAAATAGTTTTATTATCGAAAATAAATAAAAATATGATGCGACGAACGACCCGTATTAATAATTAGACGACCGACGAAAAAATAAATAAAAAACGACGGACGAAAAAAAAGATAAAAAAAACGTGAGATAGGGAGAGAGAAAGGAGAAGAGACGGGTTTGATTTTACACCCTCAACCTACATGCTTTGTGTTCTCGGAATAAGGCTCGTCGGACGGTAGTTTAGACTTGGGAGCGTCGAGATGATGTGGATGAGTTAAGGTGTCGGATTTTGGAGCGTTTTTGTATGTGTGTCGTGGGGTTCGGTCGGGTAGGATGGGACGGTTTCGTCGGGTTTCGGGCAATAATTCGGAATTCCTTCGGATGTGATCTTCGAGACTAATTTTGCTATGATAATTGTGTATGAGTTGCTGAAATTTTGTTGTATGTTGATCGATAATTGATGTGTGTGAATGTTGTGTTTTTTGTGTTGAATAAGAGGTCCTATTTCTAGGAATCGAGGTGGTCTTACTTGTGTGGCAAGAAACACCGTTTCGGATAGGAAACACGAGAGTTCGTAAGGGAATAAACTTCTCGTTTCTTGGTGAATAAGCCAAAACTCGGCTGGTTGGGGGAGATATCTCGGCTGTTTCAGCCGAGTATCTGAGCTCGGGTGGTACTTCGTTTCGATTTCCGGATAGAATTCCTACTTGAGATCGAATTCCATCCTTAAATGGATTTGTTTAATATTATTTGAAGGCTGATTTTTGTAGTGTCTGAGTCCGAATTGGACGCGTAAGGTCACGGCCAGACCGTGTGACTCGGGAAAAAATATCTTTGACCGGGTTTGACTCGGTTGCTAAAAGACGGTTTTACCCCTGGTGCCGGAATCGACCCAAATTAGTCTTATTTGACTCGAAACGACCCACTGGGCCTGAATTTGAGGTCCGTTTTGTGAGATTTGTACTCCCTAATAAGCCTACACCAAATGTCCATGATTTCGAGCCCATATCCGAGTCCATTAAAGCATGTTTGCGTCCTATCATCATCGGGTGTTTGGTGGGACCGTCTATAGACACCTGACGGTCAAAATGTGGGTGTCTACAAGCTGTTTTATTACTTGAATATATAAATAAATTAATACAATTATAATTAAAAAATAACAAGCGGTAAATCCTTAAAAGAAACATATAATAAAAATTAAAATAAAGCAATCTAAAAAATGAAGAAAAATACTTATTTTTTTAAAACTAATATATATTTCTAAGAAATAATAAGAAAGATATTTAAAAAATCTATACTAAAATGGGAAGGTAAAAATTAAAGATTTAACTTTTTATAAGCAAATCAACTTTAAAATGAAAATTTAATTATAAGAAAAACGTATAAGGCTTAAAAGAAAAAAAAATTACAAAGTAGTAATAATTAAAAAAAGCGAAAAATTAGTTAAAAACAATTAATTTTTTCCATATTATAAAGAAAATTAATGGATACCATTGAATTAGAGAATCATTATTTTTGAAATATTTAGAAATTTCTAAACTTTAAGTAACAATAACCTTATATTATTTCTTTCCTTTTTTACTTTTATTTGTTCATATATAGATTTATTAATTTATTTAATCAAAGAAACAAAATATTTTTTTCATTTGTTCATATATAAATTATTTCTTTCCTTTTTTTCCCTTTTTTTGTTTCCTTAATTTATAATTTTCGCTTTTTTGTATCAATTTTTTTAAAAATCGAAATAAACAAAATATATCAATTAATTCGTATCTTACAATTTAAAAAAGAAAAATGACAAGTCATTATCCTAAGATTATTTCAAAAAATTATACTCCTATTAAAAAGTGAATGTACAATAATATTTATTAAATCATGTGAATATAATTATGATATAATTTTTTCATGAAAATAATAATTACATTAATGATAATTGTATTAATTACTTTTCCTTTAGTATCAATATAAATCAAGATTAAATGAAGGGTACCTAAAATATAATTCATTTACATAATGAAAGGTAATTAAGAAAGATAATTTGTAATTAACTTAATTATAGTTGGGTAACAAATTAACGAAGGGTGCAAAATTACTAATTTAACCCTAAATTAATCATTCATGATTAAATAGAAAATGACACGTGACGCGATATGGTTAGTTGTATATGAAAATCGCATGCATGTAAGGGCAATCTTTTGACCTTTTCGTTAAAATTGGGCCTATTGGAAAAAAAAAGTACAGTATTTATTTTTTATAATAATAAAATAAAATCAAACAAAATCCTAAGTGATGTATACTATGGAAAGTTTTCCTAAAAGCTAAGAAATATGAGTAGAATAGAAGATTAACATAAATAAATTGAAGAGACACACGCACACCCAAACCCAATAAGTAGAGGATTAAGGTTATAGTATGTATATATAGATGCGAGTCGAATTGTTTTGATTGATAGATTATTATTAGGATTTAGGATTGAGAGGGAAGTTAGGTTGAAGTATGAGTAGTGAATGGTGGAAAGAAAAAAAAGGGAGATGGTCGGAACTAGCAGAAGAATTGTGGGAAGAAATAGGGAAACGAATGGAGAGTGACGTGGATATACAGATGTTCCGTTCAACGTGCAAATCATGGAGAAGTCTACTTCCATCACCTTTCCCCTCCGTTTTCCCTATGGATGTCCCTCCACTTTCAGGCTATTGTGAGTTCAAACCCTTTTGGCTAGTCGAGCAAACCGGCTATCTAATTGCTGATGAATCTGACAATCCCCCGTTTCTGGTTGTTTTCCAAGCCAAACCCGGTGGTACTATGGACCGTCCCCTTTTTTCCCCACTCCGCCTCTTCAATCCTCGCCTCATTAACCCAGTCCCAGACGAATCTCGTCTTTCACTTGACCTGCATCAACTACGCCGAATCTCCTACATATTCAAAAATTATAATCTTCACTTACCTTACATTCCCCAAGAAACCGGCGTATCTTCGAAAGACTCTCTCGCTAATAAACTCGTCTTATTATCCTATGACAACCAGGATGTCACTCTCACCTTCGTAGCGCTTCTCCCCAATGGCAGCCTCGCCAAATGGACGGTTAACACCATGGAGTGGAGATCAGTTTCCCAACGACACTCTAATTTCGACGACATTATCAACTACCGTGGAAAGTTATGGGGGGTGGACTTCGATGGCGGAGCCTTTGTTATGGACGAAAATCATAGCAGCAGCATTATGACTCAAGTTGCCGCGTCTCCTATTATTTTTAGTGACGGCGGAAATACATTCGTATGGGACAGAAAGACTTCCAAGTTGACACCATTGATCTCCCCGTATTATAGTGCTAAGTTTAAGGATGACAGAAATGGTGTCTCCTGCTACGATCACACCTCACGCCTCAAGGGAAGGAAGCGCCTTGTAGAAACTCCCAAAGGAGAGCTTTACATGCTCTTCCCATGTCGCCGCAACGATGGCCAATGCGACTCCTCTCTCCCTTCCAATCAAATCAAGGTCTTTAAATTAGTAAATTCTAAAAAAGATAATGACAAGTACGAATGGTTGGAAGTCGAATCTATTGGAAATGATATGGCTTTCTTTGTTACTCATCAAACCAGCTTTTGTATTGGGCGCTTGGAATTGGGACTCGACGAGAGTAATGGAAATTGCATATTCCTCAATTCGGCAAGTTTCAGCCGGAGCTACTTGTCACAAACTCGTGATATCCCATTGTTCTCAAGTACTAAACCATGTCCAACTACTACTGGAGTGTACAGGATAGCAGATAAACAGTTCAATGTAGTAACACCTCTCAATTATCCTCAGATCTGTTACACCGACCTTCCTTTTTTGAAGGAGGATCATTCTGCGCAAATCCGCGACTTTTCAGAAATTTTACGTTTTTTGGCCGAGTTTGCCAAGGAGCAGGAGCAATCACATAATAGCGATTAACAGTAGCAGAATACGGTTAGCTGATTGTATTAGCAGGTTGACTATCAAATTAAATTAGCAGAATTAAGAAATAATGTCGGATAATTAGCAGATTATAGGAGAATCGAGTTGTTTTCGGGTATAAATTCAATATGCTCATATTAGCAGCATATTTTTCGAAAACACTAGATTCCGATCAATATGCCGTTTATCAAACGGAGCCTATATATTGACCCTTGATTTTTTTTTAGTACTTCCTATTACTATTTGGTTTTTCATTTGTCAACCTTGTAATTCATACTATAGTTGCATTGGATCGATCGTATGTCGATCAAGTCCAGAATCGCATCAAAGAAAATACACGACAAATTAAAATTGAATCAAATGACCTAATAATTTGAAAAAAAAAATGAGGCAAAGTTTTGTTTGTATGAGTACCTAATTAGTTTAAGTAGCGGACTTCAATTATGCATGATGTGATTAACAAGAAACCAACATCCGACTGCTGTTCAAGAGAAGATACTGTTTTGAGTCGGATATGTGTTGTTCGTTCTGATAACTTTGTTTCCCTTTATCACTCTTTCGTTTCAGCTTAAAACACGGTCCATTACTGATTTACTGGAACGGTTATAAAATCTGGTCCAAGCCGAACAACTGCTAACAAAGTACAAGTGCTCGGAGAGATCATTCTCTAGGAACTGAGTCAAAAAGAGCATAACTCAAATTTCTATAAATTGAAACGCGAATCTAAGCTATCAAAAACACAGCACAGGCACAAAATTCAGATGTTTTGATAACAGTTGTACACTCGACGCAGCTAAAGAGATAGTGATGAGCTCTTCATAGCCCTTTAGCTAAGATGTACCTTTCATAGCATCAAGCATTTGCTGCAACTGGAGTACCCAAATCTCCCAGTCTCGAAAACCCGGTTCTAAGTTTGACATTCTATGTTTAGTATGGAGTCTCTTTGTAGCAGAGAATCGGAACTACTAAGCCTAATTGCGTCATCCATCATCATAACTAAGTCTTCTCCACATTCCATCCAATCTTTTACTCTGAAATTGTGAACAATCTCTATCAAGTCCACAAGATTACTACCAGGAATTCTCCCACCTACTTCTCTCTTCATCGCATTTTTGACCTCGACAGCATCCTCCCGTTTTCCAGCAGCAGCATAAATGTTGTATAAAAGTGCATAACACATTGCATTGTTCGGTTCTACTTCTATCAGTGCTTTGGCTACTTTTTCACCTAGAGATGCTTCACCTTGGAATCGACATGAACTTAGCAAAGTCGCCCACACTAAGGACTCCGACCCCATATCAATGACATATTCCTTAACTTTTCTAACAGTTTCTAATGCCTCTTGCACAAACCCGTTGCTTGCAAGAAGATTAGCCATGCACCAATAATGTGCGAAATTGGGTTTTAAACCATGTACTTCAACCATCTGTTGGAAATGTACTTGTCCTTCTTCCACGAGCCCTGCACGTGTACAGGCACAAAGAACACCAACATAGGTTATTTCATCAGGACGTAGTCGTTGTCGTTGACTTAACTCAGTTGAAATAATCATATCTTCGAACAAACAAAGGCCATCCCTAGGATTGCCATGGAGGCAATAACCTAAGATCATTGAATTCCAACTAACCAAGCTTTTCTTCGGTAAAGCATCAAAAATACCAAACGCCACCTCAATTTTACAGCATTTGTTGTACATATCGATTAAGGCCGTGTTTATGATCAAACTCAAATTCCATAACCTTTTGATTACAAACCCATGTATAGATGCACCCTCTTTAAGTCTAGCAGACCTTCCACAGGCAGTAAGCACATTAACCACAGTCGTATCGTTACCTAATACTTCATTCTTCACCATTTCCCTAAAAAGCTTCATCACACACCCGGGATTCCTACCTTGAAGATAACCCGTCATCATAACATTCCAAGACACCACATTTCTCTCAGGCATAATATCAAACAACGTATGTGCCTTCTTCAAATCACCCATTTTCGCAAACCCATCTATAATCGAATTCCACGAAACCGAATCCCTCTCAAGCATTTTATCAAACAGCTTCAGAGCAGTCTCAGGCAGTCCACAACAGGCATACATATGAATCAAAGAGTTCTCAATTTGCAATACTCCATCAAACCCATACTTAATCACTTGCCCATGACACTTTTCACCCAAAACAACACTACCAAACTTAGAACAGCAGCTAATCAATGGAGGAAATGTATAAGAATTGGGGAAAATCCCACCATTTTTCAACACTTTGAAGTAAAACCTAACACCTTTACAAGGGGAACAGCTTGAAGAATAAGCCTTAATCACAGTATTAACACAAACAGTATCTGGGTTTATAATATTATAAAAAATCAACAAAGTGTAACGCAAATCTTCAACAAATGACGATAATTTAAGCAACTTACTGCAGAAATATGGGTTTTGTATCCTGCCAGAAGTTAGTAATTGGGCATGGATTTGATAAAGATGGGATCTTTGAAGTGATTGATGATCAAAATAGGTTGAAATCCGATGAACAATTGAGATATTATTGCAAAGATTAGAGTAATGTTGGAAAAAATTAGGGGAAATTTGAGGTAATGGAGAGTAATTGAGACAAGAAACGCCTCGAATTAACACTCTTGCCATTCATCAGAAACTGGGTTTATCTCGTATTTGAATTTGATTTCCGCCATTAACGCACATTCATGATTCTTTCGTTTCTCACTCTATAGAACTGCTAGGTGGAGGCGCATAGAGGGAAAGTCAGCGTGGTGGTACTAAGCGTGATACGACATCGTATCGTATTAAAAACGGTCTAAACGACGAGCGACGTTCCGGAAATATAGATTTTTTGTTGAACGAAGAGCTTACTTAGTCAGGAGAATTCGAATCTGAGCTACTATTACCGATTAAGCAGAGTCATAAACAAATAAACAATGACTATGACTCTGGTTCAAAGGTTATACTCCCTCCGGTTCTTTGGAATTGCAACATTTATATGATTTGTGAGGTATATTTTAATTAAATGTTGCAATTTCGAAGAATCGGAGGGAGTATTATATAATGTACGAGATTTTATTTTCGAAATTCCATTATCTAACCCAATTCGATAAGGAACGAGATAATTTATTGCGAGACCTAGTTATGAAAATAAAATAATAAATAATTTATCGTAAGACCGTGTCATATAAGAATTCGTGTATTCTCATCATTAGATGGTTGTTCCTTTTTCCGGTCCAAACCTTGATATAGAACCTATCAAAATTAGAAGAAGAAGAACAAAAATGGTGAGAGTGAGTAGAATTGTGCTTAATAGGGTTGGAGATGGAATCAACAAAACACTTTCTGAAATTCTTGTTTGCCCATTCACTAAACAACCTCTAAGGTTCATCAAAATTTCATGTTTATTTTTTATTGTTTTGTTGATTTGATTGATTGATTAGGGTTTTGATTATGTGATTTTGCGCAGGTATTGCGTGAAGACAACATCATTGATCAGTGATCAGATTGGCGTTTCATTTCCGGTAATTCATACTCGTACTGTGTTAATTGCATTTTCAAATTTTCCAGAAATCGGAATTCTTAATTTTAGGGTTTTGTGAACTTGTGATCCCCCTTTTTCCTTCTGGGATGATGGCGAGTATAGATTCTTGTTTGAGACGGGTTTATCTGTTTTAAAGTTAAAACACGAATCAAATAAATTAGCATTTGATTCAAATTTTCCAGTTTGATGTAGAGATTGGAATTTTTGATTTTAGGGTGCTGTGAACTTGCGATCCCGGTGATAATGACGAGTATAGATTCTTTTTTGAGACGAGTTTATCGGTTAAAACGAGTCAAATCTTTCCTGTTAAGTCTAGAGGAAATCCTGCACTGTAAAGTCGCATCTAAATTAGTGACATTTAATCTGCTGATTCTGCAACCAGCAAGTTCGAGATTTGATCGACAATTCTCCTACCTTCAATTTCAACGTACTGCATTTGAAGACCACCTAAGGCGTATATGCCAGACCCGAGTTTGAATTGTTTGCTCAAACTCATAGATACACTATTACTCCACTTGTTTTGCGCCAAATATGTTTATTCACTGCTTCAATGTTTAGTATCGGTTAAACTGTTACATGTCCAGGGTACTTCTCGACAATTTTCAATCATCTTTGATTGCTGGTTTTAATGATTCCTGTTTGCCGATTTCAAATATCTTTGGGATTGTTGTAGCACTTTGTAGTATCACAAGCTAAAACACACAGCCAAAGATCTCGAAATGTAGGATGTAAGATAAATCTACCGACTATCAGAAAATAAGATGAAAACCCCTACAAGGGTCGACACCCCTAGACTTTTAATCACAGACTTACTGTTCTAATCTTATTCATCATGAAATCGTAAAACTATCGCCTTAATCAGCATTCTTTGTTCGTTGTAGATCGTTGATGGGATACCTCGCTTAGTTCCTAAGGATGGAAAATTCCTCGAAGACGATGAATCACCCGCTTCTGCAACAAAGAATGAGATCAACTAATCATTTATCTTCTTCTGTTAAAGACTTCAGGGAGTTGAATCCTGCATAGCATCCCGGGACCTGTATTGCTGCTTCTACCAACTTTCCTCTTGTTATTTTATTTTGCTCAAATTCGTGTTTATGACCAGGCGTGTCCGTTTTACCACTAAATCGGGTCAAACAAGTATCCAACATTGGATAAGACAAGCTTCCTAGGGACCCTATATCCAATATATGGTAGTATTTGGATCCATTTTAGGAGTAATACGGATATGTTCGTCCTAATTAAGACTGATGGTTTATGAAATGCTATTTCCCTATTTACCGTAAATTTTTATGTAGCCGGTCTTACTCTAATTATAGAATATTGAGACCGTGTCACAATGAAATGATGTCATAAAAGAATTAATTGTTCACATTAAAACAATTCAATACTTTCATAGTAACATTTTCTGCTTTATTTTTTAGTTTATTTTATTTTATTTTATGGTAATAGTCCCACAGACCCACATTGTTGCAATTTGCAAAGGAAAAAAACTGTTGGGAATGAGTCATAAATGCAGAAATTGAAGTCATAAACAGTAACAGTATGAAGATTGATTAAAAGTTTTTCCAGCCTTATCCTTAATCCTTATCCATTTATAAACTTTATAGTATTATATCCCAAATAAATTCACAATATTTTTTTCTATGAATTGGTACACATGATTTTGGCTTGTTGAATAAGGGAAAAAATATCGATTTTTTGTGGATAAAAAAGCTTTGCAAAATTATATACTGCGACACATTTTTTCTGGCTCTATAACATCGTGCATATTGCTGACATTTTCTAGTCTCCAGGTATGTTTTCGAATCCCGTTTATTTCTTTTCATTTCCAGTCTCTTGTGAGCCGGTTTCACGTAAAAATATTATAAGACGCCTAATAGAATACACTAACCACCAAAATGGAACCACCCCTTATAAAATTATTGCGAGACCGTCTTATAAAAGAATTTGTGAATTCGGAGATACTCCTTGTGTTCATCCATTTATTTTCCCTTATAATGTACTCCGTATATAAATTCTTGCAGTTATACTCTTTCCAGATCATAGTATTTTTATCAAATGATTGGGATGAAGGGAGTCACCGCTTATCGTTTTGCTGATTTAGATTAGTATGACCGAATTAGGAGATACAGAGTATTTAACAGTTGATCATGTCTTTTGATGGGATAAAGAATAGCTTAGATTACAATTTCGTTTACGTTACTCAATTTTGAAGGTAGTCCATATTAATTAAGTTGGTGACAACACAAATTTTTTGTTTTTTAAATCTCTTAAAAAGGTTTTTTTTTTTTTTTTTACGTAATACTAAGGCTCTGTTGTTGTTGTTGTAATACCCTTTTGGTTTTGGTAATCAACGTATGTTTCGAAAAGTGATGTTTACCACGTAAAATACCCAAAAGCATGGGGGTTATTTGGTAAAAAAAAATTATTTCTTGGTTGGTGCTTAGTTATTAGAATTAATTTAATTTAATTAATAAAAAAGGATGAAGGGTTAACACATAGTTTAGGTGCAACCAAAATGTGAATGACACTCCAACCTTCTAAATCCTTGCAATCCACGCAATAATGACTGACCCAAGCCAAGTAGCATGCACTTCACATAAAAAGTTAACATGTTCCATGAAACAAAGAATAATAAATATCCTCTTCTACTACTACTACTACTACTATTACTACTAATACTGAGATTAACATCGTAATCTCACACTAAACAACATAGTTATGCAGAACATAATATGCTTGATCTTCAATTACATTGGATTCGGCCTAAGAACAAGGCTCGAGGAATCTACAATCGTCGATCAAGTCAAAGGCGAGGAGACGGGTCACAAAGAGGATGAACTGTGTTGTGTGTGTTTATCAAGGCTAGTCAAGGAAGGTGAGGACATTAAGGTGTTGCCTTGCCTACACCATTTTCACTCGACATGTGTCGAACGTTGGTTTGATGCCCCTCGGAAAACATGTCCCGTGTGCCGGTTTCTTGTGGAAGATGTCAAGGTTTGCTGGGATAAAACAGATTTAACTGACGAAATGGTCATTTGGTACTCTTCTTCTTTCCATGTAGCCGGATTCTCGCCTTTCTAGGCAATAGCTCGAAAATAAATGGGGTGATAGGCAAATTTTGTGATTTTTTTCCCGTGTTTTTCGATGGGATTCAACGGGTTTCGTCGTTTGGGGCAAGTTGTGTGCCAAAAGAAGGTAGTGCAACTTACTAGTAGTACAAGTACATTTTTATGTTGATTTTGTTTTTGGAAGCAAACAATGTAATTGTCCATCCAAGTGTAGATATAATTACACTACATAAAAATCGAGATTCGAAATTATATCCCATGTTTTCGACGTCTCTCTCTGTTTTTTTTTTGTTTGTTTAATGATTGGAGTTTACACATTTATAAAATTAGAGACATTACAGGGTGCAGGTGTAGGGAGCACAGTGGTTAAAATAAAAGGAGCACGAAGTACTGTAATATAAATAGAAAATTAAAAGTTCCGTTGCCGGGAATCGAACCCGGGTCTCCTGGGTGAAAGCCAGATATCCTAACCGCTGGACGACTGATGATAATTATGTTTGCCATATTATTATATTCCGAATTCCTTATTGCTTGGTCATTTGCTCATCTTCAAACAATTACATCTAGAGGTGACAAATGAGTAAATCGGGTAGAGTTTGGATCAGGTCATTTCGAGTCTGCCATACACTTTGGGCCAAGCCAAGTCTTTTTGGGTTTTGAGTCAGTTTTGGGTTTTAAGTCAGTTTTGAGTGACAAGTTGCTAGATTATTTTGGGTTTTGGTCACTTTAGGATGTATCATTTTGAATCGGTCAATTTGGAGACGAATCATTTCAGGTCTACTCGTACTAATTTACAGGGTCACGGTGATAGTGTTAAATTACTTTGAGTATACTAATTTCAGAAACATAAATTATTTACCAAAATAATTTAATTTATTACTCCTTATTGAACACTCCATAATCAAACATTCATAATGGGTCATATCCGGTTAGTTCGGATCATACTGGGTAGTTTATAAGTCATTTGGACTCCGGAATAAAATAGGTCAATATTCACGCCAAATATTCCTCAAAAAAAAAAAAAAAATATTCACGCCAAATAAACTCCCGAAATAAAATTGGCCAATATTCACGGTCAAAGAAACTTCACACCAAATTAAATGCACCTATGTAATAGGAGGGTAACTTGGTTTTAAATCATGACTTTTTAAAGTCATATAATTGTCGTTTGAGATGTGTACGAATTAGATGAAACAAGAGATATCCTCCATTTTATATCGTGTCATAGGATTCGAATAATATTATTAGACATTCTATTACTATCGACAAGTTTTCGTGAAAAACATTCGCACATTAGATCAACTTTACCCGCTTTCAAAAATAACGAAAAAATAATCAATTTTGAAGGTTATTATCCACGCTTTTCGTCCTTTTGGATCCCGGAATAAAATTTGCCAATATTCGCGCCAAATAAATTCCACACCAAATGAAATGCACCGATGTAATATGAGGGTTATTTGGTTTTAATCGAGACTTTCAATTAAAACAATAAGATAATCGTTTGAGGTGTGTCGGAATTAGTTGAAATTCTAATCCTATCGACAAGTTTTATTCAAAAACATTCGCGCTCTAGATCAGTTTTCCCGCTTTCGAAAAAGCAAAAAACGGTCGATTTTGAAGGTTATTATCCACTTTTTTTTCGGCTTTTAGATCCCGGAATTAAATTGACCAATATTTGCACCGATTTAATATGAGAGTCATTTGGTTTTAAATCGAGACTTTTAAAAGCTACCCATATAATTGTCGTTTTAGACGAGTAGAAATCAGTCGAAACAAGAGTTATACTTTATTTTAATTCGTGAGATCGAGGGTGCGAATAATCTTTATCAAGCATTCTAGTCCTATCATAAAGTTTTTGTCAAAAAAAAAACATTATGCTTTTGATCAACTTTTCCCGCTTTAAAAAAAAAACAAAAAAAAAAATCGATTTTGAAGGTTATTATCCATTTTTTTCGACCTTTTGGGTCCTGGAATTAAATTGGCCAATATTCACGCCAAATAAACCAAATGAAATGCACCGATGTAATATGAGGGTTGTTTGGTTTTAATTCCGAGACTTTTAAAAGCCATAAGATAGTCGTTTGAGGTTTGTCGAAATTAGTCGAAATAAGAGTTATGCTCTATGTTAAATCGTGATAGGGTGCGAGTAATCTTTATCAAGCATTGTAGTCCTATCATAAAGTTTTCAACGAAAAAAACATTCGCACTTTAGATCAACTTTTCCCGCTTTAAAAAAAGAAAAACAAATTAAAAAACGATTGATTTTGAAGGTTATTATCCAAGTTTTTCGGTCTTTTAGATCCCGGAATAAAATTAGCCTATATTCGCACAAATGAACTTCACACCAAATAAAATGAACCGATGTAATATGAGGATCATTTGATTTTAAATCGAGACTTTTAAAAGCCATATAATTATCGTTTGAGACGTGTAGAAATTAGTCGAAACAAGTGCTATAATCTATTTTAATTCGTGAGAGTGTGTGAATAATCTTTATCAAGCATTCTAGTCCTATCATAAACTTTGTCATAAAGTTTTTGTCAAAATAATATATTCTGCTTTGGATAAACTTTTCCCGCTTTAAAAAAAAAACAAAAAACGATCGATTTGGTTATTATCCACATTTTTTCGTCATTTTGGATCCCAGAATAAAATGGTTCCATAATCATGATGAGCAAACACCGCAACAAATATAATGCTCCGGTTTAATATGAGAGTCCTTTGGATTCAAATCGAGTCTTTTAAAAGCAAGAAAATTGTCTTTTGAAACACGTCGAAATCAGTCGAAAAAGAGATCTATATTCCATTTTTTATCGCGTCTTACGATTCTAATAATCATAAATAGGCATTTGTATTAAATCGACTAGATTTCTTCAAAAATATTCGCGTTTTAGAACAACTTTCAAATCTAACAAAAATGACTAAAAACGACCGATTTTGAAGGTTATTATCAACGTTTTTTCGCCATTTTGGACCTCGGAATAAAATGGTTCCATAATCGCTCTAAACGAACACCACAACAAATACAATGTCCGGAGAGTCATTTGGATTCAAATCGAGTTTTTTAAAAGCCATAAAATTATCTTTTGAAACGTGTCGAAATAAGTCGAAAAAGAGTTATGTATTCCATTTTTAATCGCGTCTTAGGATTCTAATAATCGTTATTTGACATTTGTCTTCTATCGTCAAGATTTCGTCAAAAAAACATTCGCGTTTTAGACATACTTTAAAATATAACAAAAATGACTAAAAACGACCGATTTTGAAGGTTTTTTTTTTTTTTTGGTGAAAGGTAAGTATGTATTATAAATGCTGTCAAAATTTACAAAGTATTGGCTACGTCAAGTTACGTAGCCATCTAGCATCCCTAGAACGTAAGGGGTGTTTAATCTTAACCAGAATTCTATCCCGAATGTCCGTTTGAATCAGTTTAACAATATGGTGAGGCCGTTGCACCGACCCTTCTATCCTACACAAGTTTCGTTGTCTCCAAACATGATAAATCATGGCATTGAACAAGGCACAAATGATGTTACACTGTAACTTCGATCCCCGCATCTTGGTCGCCCAAATTAAAGAACCAGTAGCCGGAATACTCTTCTTCACCCACAGGCTCAGGCTGCTCACAATCTGTGAGCTCCAGGCGCAACTGAAATGGTTCCCGAAATAAAATGGTTCCATAATTTTGAAGGTTAATATCAACGTTTTTTCGGCCTTTTGGATCCCGAAATAAAATGGTTCCATAATCGCGCTGAACGAGCACCACAACAAATACAATGCCACGGTGTAATATGAGTGTCATTTGAGTTCAAATCGAGTCTTTTAAAAGCCATTAAATTATCTTTTGAAACGTGTCGAAATAAGTCGAAAAAGAGTTCTATTTTCCATTTTTTATTGCGTCTTAGGATTCTAATAATCATTATTAGGCATTTGTGTTCTTTCAATAAGATTTCGGCAAAAAACATTCGCGTTTTAGGCCAACTTTAAAATCTAACAAAAATGATTAAAAACGACCGATTTTGAAGGTTTTTTTTTTGAAGGTTATTATCCACGTTTTTTCGCCCTTTTGGATCCCGGAATAAAATGGTTCCATAATTGCGATGAAGAAACACCACAACAAATACAATGCCCCGGTGTAATATGAGAGTCATTTGGATTCAAATCGAGTCTTTTAAAAGCCATAAAATTATCTTTTGAAACGCGTCGAAATAAGTCGAAAATGAGGTCTATTTTCCATTTATTATCGCGTCTTAGGATTTTAATAATCATTATTTGTCATTTGTCTTCTATCGACTAGTTTTCGTCAGAAAACATTCGTGTTATGGAACAACTTTCAAAACTAACAAAAATGACTAAAAACGATAGATTTTGAAGGTTATTATCTACGTTTTTTCCTCATTTTGGGCCCCGAAATAAAATGATTCCTTAATCGCGATGAACAAACACCACAACAAATACAATGTCCCGGTGTAATATGAGAGTCATTTGGATTCAAATCGAGTCTTTAAAACCCACATAATTGTCTTTTAAAACGCGTCGAAATCTGTCGAAAAAGAGTTCTATATTCAATTTTTTATCGCGTCTTCGGGTTCTCATAATCGTGATTAGGTAATTGTGTTCTATCGACAAGATTTCGTCAAAAAACATTCGCATTTTAGAACAACCTTCAAATCTATTAAAAATGACTAAAAACGACCGATTTTGAAGGTTATTATCCACGTTTTTTCCCCATTTTGGACTCCGATATAAAATGGTTTCATAATCGCGCTGAAGAAACACCACAACAAATACAATGCTCATGTGTAATATGAGAGTCGTTTGGATTCAAATCGAGTCTTTTAAAAGCCACAAAATTGTCTTTTAAAACGCGTCGAAATCAGTTGAGATAGAGTTCCACATTCAATTTTTTATCGCGTTTTAGGGTTCTAATAATCGTGATTATGTACTTGTGTTCTATCGACAAGATTTTGTCAAAAAATATTCGCGTTTTAGAACAACTTTCAAATTTATCAAAAATGACTAAAAACGACCAATTTTGAAGGTTATTATCCACGTTTTTTCGCCATTTTGGAGCCCGAAATAAAATGGTTCCATATTCGCGCTGAACGAGCTCCACAACAAATACAATGTCCCGGTGTAATATGAGAGTCATTTGGATTCAAATCGAGTATTTTAAAAGCCATAAAATTATCATTTGAAACGCCTCGAAATAAGTCGAAAAAGAGTTCTATATTCTATTTTTTTATCGAGTCTTAGGATTCTAATAATCATTATTAGGCATTTGTGTTCTATCGACAAGATTTCGTCAAAAACATTCGGGTTTTAGAATAACTTTCAAATCAATTAAAAATGATTAAAAACGACCGATTTTGAAGGTTATTATCCACGTTTTTTTGCCATTTTGGAACCCGGAATAAAATGGTTCTATAATCGTGCTGAACAAACTTCACAACAAATACAATGTCGCGGTTTAATATGTGAGTCATTTGGATTCAAATCTAGTCTTTTAAAATCCATAAAATTGTCTTTTAATGATACGCGTCGAAATAAGTCAAAAAAGAGTACTATATTCCATTTTTTATCGCGTCTTAGGATTCTAATTATCATTATTAGGCATTTGTGTTCTTTCGACAAGATTTCGTCAAAAACCAATCGCATTTTAGACCAACTTTAAAATCTAACAAAAATGACTAAAAACGACCAATTTTGAAGGTTATTATCCACGTTTTTTTGTCATTTTGGACCACGGAATAAAATGATTCCATAATCGCGCCGAACAAACACCACAACAAATGTAATGCCCCGGTGTAATATGAAAGTAATTTGGATTCAAATCGAGTATTTTAATAACCATAAAATTATATTTTAAAACACGTCGAAATAAGTCAAAAAAGAGTTCTATATTCTATTTTTAATCGCGTCTTATGATTCTAATAATCATTATTAGGCATTTGTGTTATATCGACAAGATTTTGTCAAAACACATTCGCGTTTTAGAATAACTTTCAAAACTAACAAAAATGACTAAAAACAACCGGTTTTGAAGATTATTATCCACATTTTCGAAGGTTATTATCAACTTTAGAAACATGTGATTGAACATGTTTCGGACCTAACTTGGAAACACATGCAAATAGGTTGTACAGTTACTTGGGACTGAAACTGTATAATAGACCACCCGAAGAGGCCAAAAATATGTGTTAGAAAAAGCAACACGAAACAAGACATGACCCTATACCTATACTTACTTCGAAGCAAACCACAATTGTAGTGTATTATCTACGTTTCCAGTGATTCCAAGAGCCTGGAATTTGATCAAACATAGTTTAGGAAAAACTCTGTACTTTTCCGGTGTTAAATCTCTATAATTAATTTGTTAAAAACAACCATTAAAAAATGGGTCTGAAAACGATACATTAGTGATTTGTGAAACGCAACATTTTAAATTTTATTTTATTTGAAAAAACAACCTTTTAACTGAACAGTGCAGCCCATGATTTGTTCGCTATGAAAGAAAAAACTGCAACATAAAAAAAAATTAAAAAAAACTAGCATTAATTTGACAAAAGCCAACTAAAAAAGTTGTTTCGGAAAAAAAAAAAAAAAAAAAAAAAAAAAATCAAAATATAGCATTTATGAAGCTTTATTAAAGATGATATTTTGAAAATTCAGTAAATTAAAGCTAAGAGGAAAGGCCTTGGGATTAAAGAGATTTGGGTCACACCGAAAAGGCCCACGAAATCACTACTTAATCAGCACAGAATAGGTTTCTACTGGGAAATGGATAACGAGGGAGACGGGAAATAAAGATTTGGGTCATACTCGAGTTCTCTAATATAGGGAAAGGTCATTTGGGTTGACGGACGGATCGGTGAAGTCAAACAAGCGGATCTGACCTTGAAATCATGTTTCCAGACCACTACCCAGAAATTGGAGGGAATGACGCAAGCAAACGGGTAAACAAGCACATACCACAAATCTAATCAATAGCAATGAAGGCCAAAAAAAAAAAAAAAAAAAATTCTACCAACATTCAAGGCAAAAGGTTTAAAGGAAATTCCGGACACAACAATTCTAACCTATGCAAGAGTATCAAACTGGATATGTGACAGTATATATGTAGCTGCAGCAGGATTACTGAATCAAGTGAAACAGGCAGGAGCTTGGTTGGCCCAAACAATCAGCTGCTTCGGACAAAAACTCGTGTCTTCGGAGAGTCCAGCTGAACTTACAACACTTGCCCACCCACACGACATTTCAGACGTTAAAGAAAAGAGGTCTAGGCAACATTAAAGCAAAGCAAGACGGATACCACCAAAAACCCGCTTAAAAACATTTCACCAACTCCTGCTACTAAATCAAAAACACAAACCAAAAAAGTTTTTTCCGCGGGACTCATTTTTCAGTCTCCATTTTCTCAGTTCAATTTGCAAACCATTTTTTTTGTTTTTTTAAAATTTAATTTTTTTTTTTTTTGTTTTTTGATTTTTTGCTTTTTTTTGGGGGGTAATTAGAAGTTTTTGTTTGTTGATCAGCCTTGTGAGCTATTGACTATCGTGCATCGATCAGCTAGACCATGATTCTAAACAAAATATACTCACCAAGGTCCTCAAGTCTTGTTTTCTCACCGATTTTTCAGCTAGGATGTGAGCAGCGTAGTTGTTGCATGCAAAAATGGCTGGATCCGGAAGATCAACACCCACCAGGACTTGCCTTATTCGCCCCGGCCTGTGGAACACTACTTGAACCACCTACCGCACCCTTCACAACGCTAGAATCGTTGGTCTTTTCATCCAGTGAGATACTTTGAGTGCGATTTGTTACTTCAGAAACAAGTGGGCCTTTAGGCGATTGTGAGCCTGGCGAAATTGGAAGCTGCACAGAAGGGGGCATTACCCAACGCATCCAATCATCACGCCTCCTAAGTTTGTCACCCTGCAAAAATGATTACGATGGGATTCAGACATACATGTTAAGAACAGTCATATGGGGTGAATCTAGAAAGTCGGTAATGGAGCTAATCCGTAAATCTAGAAAGCCGGAAAAGGACTCCCTCTGTCTCCCACACCTACCTGTCAATAGTTCACACTTTCTTTTTATGGGTATTACACTCAATAATTTACACTTTCTGCTTTGCGTAAGTTTACAAAAGTAGAAAAAGTGGTCAAGCAAAAGATGAAGGGGCGAAGAACATATAAGAAACTTCAATCATTTCATTGATATCCGCGGATAAAGTAAAGACAACTATCAATTAGGACGGTGGGAGTAATAGGTACAATATGATCTTAGTAGTAGAATGAAGTTACCAAAACCTCGGAAAACTAACCTGTACTTCAACAACAGTAGAAGGCCTAACAGCTTCTAGAATTTGAAAAGTGTCATTTGTCAAATTCCTGACCTGCAAATGTTCTCAAAATTAGTATCAAGTTAAACAGTGTGCATTGTGCGAGCTTATGTCTCCCGAAGACATGGAGCAGGGTTGTCCACGCAAAACTTTAAGAGGTAAACAACTGTATAAGAATAGATCAGATAAGTTCCTTCAGTTTATCAACTAAACCAATTAGATCCATAGTTCACAGCTTAAAAGCAGATGATTTCAAGGCCAAAATTACAAGGAACGGAGGGATTTGGCCATTAGAACCAATGTTCAAACACCCTCCGATTTTAAGTTTTAAACCACTAGGACAAAACTAACTTCTTGGTATGTCCCATCCCCTAAAGAACACAAAAGTTTATTGGCCTGTGGGCTTCAAGGATGGTAAAAAGAGCCACCCACCTAAATTTGATTTTTTTTAATGATTTACGTGTATATATAAAACCACAACAAGGCAAAACATTGCATTGCAGAGCTATGAAAATCAAACCAACTTGACTATACATGTAAGCCACCAGGAACACTATCATGCAAATGTTAATCCACTAAGCATTCAACAAGCTTCCTAGGACACCATCATCAAATTGAGTAAACAGACATTTAATAGGTGGCCAGTGAATTTACAACTTTGTTGCTGAAATTCTGATTTCATGACTCGTGATACCTATTGGATTGATGCCATGATGTAATCACGGTAATTTGTCTCTCCGCGGGACTACTGTCCTTGCGATCTCTGAAACCTTTTGGCCTACATTTTGCATGTATTCCATGATATAGGGTTAAAATTCCTGCCATCATTCCTAAATGAAGTCCTTAAATTTAAGCCCTGGGACCAAAAAAAGTAAACAGCTCTGCAGACACCAGTCCAGCCAGTGGATCAACATATTTCCACATCGTCAACCTATCAGAAATTTAGGCTAGTCCATCCATGTTACACAACTATCAAGTCAAGCTTCCAAAAAGTTATGTATAAGATCATTATGTGTTGAAAAATTTACATTTTGCTTGAAATTTACATGCAATGTTGTGTTTCAGTTTTTATTTAGCTTGAACTGTTGTAGCATAATTATCAAAACTTCCCGAGACAATAACAATGGAACCCACTTTCAATGAATAGGGGTATAGAACACGTAAAAACACTACAAAATGATAATTAATGGACAATTAAACACATCGAGATGACAACCACGGGCGGACAACAAGTAGTAACTGTGTTACTTAGACTTAACAAAAGTGGAGAGCTTACCCGATTGAAATCTGAAATTACACCAACAGAAACCCAACCATTTTCATCCATTTTCTGACGCAAGAATGTGTCCCTGACTAGATTTTCATTGCTGTTAACAAGAAAGTAGAAATGCTAAGATGGCTGAAATAACTCGTCACAAGATCAACATTAATCAAAGGAACATCTCTAATGACAAGGAATCATAAACTAAGTACCTAAAGTAATAATCAATCTGCTTCATTATCTCAGTATACAATTCAGGATCCGGTGCAGGGAAGTACATCTGAGGAACGGGTGCAACTAGCTGCATGCCAGGGGGAATATAAAAAAAGGGCACATCTGAACATAGAACTCCGTTAGACCATTACCATTAACTACCACCAATGAAAACACACTAAAAAAATCAAGTACGGAGTAATATCCACCCACCAGGCAACATAGGATTTATCAAAGGCTGAACAGCAGGATGATGAATAAACGGAGCAGCAACAGGTGGAGGTCTAACAAATCCCCTAGAAACAACGGCTGGTTGCAAATTAGGATCTCTGCCATTAAAACTTTTTTGATGGTTCCAATCATGATTACCACGTTCCTGATTACTTCTCCTGCCACCATAATTCTGATGTGACCCATCTCCACGTGACTGCGGTCCTCCATTCCCCTTCCTAAACGAATTACGGTGATGAGGGTGGTCCCCACCGAGATTTTTCTGACCCGATTCTCTATGACTCTGAGCCTGCACATTGTCTTTACCAGCATTTTCAGAATTGCCACCAGAATTAGGTTTAGGAGAACCATGACTATGATGATAATGAGAACCGTCACCGGCTGGTTGAGGAGGTTGATGAGGGAATACTCCATTAGCTTGTGAATTACCTTCACCCTCACGCTTAGCTGACTTTTGCCTCCCAAGTTGTCCATGGTTGGAGGTTAAGTTGTGTTTTGGGTAGCTAGTAGTTGGCTTTTGTGCAGTTACCGTCGGTGATCGCACTGCTGATGCTACTGCTGCTGTATTTGTCGACGAATCAATGCCAGTTACCTAAAGAACAAAAGCAGTCACGGATATGAAAACTACACATAATACACACAATGATAGCAGACTTTCAAACAAATAAGACCGACAGACACAAAACAAAACAAAAGCATACACTTTTTCATCACAGAAGTACCGATGTCAGCATATCATACATAACAACCACTTAAAAGCACAAAAAGAGCATGGACCATTAACATAGAACCTACCGAAGCACAAGTATGATACACAAACTTGAAACAACAGCGGCATTAGCTTCTGTGAAATTACACAAACAACTATGCAAAGTAATGCAGTTTCATCCAAACCCCGAATGCATGAAGAGAAACTCTCTTATACGACCGTGACCCAAAAGAACTAAGACCCTACTTAGAAGAGGTACTTAAAAGATGTGATTATCAATTATAAACATGGAGTTTATCATATAACTAATTAGGTTGTTGTAAAGGGCTAGTTGACAACTTGCCATGAATAAAACTTACATTTATCTATAAATCGGTTTGCATGAATACAAAATCAATAAAAAAAATTAATATCACTCATTTATACAACTAATTACATTTTTATTCGTATCTCCATCATTAGTAGCAATATCACTCATTTATACAACTAATACAAAAGGCAATGGTGCTGATATGAAATAAATTAAACAACCAAAAACCCTAGATAGAGCAACTCACCGCAAGCAATTCCCAATATTTTTGTTATCACATAATCAAAATATGGATTTAAAAGCAAATAGATTTCTATAAAAAAAAAATCTTGGATAAATATTCTAATCAAAAATCTATGGCAATAACAGTTAGGGTTAACCTCAACAGATAGAGGCGATCCAAAATCGGAAGCAGCAATATTTGATGGATCAGAAGACGAGAATGCCTTTGGAGTAGTCTTAGTACCCTCGGATAGGGAGGGCCAAAGTGTCACCCCCATAAACGCCGCAGCTCCACCAGCGCTTTCACCCGGTCCAACCTCCAGTTTTGGAATCGCGTTCTTATTCCACGCCGGCTTCTTACTGGCCGCTGCCGCATTCACATCAGCGGCGTCCACCGCAGCCCCGGAAACAATCGGGTCGGATTCCGGACCTCGAACAATTTGAGTCCACTGGGTCTGAGTCGGTGTCGTACCCTCGGCGGCGGCTGCGGAGGGGACTGGTGGGGATGTTGCCATGGCTAGGGTTTGTGAGATGATCGATGGATCAATCGATACCCTCCGCGTAACTCGTCCTCGTACGAACGAGTTAACTCAGTACCAAAAAAACAACAAGAAAAAAGTGATTAGATTAAGAATGGAGGATTGATATGAGGGAATTGATGAGTGATCGTGAATTAGGTTTCATAGGAAGGAAGATGATCGGATTAAGCAATGCTGATTTCTCTCTCTGGAAACTAGAAAGGGGAAGGGAGGTAGCAAATATGTGTGGTTTTTTTCGCGGAAGAATATAGGGGCGAGGAGCGTTTTTACCCCTCTGCCCTCTTGGTTCTCTTTCGCCCTAGGGGAATCCCACGTCTGTATTCGGATCGAGTCAGGTTATGTCATATTCACAACGCGATGAAATCAAATTCTAATTTCAAGAGTAGGTGTTCTGGGAAAGTAGGTTCCGGATTCGAATCTCCCTCCCTATATTGTAAGTCTGCAACGGGTAAAGGGCGTTTAGTTTCGTAAGAGGGGTTATGGTTCCCAAATCTCATACTCCACGTAAATTGGGATAAACATTTAGTTCGGAATGTGGAAAGTAAATTGAATACTTCCTCCGTTCCATCCATTTGATTCTTTACGTAACTAAATTAGATACTTTCTCCGTTCTCATGTTATTCATTTCAAATGTTTAGAATTTTTAGAAATATGTAACCAAAGATATAAATCAAAAGCAAACGTGTATTACGTACGTATATAAATCAAACGTAATGAATCAAATGAAACAGATGGGGTAGGACTAACTTTTTAGATGACATAAATTACTACTCATTCGGAGTACAATTCATGTGAAAATGTAATTAACCCGTCAAAATAAGCAAATTATTGTGCAACATTCTTTTCGATTAGTCATTGAAAAGTTAAGATCAATTATGGACTATATTCGTAACACGTTCGATTAGTCATTGAAAATATTAGAATTACGATTTGTAAATACTCATATTCATTTTATTTATAATTAAAATCAATTAAATATGAGTGTGTTACTCAAGTAGACATTGTACTGTAGGGTAAATAATGGAGTAAATCGATTTTTCAAGGTAGTGTTGTGTTACACTTGGATGTATTTGTAAAACACGTGTTTAATTATGAGGATAAAAATTGCAAGAGTTTTTCCTAACAACTTCCATCTTTACAATTAATTCAGAGACAAAGACTTGATACCTAAAAAGCCAGTTTCTTCGCTCTACGCCTATAACTATTGTAAAAGGGGTTTGTTATATTCTTCGAAAAAGAGCACTCAGAAGTAGACAGCTTCAAAAATAATAATAAAAAATTAATACCAGAATTATTTAAAACGAATATATTTATCTTAAATTTATAACCGATCAAATATAAATAAAAGCAAAATACTTGAGAAATAGTACTCCCTCCGAGTTGAGTTTGATGTTTTACCCATTTTCTATTTTTGACTATAAATGAGTGGCACATTTATCCACCAATTTCTCTCTCTTCCTCGTTTCTTTTTTAACTATTTAATTTCTCTTCCTTATTTTTCACCCAAAACACAAATGGGACAATGTTAAAAACTCGGAGGGAGTATGGGGTAGCAAAATACTTATTCCTAGAACAGTAGAAAATAACGATCTTTTAATCTTAAAATGGATATATCAATATTACGATAAGACAATTTCATTTAATTTAATTCCGTACCCTAATTTATTTTTATCTAATTAAGTAAATAAATGACTGAGACCGAAAAATAATTATAAACTTTTTCCTTGCTTGTTCAGGATGATGGGAATCAGCAAGAGAAAGGTATCATATGCGAATAAAACACATTTTTTAATGGTGGTTCCCTCTTTGGACGGGCACAAATCGTCCTAACAAAGGGTCATTCAGAGCTGACAAACAAAAGTAGAACCGAAAATGAAACATGATTCTGAAGCGAAATTAACATATCGACAGTTCAATTTCGATTCAGACTTAATGACCCGTTTATGTAGTTCTCGTACACAAGTAGATGAAATTTGGGCTGAGCTCTCTAACCACAATATTGAGACAAGTAACCTAAATCCGAAATTAACAGGTTTACTGACGTGATTAGACCATGTCGTAAGCCAAGACAAACCCGGTCGGTCCCGGGTGAGTGAATGTGAATAGATGCAGTAAATGGCTAAATGCAAGTACAAGTCTCCAGCAGATAAATAGTGTGAAGTCTGAATTACTGTGGGATTGGGACCATAAATTTAGTTCCAAAGATGAGAGAACATTTTCTGCATTGAGCTGTGACAGCTAAGTCATTTGAGGTGAGCAAAATGTGATTGCAGAACGACAACAGCCAGTTCAGTACACCTACACTTCTGCACACCTATCCACATTAAAGACGCCCGACTACCCGACCCTTGTCAGAAACAATCCGACCCGAATGTAATACTCAAAACACTAAAACCATTTTTTTAAAATGACTATACCTCGTGTTTACGAGTTTAGAAAAGACAGGTTCTTTTATTAACATCGATTGTCTTTACGAGAACAATAATTTGAAAAAAAAAGGGGGTAAGGAGTCGTAAACATGAGTTATGGTCACTCAAGTTTTCCGGTTAAAAGAAGGTAGTAGTTCATGCAAAGAGGCAAACCCAAATCCGCACGTGTCCTAGCGAAAAAGGCAACTTTTTTCCTGATGTCAAACGTCTTACAACGGATGTCCAAATCAGAAGAAAGGGTTAAAACTTAGAAGGGCGACTGATCTTACAAGGGTAAAAGTAAGACAGGGCAGGGAATGAACTCAGCAAGGAGATTTGCATCGACATGCTTCGAATGAATGGCTTCCATACTTATGACAACCAAATCTAAACTTAAATCATCGGCAACCTCACCGATTATTGCTGTAGGTTTACTTCCTTCGCCTAATTTCTCTAGCAGCCGAAATTCCTGAAACCCACCTGTCATGAAGGAAGACAAAACACTTGAAGGAATCCAAAGTAGTAGAAGATATGATTTTCATGCAATACTTGTTCGACATGCACGAGTCAAAGACAAACTAAAACATTATCTGGCCCTCAAAACCTCAACATAATAAATACAAAAGACAATTTCTTCTTAATTGTCTGACATTTATTAGTTTAGTAATCGAGTGAAATGTTAGACAAAACTACAGAGGTTGGCCCGTAGGTAACAATTTGAGATCACGAACAACATCACGATAAATGGAAGGGTAAATCGGTACTTGTCAACTATTGTTATTATAAAACCCTTTTTTTTTTTTTAAAGAAGCGTGTTCTTATCATCTTGACTCGCTACATTTAACTCCTAATATTGTTTCCCTCAGAAATTGCATTAGGAGAATATCGTAAAACGGGAAAAAGCACATACCCTCGGACAAATGCCAGCGGATGCTTGAAAGTTGTGTATCATGCTCAGGATGTGACTCTTTTGGTTTATCATCAATTACTGCAAAATGAAACTCGGCCATTTGTAATTTCATAGGAGTACTACGGAAGCACATCATCAAATCTCCGAGTCCTAACTTTTAAACTCTCATACTTTCACACAGCTTTGATGCAAAATAGAAAAGCAAGTAAGAATTCTTTTCAGAGACATTAAGATATTTGCGTCAATAATGAAATTACATACCTACGACTGTTATGTCTGCCCCATACTTTTTTGACAAAGCAGCAGTAGTGGCAACGGCCTGACAAAAATTTAATGAAAGCAAATAACGTGGAACCCCAGTAGTTAAATGTATTCAGAAAATTTCCGTGATCGATATTCATACTAACTTGGTTTATTCAAATTTGACATTATTTAGAGTGTACCTGTCTTGTTCCCTCAGAGAGGTATGGATTCCGATCTGTTATTGGTAGAAGCAAGTGCTTAAAATGAGTATAGGCGTCGACAGCTACACTCAATTCTGATTCTTGAGCCTTAGTCTTAACTGAGAACATCAACCATGTCACGAATCACAATCATCAGAACAATCAATGAATTGCTCAAGTAATATCGAATTAATGACTCGCAGTTGTGGTAGAAAACATTTTTGCCAACTTAGAACAGCAGATTGAAATGGAGTCGAGAGTTAAAGTTCAAACCAGATTGGGTCCTCGGGATTTTTTGTTCGTGAATAACACCAAATAGAGATTAGATTATTTTTAGAGAGAAAAATGATCAAGTGCAATTGAAACAGCTAGATAAGACACGCAAAATTACTTGTTCTATAGTGATGACAAACTTATGATCTATATCATACTCTCTAGTTCTTCAATCCTCCAATTACTCTCACAATAAAAAATCACTTTCACGTAGGATTCGATTCCTTCATTAGGGATCGACAAATTGACACATAAATACATAATAGTTCACTTTATGTTCGACTCTCGTGTACACAAATGACAAATTCTTCTCCATCCTTCTAAAGACGACATCATGCCATATGATATGACGATAATTGATCAAGGTATTGAATGGTTTCACATGACATTAAATAACTATTGTCACTACAAGTACATACAAACAAAGACGCAATAGTACCAACATGCGTATCATACGAGTATAGTAGTAAATACCATAACTAACAATTGTATGATGATTAAATCACACGAGTACTATTAGCACATTGTATGATGTCTAAATCATACAAGTAAATAACATGACCCATTTGTCAATTCTATTCCATCGACAATTTCGACTTTTCCCTAACACAAGCTTCCCCTGGGCAACTATATCTCTTAATACATTCCTCATCGTCCTTATTTCCTAACCCCACATGCTTAAAGACCTAACTTAATATTTCAGTCAAAATATATATTTGATCACCCTATCGACAATGAGAAACATCAAAATAACACGTTCACATTTATAAATATACAAATTTAAGATAACTCGATTCCCTAAGAGCTGAAACTCTAATTTTGATCATCAAATCCCCAATCTATTCAAACTGGCAAAATTAACCCAACCATATCGATTATCAACAACCTAATCCTTACTCAAACTGACTAGCTCCAATCAATTAAACTCGAACATCATCCCTAACTTAGGATTAGGTTGATTAACACACTTAGGGCTGTGAGTGAGACAAGCTATTCGACTCGATTCGTAAAGCTCGATTTGTGCTCGATTCGACTTTTCAAATATAGGGAAAAACGTCAATTTATATATTTGACCCAAATTGAGCCGAATTAACGTCCCATCTTTTGTAAGGTTCTATAACCTTTCATCCTTACTCAAACCCTACACTCAACCGCTTACCGTCATTTTCACTCAAACCCTCAGAGTCACTCGCACGGTCTCCGTCTTTCTCACTCTCTAAAAATTCTCTCATCCTCTCTGGCTCTTTCATTCTTAGGGCTATGAATGGGTCGAGCATTCGACTCGATTCATAAAGCTCGATTTGTGTCAATTTAGTGTTCAGCCCGCTCGATTCGCTCCCCACCCTTTACTCAGCACACTCCAAATTCACTTGCCATCTTTTGTATGTAAACCTAATTTCAGTTCTCTAAACTCTCATTTTCGCTCAAACCCTACACTCAACCCCTCACGGTCATTCCCACTCAAACCCTCACAATCACCCGTGCGGTCTTGTCTCTCCCACTCTCTAAATTCTCTCATTCTCTCTGGCTCTCTCATTCTTAGGTACGTGAGTGAGTCAGACTATAAGACTCGCTTCATAAAGCTCGGCTCCAAAAACCTCAATTTGTACTCTAATTCGACCTTTCAAACATAGGGTCAAATGACTATTCAACCCCAATCAAGCTCGAATCAAGTATTGGTGCGAATTTTTTTGAACCCGTATCAAAATAATGCTATTACTATTCAGCTCACTTCCAACCCTAAACTCACTCGGACCATATCCGAACCCAATCAGACATAATTCGACCTTAAAAGCGAACATACTCCCAGCTCCGCTGCACTAATGGAGCCGGGGCCGAAATGAACCGTTTGCCGGGTCTACTACACGTCGCATTGGTTCAACGCTATACGGATACAATTCGCAGCGGGAGAACAATTGACAATTCTACAACTCCATTAAATTAAGCAAGAATTGAATGATCAAATGAAAGCTAACAACAACAATTATTCAATCAGACAGCAAAAGTATCTGAAAAACAGATAATTAATCCCTAATTAATCGACGCGGAGCGGGTCAAATACATACCATTTGATACGACAACTAGCTAAAAGTTTGTTTAAGCAAAACCATGGGTAACAAAAAAAGAGAGCAGAGAAGTTACCGCAGCGGTGAATTCTTGGGAAGCGAGAAGAGTTGAGTTTGAGAGAGGAGGTGAAAGAAGGAGGAGGAGAAGAGGGGAGTAAAGGAGAAGAGGTGAAAGAGGTAAATGAAGGTTTAGAAGAGGTAAATGGAAGTTCAATAGGATTAAGGGAGAGAAGGGATTGAGCGGAAGCCATGGATGTTGATTGTTGAAGGTGACAGAAAATGGAGGATGCTGGTTCCAGAAACCTCTTGATGTCTAAAGCGACTTTTCTGTGTCTTTCAGGTTAGTGGATAATACGATTACAGTCTACGGAGTTGGTAAATGTGTAAATGATCGGAGCCGTATCACGTAGGCATTTGAATCACTTCAATTAAAGTTCGACATGGTTCCACCTCGTTCAATTTTGAGTCAAACTTGGATCATCAAGACTCGGTTCAAAATCTCATTTGGACTCGATTTTAAGGAGTTTTTTTTTTAACTCTAGTTATTTTAGAGTTTAATAATTCTAAATTATATGTTCCTTAAATATTTATGATTATATAATACTCCTCTATTACTCCTATCTTAAAATTTTACAATTATATGGAGTATTTTTTTTAGTTATTATATTTATAAAGAAAAAAAAAAACGTGATGACTGATCGAGTTTGCTTCAATCTCAAACTTTTTCAAAGTTAGTTTGAAATTTGTACAAAGAGACCGTTTCGAACAACAATTAGTTTCGTTCTTCACAAATCACAATTGATGAGTTGATAATGGTTTTTGTCGAATCAAGATACTCTTATCAGTTAATTTTGGTCAGCCCATCAACTGGTGCAGTAGCCCAACCGACCTTACCTGTTTCCCCACACAGGCTATCTGGGTCGGGGCTAAAAACACAAGGGATCCCAATTTGATTGGACATCTCTACATAAACTACATGTGAGGTTATAGTCCTGAGAAAAACAATTTCACATGGTTGCTTAATCATGATCCAAATTGACGAATTCTGTGCCCGAGTCTGAGTTTGAGTCTGTCGTCAGACAATTATTTATCTTTTCCAGCTTTTCGGCAATGATGTAGTACGAGTCTAAAAGCACCCGAGTCTGAGAATATACACAAATTTACGGGTCAAATATCATATCATATGCATGTATAATTCTTCGTCTTAGACAATCTATTTTTATCTTTTCCATGATGGTTACTCATTGTAAATTTGTACAGGGATATGAGTATTGAGTTACAATTTGAAATAATGTCGCGACTCATGATGATACAATATTTTCACTCATCAAAAAAAAACTCCACAATTACACAACAATAGTACTTGTATATATAAAGAAGGCTTTTGATTAGTTGAGCTTCTACACATGTCAACTAGTTTAGTAAACAACGTATAAATTTCATGATTTGATGTACGAATCATGTGAACATCATATTCACGCTTGTGACTCTCTTAATATCAAAGATAATTAGTTGACCCTTCTGCAATTCTTTCTAACTTCATGTCCTGCAGTAATGCCACTCATCTTAATCATAGACCTAACAAACGCCTCACTGAAAGCCTCCCTGGACTCGGCGAATTCTCTAACCAACTTTGCTGTGCTGGGAGCAGTCATCAGAGTCTGATCCGAAGAGAACAGGCTTTTCCCCTGCAGGATCAGCTTGTAGTACGTATTGTCGAATGTAGACGGGGACGGATCCAGGGTTGAACCAGCATTCTTTATCTGGTTGTGTGCTGGACACACTTTTCTCAGGCTCGCGGCAAATGAAGGGTTGATGGAGGGATCGATGTCACTCGTTGGATTGAAGTTGTGTAGACGGTTTTGGAATGACGAGCAGTGGGAAAACCCCAGACTGTGGCCGCCTAGAAAATATATTAGAGATATATTAGGAGACTGCGACGACACGGAGGGATCGGAGTAATGTATGTAAGTGTAAGTATGTTTACCTGAGAGAGCGACTAGGTCTCCGAGATTTAGGCCTCTTTGAGCGAAACTTTGTTGGAGTTGGGACAGGTTGAAGAACGGAGCTGGGAGCTGCCTCGTCTCAATGGCATACGACGTTCTCCCGTCTAATCTTCCTTTAGGCACATCCCATGTCGGTCCACCTGACTGTGTACGTCATAATAAATGCAAGTCAGTCAAGATAAATGGTTACCAGTTTTTCGTATTATAAAGTCATTTACTAATATTATCAAGTCATTGTACTTACGACGACAACGGAATCCCTTGCAGCTAAGGCGAGTACGTCAGCGCACGAGACAACACCAGGACAGGCGGCTTCTACCGCCTTCTTTGCATTATCAATGACGAAAAAAGCGTGCAGCGACAGGTTCGGGGGACCTGTTTTTTCTACTTTGTTGTCTTCAGCTGCGTCCAGCAGCACCGAAGCATCACATCCCTACAAAAAAAAAAACACACAGCTTTAACATCACAGGTAATATAAAACCGTCTCACATGAGAACACACTGAACATAGGAAACAGTAGGAAATTCGAAATTAATACCCGGATGAAGCAGTCATGGAAATGCATCCGAAGCAACGCAGCAGGAACGGTTTTATCCTCGGAAAAAGCTTCTTTAACAATGTTGGAGATAATTCTATCAACATCAGGACAGTTTTTATCATAATAATTCAAGCTCAGTGATTCTACAAGTGAACTGAATAAAATCGAGCAAAAGACGAATCCTGCAACTGTAACTGCAACTGCAACAGACAATGCCATTGGTGTACTAATGTGTCGGGTTTGAGTTGGGTTTTCGAAGTTTGTGCTTGTTGGTGGTGAAGATGGTATGCATTCCAGGGGTTCTTATAGGCATTAGGGAATGTAAAAAGATTGATGGAGAGATGACTAAGGGAATGTGACAGGATAACAGATCAGAGTTGTTAATTTGGTGACTGACTGATAGATTTTGGATGTTGGGATGGATTTACCAGTTCTTGGTGAATGTGGTGAATGTGGTGGATATTGAGTAGTTGTATTCAAGCAATCTCATCTCTTTTTGGAAAGATTTTTTTGCAATGGCTAATTAGCCTATCATGGTATTTAAACTAGGCGTTGAAAATCGAGTTATCCTGTGAGTGACCATATTGTGCGACGATATCAGTCACATTTATGTATCTTAAACCGCCTTTTTTTTTGTATCAAATCTTTTTCCAATTTTAATTTTTAAAGACTTGTTATTCTTTGGTTCTGAATTATGATGGAATAAAGCAAAAATGACTCGATAAATTCATTCATTCTTTTTTGTGAAGTGGCATTCGTTTGATGTACTTCTCGACAAAATTTATATCTTGGGTCATTCAGAAACCGTTTCTCTAAGTCTCTATATTTGTTAAAAATAAGGACTGAATTGAATGAATATTGACACAATCACACCTATTGACAATAATGTGTCGGTTGAAAACATTCTCCCTTGATTAGGATGGAATAGAGCAAAATGACTCACTAAACAATGTATGTTTCTTATTAACACGGAGTAAAAAATCATTCGATACACTTTTGGATTTTTTTTTTTTTTTTTTTTAAAATCTAGAATCGTTCTAAAGAAGTATGTTTAGTAAAATGCTAACACAAGGACAAGCCAAAATTGAATGATACTTTTGGCCCTCCTATCTCCATAACTTTATTATCGAATATCACATGGTCGGCCCATTCAAAAGTTTCCATTTCTATTTGGACTTATTGCATTATTTAGTACTTACTCCGTATATAATATAGTCAAAATAATCAGTTTGTCTTTTTTGTAATGATTTTTTTTTTTTTTTTTTGAAAGTGAAGATCAATATCATTAATAATAAGCCATCCGACATGTACAAACGATGTCAAATTGAACTGAATACAGATTTGTGAAAAATAAATAAAGAACATCATTGAGACAAAGATCACTATTAGAATAATGCACTTCTGCATAGCCTTCTGTATATCGCTGTTTATTGACATAGCCTTTCGCGAAGGAATCTATAGATCTTATGAAATAGTCTCCAAGATGATGAACTTCCTCTATTTTAACAAATGGTAGACCGAGATCTGACCTCAATTATATCGCCGTACGTAGGGATTCCATTGCTCTCATGATCTTGCACATAGTTCTTGAAATCTAAGCCCTATACTAATGTAAAGGACTGAAACCTCGAAATAAAGGAAAAAACCTTGAAAAAAAAGGACGAAAACAACTCTCATAAAAGAGAGACTAGATACTTTTATTAAATAAGATTTGATAACTAGTAATAGAGACTTAAACAATTTTTGGGTTTACCATCGATTATTAATCGATAGAGGCCCCAGATCGAGGAGGAAAGGTAAGGTTTTTTTGGGGAGAAAGAGGAAGAAAAACTAGTTTTTTTTTTTTGCCAAAATAGGTAAAATATCACCTATGAGTATTTGATTAGATAAACTCGAAGATTTCTTAGTCGAGTGGTTAAGTATAAGACTAGGTACTTGAGCAATAAGTCTCAAATTCAAATCTCCTTTCCTGTATTGTAATGCCATTATGTGCGTGCTTCGTTGAACCAAAAAATAAAATAAAAAATTAGATAAAAAAAAATATACAGAATAGTTTATACTTTTGTTTTTCCTATTTGACCTGTTATAATAATACGATAGAAATATTCGTGACAGAAAATTGGGCACAACATAAGGACGAAGATGGGATGGGACTAAAACAGGAAAAAAGCAGATAGATTTTTAGTCGCCTAATTGGTTAGTGCTGAGCTTTCAAGTTCGTTTCTTTTGTACTGTACAAAGAAAGCTTACTTTTCAAGTTTCAAATTATTGTTATCATTATATTCAATTCATTTATTATAGGGTCCTCAATCTAACATTGGATTCTCTTGTTATCGACTGTATACTATGTTGCGCGTGACCCAACTTTTACGAGTAATTTCATCATCGGAAAATCAAATCAAGGGGATTTTCTATCTGAATGATTAATGAAAGAATGTCGAGGTTTTTTTCTTATATACTCATGTCAATTACTTACAAATAAATTGCGTACAACCAATATATATCATGGCTACTTGAATTGTTCCGGGTCAAAGAATCGATAGTTGAACTGATAGGAGTTGAACTGCAAGAATGACGATTGCCAGATAACCGTGAATCAGAAATGAAGGCGTTGCTGATGAGCTTTTTGGGCTCAGGCTAGAACCATGAGGCACACTTTCACCACCTGATCCATCACAGGTCTAATAGTTAGTCCAAAGGGTAGCACTCGCTGTCCCAAATCTCGAAAAAAATGATTACTTTTTGTTATCTGAAAGTCCCTGAAAAAACGCGAGGATTTGATGCTATACTTACAGTTGGATGCCTTCCAGCCGACGGCTGGTTTCTCGTTATCAAATACAATGCGGTAGCCTGTCATGAAATTCTCTGAAAACAATGAAACAGAATGTTTACAGTTTGTATATACTGGATTTTTCCTGTTTCCTGCAGAATGCTAAAATCATAGTAGAACATTGTGATTAAATCAGTGACAGTCTCGACAATTACACGCTAAATTACCTCCGATTATACTGATGTCTTCATCTGATTTTACGACTGCCAAGCAGTAGAATAGCTTATCATCCTTGAGATCAAAAGAAAAACCCGAAACACATGAATCGAGTCAGAATCTTAACAGTCCTACTAATATTTTGGCACAGAACATGGGAAATAATAAAATGAGCAAGAAATTAAAGTTACCTCGACGATTGTAATCCATGGATGAACGACAGAGAATCGGTCTCCGCCTTTGAAAGTAAGATTAATAGCAGGAACAGTTAATTCATCCGGCTCTGAGCTGAATGAACCGTGAACAAACATCTTAGTTCAGTTGGTAAAGTCACGACCTAGGTTTGAATCCCGTCAGCAGAAAAGAAAAAGAATTTAGGGTGAGGGGGTACGTACTTCAACAAATAGCAGAATTGAAAGGCACTGTCTGGATGTACTTTCACTCTTCTGTCCAACACCTGTGAGTTAAACTGAAGCGCAAAAACAAAAACACGTTAAAATCGATTCCTGAACTCGACTCACAGTTTAGACTTGGCAAACAGGTCAAATGGGTCAGGTCCACTCACGCAGACACGAAAAATAAACTTGCCTTTTCAGTTAAAAGACCGTAAACAGGATCAGGCAGTAGCGTAAAAGAAGTGCCAGTGTCGAAAATAACATCCAGGTTTGCAGAGAATGAATCGGAGCCCACACTGACACGGGTTAAGTTGACAGCGTACACGCTGTTGTTCACGATATAATGTTGTGTTAGTCATTAATTTTGTACCAAAACCCGAGTTTATATCACTTTGAAGGGAGATTACAGATTATTATTCATAAATGAGTGATGGTTTTATGCATACAGGTTGAAGGGCGGACTTACTTTAATCGATTAGGGATGACGGGAGTTTCGCTCAGGTTTTTACCACCTTTATCTCCGAAACTGATTCTACCTAAACCATCGCTGCTAAAACACATGGAGAAAGAATTGGCAACAAGGTTTTGTCTCGCTAACACGCTAGGCAGGGAAACCGGATCCATAGAAAGTCCGAATAGTCCATTTGGAGCTCCGGAATCCAAGAAATGACCCGTTTGAATCACACCACATCTGCATATATAACAACAGTAGCATCAATGCATCATTAACCCTATACTGAAAACTGCGTCGAGAAATGCAGGTAATGCTTAATTACCCGAAAGGGATTCTGACATCAGTTGTTTTGGAAGCGGAATTATCAGTCACAAGATGCAATATATCCTCGACGACATAGCCAGACGAAGACGTGTTTGCTGAGAGATACTCAACTCTATAAGGACAGGAGCTCTTTCCAGGCAGACAGCTGCGTTCGCAGAGGGGACTCATACATGAGAGCTCGGTGCCAGTAGATGAACTGCTTAAGCTGTATATGTTGAACTCCATTGTCTGAAATTTTAATTAACAAAAATCATATTCAAAAGTATTCCAATTTAAGTACTTTTGTAATTAACTAAGATTAACTCGTAGTTTTTTTTTTTGGGTACCTGGTTCTGATTGAACTCGAAGCTGCGAACGCAGTTAGATGAGCAGTCACAGGGTATCCAGAAAAGACCACTTCCTGTGTCGAGTGCCACCAGATACCAGGATTCCGGTGTTCCAATAGATACATTCGCGTAATACAAACTGAAAACATAATACACGGAATAATCATTACAAACTTCATCAAAAACTTCACGCTTAAGCAGAGGTACACTAAGAACTCCACGCTTAAGCATGCTAACCAAAATATGCTGGAAAAGACGTGTATTTATCATGCATGACCGGTTACAAGCCGGGGATTGGGTAGGGGCGTTACATTTGCTTAAAACATTGAAAAGAAAACGTAAGAAAGAGTAATTAAGTAACATACAATCCCAATTCAGGAATGGAAACGGTAGTATTCCCTGCAACAAAAGTAAGGGGAGGTGTTGTTGCGGCTAATCGACGTCCATGAAATCGATCACTATGCACCATTGCAGCATAATACTCCATTGTTCCCTTCTCGGGACTACTTTCTCCGCTTTGGCCAAACATTGACTTTACAGCATCCGAGTATCGATGATGAATATCAAACCCAAACCCGAATCCATCGTCATCAACTACAACCCCTTGACAACAACAAACCCCCCATAGGATCATCATTAACATGAAAACATGTCCATAGCTACTTGAAACAACAACCATGACTTTGTAATAAATTATAAGTGACAAAACAAAAGTCCACCCTTAAATTTTTTGTGTTATAAATGAGAATTTATAAGTTACAAGCATTTTGATTTGGTTTAGTCATATATACAATTAATTAGTTTAATTAGTTTGAAGATGTTGATTAAGTCATGTATGTATGTGAATATGTGATGTTTGAATTATGAGTTTGATCAATGCATGATTAATTCATGACAGGTTTTGCAAGCAAGTTAGTATAATATAATTAAGTATATACAATAATTAATGTTGAGGGCATTACAAAATTGGTAAGGTCAAGGACAAATTAAAAGGGAATTAATAAAAGGTTAAATGTAATTGCAAGTTATGTTTGGATTATGACTTTGATTATAATCTCAAGTCTCACCGTCACGAGTTCACGATCATTTATTTATCTTTGATTTGGGTACAAAAACAAGGAAACTCGAGCATATCTGTAATTTAATTTAAATCCATTGATCTCTTTATACCGATTGTAATTCTGATTTGAAGTATTGATAACAATTTTAAATTATTTTCTTAGATTTTGAAATTACAAATTCGTTGATCATTCATAAGAACTATTTTCGGGATACTAATACTTCAAATCGTGACAACCGAAACTTCGTTGCATTAAAAAATATTCTTTTCATCATGATTATTTATTTATTTATTTTTATATTCTTTGTGAATATTTTTTGATAAAAGATACCGAGATTAGAATAAATAAAGAATCGAGAAAAATTTATAAACACGCGGGAGGGAAGTTTTATTTGTAGTAGAATATAATGTTGGACTTAATCATCTTTGAAGCACAACTTGGAGTGAAGTTGGATCATGTCAAAGTTTTGTAGGCGTCTTAAGTCAAAACTCTTTCTTGGAACAAACATAGTAATCGTCCAACACAAGTTCTTTTTTGAATCCCTCCAACATATATTCTTGTTTATTCTTTGTTTAAGAAATTAAGACGTATATCTATCTTAATTTAAAATGAGTCAAATATTAAGTAAGATAAAATTAAATTTTGGTAAATAAGAACAAATTTTAGATAAATTTACCCGTCTTTAAAGAGATTCATTGATCATCTTGTCAATTGCATAGAGTAAATTTGGTACCTGTTTGACAAAAAATATACGAGTATAAACTTTAGACAGTGTTTAACAAAAAAAATAAAACTTCATATAATTCTTCGCAAAATGACCTAAATTGAAGATAGTGTTTGACAAAATACTCGTATATGTGGATGGTACCGGGGATGAGTAATGATTTGGACTGACATCGTGATGGGCCAGCTTGGCTACTTTACTCGTTACCATATACGAGTAGAAGAGAGTTGGATCATGCTGAGCTCCAGACCGAGCCCATTCTGAATCAGTAACTCCGATTTCTTAATGGGTCGGTTGGGGAAGCTAGCGGGTTATGCTGGTCCGGTGAGTCGTAATTTTTCTAGCCCATTAGCCAGGCTGGGTTGGATTGGCCCACATATTTACACTATGAATTAAACAATACAAATTGTTGAATGAGATAGTTCTATAAAAAATCCAGTATTCAACAATAACTCAAAAATCCTTTGGTAACCCTCTTGTTTTGATGTGACGATTTTATATTTTAAGTCAGCAAGTATCCCTTGTGACGGTATATCCGTCATAAGCTTACAAAGAGTCAAATATAACCATATAAGCATCATGTTTTTTGTCTTATCTCATCTATTTGACCCGTCACAAGTTTATGACGGATATGATCGTCATACACAAGCATTTGTGATTTTACCTTTTTTTTTTAAGCATTTGGTCTTACTCGCAATGGATAATATACTCGACTAGGAGTCTATAATTGTTTCGCTCATATGGTTGCTCATTTTGAGTTTAGTTCGATTCCTAATATGTGTATTTGGGAGGGTGTTTTGCCTCCGTCTTTCAACATTATGGCTGCGGCCGATCTTAATGAAGTCCACTAAAACCCGATTTAGGTATTCAAAAAAAAGAAATATATACTCGACTAGGATAGAAATATCAAAAATCAGTCTTTTTCTACAACCTAAACACATGAGTTATCTTATCCTCAATATTTGAGCTATTTTAAACTTAAGTCGGATATTTACGTTATTCAAAAATTTGTTGGTGAAAATGGTGATCCGTAGTATGATCGGGATGGATGAGAAATAGGTGGGCAGGCCGCTATAATGGGCCCAAGGCGGGCCTACCATAGAAGTAGTACGTGTTGGGCTTTGAATGCTGTTGGGCAATCCATACCTCATGATAATTCACCCATGTGGCATACTTCAACACCTCTTGTAGTGCAAATGTGGAACCTATTCTACTTTGTTTTTTTAAGGCTGTCACACATGACACAATCACACAAGTCACCCTACATAGTCTTAGAAATATCGTACTCCTTCCCCTCCTTAAAGATCGCTTCATTCCTCGTTATATAGGCTACGACGTTAAAAAACGAAGAAGAAGAAGAAAAGCCTTGTGTCTCGGCATGGTCCGGCCCCATTCGGCCCGTCCAAACATGATAGGAATATGATGGACGACATAAATATGACCAGGCACGACAGAAATAAAGCCAGACGTGATGGGCGGGCTCAGGACGATACGAAGGCAAAGCACGACAAAGAAATGGCGGGTATGTCAAGCACTGGCACGTGTCCTTTGTAACGCCGGACAATATGACATGATGGGCCAACACAAGATCCGATCCGACTCGCCGAACTGTCGCCTATGCTAATGATGGGAGTGGGACTAAAAAAGAGAAAACTTAAAAAAAAAACATAGATTATTGTACAGAGTATAAGACACTTATGTATGACAAGACTGACTCATAATAACATCAAACCAAGAATCTATCATTGACTTACTTCTGTCTAAGATCTGTATGGATAAAGTTCTTCCGTTGTAATTGAAAGTTTCAAATTTATTGAGTTTATCAAAAGATAATATGTCAATGACAAACTTTATTCTAAGTTTGTCCATTATGATTGCTCTTATATACGTATTACTTTCAATTACCAACGTAAAGCACAATTTTCCACTTAGAAGTTTTGATTTTTGTTTTGTTTTGATAATGACTACAGAGAATTTGGACGGTCTTCTTACGCGTAAAACGATTCTAGAGAACAATTAAGGAAATATTACTTTTACACATTTACGCAATGTAGGACAATCTAATGTGAATAGACCATAGACGTCGACAATTACTATTTCAATTCAATCTCTTAAAGCATTTTACTATTTGACATTATATACATTCATGCTAGCTTCTAAGGATGGTCACAGGTCGTTTCCAGGTCATACAGGCTGGGTCAATTGGCTGAGCGGGAAGACATGGACCTAACCTGGGATGAGTGAGAGTCGGCCCGGGAGTGGACTAGGTACGGGCTGACCCATATATGTGACCGAGTCCCACGGATCTATCTATCTATCGATAACTTAACTTTTTTTCATTTTAGTTGATGATACGAGTACATTTTAACTCTATTGAATAACACCAACATAAAACACATGTTTCTAATGGAAGTTACTCGTTCGTACGTGTTTAGTTTCGAGAGTCTTATAGTACTAATGAGAATGCTCCTCCTATAAACAAAGCTCTTACCTCGCCAAATACGAATTTGACTCCTAATACGTCTCTTAAAGCATTGACTTTATACTACGAGTACCTCTTAAGTCTTACCTCACTAATTACGTCACCCACACCTACTAATTAATTACATACTAAAACTATTTAAAGCAATCGTAGGATCCCATACTTTTCTCATATCAACAACATCCACTCAATTCTCTCATATCATCTTCCTTTTACTACATACATACTCAGCTACCACGATACATAATCAATCCACATTACTACTACAAATCTTCATATAATAATGGCAGGAGGACAACAGAAGGCATTTGGTTGGGCCGCTAGAGACACTTCCGGTATTCTCTCCCCGTTCACCTTCTCCAGGAGGTACATACGCTCATTCACGTCGTCTTCCTATTTTCATATATTATCGTTCATTAGCTACATACATACATATGTACGACAGTTGTACAATATGATTGTACGAGTAGTATGTTTATGTACGTACATTTTTATGCACAGGACAACCGGAGATGAAGACGTGACATTTAAGGTGCTATATTGTGGGATTTGTCACTCCGATCTTCATTTCATTAAGAACGAATGGGGTAACGCTTATTACCCCTCTGTTCCCGGGTACGTTATTTATTTCTCTTTCTTTTTTATTCATTCGTTCAACTTGAAAATAAGTTAAACAACGAACATAGTTTAAGATTCGTAAGTCTTAACACGGTATAATTACATCTTTTTACAATAACGTATGTATTTTTAACATCCACGGAGTATGTAATTACTATCTTAAATCGTACAAGTTACGTATTTTGAAAATTATTATGTGATAATTAATCTCAGGCACGAGCTAGCAGGGGTTGTGACAGAAATCGGGCAGAACGTAAAAAACATAAAGCTCGGGGACAAAGTGGGCGTAGGATGCATAGTAGGATCATGCCGTACATGCTCCAACTGCGAGAACGACCTCGAAAACTACTGCCCGGACATGAAGGGCACGTACGGAGCAACCTACTACGACGGGACCAAAACCCTAGGAGGCTACTCCGACATCTTCGTGGTCAATCAAAACTATATCATTCGCATTCCCGATGACATGCCCTTGGACTCAACCGCCCCCCTTTTATGTGCCGGTATCACGGTTTATAGTCCGTTGAAGTATTATGGGCTGGACAAGCCCGGTCTTCATATCGGTGTTGTTGGGCTTGGTGGGCTTGGTCATATGGCTGTTAAGTTTGCCAAGGCCTTTGGTGTTAAGGTCACGGTTATTAGTACCTCTCCGAGTAAGAAGGACGAGGCCATTACTCGATTGGGGGCTGATTCCTTCTTGGTTAGCCGCGACCCTGAGCAAATGCAGGTAAATAACTAAATGATTTTTCTAACATGCGTCTACTGGGTACACGTTACTACGTTAGTAGTTGTTTGCAATAATTGGTTTTAGTAATGTGTTTTCAATTTTAGGCTGCAATGGGGACATTGGATGGGATAATCAATACCGTGTCAGCATCTCACGCGCTTGTACCGTTGATCGGACTGGTGAAAACTCATGGAAAGGTGGTTCTTGTCGGTGCACCCGAGAAACCATTCGAGCTATCAGCATTTCCTCTGTTAGGAGGTAATAAGCTAGCAAGATTATTACTCTGTATAATATTCTCTTCGTTTCGGTCAATAATTAGTAGTGTTATCATAAGTTAAGTTACCGTATGAGTTTATTGAATATGACAGGGAGGAAGACGGTGGCAGGGAGCTGCATTGGAGGCATCAAGGAAACACAGGAAATGATCGATTTTGCAGCGAAACACGGGATAAAAGCGGATATTGAAGTGATTCCGATGGAGTATGTGAACACGGCGATGGAGAGAATGCTGAAGTCCGATGTTAGATATCGTTTTGTTATCGACATTGGCAACACACTCAAATCGGATTGAGTTCCCGTCGATCTTCAATTCATGTCCTGCTTCATCACTCAAGCATGCATTAGATTACATTAAGATTTAAGATGTTATATTAAGATGAGATATAGTTTTTGGGTTCTTGAAATGGGTGATGCTTGTAGACTTGTACTACTTCCTTTTATTATTTGCTGTAATTTTGGTTTAGAATCATGTGTGTATCATAATATTATTACGATTGAATAAAACTACTTACAAAAATATCATCCATTAAACGGTCTGATACGACATTTGTACCATATTAAGAAATACTAGTACAGTGGTACTCATCACAGTACAGTGGAATATTACATACAAAAACATGGTATTGGGTTATTTGGGTAGATCTGATTAATGGGTTGCGCAATTGAACGGGCCGATACGTCATTTGCATGGAATAGTATGTACGAGTATAATTTATGGTTGGGTAATTTGATTTCAACGTAAGACTCCAAACATCATTAGTTTACCAGGCTTGTGATACGAATACAATGGAACTATGAAAGTATCAATTATGTTATCTTTCTTTTTTTTTTAAGCTGAGTTTGATCTCCTATTTTTTATTTTCTTTTTAGGCTATCGATGTACGTGTTGTTTAGATAATTCGAATGTAATTATATTCAATCTTAGATTCATTGTTACATTTCACGAAGTACAAGAAGTGACATTAAGTAATACTCGTTCGTACATCACACGTACCACAGTAGAATATTATTACAACAAGAGGGTATTGGACTATTGGGTAGATCTGATAAATGGGTCACGCAATTAAAATGGAGATGAGTGAGAATTAAGAAGGATTGGCCTGGACTACTCAATTAAGGAAAGGAATTCGAACCTGTGACTAATTGTCACATATATACTCCGTATGTAGTACCTAATCTTTACCATTAAAATATACTTCCTCCCATTCTTTGGAAAAACACACTTTAAATAAAATATACCATCCATTTGAATAAAAAAGTGTGTTTTTCCAGTGAATGAAATGGAGTATAAGAGAATGTTCTTAGAGGATATTGAGTAGTTCCTCTAATTATAGAGGAATAGGGGAAAGTTTTACCTTGGCCCTTGTGCATGCCATCAAATACTATTGGCCAAGTAATTATAAAGTTAAATAAAAAATAATTTTAATTATTAAATAATTAAAATGATAATAAGAAAGGTAATATAAGAGGATTCTCTACATTGTGAGATAAAATTAGAGAAGAAAAATTGAAGAGAATGAAGATAATGAAAAATAAGGTGGATGAAAGAGATGATGATATGTCAAAAATATAGGACGAAAGAGAAAAAATAAGAGGAAGAAGTCCTCCTTTACAATACATGCTCTAAGACATCTTCGATATACTAGTCTAAGTCGTTGATGATAATATGGGTACTCTCATCGACATAGTCTCGTATAGTCTAATGTAAGTTCATATGTTGGCTTCAGGACAGACAACTGATGAGGAATATGTTCAGACATTCGCATTCTTTTTCCTGTCTTGGCCTACGCATGCAGTATCTCTTTCATTTCAAATTATAGTTTTTTTTCCAATGACTAGCACATTTGGTCATACAACATTTTAATTTAAAAAAGAAAAAAAATTGATAATAAATATCCCGACTTATTCATTAATTGATGAAGAAAACTAATCTTTCGTGAAATCGTCTCGCATACATTTAGCGAAATTTTATACCAATTAAGTAAGATGTCTCCATCACACTAAACTTAAACTTATTTGAAACCGTACTGACAGGGAGTATTAGTAATCCACTAATTCTTCTTTCATTTATTTAACACAAACGTTAAAGAAACGGTCTAAATGAAGATATTATGAGAGTGAATATTTTTTTTACTTTCGATTTGCGTACTTATAGAATAAATGGTTAAATAGATATAGATACATACGACTATGTCGTCTTACATTCTTATCCTGCCGTGTTTGATAAACAATATATTGGGTGGAAAATAGCAGATTTCAGCCTAAATAGTAGATTAATTGTCAATCTATTTATTTCATATGTTTGGTAAAAGACATATTCCAATAATATATTGGCCAAAATCTGATCTACTGTGTTTGAATATGATGTTAATAACAACATATTGAAACAACCTATTCAATTTTTATCTGAAAAACAATCTGATTGTCCTATAATAGGAAAAGTGGGTCCATGAGATTAATTCAAGAAAAAAAAAAAAAAAGAGTACTACGGAGTAATATATTAACCGCTAAGCACTTGGTTCCAAAATGTCATTCGTCCGCAATGAAAGAACTTATTTTAACCTAGTTCTTGTTGACAAACTCGATGGTAAGAATCTTCATTGTGATTGCTCTATGCCTCTATGTCTTAGCCTCTCTCTTTTTTTTCTCTCTTTTTTTTCCTGTTGAAATAGGCTTTAAGTGAACCAAAATAAATTATCCTAGATACATCTTAACCGAATTGAATAATGTTGAATTGATTGAGGTAAACTGAACATAATTAATTAATAAGGACGAATTGAAGTAAAATGTGGCTGGATCGAACTTATATGAGATTAAATCGAACTGAATGATTCCAAACCAGACTGAACATAAATTGGAGAAAACATCGACTTGATTGTTTGCTCAAACGATAAATTTCAATGATATACATAAATTAATAGTACATCTATCGGTGTGAGACGTAATTACGTACGTTCAATTTCAAATACCCCGTAAGTCTCATTATATTAGAGATAATCATCTCACATTTAATATACTCCGTATAGTTTAGTGTGAGATCAGATGTAATTTAACACGTACTAATTAAACTACCTTCAAATCTCTCATTGCCAATATTAAAAGATCGCCTCTTATTAATTTATGCATTCCACGATACTACGTGTAAATAATAATTAGGGATTGTGTAACTAACGGTTTGTCTTGTTTAAATTGATGGGGCCGATCGAGGGCGGGTACGGGTAGGGCATGTTATGTAATGTGACGAAGCAAGTTGGTATGTATGTAACGGCGGTTCTCACGTTTCTCATCATACTCTTACGTCCTACTCCTATCCCATAATAAGCACCGTAATACTACTGTTTTTTTTGTTACGTTGGTTGTATTTGTACTTCCCATAGTTTGTTGTGATATAACGTCTTTCATGCATGCAGCATCACTTGGGCGGTTAGTTATCCACCTAGCCACCATCCTACGCCATATATATTTATACCATCCACACGATTTCTCCTAAAACTTACTTTTCAAGATATTCGTCAGTTCTTTATAAGACAATTATTGTCGCTAAGTCATAGGGATCGTTCTATTTCATTCATATATATGGACCTAGCTTGTTTGGGAATTATTGAAAATGGTTCCAAATAAAATAGTACTCGTATTAGATGATGTCAAGTGTTCGCTTACCAGATTTTGGTTGCATATTTGACTAACAAATTAATATCATTCACAAAACTAACCTTACGTGTTTGGTAGATCGCATATATTTTTGACATTTTTTTTTGTTTAAACAGAAATAGTCAAAGATAATGGAAAAATAAATGTCTCCATTTATGTTTTCACTTAATTACTACTGTAATTTACTAGGGAGTATGGATCAACTTTGGAGAGCCTAAGCTAGTACAGTAGTACTCCGTACTACATTAATTACTCTAGCATGACAGTATAATCAAACTAATTACTAACCTACCCCAACTTAACTTGTACGGTATAATTGTTCTATCTTACAACAGATCTAAAAATTTCTCGTATTATTTTATATTATGAGAATAAGTGACCATTGAATTATTCTTGACATTTTCATTATTTCAGATAAAAATCTGATTAAATGAATCCACTGTTCTCATTTCTGTGTTTTTAGTTTGTGTGTACAGTGTACACCATTTGATTTAGTTCGAATTCAAGCCATATATGCATCTATGTATGACCATAAGAGTCGTACGTTATAAATTACCATACTACAGTGTTTTTAGGGCTCAAACTCGATGTTTAATTTCACATTTACCCGTTAGTGCTCATGGCAAGCATATATGGATAATCAACGAACGTTGTGGTCTAAATCTAACAAAATATGGTGTCCCAATCAAAAAGAGAGAAGAAAGACATGACTAAAAAAGGAGAAAATAGAAAAGAGCGACAGTTGATAGGAAAGCATAGACAATAAGCGCAGGTGGCGTGAGAAGTGATCTGATCTCCTGACTCCTGGCCTCTATGTATGTGTATGTACTCTACAAATAAAACTACTGTGATCTTCCTTCTGGTCTGCACTGCACAATTATTATTCAGATGCTGCTGTAACTGTAATGCTATTGTTTCCTTTCTACTGAACCACATTCTGAATGCTACGCTTACTATATATTCTCTGTACGTCTCACTGTACCTTATAATGGACTAACAGGAAAGGAGAGGGGCTGGAAGACCCATCACGATGCTGTTTTTTACGATATCGATCATCTCAATCAAAAGTTTAAGGTGAATAGACGAGATCATATCGTTTACGCAATACAGGCCAATAGTAGTAGGTCTTAATGTTAAAAAGACCGTCTTACACCAGATTAATTACATGAGATAGCTAGATAATTAAACTATTAGAAATCTATTGACGCAACTACTTATGTTTGAGATTTCAATCTTACATTAATGTGATGGAATTGACATAATTATACCGTGTAACGAGTTAAAATATTGTAACGAATTAACTTATACTCCTACAAAGCAAGAAGTTAGTTATCAAATACGGAGTATAGTATAGGAACTTATTAGTAGAGTAACTGAATAACGTTTATGGTTCAACCGTGACTAAACATGTATAAATCAAAAAGAAAAAAAAAAGTCTATTCATGTTCATCTTTAAAAAGAAATAGTTTTTCAAATTACTCTGGAGTATGCAGTGGTCACTTCTAATGAACCGTAAGTCATACATTTTTCTGGATGAATTATGTTAGCTTTTGAATTTAAATGAAAGAATTTAATGCAACTTAACTGCTTAACATATAACTTAATGCATGACATTGAACAAAATTGGCTGAAATGACTAAAACAAACTAAAATTAATCAAACTAAGACCAATATTAACTTAAATATACTGATCAATAATGATCAACTTAATTGGGTTGAGATAAAAATAAGTTGTTAAGAATCGGACATAAGCGAAGCACTCGAGAAATTGTATCGCGTTCATAGATTAGTTAGTATCTAACATAACAATAACTATTCTAGAGACCGAAAACAAAAAAATGTAGAATAAATTAATAACGTCTCATATCTTTAGAGAGTTCTAATCCCGTAACTGATATCTTTAGAGAGCTCTAATCCCGCAACTGATATCTTTAGAGAGTTCTAAATCTTCTAATCCCACAACTGATCACGTGATGACCCGTATTGAAACACCGTTTCACTTTAACTTGTACGGTAGTGTCTAGCATTATATTTGGCCTCCACCGTGATTGATGACTATATATACATCCACTTTCCCTTCTACTCCCAACCTTCAATCCACTCCACTCCACACCCTCATCATAAAAACCCAACCTCATTTCCTCTCCTTTTAACATTTTCACACCACCACCTCCGTATAATAATTATTATCAATCCGTTATGGCACCGGAAAACAACCATCCGGCACCGGAAAACCACCTCAAAAACCCCAAAACCACCCCTCAAGACCAACCACCACTAAAATGCCCTAGATGCGACTCCCTAAACACTAAATTCTGCTACTACAACAACTACAACCTAAACCAACCTAGACACTTTTGTAAGAATTGTAGGAGGTACTGGACTCGAGGCGGGGCCCTCCGTAACGTCCCCGTTGGTGGCGGATGTCGTAAAGCCAAGAGACTCAAGACCAACTCCGCCACCACCTCCTCAAAAGTCTCTTATTCAGGAATTGGGAGTACATCTGGCGTGTACACCCAATTCCTGACCAGTTCTCTGCCCACACTGCCTGATTATGGGTGTGGGTTGGGAACTGGTGATGACCTAGTAGGTCCAGGTTCAGTCTCGTACCCTGGACTGGACCTACTAGGTCTGAATTACTCGGTACAACAACATAACATGGTGTCGTCGATTGAGTCGTTGAGTTCGATCAATCAGGAGATGCATTGGAAGCTCCAACAGCAGAGATTGGGTATGGTTTATGAAAATGTTGATCAAGAAAAGTTGGCTAATAATGGTGGTCATGAAGGTGGGATTAATTTGTTTAAGAACTTGGAGATTAATGATAATTGTAGTAGTAATAATAATGATAATAATGATGTTGTAGGGAAAATGAATGTTGGTCCAACTGAATGGTTGTTTGATCAAATTCAGACATCTTGCGGTGGTAATAATAATAGTTTTTACTAATTCTTCAAGAAATTGTAGTAGTAATTTTTTTTTTTTTTTTAAATCGAAGAAATTGTAGTAGTAATAGTTTTAAATTATGGGTAATGTGTATAGGATTACTATTATTATGAGTATTATTTAAATGTATAAGTACGTTTTTATTATGAATTTAAGTGTATGATATAGTTCATGTAGGAGTACTATATAGATTTGATTAATTAAGGTGAAAATTTAAGGTAGCTATTCATGATCCGAGATTTAGATTTGAATCCTATTAACATTATAATCGCAGTTAGATTAGATTTGATTAAGGTAGAAACTTGAGACAAATTGAGATTCATGATTTGAGATTTGAACTCTATTAAAATTGTAATCAAAATTATAACTTCTTTTAGTGTATGATAATACTGTATATAACTTGAGACAAATCGTTAGATTTGATTAAGATAGAAAATTCAGGATTCATGATCCGAGATTCAAACCCTATATATTAACATTATAATCACAGTATGTTATAACTTCTTTTAGTGTATGTGTGTATGATAGTTAGATTTGATTAAGGTAATATAAGTTCAAATAGAACCCGAGTAAGCTAGAACTATATCTTGTTACAACCTAATTAGATGTCAACTAGACTGGTTTAAAAATTCATGAGCGGTGATAATCATGAGTTGGGTTCGAATTTCATCAGCATCACGTATAATAAACCTCGAAACTCATCCTAAACCGAAAAAAATTACATATAAGGAGTATATAAAATTCAAAAATGTTGTCCATAAAGGTGTTACCTAGTGGTTAAAACTTGTGGTCATCGGCCCAAGGGTCTCATGTTCCCCATGCAAGCGCGAATTTGTGGGAGTAAATAAAAAAGAAAAATGTTATTGTTAATGGTGTAATGTAAGTTTAAGTAGCTTATTTTATAGATGCGTTAAAGTACTCTCTAATCAATAAGGTTGCAGGCCAGGCCAGTTGAAAATTGGAATCAATAAGTATTATTAAGTGGCGTTGTCTCATAAAGTAGAGACTTCAATTTATAAGGCTGATTTATTCAAGAACTGTCGATCATCAGATATATAGACGATGCGATGCGATGCGATGGCCAATTTTTTGAAAAAAACAAAACACATCAAAGCTACTTAACTCTCTAACGACGTACCATTCTATATACAGTACGTACGTACGATTTAGCTACCAAGTTCTTTTCACCTTTTTTTTGGGTCCAATGTAATTAAAGTTAGCACTAATTTTGTGTCGAATCACTAATTTATTCGGTATTTAATTAACTATTACTATACTACATACTCTGTCAAAATATAATTGTCCGATATAAGAATTTGTGATGTATTTAATATGTAAATTCATTCGTACAGTTTAAAATCGTGTCTTATTTAACATCATTTTAAGCTCATTGTACAATCATTCCAAGTTAGGTTACCACCATACAATGTGTGACGTGATGCTGATGCATCTATACCGGAAAAAAAATAGTCAATGGGCTTTAGTTACGACAAGTTAACTCATTTCAATTTAGTTTAGTTTGTTGGTATTAATCGAAAATAGAAGAGGTAGAGGTAAACCTTTGCATTGGTGAATGGTGTATAAGTGTATATAGAGCGAGAGAACGAGAAGCATGCACGTAGGAAACTACGGAAGTAATTAGCATGAAGAACGTGAAGGAGTCACGTTTTACAACTTGTACGCAACTTTAATCTCATGCATGTAATTAAGGATAACATAACTAACTGCATCGATAGCTACTTAATATTTTTTGTATGTGACGGTTTCATAAAATTTATTGGGAGATCATTCCTATGAAGTTAATCATTATTTTTTACAAGTACTATATGACTAGTGCAAAATTCGTGTCTATGCACGGTTTTTTTAATAAATAGTTTAGTGACTTACAAAATTAATTATATTCCCTTCGTTTGAGTCAATAACTTACCCATTTTTTGAGTGTTTTAGTCAACCGTTCACGTTTCTGTTTTTGAAAGAAATTTACCTTTACTTTTTGTTTTTAAGCATAATAAAAACAATTATTTTCTCTTATCTTTTTTTCTGTATAAAGTAACATTTTTATTATAATGAAATGAGTATTAAATTAGTCACTACATTGTCTTTCTGTATAGAGAAAAATAATCTATTTGGGTAAAATAAGTAAGAGTATAAAATTAGTAACACGGTCACTCATATAATAAATACAATATAATGTTCACGCTTTTTTTAATTATGAAAAAATATTTTTAATTTTAGATAACATTCAACCTTACTATTTTCGTTATGTTCATTAATTATCATACCTATTCTAGAAAAAACTAAACAAAACTTTGTAAATTTAGCGTTTAGTAGGATATTTTAAAGAAAATAATTTGTTTCTAAATTTTATGGATTATGATTAGAAGTGGATTTTTAAATTTATAGATCTGTCAAAATTTGATTTGACTCGTAAACTTGACCCATTATTGTAGATTCAAGAGTAGAACCTAACAATTTTGACCCGTGAACGGTTTGGCTTGAACCCAAAATGCTTCGTCAAAACCTGACCTGGATTATCCATGACGTGTCATTAAAATTATCATATATTATATTTTAATAAATAATAAAAAACTTATCAACTTTAATATTATAAATTACAAAAAAAAATTAAAAAAAATAAAAATTAGATAAATTTAATAGCATTTAATGATAAAATAGTTATCTAATACAGTAATATAGTGTTTTACAATTTTTTACTTATAAAATTCGGTAATTGTTTAATTTAGTAACTTTAGTGATATTAAATACGATTAATATTAAAAAAACTACTTGTATTTTTAATTGATAAAATGTAGGGCGCCGAAAATTATATATGTGCAGTATTCTGACCTTAACCTGATCAATGACATTTATTTGACCCGACCCGTAATTTTCTCATCCCGTATGACATAACCGGTTAAACTCATTTGACATTTATATTAAAAAGTATGGAATAGATTTTTATTTAGTATGTTACAATTTTTTTTCTCGAATATATGTGATAGGTAGAATTAATAGAGATAATAAAGATTTTGGTTATTGTATGAATAAACATTTAACAATTGGGCTTATAATGAATTTGGACAAAATCTTATTTGTCAAACCAATTTAGGTAATGAAGGAGTTAAATTTTGGCGAGAAAGTTGAAAAGATTGTATTGCCCCTTGGTTTTCGTTTTAGTGAATAGGAGATTTATTTATTTTAGTATTTTTTTTTTTATTTTTTTTAATCATGTTCTATACTCAGTATAGTATCATCTTATGTGTGACGGTTTTATAAGAGAGGCCAGTATACGGTAATTGTGGTGCAATCAAATACAATGCATGTCGTTGTCAAAACCGTCAATGATTCCCTAACAAACTGCTTAAAGCTCGAGAAACTCATGACACTTCCACATCCAGCACTATTATCACCATCATCATCATTTATTACCAACACCCACAAGTTTGTAGTATTCATAAATAAATTATTACGGAGTGGAGTATTATTTTATACAAATAAAAACGTTTCATGATATGTGACTATCTTATAAAATAACTAACCGTTAATATTTTTCTAGTTTTGCATTGATCTGTCTTAAAACAATTTTATCCATCAAGATTTCAAAGCGAATAAATGCCATAGGTTACTCGGTTACTCCATAGTATGCTGCCTCATGGTTTGTCCGTTATTAAAACATTGATCGAGTTTATATTATCACCTTAACATTTTTGTTGAGACACGTGCTTTAATATATATTCCCTCCTTTTCACTAACATCTTCTTCCTTTCCTTTTTGAGTATATTCTCTAAGATCTTCTTCTTTCCATTTTGATAAAAAATACATGACCAATATTAATCCAAATTTTCCTCCACTAAACTACAACCACACATTCTCCTCCCCTTAAATTTTGTGCCCAAACTAACAAGAAGATCATAGTGAAAAGGAGGGAGTACTCTGTATGGGATACATGCTACCAATATAAAACATACAAGCAATGTTGATAGGCTCAAGATTATACATTGGATCGATGGATTTTTGATAAAATATACTCGATCAAACTTCGCATACAATTCTTACATAAACACCCCCATTATTTGAACTCACAATATACGCCGTACTTAGGATCGTTATACAGATGTGGTACGGCCTGTCGTCCGTGACTGGTTTTTCCTTCCTTTTTTTTTTTTTTTTTTTTTTTGTCGTGTCAACCCATCGTGCCCGTTAGGCCGAGCCTAAGACAAAGCACAAACCTTTTCATTTTTTGCGTCATAATCCGATTGAACCCGGCCCAATAAAACTTGGCAGATTATCCGGTCAAGGCGAATATTCTAGACTCAATTTGATACTAATGGATCTTAATTACGGGCCATACAATACGATCCTAAAAGTTTGGCCCAAACAAAAGCCCACCCGAAAAACCCGCTCCATCCACCGCTATAAAGTCTCGTCAACCTAAACAACAACAACAAAAGCTTTCTTGTCGCAAACTCCATCCTCTCTTTCTTCCAAACGTCGTCGTTTTATCCACATTTTCTTCTTCGCTATTATGGCTCGCCGATCTGCAGGTTTCTTTCGTTGTTATTAATGTTGTGTTGATTGTTAATATTTCGTATTAGTTCTGTATCGTGATTTTGTTTTTGTTACATTCGTTTTACGACGAGTTATTTTGGGGATTTAGGGTTTGATGTTGGTTTGCCCTGGATTTCATATTTAGTTTCTTCAATTGATCGTTGATGGTTTTAATTGATGATACGGGGATGGTTGAGCCTAGCTCATTTTGGGAATTAGGGTTTGATGTTGATACACCCCAATCATCCTACTTTGTGTATGCCGATGATCGTAGGCGGTTTTAATTGATGATTTTAAGGTTATATCCTTATCTTGGGATTTTTGGGATTTAGGGTTTGATGTTGGTGAACCTATGTTTATGTTTGTAATCAGTCGTCGATCTTTTTGATTGATAGTTTATGGTGGTTGGCTCTGGCTCATTTTGGGATTTAGGGTTTCATGTTGATGTACCCCAATCATCATAGTTTATGTATGGAGTCGATTGTTGGCGGTTTTTGTTGATGAATTAAGGTTGACTATCAATTATTTTGGGATTTAGGGTTTGATGTTGGTGAGCCTATGTTAATTTTTGTAATCTGTAGTTGATTTTACTTGATGCTTTGGAATGGTTGAAGCTAGCTTATCAGCGCAATCAAATAAGATTCGTGGCCCGGTTCCAATTTTTTGTTGGGAGGCCCTCGATATTGGCGAATGTTATCATGTACAGAAATTTAACAATGTGAATTGTTCGTAACATTATGTTTTCTTCTTGTTTGTGTTTCAGGAAGACCATCCCGCCCTGCTCCCCGCCCAGCTGCCCGTAGCCCTCCACCCCAGACAGGTGCTTTCTGATTCCTTGTCTTGTTGTCCTGTTATCCCTTAACCAATTATTCTAGTTTTGGTGCATTGCGGTGAATGTTGTAAGATTAATGCTTAAACACTTTCTGAACTGATTAAGACAGGAAAGATTGTTCTTTTACCATTAGCATAATGGACATTTTATCCCCTTCCCAAATTACAGCTTTTACAGTTTTACTATTTTAGGCACCTTGATTTGTCTTCTAGCCTTCTTGTGTACCTGGGGATGGGGCTAATAGTCTATTGACTTCAAATGAATCTCAACTTTATAGTAAATAGTGGGTCTCTTGTGCGCTTTATCCGTAATAGAGATGATTGTGAGTGTTGTGGTGTCCGTAAGAACACAAATATGTACATCATCACTATTGGTTATTCATTATTGTTAAACTCAACCATCATCTTCTTAATATAAGACTAGTAAAGAATGCTTCTTTTCTTATAATCAGCTGTGTATGTTTTGAATCTCAACTCCTTGGTATGTTTGTTAATAGTACTATTCACTAATCACACATTGCCTTTTCGACTACAGTTAACCGTGCTCCTCCCCCAGCACCAGTTCAGCCCTCCAGTGGTGGATCCATGCTTGGGGGTATTGGCTCCACTATAGCTCAAGGTATGCAAAGTCCTGCAGAATATCAATTGAAATTTATGTGTACTTCATTCACTGGAATTCTCTACTGGATATGTGCCTATCTGAAGTGTCGGACTTATTATTGCTTTGTTAGGTATGGCTTTCGGAGCTGGAAGCTCAGTGGCCCACAGGGCTGTGGATGCAGTTATGGGCCCACGATCAATCCAAATGGAAACTGTTGGTTCTCAGGAATCATCTGGTGCACCTGCTGCCGCCCCCATTGCTGGGGATTCATGCGGAATTCACTCAAAGGCTTTCCAAGATGTATGTGCATCCTTTTTTAGCTCAAACTTCAATACCGATTTTCTATTTTAGCCCAGAACTTCATAAGGTCTAGTAGTCCTTGAAAACATGTCCGCTGGGCGCTGGGTCAGTAAAAATCGGCTCTAGTTTCTAACAAATTTTTCATGGATATTGTTGTTTTGTTCTGGTTGTGTGGGGTTAATTCAAGTGTTGGGTAGGAATGTTTGAGCTAGGTCTGTTTTGCCAACTCGATTTCCAAGTTACATTGTGTAACCAGCTAGTCGAAGTTGAACCCATTTGAACATTTTCCCTGATCGGATTCCTCATGTTTTGATGCAGTGCTTGAACAACTACGGAAGTGACATTAGCAGATGCCAGTTTTACCTTGATATGCTGTCCGAGTGCAAGAGGAACTCCGGTGTTACCGGTGCTTAAATTTGGCATTTGATGATGCATACACATTCTTGCAATACACAGCTTGTCTGCTTTTTATATATGATTTGTTGGGCTACTGTCGGATTAATGTACTTCGTATAATGTTCTAAGCTAAACTATGATCGGTTTTTATCATGGTGTATGCTTCAGACTATCTGACACTTTCGGCCGTGGAATAAGATTTTAACCTTGGGAGTCTTGGACCTTAATTTCTTTTTTGTTACTATTCATTTTTCGTCATGAACACTGTGTATTTTAGTGTTTGTACTCGATAATAGGCTTAAGTTCTCGTATTTTTCAACTGTGTTGGTCGAAATTTTATTATACTTCTTTGTTTATAATTGATCAAACAGCCAATATAGCATATTCTATAAAATTGTCGAAACTGTCCATATTGGTGGCCAAACCTATTATCCACGTTTTTTTGTTCTTTCTAGGTCAGTTTCAAATGTCTGAAATGTGTAGCGTAATTAAAATAATGACTTCTTAAAGCGTGCTGGAGTTGGACAAAATGAACAATAATGCTCCGTCTTTCTTCGCACATGGAAACCCTTCTAAGTTCTTCGATAATCGTCCAATTTTGTTCGGCCATTTTGTTCGGCCTTATTATGAGTATTTTATTAGCACCTCGTGCGATTCTCTACCATTTTTGTTCCGCATCCATGATACCCTAAATCTGGTTAGAACATACTCTATAATACTTCAAATTGAGTCATTTTGAGGTTCCTGATTTTTTTCCATGTATCGAAGATCGCTAAAGATGGTACCATGTCCGATTCAAGTCCGAACGAAAGCAATACGTCACATTTTCATGAAAAAAAAAAGAAGGTACCATGATCGAAATTTTTGTGCTTTTATTAAACTTCTATGTTCATAATTGATCAAATAGCCTATATATAGCATATTCTAAAAAATTGTCGAAATTCGTATTGCTGGCTAAACATATTATCCACGATTTTTGGTCTTTCTAGGTCGGTTTCAAATGTCATGAAATTTGTAGCATAATTACTCATGTAAAATAGGGAATATGACTGAAAATAATGACTTTAAAGCGTGCTGGAGTTAGACAAAATGAACAATAATGCTCGTCTTTCTTCTTTTTGGTGGTTCCTGATTTTTTTTCCATATATCGAAGGTCGCTGGAGAAGGTACAAGGACGATTTAAGCGCATCGGGACCCTCATATTCTCCGTTGATGTTCAAATTTTGTATAGCCATTTCATATGACTTTATTAGCACCTCGTGAAATTTTTGGACATTTTTGTTTCGGATGCCAAATCTTGGAAAATTTTTGTTTCGGATACCATGTTTCATTTCCTCCTAATTTTTTTGCCACGTGTTTGGGGTCGCTAGAAAAGGTACCTTATCCGATTTCAGGCCCAACAAGAACAATACGTCGCATTTTCGCTATTTTCTAACTCTGATTTCTCACATCAAGCCCCTAATATGTTTCCGTTGATGTTCAAATTTTGTGTAACATCTCGTGCAATTTTCATGATTAGAATGTCGGATTTTGTGTGCCCAATTACTTTCTTTAATAGGTTATAACCTTGGATAATCAGTGTGCGAACCTAGATCATTACTCCGTATTCAACAAACCAGACATTCAGCATTGAACAAAGGAGGGAAATTTGTTAATGATATTCCAAAACGTGGTTGCCTGGTTGGTCTACACCATGAGACAAACCCAACCCACACAACATTTGAATAAACGATATCTCATTAACGTTAATATCATTCGCTAATAACAAAGAATAGTAACAAGATTTAGAATAAAAAAAGCAACATAAAATGAATTTTCTGCCTTCATTTGTTTAACATACCAACTACATCAAGACTTCTAAGAGTCAAGCCCTCATTTTACTCCAATCTCAAAAGTCAAGCTATTGAGATAAAAAGCTATTCACATCAACAAAATTTCCGATATATTCCCTTGCCTCTACTTCTTCCTCCGGCCCTACCCAAATCCAAAAAAACCCGACCATAACCCAACCCGCTTTTCTACTATCAGCATGCCTGGCCTTTGCCAATTGTTAATTGCTACTTCTAATATATATATTAGATCAGCCGAAAATTATAGGGGGAAGCCTATCATTTTAGAGACATCTAGGAACCAAAATTAGCTTTTTTTTTCTATAATCAATAGCACTACTCCGAACTAATCCCGCCCTAAACCCTACAACTTAACTATTAAACATCGATTAATATGATTGATTAGGCCATATGTAGAACTCAGCTGGCGTTTGTGGCATCAAGGACATTGAACCGACTAAACCTGACCCATAACCATCTGGTACCATGACTTGACCCGTCCCGTGCCCTGAACCATTTGTGCTGAAGTGTTGCATCAAGTTTTGATGGTAGAAGGCTGATGCAGTATCATATGGCAGCATTTGAGGAACGGGTTGGATGGCAGCGAAGTTGATGGTATTGCTTGAGTGTGACTGGTGTTCGAGACTTAGTGTCGGCTTTTGGTCATTGGATTCAGTGGCTAGCTTCAACCGTTTAGCGGCCCCTCCAACAGGGAGATTGCTGTTGAGGATAGCATCTACATCATACCGGTTCATCTCAAAATTTGTGACAGCGTTTATGCCTCGGAATTTTATGGCTGCAATGTCATATGCCTCAGCTGCTTCTTCTTCAGTAGCTGAGGAGAAGAAATTATGAACACCGTAAATAACTAAGAAACTAGAGAAATCGAAATACGTTTTGGCTTACGGTATATGAAAGGATTCTTTTGACTTACCGAAGGTTCCAAGATACAGATCTTTGTTTCCGGCCACTCGACCGATCCTCGCTTGCCAACGGCCTTGCTGATGATGCCTGATAACAAAAGGATAACTTAGTATTTCGAAAGTGGACAGACTATGTCATTTCTGAGAGATTGGGATTATCAGCAATAAACACACAGTTTGAATCAGATTTAGGTCGAATGCAAACCTTGTAACACCTCTGTAAATCGATGCACCTCTTGAGAAGCCACTGCTTTTCCTGTAAAAGGATAAAGTCATTCATATCAGAAGCCCGATCACACACAGAAGAGAAGACAATTACTGCACCACAGTAAAAGACAAAGACTGCACACCTTCGTAGAGATGCAATGAATTCTTGCTTGGTTGCAGCTTTCATGTCCTCGATCTCCTTAGCATAGCTCGCAACCTGCATTGAACATAAGTTTAGGTCACATACCGAATCTTACAGCTGGATTGAGACAGTAAATACTAACGGTTAAACAAGACAGTAAATTACAGGGAAGTTGGTTGTTGCCGAAGAACCCCAATACTTCAGAGCCGCCAAGTCATAAGCTCTAGCTGCCTTATCTTCCTTGTCATACCCACCCAAGTACACTGCAAACCACAACCAAGACCGAAATGTCAAAACCTTACAATAGTTGAGCACCCCATTTAGAGATTCCGAGTCCAGTTTATGGAAGAGAAGACATCGAACCGACCCAAAGAGGATAAGGACAAAGATTAAGAAACCCACTAAGAATAATTAAACAATAAATAAAGTACCATTAAACTAATCATATACTTAAGATGATACTTTAAGAACAAAGTGTCCTTTAATTCTGGGGTACCCTGCCCTTCCCCACGTGGGGTTAATTGGGTAATAAATAAAGTAAGTATACGGCCTGATTTGTGGGCTACTTAAAAACGGGGAGGTGGTCTGGTCAAACCTTACACATTGGACTGCCATGAGAAGAGATGATATGATATGATATGATAAGAGACACAAGAAAAACAAAACAAAACAAAAATTAAAGTGAATGCAAAAATACTACTCAGTAACAAAAAGAAAGAAAAAGTAGTAAATATATATATAGGTAGGACTACGACACCAAGAAAATTGGGACACTATCCCTTCCCTTTTACTATAATTTTCATTTTAGTGGGTGCTTTCAGATTGTTTTACTGAGTTGTCCCTTACATACGGACTAGTACTTTTCTTTGGCACTAATTTTTGTCTTATCATTTATTCTTGATGGCGACCCGAGTTCAAATTTGTGCTCTTAAAGTCGAATGTAGAGAAACCTATTCGTGTATGCTTTTGTTCCGTTTTAAGCTTGCGATTGTTATACTCATCTTTTGACCTTAACTAGAACTAACCCGAACATGAAATGAACCAATAACCCCAAAAAAGTGAACCTATAACCCTTCCGGTCTTCATCCTAGTTACTTGTTACCATAAGGATAGAGTAAGAACAAGGTAAAACCGTAAAAGACACCCAGGAGAACTACGCATTTGATCGCATAACAATAGTAGAGACGATTGAACTAGAGGACAAAGTAAGTGGTAATTTGAAAGAGTAAATAGTAGAAAAGTAGATTTATTTGGATGAGAAGAGGGAAAGGAGGAGCGTAATAAGGGTGAGAAGAAGACTAGATTGCTTTCGGCGTGAGGAAAACAGGGCGAAAGACGTACAAAGAAGAGTGACTGAGAGTGAAAGAAAGGAAAGAAAATACCATTTTGGCGGCACATTTCTGACATGTTTAAAGGCAAGCAGTACAACTTATTTGACGTTTTTACAGCCAAAACTCACATCAACCATTTCACCTCAACTTGTCAAACATCACACTAAAATTATTTACTCACTTACCATCTTACTCAACATTTTTACCCCAACGTATTTCGGTGCTTCAGTCAATAGTTTAAACTCTACACATTGAACTTTACTACTTTGAGTTACTCTTGTACCGTTTCAGTCAATAGTTTACACATTGGACTTACTATTTTGAGTTGTGTACGTAGTACTCACAACTAAACAAGTGAGTAAGAAAATAAAAAATACAAAACGGGTTACACCGATAAATGAGGCGCAAGATTACAAGAATGTCTTAGAAATGGTGAAACAGTAACTAACTCGACAAAAGATAACACAAACCCACTTCGTTAGTTCTTGTGGGTATTTTTTCGAAATGAGCACACTAGGTCAAAGATTTAGCTCATGGTTGGAGCAAAACACCTAGCTCTACGGTTTTCCCTTATGATCGAAAAAGTCTATTCACGTAAAAAGACCACTCAAAACGTAAGACGGTCTTACACTATATCTTCCATTTAGATTTATTTGTATGACAAGCTGGTTTGATTTGATTAGATGCCCTATGGTCTGATAATATTCAGTTCAATTTTAAAAAAAATGTACCATCCACCCCCCACACAATCAATTCACTGCATGCAACTTTCTTTTCAGTCCATTCCCACATATAATATGACGCCATTTAATTAATTAAACCCACATCACATTAATTAATCAATTAATTAAATCGTCAAGATCAAATAAATGAATAGGATCTCTACACAAATAAACCGGATTTTATAATAAAACCGTCTCACACGATAATTACTGCGCCATTTACATAGAAATTAAAGTTAAAACAAATGTGAAATTACCTTGACGCCCTTTCCTTGCCTGCCCTTCCCTTCTACAGCTGTTATCCCACAAGTGTGCTTCATATCTCCCCGTCCACCTATGTCTGTTTAAAACCCGTCATCATAATCATAATCATAATCATAATCATTTGCGACTATCATAACCTTATAACGAAGCATACCAAATTTAGTTAATGTTACGAGTGACAAAATTAATGCTTTGGCATTTTAAAGAGAGTCGCAAGGCTGATTATGACCTTGTGACTAACGACATTATATATATCCGTCGTAGATCAGTGACACGTCAACGATACACGTGATTTAGATAAAGGCAAACAAGGGAGCGAAAACTTGATTGTCTGTATCCAAAATATTTGACCCGTATGATGGAATATTTTCGTTGAAAGAGGGGGATTTGGCATAAGAGATTAATTAAATAAATTAACGAGGATGAAATAGGTAAACAAATGACGGGTAAAAAATGAGATTAACTCACCTAGTAACGCCGCGGTAAATAGAAGTCCTTTGACCAAAAGTATCAGAAATCTTCTTAACACCATTGTTATTACCATCACCTTCAATAACAGCCACCACACCACCACCGTCACCTCCGCCGCCGCCGCAACTGTTCTCAACAACCTGCGGAACCACCGCCAGAGACAAACTCCCACCACTCACAGCAACACTCACCGAACCGTTATTATTATTATTATTATTGTTGTTATTAGTGTTATAACCTTGAACAAGGTCCGGTTCGATAGAATGACCAACATATTCGGCACAAGCAAGCTGAGTGGAAGCATTAACCCGGCCTAAAACCGAACCGGAATCATCCACCTCCGAACCGGAGTTAGCAGAAAAGGCGGTGATAGCGTTGAGATCGGTGAAGTGGTGGGAGTCGTAGAAGTGAGTGAGTTGAGAGGACGAGTCTTGAGTTGTTGACTCGGTTTGTTGGCTGTTATACGACGCCGTATTGTTGTTGTTGTTGTTATCGCCGAAGAAATCCTCGAGTTTTGGGACGGTTGAGGAGGTTGTTTGATTGTGATTGTGATTTTGATTGTGTTGGTCCACCACATAGTTGGAGTACATCATTCCCATTTCCTCTTGATTGTTCGATTTCTGATTTCCCCATTCTTCTACATTAACACACCCAAATCAAAATCAAAATCAAATTTGACGACAATATAGAGTAAGACGGTCTCACAAACTGAGTCGGTGTTTTTATACCAAAATTACTGTGAGACTGTAATGGTAACTAAAGAAAAAAGTAAAATTATCATAAAACCCTCTCATATATTACTACTATAAAATTTTGAATGAATGTGACATAAAGGTACTTGGTGGCCCCATTAAAAACTCAACACTACTACCCATCGACAGAAGTGGGATTTTAAAACGGTAGATTTTGTATAAAATATTCTCACGTAAATGTATAGAATCAAATGGAACGGAGAAAAGACGAAGAAAAAGGAGGAGTACCGGGAGAGTAGAAGGAGTCGAGGAAGTAATGAGGAGAAGCAAGAGGGACTTGAGTATGAGGGTGAGAGTTAACGAACATTTCCATGGACGAAAGTGAAAAAGATAGCCAGTTATTATTATTATTACTATTACTGTTGTTGTTGTTGTTGTTGTTGTTACTGTTACTGTTTCCAACTCCTCCTGCTGATGCTGCTGCTGGTGCCATTTCTTTCAGAAAAGGGTAAAAAAAAAACGAAGGATGGAGTGAAAAATCTATAAAAAAAGTGGTGAAGGAAGGAAGAAGGTGACAAGAGATATTTGGTGGGATTGGATTGGATTGGATTGGGTTAATAGGAAGTCATGTTGTTAGTATTATTAGTAGTAGGAGGAGGGAGGTGTTTTTGGGGTGATGTGAACGAAGAAGTGAAGCATGCAAGGATGCAGTAATGATAGGAGGGGAAGTTTGGGGTTTTGGGAGATTTTTGAGAGAAGTGAAGAGAGAAGAAGGGAAGGGAAGGGAAGGGAAGGAAGGGGGAGGGGAGATGTGGAGGGATATAAGGGGAGAGGAATAGCGGTTTCATGTGCCAACCGGCGTCACACTATACATACACACCTCTTTTCACATCACGGCGTTACTCTCTTTTATGACAGATATATTTGTCACTTCTTATAATGTTCTACTTGAGTACTGATATTTACTCTATCAATCATTTAGTTAAATTTGCTTTTGTCATCTTCTATTTATTTGGATATCCAATCAAAGATTTACATTAGATATAATCAGTCAATCAAATGATTTTATTGGTCCACTTAAATTAAAGTAGGTAAAAATCAATGATATTTTGTGTAAATAGATAAATGTTAAGTTCGTCATAAAAATAATGTAAAATTTTGATTAAATTATCTGAATATAATAAGGGTAAAGTTTTGTTTGTGATAGGAGATATTTAGATGTTGTATTAAACGACGGTAATATGTGTCAGTGTGTCACGCTGTAATGATACGAAGTAGATCCCGAGTTTCTTTGCTTTTGTCATTTCACGTTTAAACCGGTGTAATTATTTATCCCTCTTAAAACAAGTTTAAACTCATACCTGGGTCACATATAACACCCAATTTGCATAGACAGGATAGACCCTTTTTTTCATGTGTATTATTTGCTTTTGTCTTTATCTTTCAACTACTTCATTCGAGATAAATTTAAGACAGACATATTCATCTTAGCCAGTAAAAGAAGTGATTTAGTTGTAGTAATATCATGGATTTCGTTGTCAAAAACAAGGATGAATGTACTTTCATAATGTGAACTGCTCATATACAACATTCAAATAAACTACCTTGTCGGAAGTTTTGAGTTCGAGTCTCGAAAATGTAGCTAGATAATGTTAGCATAAGTCTTTTCGAACCCTGCTCAATTGGTGATCCAACCCCAATTTGAATCCAGATTAAATCTAAAAAGTTACCTGCCAAGATAAAACTTTCATAATTTAAACTTAGTGTATAATATATATGCCTTCGATTAAAGTGATATTCATTATTGTTTGCTAATTGTATCAATTAGACAGTTTACTAATAAGATTTTATATATACGAGTATGATTTTTTTTTTTTTTAGTTTTGCTGTATTCTATTTTTAAAAATAGATAATTGATAAATACATTCCTTAGTACTGTATATAAGATATCAAAATGGGAAGATAAGTTTTGATATATGCATTAATGACATCAATGTTGGTGTAATTTGGTTTTCAATTTATAGAATTATACATACCAATTTAGAAAGATTTTAAGCGTTGTATTTAACAAAACCCTTGAAAAATACTGTAAGGGCTAAGGATTCGTGATTTTTCACGAATATTAATATGCAAATGGGCCGGGCAAGATGTCGTATATCGAGTTTATGTTATTTGATATAGAGTACTAGTTTTTGCAAAAAAAAATACATTATTTTAGATAATATCGTAAACAACGTTTACAGTTACCTACTCTCTCCGAGTTTCTAACATTGCCCAATTTGTATTTTTAGTGGAAAATAAGAAAGGGAAAATGAGTGGTTAAAAAAGAAAGGAGGAATAGAGAAATTTGTGGATAAATGTGAACCACACATTTATGACAAAAAATAGAAAATAGGTAAAAGATCAAACACAGCCCACAAAAGAAAATGAGGCAAGGTTAGAAACTCGGAGGGAGTATATATTACCCCTTCAATTTCTTGAAATAACATTTAATTCACTTTTTCCCTCACAGTACGAGTAACTAATGGTTTCATTTTTACGAGACGAGACTTTGATTCAATTTCTACTAATTACTACTCCCTCTTATTCAGTGTTTTCCTCCCACTTTCCTTTTTGAGCTTAGTTTGGTTTTCTTCCCACTTTCCTTTTTTGGAAATAATTTTAATCATTCTTTATTCTTTATTCTTCCTTCAATTCTTTATTCTTTTCCTCCACACCTAAACCCAACCCCTTTTTACTTTATATCCCACCTTTTACACTTCATACCCCACTTTCTATTCATCTCTTTTACTTTATCTCCACTCTTTATTATTATTATACTCCCTCCTTGATTTCCCCAAAAAAATTGAGGAGGAAAAGAGTGAATAGGAGGGAGTAGTAAATTAAATGAGGCTTAATATGAATCTAATTTTGTTTGCCAAATGTACTACTCCGTACCTTGGATGAATTGAATCCATTGTATTTGTAGAAATAATTTTAAGTCAATAGTCCCAAGTCCAATATAGTAGTATGTGAAATCACACTATTCATTTAATTTATTCATTTAATTTATGAGTATGGATTTGTTATTTGTACATGATACATATTCATAAATAACATCACACGTCACTAAATAACCGTAGTTATTTATGTGATCAGATGATTTATTTTGTAAATATCTTTCATCATCTCATTTATTATTACTCCATATTACTAAATGAAATGATATTCTATCAAACCCTAATTCTCAAATGAGAAAAATTTATTACGAAACCACGTTACCATTTTAAATTGTAGGTGAGACGATCTTACAGAAGATATACTCGAATGTTGATTATCATCAATCCGAAACAAAGATAAATACTATACTCAGCAGAAAAATAAACGTATCTAAAATAGATTCTGGTGTTTAGATCAGGAATCAGGATTTAGTCGAAACATAACTTTTCTGAAACTAATTTATATTCATATTCGTATTCGAATGCTCCACATGAATGCTTAGCTAATTACAGATACATGATAATTACCCGGCACACAGTACACTTGTCATTCATGCATGCAGCCTTTTCCCAGTCCCCTTTCTTTTGAATAATAATACTTACATTTATTAATTTATTAATCATAATAATAACTACTCCTGATTTATTTCCTTTTATTTCTTGTTCTTTAGTGAAATATATATATACAAGAATATTTTCACACTATAATCACAATTTCTGTTTCACATTGAAATTATCTGTTATAACGTGTCAAATATATCACTTCCATTTTAGTTAGATAAAAAAAAGGAAAAATTACAAATTACCACCATGTATTATGCGTATTTTACAAATTACCACCATGTATTTTGATTTTTACAAATTACCACCTATACTTTGCCGTATATATCCGAATCACCACCATATTTCATTCCGTTCTTCATTTTTTCTTAATTCTCGATTTTTTTGAGTGAATTAACTTTCTAATGACCAAAATACCCTTTATTATTCTCTTCTAACACTCACCTCATCTAAATTAAAAACACCAAAACAAGAACCCTAAAAATCAATTAAATCAAACAAAACAAAATCAATAAATCTAAATCAAATTATGAACTAACATTTAGGGAAATGAAAATAATCTTCAACTACTATGAGCCAAACACACTATCAAATTGCATAAATTTGCCAACCAAAACTTGATCACCAATGGCACGAACAAGATTTCTACAATCACCAAAGTAAAACTTCAAGTTTTTCCATAAGTCGGGTAGAAACAAGCAACATGAATTTATTAGCAAGGGTCAATCTGAAGCAAAGGCAGCAAGATTTGCCTGAGCCCCCAATTTTAACACCGAATTTGTTGACGAGCTTAGCCAGTTTCCCGTCTTCCTCAGGCGACCACGACCCTCTAACCCTTGCAGGCTTCTGTCTCGTCGTCTACTGCCGCTGCGATAGTCACTTCCTCGGCGGCGGTGGTGGCATTATTGGTAGTGGCAGTAACGGGAAATGTTAGGTCGTTAGGGTTTCGTTAGTCATCGCGAGTTTTGATGCTTAAATTATCATTTCCGGGATGTTAATTCATGATTTGATTATGATTTATTGATTTTAATTTGTTTGATTTTTTATATTTTTTGCTTTGGTGTTTTTAATTAGAAGGGTGAAGTTTAAAAGAGAAGTTAAAGGGTATTTTTGGTCATTAACAAGTTAATTCACTCAAAATATCGGGAATTAGGGAAAAAATGAAGAACGGAATGAAACATGGTGGTAATTCGGACATATACGGCAAAGTATAGGTGGTAATTTGTAAAAATCAAAATACATGGTGGTAATTTGTAAAATACGCATAATACATGGTGGTAATTTGTAATTTTTCCTAAAAAAAAATATAAAAGTAATAAGGGTAAGTTTTTCAAAGTACTACCTTCGACTCTTTAAGTTTGCTACGAAGTACCGTATATTTTTTAAAATTTGTGAGAAGTATTATACTCCGTAATCAAATTAAATGTAAAAATTTCTAAGGATCGGAGGGTGTAACAAATATTATGAATTACAGATTATATTATCCTAAGTTTTTGGATAAGAAATTATAAAAACAGACAACCTTTACTATAATGATATTTTATCATTAAAAATATGAAATATTTTGTACTCTCTAACTTTCTAAGATTTTTTTGTTTGATTATTTTAAGAAAGTTGGAGGAAGTACGATATAATACTCCGTATGAATATGAGTAATATTTGACTCGTTAGACCGAGTTTGATGTGGGATAGGAATTAGGAAGTGTGAACAAATGAGTCAAAAGCTAGATAGATTCAAATGGGAACAGTAGTAAGTTGAGGGAAAAAATGAGGTGCTGTTGATGTTTGTTCAGTTCCATGCTGCAAGTATTATTATTTGCTGTTACAGTACATGTTTTATTTTCATGTATATATATGTATGTATATTGTCTGTTTATGAGTCACTGATATAAATGCCTAGAGGAAACTACATGAATACTCTCTTCACAAATCAGTGAAATTACCAATCACCCTCTTTTTCGACTTTGTCTCTCCCTATATAATGTCTTTTTTTTAACGTTTTATTGAATATTTTCACGGTAATGAGGGATAACGTACATTTGATACTCCAAATCTCGAACGAGTAGTTGAATTCACTAGTGTTTGCTAACCAAAAATCACAAACATAACATTATGATAACACTATCAAAATAAAAATGTTTACTACAAGTACAAATTCTAGTCTCTAATTATGCGCCTGATAATTAAATAGGGTTTTACAATAACATTAACAAATTGACTAACCATTTCGCTCGTTTAAAATAGGGGTAACACTGTAACAGATCAGAAGGGTATACAGTATATTCGATCCATACATGGGAAAAAAATTATCGCTTAGTTTACTCTGAATTTGAGGCTAGCCAAATTAGCTTTGGCTATGTTGAACTCTATCCTATACTCGTATTTTTTTAAAGTGAAGATCAATTTCATTAATAATAAGTCATGCTGTTTATTGACACAACATTTCGCGAAAGAATTTATAGATCTGATGAATATCGTCCTAAATGACTTTATTTTATCGAAATCAAATCTTTATTGGATTTAATTTGTATAGTTAATTATACTGATAATAAATTAAATAATCATTGCGATGGTATTAAATTTTACATATAATTACAAGTATCTGCCATAAATTAAACAAGATGGAATCGTTGAACCAAATTAAAATTCAACTGAGATTCAGAGAAGATAATCATGCTTTCGCATAATACCACAATTGCTACTTGCCTAGATTCTTAATATTGATTACTACGATGGTAATAATTTTCCAATCGACCGACCATTTTGAATCCCTAAATCTCCCTATTTTTAGAAAGGAATACTTAAGTTTGTCGACATTTTCATTTGTATAAAACAAATTACTTCCTCCTTTTAGTAATCTATTCCTTATAGATTTATTTATTTAAATGGACAGAACATAGAAAAACGAAGAAAATTTTATTTCGACAAACATATTAATTACAATATTAAATCGTGACAAATCAAATACGGAGTATGTATAGATAAAGTCGGGTGTACATGTCACACTGGATAATTAGTACTTCATTCTTTCGTTCAAGTTCAACTTTCCTTTTACATTTTCGCGTTTGCCAATACGCATGTTACACATGTATATATTATTCTCTAATAGGTTGTCGTGAATATCGAAAGTTCTTCTTGATTGTGAATAGTGTTGAAAAGATAAAGGTAAAAGGTTGGACTTGAACGAAGATTATGTACTTGTATTATCGGTCATGTTCTTTTCAATTGAAGTAGATTAAAGTGAAGTCAAGTATGTTGAAATAATGACGTCAAAATAAATCTCATTAAACTGAATCGAATTGAACCAAAATGAATTGAAAAGAACAAGACCGACTTAGTTTATACTCCACTCTGATGTACTATTCATTCTATTCTAGAGTCAAAAGTACACGTGTGAATTAAGTGATCCCCATTTTTAATACAGTACTAATTAACTAGTATGCACACTAATTAATCAGTCGTTAATAGCTTGATCAGAAGTTCAGAACAAACCTAATTTGTCAGACCACGTTCGTGGGTCAAACCAATTACTCTATCGACAATACATAAACTTGAGTTTGTTTGATTTACAGGCAAAGAGTTCACTTGTTTAATCTGATAATGTTCCCAAATTAGTTTGTTTAGGAGTGCAATTTTCCACTCAAATTCATTGTACGATTATTTAACGAGAATAATAACAATTGATGTCTTCTCAAAATAATAGTATTCCGTACAATTTTATTTAATATGAGAAAAAAACTCGTATGTTTACATTGTTGTTTACTAGCTTCTCATCAAATTCACTTACAATAATACTCTCTCTGTTCACTATTTTTTTTTCATTTCATTGAAATATTCCTCACAGATATTGAGGTAATGAGGTAAAAAATAGTGTCCGGAGGGAGTATCATCTTATTACTTAATGTCTATAATCGTTAAAGATCTTAGCAATTGATATTCATTTGAACTTAAATTATTTTATACTTAAACATTCTCGAACGGAGATTTGATCTCGAATTAATAACAAAACCCTTGAACACATTTCTTTAATTTTGAATAATTCAACTTATTTAATTCACCTAGTTTTACCATACACTATAAAAAATTCACTTAGTTTCACTATACTCTACACAGTATACACAATAAAAAAAACATGACTAGTAGCCTCTCACTATTCCAAATTCAAACAAAAATAAATAAAACAAGGAGGAAAGTACACCTTATTTTATGACGACCAAAAAAGTAGGCATTCATAATAACCTAGGATGGCAATCAATAAGCTCATGAAGATACGCGTAGTAGAAAAGAAAATCTATGGCCTAAATACGACAATCCCAGTAATTATTACCAAAAAGGCTCCTACCACTATACACACTACTATACCCTTCAAATAAACAACAACCAAGTTCTCGTCTGTGACAGAGATATCCATCGTATTATTATAATAGGTCAATGAAAACGACAATATAATATACATGCATTATTATACGGTTATACCCTAGGCACATGTGAGAGGGAGTGTTGAGAATGACTCCTAAATCCACATAATCACATGTGTCTCACATGGAAAGATGAGGGAAAGATGATCCCCTTAAAGCAAGGGGTTATTCCCTCTATCGCCAATTGGTTTTAGAGTGAAACCCTTTTATCATGTGAGTGGACTCTTTCCGTCTCGGGTGTGACCCAGACCCGTTATATAATTTCACAGTAGTATTTTATCGGTTGTAAGTTGTAATAATACGACGGGTAATCTGTGACAAGGAAGAGGGGTAGTAGGAAGAAAAAGGAACATGGGCCGTAAAACCCGGGAAACAGTGAGCCTGGTTATCAGCAGAAAAAAGACTAGTGTATATAGTGTTGTAGTACTAGACGATTTGGTCTATTAATTTTGTGGAATTTCCATTTTAATGTCCAACTCCCGTTTTTTGGGCAATTCAGCGTGGAAATGTATGCCACGCAGAATCCTCTATTACACATCAAATGTTTCATGTTTTGTATGCATATATCAGCATATGCATGCCACTACAATCGAGTCGCTCTTATTGTCTCTCGTGAGTTTTAACATTGTTGAATTTTTAAGGGTTTGAACTCGATCGCTACCTGACTCGTTGATCTAAGTATTCACAAATGTAAACCGTAAACAGTTCAGTTTAGTCTGGATTTGAGTCAAGTAGTACTTTAAAGACAGTAAAATTTTCACCTGAAGACTTGAACTCAAGACTTTTAATTAAGTTAAAATAATCTTTTACTACGAGTCGATTTAAGGATATATGAGGTGAGAATTAGTAATGTACGGAGTATGTAATGTGGGTATGTGACATAGTGACGCACCCTTTTCTTTTTTACCAGTTTTGTTCCCTCTCTTGAGCCTGTCACTACATTTGACCGTCTTCCTTTTACCCTACATGTATTTACTTTGGCCTATTGTTATTGGATTGGGGAGCTTGTCATGTAAGGCCATGCTTTCTGGGTTTAAACTGTATTGAATAAGATCGAATTGAAGAACTTCACTAAATGTGGTCGAGATGAAGTGCATGCATTGAACGAGAGGGAACTAATTTTATGAAATTGAACGGAACTGAATGAAGCTAAAGTAGTAAACCGAGGTAGAAATAAGTTCGAAAAAAATATAGGGCTATTGTCTAAGTAGGGTTTACTTTGATTTGAAGTGTTAAGTTTGAAGAATGACGATAAGTAGGCTTTTATGATACTACTCAATATCTTATTTCTATAGCTAATTGTTACTCATTTGTTGGAACTTTTTATGAAGACAAATACGGAGTAATAAATAAAGGAACTTGAGGTTTATTGGAACGTAAAATTAGTATTCAGATAAGTATGGATCAAACACAGATACTTCGTATATCATGACTAAATTTCAAATACATATACTCTGCAGTTAATTATTTAATTTAGCTTAGAGTGCATCTATAATCTATTTACAAGAAATACAGAGTATTTATATTACGAAGTAACATAAAATAATGACGACTAGAGTATGAATCTAAACCTGAATTATGGTTTTTTTTTGGTCCTATCTATCCATAAATGAGATGTTAATTACTCCGTACTTTATCAATTTTAAACTGAAAACGAATATATATACATAGATGAATTGATTATCCAATTACGCATGGCATACCAAACTCACGTCTAGTCGTCTACATATCCCCCAACATTGTGGTCTAAACTATTTGAGCATGCATCAACAACGTTCACGTACTATCATTCGTTACACTTGCCTCATTCTAACTTGTCTATATAATGCTCTTATTTATAGACACTATTTTCGGTCGGACCATAAACTACAAAGATTCTAATGTGATAGTGATATAATGTCCCAAAATTGAATATTACTTACTTCCTCTGTCCTGACTCCCGATCATTTGTTATCATACTTTACTTGTCTCAATAAATTGTTATCCTTTTTATTTTAGAATTGCATTTGATAAAAAAAAAAAAAAATCATCCTTCATATTCAATTTGATCAACTTGTCATCTCATCATTGACTCTTCCTCTTTATTTGGTCTTTGTATTAAAATTAAAGAACAATAATTGACCCGAGACGGAGGGAATACAAATTTGGATAATTAATTATTATTGTATGTCGTCATTAGAATATTACGTGCTAAAACCTTAATTATTGAAGTATATATGTAGTATAATGTAGGTCAAGTCCGGCAATATATAATAGGGATAATGTTGAACCCTAACCCTAATATATAATGCTAGGAGTCCAAAGTATATTCCTTATTTCCTTTCAAATTGAAATTACTTGTCATAATTGGAGATTAGTTAACACTAATGACTAATCAATGGAATGTTCTCTAATAAGCTTCAGAAATAACAGAAATTAGAGTATAAGACAGTCTCACATGTTGAAACGATCTAATTTTGTAGAAAGACAGTTAATTTATTACTCCTATTGACAAATTAATTTTATATACAAAGAGACGTTATACGATGTGAGTACGACACACACAACAACGACATAATTAAAAAGTGAGATCAGATGTGCTAATCTTATTCGAGAAACTCAAAAAAGTGACATACTTCTAAGTAATTACAAGTACGACTATAAATAAATATTTATCTAAATATTCAAATCGTAAAAGAAAAACGATACTCATAATCTGAGTCTTAAAACCATGAACACGAAAAAACGAAAATTACTACTCTTAAATATACCACAAATTTTCATGTGAGACGATCTCACAATACGATTATCCTACGTCAACAATGTGCATGTGATCCAAGATCACTGTAAGACTGAATTAGCAAAATAACAATTAAATTACTAGTGAGTGTATTATTTATTTAATTGATGTATCGTCGTAGTGTATGGTTGAGATTGAACTTAGAAGACTACTCCATTATAAGCAGCAAATTGATGAAATTTCACATGGGAACATGTCAAGTATAAACGTCATGCATATATATATATATATATATATATATATATATATATATATATGCTGATCTGATCGAATGGATAATCTTCACATAATTAGGTTTTCCAAATCCAACTCACCACAGCTTGATAACTACGTATTTTGGTCAGAATTATTCTATTATTAGTAAGTATACACCAATAATAATACTCATATAATAGTTACATGCTATGTCTCGTTCATTTATTTGCTTTTAATTAAAATATTACTCCTTCCGGTCATTATTTATTGCCCCGTTCACTTTTGCACGTAAAATAAGGAAGGAATATAAAATGGTAAAAAATGATGGTGGAGTAGTGAAAAATGAATATAAAATGGTAAAGAAATGAATGGTGTGCCTTAAATGTAAAATTCAATGGTATTTCTTGTAAATAAAGGATAGAAAGAGGGATAGTATGGTAAAAGTGTAAGATAGAAAAGGAAAGTGGAGAAGTGGGGCAATAAATAAAAACCTTCCAAATAAGGAAAGCGGGGCGATAAATTGTGTCCGGAGGGAGTATTTACGATGAATATAAAACGTAAACAAATGAACATAACGGAAAGAATAATATGGAGTATAACCAACTCATTTGTAACAGATTTATCCGTTTTAACAAGAAAATGGATTAAATAATCTTCATTTAGTTGGATAAAACAAACACTATACAAAGTATATATATGTCAATACATAGGCACAATATCGAGTTATATCTCATCGATCATATTTGATGTATCCGACTTAAACAAGAATTTGATTAAATCTATCTGTATGTGTATACCATTGATACTATAGCAAACAAACTCATTTCTTACCAATATATCGATTTTAAGAACAATACGAATAAATAACTTTTATCAAGTTAGATAAGACAACGTAATATATTTTACTCGATTTTCTTAAATTTAAAATCGATAATATGGAACTTAAATTGAAGTTGGTTTAAATGGAGTAGAATGTGTACAGCAATAATAGGCATAATAAGGAGTAATCCATTATTGAGATTGCACATATAATTGGTTCGATCTTGGCATCAAAACCTAACTTTTGCATGGATACGTGTATGTCTCTTATTGTTGTATTATTATACGGAGTAAGCATTTCAAAAAGGTGATCGAGTAGTTTATAATTAAGGCATGCAAGCTATATTTATGACCTATACTATATATTTCTAGCTTAATTAAATAATGTTTAGCCGATTGTTTAGTGACTAATTCTTTTTTAATTTATGACGAAAATATCCGTTTCAAGTTTATGACTGGTCAAATATGTGAGATAAGATAATCCATGTGTCTAGGATGTAGTAAGAGTTTTTTGACATTTATTTTCTTAGTTGGATATATTTGATCCGTTTTAAGATTATGATAGATATACTCGTCACAGGGAAAATCAACTGTTGTTTAGTAGGTAATGTGTACTCCACTTTTTATTTTGGAAGGGCATGTGATTATGTGAACTTATACCATGTTGTCCATGAGAAGTATGTACTCCGTATATGACTAACCAAGGAATGCCCTAATTTGATATTCTATTTATTACTCGTAATTAAATACATCAATAATCATCTTCATAACACACTTTGTACGTGTTAGTAAATAAACGTCATTTAATTTGTTTGAGAGGATCAAACAACGATGATTTTTTAAATTGAAACAGAAAGATTAATATTTAAGGAGAATGATAAATGCAATCGTTAGAGCTGTATTTAAGAAGCTAAAAAAGGTAATAATGTGTTAATATATATAGTAATTACATCGATAAATGTATAATTTAGTCTTCAATTTTTAAGTTTGTACCACATTTAGAAGTTTTTAAATGTTAAAATAAAACTCTATCCATGAACTGTACCCCGTATTTAACATTATCCAAACATACACTACGTGATAATTATATAAAAATAAACTTGTTACTAATTTCTAAATTGCTAACGAACATGATCAAATATAACGTTAAAACGAATATACCGTCTTCGAAAACAACAATCATCCACTCCACAATAAGGAACAAATTATAAATGAAGGCATAGTCCCATTTAATTAGGGTATGTATATGCGAAAGAAGTAAGATATGCACATGATGATGATTAGGGCAAAAAGAATAGTTGGTGATAAATAACAAACATATATATGACATTTGTGTGTACATATATTTGATAAACTTGACACCTCGCATATCGACAATCCATTAGTCACACAATTCAAACCAAATCCAATCTACTTACACTTTCCTGCAACTCCATCTGAATTGCATATTCCTCCTCTTACTATTATCAAATGCAAACTTGCATACATCAGCAAAATTGTACGACTACCTTGTCTTTTTTTATAATGCTAATGCAAATGCAAATGCCAATTCCTAATCTAGTACGTAACCTAGCTACTCGATCTATTCCTTTTAATAATATAAGTACTTTCTATACATTCATTATATAAAAAAAAATTGTATAAGACGTACTATGATACGAGTATTAGAATTATACACTCTTGTTTTTCATCACAACAATTAATATATTTGATTTGTATCTTAAATCGATATTTTCACTCGCTACATGCACAACAAAATAAATCGATATGTACAACTCCAATATAAAACAATGTGTCATGTATTATAAGATTGTTATTATTGTTAATTATGGAATATTAAAGACAATTGAAGTCTTGACTATCGTCTAATATTATTATTAGAGGCTTAGAGTCAATGTGAGTCAATAGATGACCGAATTGAATATCGTGTGTTTGATTCCTAGTATCCGATACCTTATTACACAATTGACAATGATCCAGGTATCGATGCTTATGAACCACCATGTGAGAAGGTGTTAAGGAATATTCAGGGTTGAAACTCGAGATTTCTGATTCTAAAGTTCATGGATACGTTATGAGGTGAACAGGAGGCCAATATTTAAGGATATTTGTAATGACGTAAATAAAAGCATGACCCTAATCTCGGCCTCTTTGGTGGTTAATAGAGTGAGTAGCAACTTTACTTTATGTAGAGGGAAGTTTGACCTTTGACCGAGGGAGGGAAGGGAAGGGAAGGGAGGGGCACGTGCGCGGCATCTTTTGACCACCCTCCCCCAAATATCTCTCTATCTCTATCTCGAGAGGATCCCGCTATGTGCACGTGCATCACCTCCCGACACATTAATACATCCTTCTCTCACTTTTAACCTTACTTTAATCAATCCTACTTACTTAGGTTAATTTATCAACTCACTCGATCAGTATAAATGGTTGATCTCTTTTGACACGGTAGTAATATTATCGACTACTTTTATAAAATTAAAAAAATATCTAAATTTAATTTAATAAGTGAATCTAATTTTATAAATAATATAAAATTACATAAGCGATTAAGATTGAGAGAGTATATATAATATTTCTGATTTTGTTTATATATTACGGAGTATGGTAGAAGATAATTTATTATTTATTTATTTATCCTTTTTGGTTTTGCTTGTATCAAATGTGTTGTAATTCTGAAAACACTAATTATGAAAATATGACGAATTTAACTATTTGATTTGATTCATTTAATACTTCGAGTTATTTACACGTACTTTTCTATTTTCATAAGATGTTTATTGTACGAGTATTAATTATTGGTAGGAACTTCAAATAATTTCTCAATACATGTAAAACTTTCTGAAACGATAAATTAGGAATAACGGATGGAGTGTACTTATAGATAGTGCAATAATTGTGCATGCATGATATGGAGGAGAAGGATCCACAAATAACAACTAAGGTTCCATGCATCATAACATGCACAAATGATGATACAAGGAGCGAGTAACATACACTAGCTAGCTTCCAACCTAGTCTTATAACTCTACTTTCACCCATGTTGAAAAATGACCTAACTACCTAAACATACACGTATACAGTATGAAACTGGACATATGTTAATAATCTTTTCCTATTACATGTGGGTATGCTAAAATTCTACGTGACATATTGAGTTGACCAGACTACTCTACACACGACTCCACATCTTTGATTAACCAGGATCAAAGTCTAACAACGGTGCTCCTCTGCACGGACCGCACCATGCATGATTCAGTCGATCTCCTTTTCTCGATCAATTTATCCTCTATTATTATCTTATTCAACCCAAGGATTAATCTAGCTAGGTTAAAATACTTTTTACTATTTACTACGAGTATTATTATTGTAATTACGTTGCTTTACTCTTCATACTATGTTTCTTCTTTGGATTCTAGTGTTGAAGTTATCGAAAAAAAAGAGTGGACGAATCCTATGAGAGGGGGAGAGTGTTTGTTTGGCTTAAAGAGTGCCGTTATTTCATTAACCTTGTTCCCATTTCAATTAAAGTTCATTTGTCTTGGGTCTTCAAACTAAGCCTATAGTCGGTCCATCATTTAATTTAATATTACTATACGATTTGCCTTGGTCAGTGGATCCATTTTCAGACATAAGTTTGTGTTATGTTTGCCTATTACTTGTCCAATTACATTCTTTGTCTCTACAACTTTGGTTCAACGTATATATATCATGTTAGTATAAAGTTATGTATTGAGTCCTGCTTACTGAATACTCCGTACTATTTTAATATAAGGTAATATCTAAATTTGACGTAAATCGTTCTGAATAGAGTTGAAGAGTAAGGTGATTGATATCTGAATTTGACGTGAATCGTTTTTAAGAATGTTGACGAACAAGGTGATCATATTTGAATCTAACATGAATCGTTTGAAGGGAAGTTCAAGAATAATAAGGTGATATTTGAATCTAGTGTGGATCTTGTGACTCATGTAACAAAATTTTCTGAACTTATGATATCTAAAAAAGGTATTTCGTCCAACATAAAGTGATGAAGTAAAGGACGAGTATACTTTCGGTTTTATGATAATTTATTATTATTATTATTATTATTATTATTATTATTATTATTATTATTATTATCATTATCTCACCTTATTGTGGTAGAATGATTCATACCGGTCAAATTGTTCTAGGATATGTCACGTTGTCAAATAGAGTTGAAGAGAGTAAGGTGATCGATATCTGAATTTGCGTGAATCGTTTTTAAGAGAGTTGAGGGAATAAGGTGATATTTGACTCTAACATGAATCTTTCGAAGGAGAGTTGAAGAATAATAATAAAGTGATATTTGAATCTAGTGTGGATCATTTTGGATCTCGCGACTTATCTAACAAAATTTTCTAAACTTATGATATCTAAAAAAGGTATTTAGTCCTACAAAAAGTGATGAAATAAAGAGTATACTTTCAATTTTATGATAATTTTTAATTATTATTATAATCTCACCTTATTGTGGTAGAATGATTCATATAGGTCAAATTGTTCTAGGGTATGTCACGTTGTCAAATCGGTACTTTGTATGTTTTCTGCGTAAATTCTAATTTTCAATTCAAATATTAACAAGAAATTATCGTAACTAATCTGTAACATGGAATAAGTTGTTGGTCGCTAAATGTAAGTTAAACACGTTGTTAACCACATTAGAAATAGCAAAAAAAAAAAAAAAAATAATTTTATAACTATATTTATAAAGTGTGAGGTCTCGCATAAACATTATTAAGTGAACGTCTGTCTATCTCATACGAGAATTCGTAAAACAAAAGAAAATACATTCATTGTTGTAGACTAATTATGTGATTAATGAGTCATAGGAATAGGATGAAATTAGGGTTGAATGGAGAAGGCATGTAGAATTGGAGACAAAAAGATGAATTGGACCTAACCAATAAGAAAAGCAAAGTGTATGGGCCCAAAACTTTAAAGCATTGCGCTCTGTTGCGTATTTTAACTGGACCACTATTTGTGTGATACTAAGCTATCAACGGCCCTTCTCTTATACTTTAACCTTACTCTGTCGTTGAGGTACGTGAACAGTACAAACCCATAATTCAATCACTAACTCACTTGTACTTCTGTGATACGGTTTTACAGTAACGTAATCTACAACAAAAATAACAATAACAACAACAACCGAGCCTTAATCACAAAAACGGATACTTCACCTGTTAAATTCTTAAAACGGATATCCATTTAACAATGTAATTCCTTCTATTCTTGAGAAAAGCGCACTTTGAATAATATTTAACGATGTGATATTATTTTAAGTCGTTATATATTTGTGACGGATATGGCTGACACGATGGAGACGGAGTATTGTGTAAGTGGGGTAAAGTGGTGTTATCATGTTATGATTATAAACAGTCCGGACAGAAACACCAGGCCAATCTGCCCACTTTGGTCCGTACCTAAATGGACCATATTTGTATGTATTGTCCACTAAAATAAAAATAAACCAGACCAATAATGACCCAAATCTAAGTTCTCACCGTAACGGGACATATATGGTTCGTAATCCGACTAATTTCGCTTTTCCGAACTTTAGACCAAATTAACGAACCGTGTATCGGACCAAATATTTATCAAAAAATGATTGAGACGAATGTCAGGGATAATGTATTACGGACCAAATATTTATCAAAAAAAGGTATTATAACTCGTGTATGTCCTAATGTCGATACGTAACATTAAAGAACAATAAGTATATTTATTGTCGTTGAGGTTCTATCTGACTCGAATTTGGATTCCGGACGGTTTACCCACAATAAAAGTATCACTCGTGGGCCGTGGCCATCTATGTCACCAAATTTTCAGCTTAAATGGGTCAAAGTGGTGTTAGCACTTGGGCCAGGACGAATAAACAGACTAATCCTCAGACTTGAGCCCGCACCCAAATGGATCGTCTTATCAAACAATTAGTGCGTTTTTAGAGTTTTCTTGATTGGTTGATAGATAATTAAGAAGTTACTACCGAAGATGTCTTGGCCCAGTGGTTAAGACTAGGTGTTCTGGGACAGTAGATCTCAGGTACGAATCCCCCTCCCCCTATATTATAATGCGACTAAGTGCGCTCTTAAAATCTACCTATTATAAAAATGTTGCAAACCTAATGAATTCGTTAAATATGAAATATGTTGCGAATATAAAGAATCGGATGGAGTATCTATTTAAATTTTAGTTTGATTTAGTCTAAGGGCTCCAAGCAACCCATATAAAAGAGAGAAATGATGGAGTACTATCCTTATCAAACTCAACAATTTTATATATTTCTAACAAGTAAAATTGTAACAACACAACCCAAATGCTCAAACCTTTGACTTTGAAAGAGACCCTAATTTGGAAGTACTTCGATTATAATTTTTTTAAATGGTATCAAAAAATACAGTGAATAAGACAACGGTTCGTGTTAACTAACGTAAAAAAGTACTCCGTAGTCTTATAATACTATCTCGGATATCTGAACTACTTTATTTTTTAAACAGACATATCTTGTGTTAAGAGAGACTAGCGGAAAATGTACGTCACTACCTGTGTCAAATCATATATGAATATGTGTCCTATAATTCTCCAAGCCACCATCAAATACTAAGTGTAGACTCAATTTTGCTTAGAAAAATGGTGAATGTAAAGGAAGAAAGAAGACAAGGAGAAGAGAATAATGAAGGTCTGTTTAGTCCATACAAGGCAGGGAAGCTACAGTTATCACACCGAGTCGTGATGGCCGCCATGACACGGTGTAGGGCCATAGATGGCGTGCCAAACCGAGCCTTGCTTCAGAATTACTCGCAACGAGCCACTACTGGTGGCCTTCTCATTTCTGAGGGAACTTTCACTTCCCCTACGGCTGCTGGGTGAATCTAGTTTACTTTTTTTTACTCCATGGTCCTGTTTTTACGGTATCTCGTGTGTAAAACTGTCATACATATAAGTTAGAATCCTGTCAGCAGCATAATTGACCTGAATTTCGGTCTTGTTCTCGTTACTGTTGTAGGTACCCTCACTGTGCAGCAATTTACGAAGAGGAACATGTAGAGGCGTGGAAGACGGTCACTGATGCTGTCCACGAGAAAGGCGCATTCTTTTTCTGTCAGCTGTGGCATTGCGGACGCGCCTCACACAATGGTGAGAACATCATGTGATCTGAGGTTTCGAATCCTGTCATCATCATATCGCTCATTGTAGGCATGTGGCTGTGTTTATACTAAAAGAAAAAATAGGTTTTTTTATAGGAAAAATGAGCTAGAACTTGTGGGTTGTGATGCAGCATATCAACCAGGAGGAAAAGCACCAAGATCATCAACAAACGAGCCGATTTCAAACAGGTGGAAAGTAGTTTTACCCGATGGATCCCTCGCAGCCTACTCTCGTCCCCAAGCTCTATCTTCTTCTGAAATTGAAGATCTAATAGAGGAGCATCGTCGAGCAGCGATTAACTCTATCAAAGCAGGGTTTGATGGAGTTGAACTTCATGCAGCCTACGGGTTCCTCATCGACCAGTTTCTGAAAGACGGGATCAATGATAGGATTGACGAGTATGGCGGGTCCCTTGAGAACCGATGTAGATTCCTGATGCGAATCATCAAGGCTGTGGCTGATGTCATCGGGATGGAGAGGGTGGCGGTGAAGATATCCCCGACACTATACCACCAAGACGCTCATGATTCAGACCCGCTTGCCTTAGGGTTAGCGGTTGTTGAGAGACTCAATAAGTTGCAGGAAGAATACGGGGTGAAACTGTCGCACCTTCAGATTCAGGCAGGAACGCTTGGAGGTGGGATTAGTGAGAGTGAAGCCGAGATAGTTAAGAAGATTAGGGATGCTTACCATGGAAACTTTATGATTAGTGGAGGGTTCGACAGAGAGCTCGGGATGAAGGCCGTTTCTGAGGGAGATGCTGATTTGATTGGCTATGCACGGTTTTTCATCTCGAACCCTGATTTGGTGTATCGGCTTAAGGTCAATGCGCCACTGGCTCAGTACGATGAATCTGTGTTCTATACTCAGGATCCTGTTGTCGGGTACACTGACTATCCTTTCTTCGATGGCAGTAGCACATCCGACGACACTCAGTAAAAAGCATTGAAAACAATGTGTAGTGTGTACTAGTATTAATAATAATTGGTTGATCTGTAACCTTACAATGTAGTAGACTGTAATTTTCAACTAGGTCCTATCGAAACCTGACCGACCTACAAATCCAACTTGACCTAACATAGCCTACGAGTCTATGACCCGACACATTCTTGTTTGAGAGGATCATAATGGTAAAGCGGATATGCCAGTCTTAAGAAAAACTAACTGTTGACCCGAAACGACTTAGATGGGGAAAACAACAGATAGATTTTATACACCAAGACACCTAGCCCAACAACAAGCACGAGCGACTCCACGTGGCAATCTGTACACTGCATGAGACGCTTCATCAGTAGACAAATCTTCGGGGGTAGACCACTTATATAGGCCGCGTTCCTGCTTGCTTCCAGGCACGGTATTGTCGAGCACAAGGGCTAGGAAGAAGGTCACAACCATGTTCATCGACAAGAGTGCGTTGATTGCAAAATCAAGCTGGTGTATTCAGAGAAACACAGTATTAGGAAAAAAAAAAAAAAAAAAAAAAAGCGAGATCAAGTGAAATTAACTCGAATCTTGAGGTACCACTTACTTGTGTGTTGGAAGAGCGAACAGGCCCAGTCGATGCAGCAGAATAAGGAATGAGATAACCAGGAAGAATGAGGCTGATCTCAGGTTGAAACTGCTGAATGTAAGAAGGAACAGATAGACCGAGAAACAAGGAAGCACCTACGATCCCCATATTCCGAAAACTAGAAGCCTGCGTATACTGCAAGTTTAGGAGACCGAGTGCGACTACAAGGCTCCAAATGAAGCACAGTACAGCCGCCGCTAATGCTTGTGGTATGGAAGCCAGAATCCCTCCTACTTTCCCTGCAAACACAACATCCCACATAATGCGTCTTATTCCACCTCCCAACCAAGGCGGGTCAGCATACAGGTGGGGTTGAGACAAATACAGGTCGGGTTAGACATGTAGTTACCTAAAAAGGAGAGGAGAACTAATAGGAGAGCGCCGAGTTGCAGAGCTCTTCGATTAGCAATATTGGTTATGCTGATAGTGTAGGTGTTTTCAGTTAGGGTGGTTGATCCAGTACCGGTACCCCAAAGTCCAGCCAGCAAACTGCAAAACCCTTCCATCCCGATTCCTCTGCTAACTATTCCCCGCGTTGGAGGGCTCATGTTGGCTCGCAGTGATGCCGAGTAATATGTCCCAACCTACAATGAACCAATGATCTATCAATTCAAATTCTGATGGCAGCATGAAAGACTGAACTTCTGAGAGATGGATTGAATACCTACCGAATCTGCAGACGAAACAAGTGAGACGATGATCATAATTACAGAAGTCCTGAAGCGGAAGATAGGAATACCCCACTGAAGTGGGTATGGAACTCGGAACCAAGAAGAAGCCTCCCATGCATTTGAAACATCCGTCCGGCAATGCTTCATAGTGTAAGCATGCTTGATGCATGCATTTACTAAAATATTGGAGCTTGGTATGTTTGGACTGCAACCCTTGAAGTTATAGGCTCCACCAATTGTTAAGAAAAACGCATATGTCCATACAATCACGATACTCAGTGGCACCTACAAGGGTTCACGACGAGATAAAACAAGTCAATAACATAATAATCAAAATATTCTTTTTACAAATAATGAAATGAAAAAAAGGGTAAATATTATATTACCGCGTATACTTGGAATATTCGATGTCCTGAAATGGATACCCCTCTAATATACTGTAAAATAAGAGACGGGAAAAAAAATCATATCAAAATCTCGAGCAACCACGAGTTACCAGAAATTTGAAACTTAAATTATCGATCAAAGCTCACCAGGGTGAAGAAAAGAAGCAATAGGATTTGAGGTACGCTTATTTCGATGCATCTTCCTGCTTGAGGAAACCCATAACTGAAAAATGCTAAGCCTACAGCAGCGACTGTGGGTGCGACCACAACCGGGTTCATCAACCTGCAATACATTTACAGGATGATCTTACTGGGTTTTGGAGATTTAGAGGATACGGAATAATTAATACTACGTACAGTTAATATAAGTATATACCAAACGAAGTCACAAAGTTTCTTACCTTAATAACAGCGACATTAGGCCACTGAACCCTAATATGGTCTGAAAAAGTGAACTGATGATTATAGCCCCTTGAAGTTCCCTCATAATGTACCTGAATTTCTGTAGTTCATTAAAGAGTTTCAGATCGAAAAAAAGAATGTGGATACATGAATTACAAGTTGCCGTTTCTAATTCCTATGAAAGTTTTAATCTTTCAGAAAAAATAGGGTAGTTGAATCCACTGCACATATATGAGACAGTTTCACATCAGCGACCCATCAATTAACTTATATGTACTAATTAGATAAGGAGTATATAATGATCGATATAAAATAATGCTAGTAATGTTTGATATGTGCGACTCACATGGTCTGCAAGGTTTCGGAACTCCTGTGAGTTCATGATAACTAATGCTGGTGCCAAATAAACAAATGAACTTCCTTGTACTAATGGAAGACGGGTACCAAAGTAGGAATGCAGTAACGTCGAGATGCCAGACACCAGCAACACCGTAGACATCACATTCGCCGTATCCTTCTGCAATCATCAAAGGTTAGAGTTTAGAGTTACAGGGAACTTACATCTGCAATCATCTGCAAGTAGGAAGTACAGGGAACTTACATCACTTCCACCCATGGCCGGTACCATGATTAGAGGAACGAGAATAAGTGAACCAGTGATTGACAGATACTGTTGCAAGCTGTAATAGATAACTGGAACTGAAAACAGAAAAATTACACCTGAATTAATCGCTGCAGAAATTTGGCTGATGACAGGAAAGTCAAAACTCGTTTGCCAGACATGATCATCACTCGTCAGACGGTGTTTTTTATTCAGATTACTACTACTATAAGTTAGATGCATCTTTCTTCACAGAATCTTACAAAGTGGTTCAGCAATTAGCACCTAAATAAAGAATTAGATGCCTCTTTCTTCAAAAAGACTACTCGGAAGTCGAATTAACAAAAAATTTAAGTAAATACTCATAATGCAACTTTTTAGGTGATCAGTGAAGACAGGATCATAAAGCACATCGAGAAAGTAAAGCCGGTATCTTTCTTTTGTCTTAGACTCCCAGACACATCAAATTCTCAATTTTCATCTGCCAAATTTCAATTTTCAATTTTCGAAAACTACCCAAATTTCGCCACAGACTACTTCCTGACTTACAGAAACTTCAGCTGCAATCAAGTTGAAGGCAATATAATTCTATATGAACTAATCAATCTTAAGTACTCAGTATACTAGTATCGTATCATAAAGCCGAACATTTTTGAAAGTTTTCACAATATCACAGACAATACCACACACAAGTTATCAGTTTTCAGATTTCACAATGTCATTGACAGTTAAAACTGAGAACAAAGATGCATACTCACCGAAACCAGGAGAATCCAAAACCCCACAATTAACCTTAAAACTCTTAGACTCCTCCCTTCCAAGAATTGGCTCTTCATCAAGATACCTATCTCCGAAACCGTGTTCATTTCCTCCATCAACCTCCTCTTTTACAGGCTCAGAAGCTGCTGCACTAACCTCACCAATTCCATTTCCACTTCCATTCCGATTTCGACTTTCATTAACACCCCTCTCATCTATACTACCCAAACCCAAACCCCCATTCTTTTCCTCATCTATACTATTCCCATTCGGCTCGATTTCGCTATCCCTTCCACCTCTAGCCCTGCCTAAAATTGGATCAATCTCAATCTTTGGAGACAAGGAATGCCCTTTCTCCAAATCATTCACATTCCCTTTCCCACTATTTATTCTACTATTCCTGAAACTCCCACCACTTGAAGAAGCATGTGCATCAGTCTCACCAGAGAACACAGACACAAACCCAGTTCTTTTAGCCCAAGATCTCAAGTCTCTTGGATCATGGTTTCTCCTTGGAACAAAGTTCTCAACTTTATTCTTCTCTAGGGTTTCTGAGCTCAACCCAGTTGCCATTTTTGCTATTTCTCAAATGGGTATTAATTATTTTTCACACATTTACTCAGAAAACACTTCCTGCAAGATTATAAGCATACAACTCAGTAAAAAAGAAGTGCTTTTTAGCTAATTTTAACCAAGAAAAAGGTGAAATCATGAAGGGAGGAGTAGGAGTGAAGCATTGAAGGGGTTTAAGCGTGAATGCAGTTGAGAGGGAAGTGTGACATTAAGGAGATGGGGTTAAAGGATGATTAAGGAACTTAAGTGTATTAGTACTAAATAAATACTACAGTTGAGAGGGAAGTGTGATTGTGTCTGTGTGGGGTGAGCTGGTGGTTGATGGGTCAGATTGTGTTGTTTTGGCTGTATCTCAACTGAAAACACTTAAAAAGAAAAACTCCATGTGACCTCTTTCTCTTCAGCTTTCTGCTGCAACTGAGAGATGCTTGTCATCAGTTTCTGTTTGAGCTGGAATGCTGGTTACCTAGGGATGATAATGACACGACACAGCTTGCGAAGCAACTCGAGTTTGGTTCTTACGGAATATTTTTCTCTTATTTTAAACAATATTAATTGTATGATTCTTTCGGTGTATGAAAATTTCGTATTGATTTGCATAATAAAGAGTAGTCTTGTACCTTTTATATAAATTTTCGAATCCCAAATTATTAAGAATAATATCTATGAAAATTTGATACTTATACATAGGTTCGAATTTTGCAAAAACATTGCCTTTTTGCGAGTGGATGGATGATGGCATTTCTTAATACTGTAGTCAAAATGAAATTCATATCATTAATCATTTCTTTTGGTGTTCTGGTAAACAAATAGTCGAGACGAGATAAAGTAATTCTTTTATGATGAGTATTAAAACTGCAGCGGGAAGGGAGCCCAGGAATCATTATAAGCAAGAAATTAGGAAAGTGACTTTGATTCAATCACATTATAACACAAATCAGCTTTTCATCTTTCACAATATTATTGGTGTAAAATACTAGTAATGATTAAACGAATAAATAAATTACATAAAAGTGATACACATGAGGACATGACTCATATGACAATCCAAAAAGAAGATGCGAACCAAATTTCCAGTCGACATGATATTGGTTTGGAGACCAAACGATAAAAACCAAATACTCAATACAGAGTATTTGACCCTATTGGAACCGATATCAAATTCCGCCCCAAACCAACCAACCCGATCCTATATCCTCTCTATTTCTGTAACTATCCAGACAAAACATCGTTCCATTGCTACAAGTTCACTAACAATCAACAGACCATCCATTCAGCGAGAACGGTGAGCCAAGAGTGATACTGATCACCCTTACACAGTACTAAGGCAATTGCAGGAATGAACTAGAGTAGATACATTCGCAATCACAAAGTAAAGTAAAGTAAAGTAAAGAAAATAGACAGATGAAGACGGGTAAGGAAGATAACCAAAGCTCATAACAATTCAGAATGCAATTACACGAAAAAGTAAAGCATCATTCGACTGCAGGCAGCAAGAAACTCGAGAAAGAATTGTTGGCCATCATCGAAACTTCAGCATCTATTAACACGGGTTTTAAAGATCAAAAACCCCCAACGAAAGAACCTATACAGACATAGGTATACAGTAGTACTCGCCTTCATGTAATCTCAGCCAGCAATCACGATTCACAGAGCTCAACAAACTAAAAAGGGAGCAGCTTTCATACAATTTGAGCAATCACAAAGGTAAATACACAACAAAAGTTCCAAATTCAAATTCTACGTAACATTAGAGTGATGATCAGCAGAAATCATCCCCCAAAAAAGCTGCATATTCGTCATCTTAACCTTATAATGGCTAAAATAACACCGTCAATTAGAATTTGACCCGTTATAAACTTAAGCTGATAATTGTGGTCAAGAGGAAGTAGTTTTTATACAATTTTGAACAATCACAGAGCTGAATGAACTAAAAGATTGCAACTTTCAAGCAAAATATCAGACTATTACAGTGATGATCAATCAACAAAAAAAAACACGAATTGATGCAAAAAAAACTGCAATTTCATCATTTCGACACCATCAATTTACAAACATCAACGACAAATAGATTTAAAGAAAAAACTAATTGATTCAAGCAGGGAATTGAGATTACAATTATTTATGCAACAGAATTTCATTTTCAATTTCAATCGGAAAACCTAACGAGAAACTGAAGCAAGCAAGCGAGAAAGAAGTTGTTGCTGCTGAACAAAGCGTCGTTTAAGGTAACTCTCAAGTATTTCCATGACCGAAACGAAGCGTTTCGTATCATTGATTTGACGGCTGAGCGCGGCTTCCCGAGCCCTAGCGAGCGCGAGTCGCGCCTCGATGTCGGCTAGCCGGCGGCGTAAGGTGAGGACTAGCTCAGCTGATCTGGCGGCAGCTGCTGGCGGTGGTGGGCGGTGGTTAGGGTATTCTTTCCGCCATTCTTCTTCGTGATGGTAACACATCGTGGTTTAATTATTGGGGATTTAATTATGGATTTTTTCCATGATTTTGCAGAGTATATAGGCCGGTTTGGGCTTCTGCAATTGCCCATCTCGAGACTCGGGAGTGAGTATGAGACGTCTGAATCGGATCGGGTTTGGATTCGAGTTATTTTGAGGTTGCAAATTTTTGGGTAACATTACAGGAGGTCGGCGACTCACAGTCGAGTTAGTCTATTGTCTCGAACATATGGTTAAGCATTAAGAGGTTGTTAAGAATAGTGATCATGATGGCTCCGTATACTATATAGTCATCTACTTGTTGTACTTGGAAGTCATGATTCCTTTTTTTTTTCTCGCATTCATGACCTACTGAAATGACATATATTTATGTGTCATTTTATTTCGGAGTATAGGATTGTAATTTTCAAGTTCCTTGACGAAATATTGAAATTCATACAAAGACACTTGTACATAGAGAGTTACAGTAGAAAATATGGAGCAATGTATAAGCATTCATAACCATAATACTTCGTAACTCAACAACCAAAGATGACAACATGTTCCAAATGACTAAATACTTGCATATTTGAATTGATTGTAACTAGGGCTCAATCACCAAAGTGTAAAAGATTTATCTTCCTCATTGTTTTCCTCTTTTTTTTCTATGTTTTTTTCGCATAATGTAAGCATACTTGACTCTTGTTATTTGTCATCCAATATTTCGCATTTCACCACCCTGCCATACAAGGATTTTTGTTTACGGTTTTAGATATTTTTTTGTTCCTTAAAATGTAATTCACCTAGGTTTTATTATCATTACTAATAAGATGAGTAAAACTTAGGGAAAATCGATAACTTATACCTTCAATAACTTCATTTTTCAAATTTTATACCTCAGATAATTTTTTTTCAAAACTTATACCTACTTATTCAATTTATTTCATAATGAATACCTTAATCCAAATTCCGTCAAAAAACTAACGGATTCCGTCATACTTTAATTTTAAGTCGCAAAGTTTGTTTATCCTTTTACGTTATCCTTATTCAACGTAAAAATTGATATGCAAATTAGTGAAATCAGGTCAAAAATTGGTTCGGAAATCGGTTCAAAAAACCGATTTATAACAAAGATAACCATATTTTGAAAAACCCGGGTCATCAAAACCGGATCGATTTCGGTTTAAAATTTGGACAAAAAAACGGGAACCCGATTCAAGCTGGGTTGGTTTTGGTTCAGAAAAAAAACGGTTTTTAAAAACTGGGCAACCGAACCGGTGTAGGTACTCGGTTTTGCTCACTGCTACTTACTCGTATGTTATAGTAGTCGTCCAATGTTACTAAAATAAGGGCAAAATGGTCAATTAGTAATAGCCCGTTAGTTTTGTGACGGAATTTGAATGAAGGTATGCATTATGAAATAAATTAGATAAGTAGGTATAAAATTTGGAAAAAAATTATCCAAGGTATTAAGTTTGAAAAATGAAGTTATTGGAGGTATAAGTTATCAATTTTTCCTAAAACTTATTTTACATAATACGGAGTATATATATTTACACTTGCAAGAAAATACTCGCAAAAGAACTGCTTGTAACTCAAAATGTTCAAGTAATTGAACCAAAATACCTTAATCGAAACAAAATAATGCTCCATATATGACAAAAATCCGATATTGTTTAGCCAAAATACATTCGGTAAAACAAAATACTCCCTCCGTCCATAATTTATCGCCCCGTTTTCTTTTTTGGGTAGATTATTATTTATTGCCCCATCCCTCAATTTCCTTTTTCATCCTATCTTTTTTACCAAACTACCCTTGTTGCTTTTTCTTATTTACAAAAATATCATTGAATTAAACTTACAATACTACACTTAACCTCTAATATTTTATTTATGTACTCCGTATTCACCATTAATTATGGCCCACCATCATTTCTTTAATATTATATATATTTTTCTTATTTTTTGTGCATAAAGCAACGGGACAATAAATTATGGAAGGAGGGAGTATCACGGAGTATTTCATAAATGACTAACCCAAATTAATTCGACCCGAAATCGATTCTATTGATCCGAAGTCACTCGAAATCGCTAAAACTATACTACCGCGGGGGTTTAAACATAAAACCATATAACTCAGCAACCAAAAAATGGCACCGCCACCGTCACCGTTCAACGACGACCCCTTTTCCACCGCCCACCGCCGCACCAACCTCCCAAACGACACCTTATTCTACACCATCTACCCCGACTCCTCCCTCTCTTCACCCCCACCCCCACCGCACCACCTCCACTCCCTCCACCTTCAAATCCTCGACACCCTCTCCCCTCTCATCTCCGACTACACCTGGCAGCACCACCCCTTCACCCTCTCCCCAGCCACCGCCACCGCCACCGCGCTCCCTCACCTTCACGGCCACCTCCGCTACGGCGACAACCTAGACGACGAGTGGTTCGCCGTCTACCTCCTCTTCCACATCTCCTCCCTCTTCCCCAACCTCTCCGTCCGCGCCTGGGACTCCGACGGCGACTTCCTCCTAATTGAAGCCGCCTTCCACCTTCCACGGTGGCTCAACCCTGAAAACTCCGACAACCGCGTGTTTATCCGCCGCGGGGAGGTTTTTATTGTCCCGAGAAAACGGTTTCGGGAGAGTCCGCCATTGGTGGATGCGCTGAGGTTCTTGATCGAGTTTCCGGACGAGGCTAGAGCTTCGGATGAGGTGCAGAGTGTGATTAAACGACGCGTTTCGGAGTTTCCGGAGAAGGCGGTTCGGAATGTTCATAGGGTTAGGGTTTTGGTTCCGGTCTTGATTGCCAAGGTATAATCTTTCTCCCTTGGTTTCAATCATTTGTTCACCTTTGATTAATATATCGCTTAGGAATGATAATTATGTGCTCTTATATGGAGGATGATTTTATTCGTGTCAGTTCGATTGACTGAGAATTTTGAGTACTCATTTCCGAGTGTTAACTGTTAACTGTCGAACACGGTTAAATGAGGTAATTAGAAGAGCCGGAGTAACATAGATCAGGAGACGGCAATTCCTGCTCGCAAATAGTATGGCTGTAATGCTATATCCCGTTGAGTTGTTAGGTAGGAGGTCTGTAATTGTCCGATTGAAGTTTGAAGTTCGACAGTCAGTTCAGTCTTACATTATTAGGAAAAATATGCTTAGGGGTTGTTCCATTGTTTTTTAGGTGCTGAAGCAAGAGCCGAGCTTGATTTCCTTGGCAGTTGAGGGCTTCTATGATCGTGATATCGACAGTATGAAATATGCGGCGAAGATGGAGAAGTTTTTACCCAAGGGGAGAGAAGAGGAGCTGGTTTTAGTCTCAGTGAAGATGTCAAGAGCTATGTATGCTCAACTGATGCAACAGAAGTTTCAGGCACCGAAGTGTTATCCAATGCCGCCAGTCCCTCCTACGACTGATCAGAGTACGTACTTGGAGGCTGAGTTGGGAATGAAGATTGCTTGTGGATTTGAGATGATGTATCAACACAAAAGGCGAGAAGAGGAGGAAGGGAAGGGAAGTACATGGGATGCGTTTAGAGATAGCATGGAGAAGAGTGGGTACTTTCAAGGGCTTCTTCCCGGGTCAAACGAGTACAAGCGGTTGTTGGAGAATGCTGAGGAATATTACAAGAAGAGTGCCTTGCATCGTGAGGCCAGGTACGAGATCATATTAAGCTTCCTTTCATTTTCAGCTCTCTTCATGTACTTGAGTTTGGTCCCATTAAGTTCATTTTGTCTCAGTTCACTCAAGAGAAGTTCAAGGTGTCGTGTTATATGGGACACGATACTAAATGAGTTATGGGAGTAGCATAGGTTTTGCATGATGATGTCATATTGCGATCTTATGTTTACTAATTGAAACAGTGAAATGCTAAGTGCACCAGTAAAGCGCATTGATGAGATTCTTGCTTTACCGCATTCCATGAACGATTTTGAGGGTCAAGAGGTACCTTCGTCTGATGATAATTCCTGGCTTTATGGCGGCGAAGAAGAATTGAATTCTGTCCTCATAGAAAGACAACAAGAGATGGAACAATATGAAGAAAAGAAGAAACGAAAACAGAAAGGGAAGGACAAGGTCAACGAAAGTGATTCATCCATTCCGAATGAAAGTGATATCGATTTAGGAGATATTGCAAAGTCGATGAAGGCATTCATGGGTAAAGTCTCCAGTTACCAAGGAGCTGAAGTGCCTGAAGACAGGTTTGCCTACTAATGAGTTTCTACCACTAAACATCTTCCCAAATTATTGAGTAAGACAGTTGCACGCATAAGACGGTCCATTTATGTAAGAAGACCATTCGTTTGTTATTGATAAATGAGTCATCTTTTTTATACAAATGGACTGTGCAACGATGTGAGACCATCTCACACAAATAAGCACTTAAACATCTTTTATCCTAATACAAAGTACTCAACTTTTTAAAAATGTTGCTAAATGCCCTCCCTTTCTTTCTCGTTTGATAGTGACATGAAAGATGTTGAGTTCGACATGGATCGTTTTATGAAAGAGCTTGAAGGAGCAACGATGAATACAGGTCAAGATGTTGATAGTGACGATGTTGAGGGTGGATCTTCATCTGACATCGATTTTGGTACTTCTCATTAAAACTCGTTCCCCCCCCCCCTTCCTGGTTCATGTTGTTTATTCAGAGTTTCAGACCGTCTTTTAGCTATGATTCTGCATGACGCATGATAAAATCTTGCAGATGGTTCAGAGGACGAGAGTGATATGGATGAAGAACTTGAAGATCATAGTGATATGAAGCAGAAAGATTTTATGCACGCGTATTCTGATGTTCTAAACGACGAGCTGAAGAGTACCACTCTACATAAAAGCTTTGTACGGGCTAACGATCAATCTTCACATAAAAACGAGGTTATTCCTCTTTACCAAACCTCCTAGATTTTATTTATATGTTCATACTCCGTCTGTGAGTTATGACGTGTAAAGTTCACTGTTTTGATGGTTGCTTACAACGATGTCCAGGGATTGTCGGGTGTCAGAGAAGAAGAGATGGAGGAGGAGGAGGAGGAGGAGTTCAGTCCAGTAGATGTAGATGTAAACTTGGTGAAAAGCTTGCTTGATTCCTTTTCTTCTCAGCAAGGTCTTCCAGGTCCTGCTTCTAACTTGCTTGGTCTCATGGGCAAGCAACTTCCACTCGATGATGATGCACCCAAACCCAAACCCAAACCCAAACCCTAAGACAATGTATCACAGGTCCGATCATTTCAGGTTTCAGGTTAATTTTGAATGTGTTCTATGTTGCTCTTACAGTCTTACTCGTTTAGAGCTGTCCGAAAAATTATTCATATTTTGGCTTGGCTTATAATGAAGAGTCTAAGTGTCATACCGATCTCCCGGTGTCAATTGTCAGACACAGCTACTCAAGATAATTAGTAGAGTCGTAGAAATATAGGGTTGGGTCATTTCAGGTTGAACCCATTTTCGGCATTTTTGTACCTGATATTACTTGTAGTATTTATGTTGCTTGTATAGTCACTTGCTTGTTAGACTAAAACGAAGTACAGTAATTTTTTTTTTTGTAACAGTTAGATTGTTCTTATGTATTGTAATGCAATATTGACCAAAAAAATTGTTTTCAACACTATTTTAGTACAGTATTTTGTACTAATTTTTCACAAAACGACAAAGTTGTAAGATAATCTGACAAGTTTACTAGTATCATTAATCTTTGGTTAATAATAATAATACTGGAGTAGTAATTAAACAAGTTGCATGCATATCACCCACAGTTGACAAATATGACAATGTCTTTTTTTGGGTTGATTGCAATGTTTACCACATAATGAGCACACCTTGATTCACATAATCTTTGATTTAACATACATAGAATGCTACTCATTCATAGTATTCTCCCAAACATGAATTTATATAATCCATGACAATAACTTCTGATTATCTCACTCGTGTCTAGGGACGTGACCTGACCTAATCTCATTCGATACAATGACTTGAAAAATTGATGATTGATGACCCGATAATTGTTAAATTAGATATTGATCTAATTAAAAGAGAGTTAGTGTTTAGCTTGATACGTTTGACCTAACTTACTAACTATGTCGAATGACAATCGGATCTGGTATCACGTTCCAAATCCAGTCCGGAGTAATAACAACCTGACCCGGAGTTGACTTGATCTCAAAGGGTATATTGAATGATACTCGATCCTGTTTGAAACCCATCAGCATGAACTGCTGTAAATTGTTTTGGTTGATGAAGAAGCTTAAATATGAAACAGGAATCACAAAGTTCCAATTTCCAAAGGCATGGTTATATTACACAGAGAACAGTATTTACAATCAGCTGGTGGTATTTACTTGCAATGACCGCAACAAGTTACAAAGGAAAGATTCAGAACCCTTTTCGAGTATTCTACTGTCATCATCACGATTATAAACCGTCTTCAGACGAGAAATCACGACATAATCGACAATATCAATCCCATTCAAGCCGTGATTCCTACTCGCTTTGAAATTATATGTACATAGTAGTAGTAGCATAGCATCCACTGCATCATAGTTTATTGCTTTCATAAGTTTAAACACACAACACAGGGTGAACTGAACTGAACTGCCTTTCTTATTCGAATTCAGAATTGCTGCAGTGACGACAGCCATTGATCCATCATGTTCTTCCCTTCTGCATGTAAACATTCACACACTTCAGTTTTCAGCTAACAATCAACTCTAAACAGTAATGAATAGCATTCTGTGAAGAACAAAGTACAGTACAGTACCAGTGAAATGCTCATTAGTAAGACTTTGTATAGCATTAAGAAGGTGGGAATTAGGAGGCACATCAACAATCCCTCTTCTGTCATTCTTATAACAAGGAACTAATACGGCGAAACTGTCATCAGTCTCGTCGTCGCTTAAGAAATCATGCCCATGGGGTTCCAACCAACCAATAGACCAATCCGAATCCTCAGATTCCGACCCTGATAAACAAACACCATCTTTTGGAACAAGAACAACATCATGTTCCCTATCAATTTTCCTTTCTTCTCTACTATGCCATTTCTTCTTTAACTTCCTAGGAGAAGAAGAAGAAGAAGAAACACCTTTCTTAAGAGGAAACTCCCTCATACCAACACCATAGCCATGAGATGAAGACCCATTTGAAGGCATGTTTGGCACTCTCTCCTTCTCCTTCCCTCCCCATAAGGGTAACCCCCACCATTGGAAACCTTGACATGCCATTTTTGGACAAAAAATGCACCAATTTCACAACTTTCCAATCAAATTTGAGGATGGGTACCTCCAAAAATTTGGTTTTTCTAATAAAGTTGCAAACTTTCTTTGATTAGAACCCTAAAAACCCACAATTTCCAATCAAATTTTATGATGAGTACCTCTAAAAATTTGTTTTTCTTAATAAAGTTGCAAACTTTCTTTGATTAGAACCCTAAAACCCACAATTTCCAATCAAATTTGATGATGGGTACCTCCAAAAAAATTGTTTTTCTTAATAAAGTTGCAAACTTTCTTTGATTAGAACCCTAAAAACCACAATTTCCAATCAAATTTGATAATGGGTACCTCCAAAAAATTGCTTTTCTTAATAAAGTTGCAAACTTTCTTTGATTAGAACCCTAAAAACCACAGTTTCCAGATTGTAGCAAGTGAACACCTCATCAAAAGACTGAAAGTTTACAACTTTCCAATCAAAATGTGCAGAAAATAGGAGCACTTCACTAAAAGTGACAATAAATTCAGCAAAAAAAATCAAGAGACAGCAGAAAACAAGTTGAAATCCCAATCACAGAATCAAAAAATTATTTTGGGATAAGGTTACAGTTTGCAGCAACAACTAAAGACAAGAGACCAGTTTCAACCTTCAATTGTCCACAGAAAAATGACCCACCATTTAAATTTAATTTTTCTTTTAATTTTTTTTATGGTACTTGTTTAACTGAAAACTGTATCAAATATAGAAATATCAAAAACAAAGAACAGAAGAAGTTACCCAATTTAGAACATTTTGTTTCAAACCCAGATTTCAATATGAGCAAATTAAAGATAATTAAACAATACCAATAATTAATTTTGTTCCAAAAAAAAAAGGAATGAATTTTTTAATTTTTTTTTTTTTTGAAGAATTGAAGAAAAACCCAGAAATCTGAACAAAATCAAAACTTTGATAATTTTTTTTTTTTTTGAAGAATTAACACTAAAAATGAAATTGGGTTCTAAGATAAACTAATATAAGTACAAAATTTGAAGCCCCAATTTCATTTTTCTTCTTTGTCTTTCTCTCTCACTCACTCTCCTCTCCCCTCTCTCTCTATCTCTAATTGAGAGATGTCAACTGACAAATTTAATTAGATATTCAGAATTGTGCAAGCTATAGCCTATGGAGTTGGAGTACCTTTGGGTCTCTCCAAAGTGTGAGGGGAGACGGTTTTACTGTAATCGTATTGAAAAATCTAGTATTTAATAAAATCTACGAGTAATTACTCCATAGCATTTAGTGATTACTCCGTACGATTTACGAAGTACTTCATCATTTATTGGAATTTGTGTTTGTTTTATTCTCGTATATGAACCTCAATGTTTGTTTTCTTTTCGTTCATCAATTGGAGTATAATTGTAGAGTAAAAATTTTTGATCTTCATAATGCATTTGGTAGGACAATTTATACATGATATTACAATATCATTAGATAAGAAGAAGCTATATGGAGATTTTCCTCATTTATAGATATAGTGCAAAAAAAAAATATCGCAAATAATCCAATAAAATGGATGAAGTATTATCTAATTGGTGTCACAAACTCACGACATAGTAATAAAAAAAAAACTTGAGATAGACCATCTCTCAATAATATTATCAAGAAGGGAAAATTTTTCCATGTTATGTCTCCCATATAAAACGTAAATTGCTCTACACTAAATTACGAAGACGTAAATTGCTCTACACTAAATTACCAAGGAAAAAAATAACTACCTTAAAGGATTAGACTAATTTTTTTGATTGAAGAGCTAAACCAACGGTAGTAATTTAATCCTCTTTTTTATTTTATTTTATTTTTGATGTTGCCTGATGAACTTTTGTGAGCCACTTTTTGGTTTTAGTATGGGGGGCTGGTGGCCAAGTGTGTCAACTGCTACCTGGTAAAATACTCCATTTCATAGCCTTGCATTATCAGCTTCACGAATTACTTCCCAAATTTATGACGGATAAATAATGTTTTATGTAAATAGATAAACATGAATAATTTATCAACACTCGTTATTATTTACTCCGTAGCTATTCAAATTTCATCGTAGCTGCTCATATGAGTGATATTTCACTCGTCACATACTCACATATTTATGATCGATAAACTTATGAGAAGATAGACTTATTATATTTGGATGGAGTAAGGAAAATGACTTCATTACTATCTTTTGTGGTTTATGATAGTACGATTTATCATCCATAATTATAAAAGTACTCCGTATCACCTTGTTTCTATTTTAATCGTATTAGATAACATTGGTTACGATCGTGATCGTACTTTGAATCGATGGGCCAGTCAATTAAGATAAAACCGAGTCATAGGATCGTGATTTATAAACTTACTAAATAGAAGTTATTTTTGATAACATCGATTAAGATTGATTAGTAATCGAGTGTGATAAACTATCGTGAATCATAAATGAATTTTTTTGACTTAAAATGAGTAAATTGAGTTCAATTACATATAAGTTGGTAAATAAAGTACTGTAGAAGATTAAAATTCACAGGATAATGAGGTTAATCGTATATACTTTTATTAGGTTTGGTACCATTGTTACTTCCATTTATACTTAGTCTTTCAGTAAAGTTAATGAGAGACAGGAGACCTAATCAATTCCATTATATTTATAGGATTAGCTAAAGAAGTTCGAGAAGTTTCATAATTTAATCCAATCCATCGAATTTGCATAGGAATTTCATGGTAATGGGACAAGTAAAGATATGATGACCTCAAATGAAAAGATCTTTTCAATATTGATAATAGTAATAGGATGAATTTACAAGTTGATGTCATGTACCATTCAGAAAAGGTCAATCATTGAGGATTTTTGAGGTGCTTAAGTGACACGTTACCACAAACTTCACTAATCACTCGTTTAATTACTCCTACTTAAATCACCTGTCACTTAATCCTATCAAACAAACGCATATGCCTTATAAGAGACCGTCTTTCACTAAGTTAGTGAAAAGACGTATGTAGAAAGTTATTTGAAGGTCTATATCTGGACAATGGGTCGTCTTAGATTCAAATATTTCATTCGCTATGTTGTAATGCGACCAGGTACATTATTCGTTCGAAAAAAAACAAAAAAAACATGACCAGAGCCATGGATTCTTCATGTTAACTGATTTTGGATGCATTCATGAATCGGGTCTTTATAAAATATTTTTATTATATGCCGAATACAAGTTAAACGAGTATAGTTTATTACTCCTTCCGATTCTTTAGATTTGCAACGTTTACTATTTGCATAAATAATAAGGTTGTGAGTGGAGATGGTGGGTCTCACCAATAAAGTAAAAAGTTTACACAAACAAAAACCTACCTATTATAGAAATGTTGCAAACCTAATGAATTTGCCAAACATGGAATATGTTGCGAATCTAAAGAATCGGAGGGAGTATGAAACAACTGTAGTGATGATGAATTGGTGGATGAGTTGGAAAAGACAGACAAAAATGCAAAAATAATCATGGGTTGGACCATTGGGCTATTGGTCTGTTACCATCAACCTGAAGACAGAAGCCGATTTTTTTGCCTAACTAAATTTGTCAAATAATTTTACCGATAAAAATGATAAATCGTTTCCTATTAAATTAGTGAAAAATATATTATAAAAAAACATAAATTAAAATCTCTGTAACTCTTTCTCTCCACCAAATGCTAAGTCTCTTAATAATATTATTGAAAAATCATCTCTTTAAAATTATGTTGAAATTTGGTGTTTCATTTGATGCCTCCGTCTGGTGTCCTATGGACCTATCCCAATATCTCGTACTTATTCCGGTTTATCAAAGGTTATGTAGACAACTACGGCGGACTACTTGCCTTTGTTTATGCCTTATTATCATCTTTAAAATAATAATATAATGATTATTATATTAAATCTCAAAATATTTCCTCTATTGTTGACTAATTGTCGTTTAGTATTAAGTTTTTCGTCATTATCATTAAACACCTAGGAAATTAGGAATATTGGTAAGAAAATTGCACTTAGTATTGTTTACTCCGTATATAAGAGATTAATGTTAAAAAGATCCGTATAAGAAAGGTTTGAGACGATGAGTATTTTCTACTATTAAATTAATTAATTTAGGTAAAAATGCACCAAAATAATAATGGAACCACAGATCCCTCCGTAAAAAGTTTTATCAATAAGCAACGATATTTTTAAGTATTATAAGACCGTCATACACTAAATTAGAAAAATAATTACTACCTTATTACTCTATATACGTATCAAATTGTTTCACAGTAAATTTATAGTAAGTTTGTAACCGTTTCTTGGATGGATGAGGGTTGTTATTCTTCATGTGAAGGTAAGGTGGCGAAGAAGCTAACCGAGAGAGCTTTCGGCTATTGGCTTTTCCGAGGTACCACGACCAAAGGTGTTCCCTTTTACTTTTCTTTAACAAAATTTATATTCTCCCAACAATGCTAGATTACGAATACACTAATATTCCACTATACACTAATACTGTACGAAGTACGGAGTATATATTACGAGTAATGTGTAACGTATCCTCCCATTATCACTTCTTCCCCGTATTAGACAAAACCAATGACGTTTTATCGTGTTATAGTGAACTCGTGATTTATTGAGTTAGAACGTGACAGCTTAGAGACATACGAAATGCATGCAACATGCCTACTTCCATTTCTAGGTAGCTTAGAATTCATGTATCGAACCACGAGTGTCACTTACGAAGTATGAGTATATGTTAAACACATACGCTCCTTCAGTATTTGTAATAGTAGTAATTTTTTTTACCATATACGCGTAAAAGATCTAAATTGTGCATGGGTGAATTTTATCTACATTATTTTCGGGGGCCTATTATACGTCAATTCTATTAACTTTAATAATAATGAATAATAATAATAATATGTTGTGTTTTGTTGTTGATATTGGGTAAGGTGACTTTAAATGGGTAGTGAAGAACAAGCCTAGGTTTGGCCGAATATGGATTCTATACATTATGAACCTCCACGTGAATGTGCACACAATCTACTCGACGGTCTCACGTGAATTGTATTCCGAGATCTCTCACATAAGAGATTATTACGAGCAATTTTTAACCAATTGCTGCGTAATCAATTTCATGATATAATTAAATACTATGAGACGATTTCACGTGATATCTATTAACGAATGTATAAATGTATATGCATGGAATGAATATAGACAACATTACCAAAAATGTGGCTCTGGATTTATAGTACTCCATACTTGGTTTCTTAGGAAAGAAAGTCTCGTGAGTTCTGACCGCCTTAGATAAATGAACGTAAATGTCAGCAATCTTAGTCGATAACGTCATGACTCATGAGAAGTGAATGAGTGATATACATAATTTGAATTTTAAACCGATTATCATAAAACAAAATCATTAATACAAAGCCCAACACAATGTTGAGCACAACCCTAAAGCCCATTCCACATTTCGAACAACCCATCAAATGTCCATTACAACTTGTTGCATGGGACAACGTAAACTAACCCATAACAACATATCAACAATAGTTCAAATAAGACGGTTCTATAAGATAGTTACTCTTAAAATATATATTGTACTATATACTTGCTCCGTTCCATTTGATTTTTTACATTTGCTTTTAAACACTGTCAATGCACGTTTTCTTTTGTCCATATCGTTAGTTACATATTTTTAAAAATTATAAAAATTTGATATTTATAACGCACTAGATTAGACAATTTAAACAAGATTTCACATGACTATATTTTATCTCATATATTAGAAGTTATATCGATAATTCGCCTCACTTATGGATAGTGTCCAAAAAAACAAACGTAAAGAATCTATTGAAACGGAAGAAGTACAAAGTTGACTGAAAGCATGTTGTGGCTCAAAAGAGATGCTTAACGTGCAAGCATTTTCCACTTTCCTAAGTGACAACATTGTCTATATTGGCAACTAACTAAAGACTAACTTTCCTACAAATTCTACCATGAATCCTTGATCAACCAAACACAATTACACAATTACACAAACACTAATACATACAATAGGGACTAACCCAACCCCAAGGTTCGAAGATTTGATTCTCATCAGATTCATCATGTCACATTCGAACAACACTGATCCCCGCCCTCACATTGCACTCATTCCAAGCTCGGGTATGGGTCACTTGAACCCCTTCCTTCGCTTAGCCATTTCCCTACTCAAAACCGGCCACGACATACAAATTACCTTGATCACGGCCCACCCGACCATCTCTATGGCCGAATCCAACACCCTAACACAATTTTCCACATCCTTTCCTCAAGTCATGCATAAACAAATACAAATTCCTTCCAATTCCAATACCAAAGATTGTGAAGAAGATCCTTTCACTGCGCGATACGAAGCCATACGTCAATCAACCCATATTCTAACTCCGCTGTTGAGCTCTCTACAACCGCCTCTATCTGGTGTCGTGACTGATATGAGCTTAGCCTCGACGACTATACCCGTTACCAAAACCCTTAACCTTCCTAACTATATACTCTTCACCACTTGTGCCAAAATGCTAGCAATATATGCATACTATCATAAAATAGCCGATAATGTGCACGAAACCAAAGATGATGGGATCGTAATTCCTGGTTTAACGCGGCCAATACCCAAATCATGGGTTCCACCCCAGCTCCTGTCGAATGTCGACAATTTACTCAAAACACATTTCGTAGAAAACGGACATTTTTTTAAAGCTGCAAATGGTATTTTAGTTAACACATTCGAAGATTTGGAGAACGAGTCGATAGTAGCACTTAATAGTGGCCTCGTAGTCGATCAATTGCCACCCGTGATTTCTATTGGGCCACTGGTACGTTACACAGTACACGAATATGGTATTCATAATAATATTCTATCTTATATGTATTTCTCTATTTCATCGCCTTTTTTTGTTATTCTAATTAATATAATACGAGTAATAATCTCTAGACTCTGACAGGTACCGGTAACCTTTGAGACTGGAGAAACATTAGGATGGCTCGATGATCAACCAAGTGGCTCTGTCTTGTACATAAGTTTTGGGACTCGAGCGGCCATATCTAGGGCTCAAATGAGAGAGATAGGAATCGGAATGGTAAAATGTGGGTACAAGTTTATATGGGTGGTAAAGAGCAAAATGGTCGATCGAGATGATGATGAAGCATTAGAAGATATTCTCGGTCACAGTTTATTCAGTGAGCTCGAGCAACAAGGGTTTCTAGTTAAAACATGGATGAAACAAGAAGAGATATTAAGTCATAGCGCTATCGGCGGATTTCTAAGTCACTGTGGTTGGAACTCGGTAATTATAATGATATCATCTCATATCATTGTTATACACTTATACATACGCGTACATTTGTCATACATTCCTGCTACGTACTCCATGTTGCAGCAATATAATTATGTGTGATATTTGGAATAGGTAACAGAGGCGATATGGAATGGTGTGCCGATCTTAGGATGGCCTCAGAATGCGGATCAGAAGATAAATGCGGAGTTGGTGAGGACGAATATGGTCGGGAAATGGGACGAGAGTTGGGGATGGGGTGAAAAAGAGTTAGTCGATGGGACCGAAATTGAAGAGAAGGTGAAGGAGTTGATGGAGGACAAGATGTTAAGAAGTAACTCAAATGAGATGAGTAACAAAGCTAAGTTGGCTATAGGTCTTCAAGGGACTTCATACAAGGGATTAACTCAACTCATCGATTCTTTAGGCTAGATTCTTACTCACTATGAATCCACTCCCCTCGAGTCTTTCAATGTTTTCATGTACGAGTTAGTTTTATTAGCCACTGAAAACCTAATAAGGATCACCTTTAATTGTGACAGTAAAAGAAAGCAATGTTGAAGATCTTCATTGACCAAATTAAAAGTGATTATAATATTTTTCGAGTTATTATGACTTCTCGAGCAATATTGTACTTTGTATGTATAATGTATATCATAACATCTTGTACTCTATTCGCACCAAAAAAAAAACATCTTGTACTCTATCGATATATGTATTTAGTCAATAGTTAACATTTGGATTTTTATGACATAATTAATCAATTAAACACACTAATACTGAACTTATGGTAGAATGGTAGAATTATACGAAACTTAATGAAGGTAAATTGAACTTTACAAAAAATGGCAATAAACGCTTGAGTTTATGTGAATCAAGTTGAACTGAAGTTAAGTTTGAAAGAATGTATACCGCTTTCTAGGAGTGAATTATTACTCAAAGACCAGCTAATTAAACATTTGGCCCAAAAAAGGTAAAATTAATGAATTAATCACGATAACTTCAGTAATAATACTCACTTTTACGCTGGATTGAACCGTCAAATATAGGATGATTTTATAAGAGAGTTAGTCAACCGACTTAACAAGCCAACAAAATAACTAACGGGCCAACGGCTAGTCCTAGAATGTCTCTTTTCAACAAACCAACGGATCCGAAAGTAAAAATACGGAGTATAATTTTAAATTACATCATCATCAACTCAACGGCTATTTTTAACGACTTCATTTTCCCCTCTTTTTTTCCCCTTTTCATGAATTTTATCAAAAAAAATTACATCTCCCTAAGAATCAATTTGGACCCATTTACTATAATTTTATTTAACCTCACTTCATCAATTATCAAAAATTCGGCGTTGATTTACGCTGTTCGTAGTACATATTTTGAAGATTATAAATTGATAATTGGAATTGGAAATTACCATTCAAATTGCATATAATTTGATCTGGGTATTAATCATATAAGGTATTTGATCTCATTTCGTCTTTTAAATTTCATTCCATATTTGATCTGGATTAAATTTGCTTTTTTGTTGGGTAATTTTTATTTAAGTTGACCTGATTTTTAGGCATAAAATTGAAAAAATCCAGGAATTAATGTAGTAGTATGTGTTTGTAGCATTGTATGATTTCTGGGTAATTATGTTTCGAAACAGTTTGAAACGGCGAAAATAGTGATTTTGTTATGCTGTAGAGGAGAATAGTTTGTGGTTGAATTGATTGAAATGTAATTTGATGAGTATGAGGAAGAAGATTGAGTAATGCAAGTGTTTTCAGGGTTCGATTTTGATTAAACGAACACGGGTTTTGTGGCGTAAGTAGAGATGGAGCTCGAAGAAGCAAAAGCGGAAATAGAAAGACTGAAATGCAACTTGGATTACAAAGAATGTATAATCAAACAGCTGAGTTCTACACTCGATGCGCAGCGAGCTGATTGGATTGAAAAGGTGCATTGCAGATTCGCAGTTTCTGGTTAAAATATCCGAAATCTGAGGCTCAAAAAAACATCTGAAGTCTGTCTGTTTCTGTTTTTGCAGAGTAACTGTTCTGAACCTGAAAAGGAACTGTGGGAATTGGAGGAGAAAACGCGGAAATTGGAAGACGAGCTTAAATGGAAGGTGGAGCAGTTTAAACACCTGGAAGAAGCGCACGAGAAGCTTCGAGATCAGCTTCATTCGAGTAGAAATGAGTGGGAGATGGAGAAACGTTCTTTGGTGGATGAAATCTCGAGGCTTCAGACTCGAGTAGAGGGTCTTGAAAAGAATGAAAAATCGATGAAAAGTGAGTTGGTTTTGTGTAAACAGGCTTTGGAAAACGAGGAGATAAAAAGAAAACGATGGGAAATGCAGGTTTCTCAGATGCAAGTGTCGCGAGACAATTGGGATGGAAAACTAGAAATGGAAATGGAAGCGGGATGCTCGACTGCTGAAACTGAGGATGACATTGCTGATTTAAGGTACGAGTTGAAGGTTAAAGAGATGGAGTGTAAGGATATCGAGTACAGAGCGAGTAAACTCGAGAAAGTGAATCAGGAAATCTTAGCATCGCTGAAGGAGTTGCAGGAAGCTCAGATCCCTCGAGCTGTTCCTACTCCGTCATCATGGTCTAGACTACGAGGAAAAATAAGAACTTTAGAGCAGACACATAAAGAATGCGCGGCTAAACTTAAAGCAAAAGAATCTGAATGGAGATCGATCCTGCAGAAAAAAGACGAGGCCTTATACGACTGTAATGCTAACCTAACACAGCTCAAACTGCAGAATGAAGAACTGTCTCTGATGGTTCAGTTGCTAAGATCAGATGGTTCAGAAGGGGGTGGAAAAGACGGGGGTTTGGCGCAGTTGATGAGTCAATTGGTTCAAGAGCGGGAGGAGAAGCGGGATTTGGTTCAGGAGCTCGAGGGAAAAGTTGAAATCGAGAGGAGATTAAGAGACGAGTTGGAACAGGTTTATGAATCATTAGACAGTATAGATTCTGAACTGACTGATATAACCTACCAAGGAAGCGAGCTTGAATTTGAGTTACAGGGTTGGATTACATTAGCCGAACGGCTGAAAATACAGCTCGACGAAAGCCTGGAAACTAAAAAAGAACTAGAAGCTGCTTTGATAGCGCAAGCGGAGGTCGAGGAGGTGTTTAAACTCGAGGTTGAAGAGAAGGTGGGGCGAATCAGTAATCTTGAGCAGCAGATTCTTTTAATGGATCAGGAAATTAGGATAGAAGAAGACGGTGAAGAAGGAGAAGAAGGAGAAGAAGAAGAAGAAGAAGAAGAAGAGTTGGAAAGGTATGAGGGAGATGATGATGACGATGATGATGATAGACTACACTTAGATTTACTAGCAAGGGAACTCGAGGTAGCGATATTGGCACATATAACTGAGGAGAGAACCCGTATGCATCAACAACAATGCTTTCAGGAAGACGGTTTTGCTAAGGAGAACGGGATTCACCAAAACTATGTCGTGAACAAGAGTTTCGATGGTGTTATCGACGAGAGATCACCCTTTAAAGTGCTTAACTAGGAAATTATCCAATTTAGCAGTAAATTCATTATGATTGATTGATTGATTCATTTCTGACTGAATGTGGAATTTCTTAGTCTACTGACAGAAAATGTGGATGGATTTGTGTGATGCTATGATTTTCTGCAGTTTTCCGGCTTTACTTTTCTCTGTTAAGAGAATCCGTGCTTGTATACGCGGTTTTTTCTATGACAAGCATTCATTTGTCTCTGTATTTTCCAGCCTTTAACGTTTCATTTCGATCAATTGTCGATGGGATTGAAAACGATTCCTCTGAGCAAAAACAAGTACAAATAAAGAAAAATAGAAGGCATTTGAGAATCGAGACCAAAACTTCTATATATCGTCTGGTTCTGAAACGCATTTACAAGATGAATGAACTCGGGATTTATTATAAGATATACAAAGATTATAGATAATAGATATACTATATATAAATCATACTATGTAGTAGGACTCTATTTCGAAGGTGTATTATAACCTAAGAGAGCGGCAGTAATGAACAATCTCAAGCACGACACATGCAATCAGGCGCGGGATAAGTGTAAATCGATTGCTTGGGTTTTTTCAGGCGTAGCTGACCGTGTCTGTGTTGATGTCCCTCGGCTACTTCTTGTCGGAAATCTGCCCAACTCATGTTCTTGTTCAAGAAAAGCTGGCCCAATAACCCCATGTTCGGCCTTATCGTCTTCAAACTCTCGTATGTTCTATGCCCTACCTGTTATCATCCGAAAACAAATTTAGCAAAAAAAATTACTTCATGACAAACGGGTCATCTGGGTCGAGGTTGGGTCACAGGTCACAAAGAATAGGAAACCTGAAATGAGAGATTCATGTTAGAATGATTACCAGTGCATTATGCATGTTTCCGGGGGAAGCAGACACGAAAATATCACTGTGCATGCTGATATAATAATCTAGGGCAGCTAGCAAGGAAGCCTTCCCCTTGATCCGTGAACGTTCCTCTAACGAAGCAAGGCTCTTCTTATCTTCCATTAAAGGAAACAGCTTTTTCAATGTCGATAGCCTCGCTCTTCCTCCATATACCTGCAATATGTCAATAACAGTTCAAATATGACACTGCTTTCAATTTTTTCCTCTACAATGGCAGGAGTATGCTGGCGCGACGAAAGATTGTTACCTTGTGTGAGGCAAGATACAAGCGAGTGCTGTTGTCGAAGCCCAAAGCAGCTAAAAGTAGTCCGACTTCTTCTGGAGTCAATGGACAACGGCCTTGACTCCTAAGTTCTTCGTCAGTGAACTGAGAGTTCAGAACTCTACCTTGCCATACTGCCTGCCTATATCTTGCTAGAGCCAACTTTTCCGCTTTACCTCCACCAAAATCGCAAGCCGAATGTGCAGCCATGTCCTGCAAATGATGCAGTTGTTACAAAACAGCGATTTCCTACGTAAACTGGGAATAAGATGGAGGACGGAGGACGAACTTACTTTGTCAAATCGAAGATGCAAAACGACAAATTTCCGAGGTTCTACGAGCCTTTTCCTGTGACTGAAACCGTGAAGCAACCCACTCTCGGGATTGTTACTTAAAGAAGGATACTGAAGTCGTGTCACGAGAGCATTACCGAGTGCTCTAATGTGTGGCACGAAAGTCAATGCCTGGAAGTTGACTTTACAACGTAGCCGTTGGAGATCCACAGGCATACTGTCAAATGCTAAGCGATGTGAAAACGGAGAGATTGCAGCAATTCCGTAACTGAAGCACATCAGACAACGATCAACATTAGTACGGAAAATCAACTATGTATGTACTCTAATTAACTTAGAAATTTTAGGAACTAACCTCTGAAGAACTGGCATAACATTTTCAGTATACCAATGATCCGAGGCATGAACAGGCGCGTTTTTAACTCGGGTTTCACGAACAGCAGTAGCATAGAACTCCCTTGTACTCCAAGAATACTCGTAAGGTAGCTCTTTAACTATGGAAATGTCATCCTTTAAGACATCAATAAAGTGATCCACATCAAATATTTCCTCAAATGAACTGCCAAGAGAAAATTGCAGACGCAACTTCAGAAATATTGCACCGTTAAATCAAAGCTTTTTTTTAGATCCCAAAAGGATCTAACATATTACGGTATTAAATCTTGGTTTGAGACTTGATGTATAAATGTTTGCTCTAATCTTTGAAAAATCCTCGATTTAATAGCATGTATATTACTACTACTCAAAATTACCTCGAGTCTTGCCACACGGGATTGACTTCTAGAAGGGGGATGACCAATGTCGCATTCAAAATCTTGGCAACGGCTACAGCGTCACAAATCTGGAAAAATAATGCATGCGTAGCTTAGTATTATTTACAGAGAAACAACGATAAAAAAAAAACATTAGGGAACGTGTTAGCTACTTACACCCATTCGCTGCTGGTTTAGACCCCCATCGAGAAAAACTTGAAGGTAACCCGATGAATTTTCTGGTTTTCCTACATACATATAGAGAAGCAAGTAAGATTTTAATACACAATAACGAAGAAATATAATGGTAAGTATGTGAATGTCGAGCAACAATGCTCACCAGAGGATTTTGTACACTCGCCACACGGCCTCCATCCTTGGTCCGGTAAGGGTGACCAGATATCCGACAACTCCTCGTTTGGCTAGATGATAGTAGGATATTATCATGTAAGAATTATGATGTCAGCCGCTACATACTTGCTTAAACCAATGATTAAATGAAATAACGAAATTGCCTTTTGGATTAATACTTACGGTCTGTCCTCTCAAAGCATCTTTAAGTAGGTTCGAGTGTCTAGGTTTTGCGAACATCCATTCCTGACATGAAGAAAAATCTACAATCAACAATTATCGGTTCAAATTCTACACCTAGGGCCGAACCACATCATGCTTACCTATATTTCGAATCATAGTTTTTTTTCCCTAAAGTATTGTGTATACTTTCATTTCGACATTTCTAGTCTAGTAGTCGGCATGTGATTAGCTCGTAAGTCTATAAAATCGTTGATCAAATCGAAAAGAATGATCTTGTTTACTCACGGCTTCTTTGGATACCCTTTAACAGCTCAAAAGAAACGCAGCGGGTCATTGAAAGCCTAAGTGGGGGGAAAAACTTAACTAAAATCTGCAATTACCCTAAATCCATTTCACTGACTTCAAGTAGAAATATTACCAAATCCAGCAGCCACTTAAAGGCACTACAATGAAGCACTATAATGAATGAACACCAACAACTAGTCATTGCAAATTTGCAATGGTCCAAGATACTTCTTTTTGAGACGAAGAGACTAATTCAGTAATTAAAAGTCATACGACATCGATTGGTCCAAGATACTTTATATAGGGCAATGATAACCGCCCTCTAAACCAACACCGCCATTCAATATATGAGAGGAAGGAAGTCACATGAGGGCGCGCTTAGGTCGGTCTGGGACGGGTCATTTCGGGTTCAGGTCATTTTCAGTGTTTTAGAGGTCTAAGTTTGTATGCGTCAATAAACATTCGAGTTCAGTTTCATGTAGTCATAATCCTTGTAACTAAAAGTACCAAATTTTCCCTTTTCCTCACCAAATTTAGGGAAAGTTACAACCAAAAGATTCCTACTTTCACCCTTCTCTTCTTCTTAGCTCAGAAAAATTAGGTAGTCTTCACAAAATTCACTATTTTGACATTATGCCTACATACAGTAATACAACCAAATCTCAAATTGCATCACCATTACTAATTATGTAATACTCCATTATTAACATAAACAGCAACACATCAATCATAAGTTCATAACTAACTAACTAACTTAACCAGAGGCCTCGAAACTCGAATCCAAACTAAACAAGATTACCAACATTACTAATAATGTAATACTGTATTAACAAAAACAGCAACACATTAATGATTAATCATAACTAACAAACCAACTTAACCAGAGGTCTCGATACTCGAATCCGAACTAAACCAGATTTTAACAACACAGATACTGAGGAAACAAACAGTAGGACTTACTGAATTAGGAAATACGGTACCTGAACTGAAGCAGATGCAGAAGAGGCTGAAGAACTTTGAATCAGAAGCAACAGCAAAACACCAGATAATAAATACCCTTTTCCTATTATATCAAACTTCATAACACCCACTTCAAAACAAACCAAAAGATTCAATCTTTTTTTTTTTTTCTTTTTTTTTTTTCAGTTTTCACCACCTTCAAATGATCAATACAAAGGGTATTGGGTGTAAATTCCTGTAATAAAAAAAAACAGTTGGTGAGAGGAAGAAGGGGGTAGGGGTGGGGGTGCCTTAGAAATTAAAGGTAAGTGTCCTAAAGATGAAGACTTGAATGCAAAAATTAGAGTCCCGGAATTCACATGGGAGGACATACACTCACCCTTAGAAAGATATAGTTGGGTATACAACAGCTAGCAATAAATTGATGGTCTGCTCTTCTGAAGTTTTTTTTATATATTTTTTTTCATTATATATATATATATATACAGAGAAGAATGTGATGTCTTTTTTCTGTCAACTATGAATGGAGTAAATGAAGCTGTCTATTTCAATGAGGTTCTCTTTAAACTGGAAGAACTGTAGTAGTACAACAAAGCAATCGGGTATATTTAAAAGTAACCCAAATTCTCGTTTGACGGGTATATCCGTATTTAGAGTATACTCCGTAAGATAATGTAATGATATAATTTATTAATATGGAGTAAAAAATATTTTTTCCATTGTTTTTTACTCTGTATTTATCATTTTAGAATATCTGACGGAGGATTTCGGTAAATAACTTTTGAAATCATAAAAATATTTAATCTATACTGTAGTATGTATAATATGAAAAAATAATACGGAGTAATTTTTTTTTACTCCCTCTATTCGACTTCACTCTTCACATTTTTTTTTTGACATTATTCACACTTGAGAGGTATTTTCGATATTCTCGACGATCTATAAGTGAGAATACAGTCATGTGAGATTTTGTTTGATTTTTATTTATGAGTACATTATGAATATCAAATTTTTATAATTTTTGCTAATGTAAAATGAAAGATATTGTAAAACGCGTCTCAACAAATGTGCCAAAATGACCAGTGACAAGTGGAGTTGAATGGAGGGAGTATCTTCTAAAGAGACAAAAAAAAAGCAGAGTAGTATATATAGAACAATAATAACTTACTAATATTTCTAAAATATTCTTCATTTAATATACTCGGTAGAATAATGTAGGGAGTAGTAATATTTCTAAAATATTCTTACGATATCACGATATGGAGTATATATATAGTACTATTAATATTTCCATATGGTAATATTTGAAGAATATATAGTACTAATAATATTTCCATACCCTTCTTAAAAATAGTTTCCTAATATTAATTTTTTTTAAATAGTTTCCTATTATTTTAAAGTTAAAATACATCAAATAGAGTATATGGACAAAATATCAGCTAGTGATTAAAATAGATACGGTATATTTGACTTAAGATAGACGGTCAATCAAAGACATGAGAAAGGAGGATTAGAGTATATGAATTCATGATTTTGCTTTTATCGAATAACGCAGTTAGTCGCATTATATTAACGGATATGAGAAAAAACTTGAAACATAGTGTGAAGGATATATACTTTGATTTTAACGGTTGGATTAAGCATAAGAGTATGGGTTAGTGGGAAATTAAAGGAAGAGGGACACCTCAAAAGATGAAAGAAAAGGGGTTAATCATGATTTAGCCTAGGATTTAATGATTGCAAAAAAGAAAAAAGAAAAAAGAAAAGAAATAGTTGGTGAGGTGGTGTGTTGCTTGCTCGTGTCACCGACACTTTGGCCTTTTGTACAAGTAGTTCTTAGAATGTGGCCACCTTACCCTTAGGAATTCAGTAACTCTCATGTAAGACCGTCTTACAATAATTTTATCGTGAGATCTCTCACATGGGCACATAGAGGGTGGTTACAAATTTAGTAACCACCTCTTATATGAGCCGTCTCACAATAAATTATCGTGAGACGATCTCATACAAGTTTTTATGTAGGAACTTAGGATACGTATGTATGTATCCCATATCATATTCTACTCTTTTTTTTTTATCGGTTTGGACTGTTTAGGCTTGGCCGACTAAAAATATGGGGGGTCCAAGGGTCAACTCATCATATCATGGATGCCTCCCTTCACTTTGGTTTATAAACTTATTAAAAACATGAAATTTACGTATCTTAATCATCCCGTCCAATGAGTGTTTGATCGACTTATGTTATTCAGTTATACAGAGTACTATATTGTACTTCCTCCGGTCATTATTTATCGCCCCGCTTAGTTTTGCACATAAAATAAGGAATTGATATAAAATAGTAAAGAAATGAGGGTGGGGTAGTGAAAAATAAATATAAAATGGTAAAGAAATGAATGGTGGGCCTTAAAGTGTAAAATACAATGACATTTCTTGTAAATAAAGGATAGAAAGAAGGATAATATGATAAAAATGTAAGATATAAAAGGAAAGTATAAAAGTGGGACAAAAAATAAAAACCTTCCAAATAAGGAAAGTGGGGTAAAAAATAGTGACCGGAGGGAGTATCTCTGAACTAATTACGTTTATATCATGTAGAGGCAGTCATGGTCCATGAGTCGGGTTTGGGTTCAGAATTGAGATTAGTAGATTCATTTAATTGGTGGCAGGTGAAGATCAAGTTAGCCCACTTAACCCTAAAATGGGTCGGGGAGCTCGGGCATATTGACTCTGCTGGTTTGACCATCATTTATTAACACGGATTAAACCGAGTTGAACCATTTCTTTTTGAGTTTTGGATTTGTTGGGTTATATATATGGTTGTGCCACTTGGCCTATTTCATGAGCTAGTTAGACGGGTCTGAGGGATTCGAATTGCATATTCGATGTTAAGTCGTTTGGGTGGAGTCGAGTCGAGTTGCTCGATTGTTGCGTAGCTAGCATTACAATCATCCTATAAGTCTATAAGTAGCTAAAAAGAACAAGCAACTAAATTGTCGTAGCTAAGTTATCATAACTCCTCGTGTAGCTAGTACATAAAATTATTCGTAGAAGACAAATTATTGTCACAGGCTTATTATCATAAGTACCTGAAATATAACCCATCCCTTTCCCATGCATATCAGTAATTATTATTGTGTACGATATTTTCACATCGTGAAATTAAAACAGTTCCTCTATATGAAATGATTATTCATTTATCAACGGTATAAACTATATAAATTGAAGTATATTTTATAAAATTGAATTGTCTCACACATGAAACCGTCTTCGTCTATAGTCTACGTAAGATGCATTTATCATTGCTGAAATACTGTGGTATTCACATGCCAATATGCCATCCCATATCTAATATCTATGTGATACAGTAATATATATCGATCAAGATAATTACAATATATTAAGAGTTGACATTCCAGTTAATGAATCTCAAAGCATTCTATGTCACGTTATGCGCAATTCCCTGACATGCATCATGCATGCTCCATTATTTTCCTATTCATTAAGATTAAGATCATTTAATTATGCTTAATATATATAAACCTTAATACAAAAATAAAAAAATAAAAAAAAAATTACTCGTACAACTTATATATTTCCCAATACACAAAGACAAATAATAAAACCAAAGTCCTATCTAGAAGAATAAATTGTTGCGACTTTGATAGGGCCGGGTTTAAATAATCCAGATTATGAAACCACGTTTAAAATATTAGTCCACGTATAATAATATGCGTCAACAATTATGTTCGATAACTCAGTAGTTGAAATATCGAGATCACTTTATCAACCAGTATGACGAGTATTTTTATGCCCTAATGAACGTACACCATGGTAAATTATTGGAACGTACGTCTCTGGCGACTAGCCTTTATACCCTACGTACCAAGAACATGCCATGATCGAACAAACAAAGAAATATGGCCATTAATAAGCTAAAATAGTACTCCACGACTACAACTACAAAAATACGAGTAGCTAAAATAATTACTCCTACATTAAAAGTAAAGAATAATTGGACCCTATAATGGCCTAATTTGTCGAGTAGAAAACAATAATTGAACATAGCCAAATGCATATTTTTTATTTTTTTTTATTTTTTTTTATGTGGATGGATTTATTATATATAAGGAATATCGAATTATAATAAAATCATTATAGTAATCATTTAAAATCGCATATTGAATAGTATATATAGGATTTAATTGAACGGATGACACCAATTATTGAATATTACTCCGTATTGAAGATAAGTTGTTTATTACTCTGTATTTAATACTCTGTAATTATAAGAGATCTATAATTCCAAGGGATTTGTAATAAAAAAAATCTTAGTACAACCCAATTGTATCTTAGAAATATACTTATGTTAATAACGAGATGGAAGACAATAATTACGACTATATGATTTATAATTAATACTCTCACGACGAATTAAACTAAATAATGTAAAACGAAGCTTTCAAATATTGGCACACTATATAACAATTGACAACTACTACTCCAACACGTTATTGTCACTAGACCAACAAAGATATATGGCCATTAATTTAATTTAGCTATAACTTTACAATAATAAGCTAAGAAAATAAATGACGGTCCAAACAAATAAAGCAATGTGATTAGAAAAGGATCCATAATATAATGTTAGTGGTAACATTATGTTATGTCTAATGTTCCCATTTCATGTTATACCAACTAACCACGCCAAGATAATTAACCATTAATTACCACAAAAATTCCGAGATACACCGAGTGTATGTATAAGATTATGGTACACCGTAATCAATTAGAATGCCTAATTTTTTTTATTAAACTTAGATAATTCTGTTCATTATCTGGAGAGAATATATTCGATTTCAATATCAGGTGGATGAATTTAGATAATGATTCATGTTAGTCGACCACACCACCATTCTTGACTACGTACAAGTTTGTTGTTGTTGTTGTTGGTGGTGGTGGTGGTGGTCGATTTATGATGATGTGGTAGACTCGATGTGCCGAATTTGTGTAGCTCATCGCAAACACGTCGAAAGAAAAGGAGGGTTTAAGCTAATAAAGTAATGATAATGGAGATTAGGTAGAATACTTTTCATTAATATGAAGAATACTAAAACAAATTAAAGAATTATATAGAATGACTTCTAACTCTCTAATTGACTAATTGTGATATAAAGAGGTACGAGGATGATGAATTAAGCTTAGGTTGACTAGTAAAATAATCAAACTCAGTTTAATTTATAAAATAATTCTTTTATTATGTTTGTTCATTTAGTCATTGACTAAAATAATCTAACTTTTTTGATAAATCTATGTATTTAAAGCCGAAACATATTTTTCATGTGTCGAAAACTTTACTACTATTTTGATACATTAATAAGTTTTACTGTTGTAAATATTGTGAAAAAGTTCAGGTAAAAATTTGAAAATTTCAAAGATTTATCGAGAGTATGTAGTGTGATTGATGCTATTGGAAACATGAAATAACTATAATGAAGTGAAATTACACGCAAATTACTACGAGTAAGTACAGTTGTGAAATACAAAAGGCCGAGTTTAGATTAGTAGGCTTGAGCTCCTGCCAGATTAGGCCATTAGTAATACTGTATACTAACTACTTAGCCCATGTTGCTTAAACTACTCTATTTGGGCCACTTAGCCTATTATAGATCTTTAATTCATGATCCATGAGTAACTCTCCCATTCTATATGGGCTAGACGATGGAAGTGGGTCGTACTCGTGTTTCATAATGATCCACCGTGTTTAGAGGATAAAATGACGTCCAGATAGATGAGATAGTTAAACATGAGAGATGGATTTCTTATTGTATTGTGCCATGCCAATGAATGAAAATGGCAAATCGGCAACCCAGACATGGCTCACGACGTAGTATTATTTTATTTTTATTTTCTTGCGAGGAATATTTTTCAATGTAACTTGATTACCATATACCTTATTTGATCCGAATGAGAATTTGTAGATAAAAATTGAGTATGTCAAATAGGAACCAAAAAAAGTCAAAGTGAAAACCTCAAAACACCAAAGTATAAATTTTGTGTGAATATACTTCAACTGATTAATTATAAAATTTTTAATAGTTAGTCTCTTATAAAACAGATTCAACAAAAAAAAAATGCAACACGATAACCAGTAAAATAATAACGATCGCTCACATAAAAAATTTATTAAGTAATTATCGTTTGTCAAGGTATAACATCACTACAATATATTTTATACTACCTTTATTAAACTTTACATATCTTCGATCTTAAAAAGTATCCGGTAATCAACTTTGTGAATTTTGATGTTGACGAGATTCGATCCCATCAAAATGATGGGAAAATGATGCTCCATTTAATTCAAGTTAGAGTTAGGCCCCGTTCTTTTGGATTGAAATTAATTGAACTTAACTTAACTGAGGTAAACTGAAATATAGAGACAAAATATGCTTCTAGAAACTGAAATAAACTGAATTGAACTGAAATTGACTGAATATAAATACAAAAGAACTGGAACTTAGTTAATTTATTCACCTGCTTCAACCTCCAATGTATTTAATTCCAATAATTTCCCCATCGAATTTCTTAATCTCCATTAATCCTCCACCATTGTTGACCACCTCGAGTTCCTCGCCCCCCTCCAAAAAAACCCGTTTTAAAATGGCGGGTTTTCTCTCTGTTTTGAGACGGGTCTACCTTTCTCTCTACAATTGGACCGTTTGCTTTGGATGGTTCGTTCTTCTGATCCATTTTTACTGCAATTTGATGTCATTTTTTGTTGTTATTGTAATTGGACTTTTGAATTGATGAATTTCAGGGTTCAAGTATTGTACATTGCTGTGAAGACATTGAAAGAATCGGGTCATGAACATGTATACGACGCCGTTCAGGTACGAGGATGATGAGTTAAGGTTGACGAGTAAAATAATCCAACTCAGTTTAATTTATAAAACCCATAATTCTTTTATTATGTTTGTTCATTTAGTCATTGACTAAAATAATCTAACTTTTTTTTGATAAATCAACCAATCAATATATATTAATAAAGCAGTAATTTTTCGAGCGATATGATTTACCCAAATTTTTCCACCAGCGGACTTTCCAAGTAATACTCCCTCCGGTCACTATTTTTCGCCTCACTTTCTTTATTTGAAAATTTTTTATTGTTTGTCTCACTTCTCTACCTTCCTTTTATATCTTACACTTTTACCATACCATCCTTCTTTCTATCCTTTATTTACAAGAAATGTCATTGAATTTTACATTTTAAGGCCCACCATTCATTTCTTTACCATTTCATATTCATTTTTCACTACCCACCAATATTTCTTTACCATTTTATATTCATTCCTTATTTTACGTGCAAGAGTAAGCGGAACGATAAATAATAATAACCGGAGGAAGTATAAGATAAAACAGAAAAAATAAGAGGAAGAAGTCGTCCTCTGCCTGCTTTGCAGATGCTCTAGTAAAGCATTTCCTCTAGAAGGGAAAGATGAAAGCAAAATGAATGAGTCATGCATGCCCAATCCGAGTATTAGTAGGTAGACTAATCAGCCCACAGAAAGAACGCGCCATTTCACATTGCCAAGTCTTGTTCACCCACTCACACACGGTAGTGGAGTATACTCCGTATTAATTTTGTGAGAATTCATGAGTTAGTTAGTTGACCCCCGCTATAGGTACCATGAACAATTTGAGCATGTCAAAGATTTAATCCAAATTAAAGACGATGGAGTATTTCACCCACGCAAAATACATAAGACTAAGGAGCCACCACAACAAGTACTTAACGGCGGGCAGCGACGGCCTGTCCGTCAAACAAAGCCGAGATGGCAAGGCCATGGCCGCTCGTTGGGCTGTGGAGTTAGTCCCTGACAAGCCCAACACAGTCCGGCTCAGGGGCTGCCATGACAAGCTCCTCACCGCTTCCAGCGACCCCTTCTTACTCGGCTGGACCGGGAAAAAGGCGCTCCAGACGGGACATGATGATGTGTCAGTCGAGTGGGAGCCGATTAGGGAAGAAACCGATCATGAGGGGCACGTAGGACTAGTCAAGTTGCGGGCAGCGGTCAGCGGGAAGTATCTCAGGGGCAATTTCGGGGCCCCACCATGGAGGAACTCGGTCACGGTAGACCTGCCGGAGGTGAGTGCCACGAGGGAATGGGTCACGTGGGTTGTTGTTGTTGATGATGATGATGATGAGGTCGACCGTTGTGTTTGGATGAAGAATAGCAGGGCGTTGACTCATCATTATCAGGGTAGAAGGGTTAAGAGGATCGGGTTTAGGTCTTCCACTGATGCTGCCAGGTGTAGCATGTCGTCGTCTTCCACAGAGGCTGCCGATGAGGAGGAGGAGGAGGAGTGGTTGGATTCCATGTCTACCGCCTCTTTTTCTTCTGTTAATCGTCCTTACAAGGTCGCTCATTTGTTTGTCTTTTTCAATTTTCGTCAACACATTATTTTTGTCGTTAATTCCTGTAAGCCCGAAGCTTAATGTTGATTGAATGTTATTCTGAGTGGACAAAAATGCAATCGTGATTTGATTTGATTTAGGGAGGACTGGAGTTATTCCGGAACGCGAAGACAGTGCGCCTAAGAAGCCATCATGACAAGTACTTAGTAGCGGAAGAGAAGGGTGAATCAGTGATTCAAGCACGAAAAGGGGATACAAGGCGTGCACGTTGGACGGTGGAGTACGTAAATTCAGTGGAAGGCGTAGAACTGGTGCGCTTGAAGAGCTGCTACGACAAGTACTTAACGGCCACAGACGATGAATTCTTGCTAGGAATGACGGGTAAGAAAGTGAAACAGATTATGCCAACAACAACAAGTAGTCTCAACTCGTCTACAGAGTGGGAACCGATAAGGGAAGGGATGGAAGTCAAATTCAAAACTAGGTACGGAAACTTCTTGAGGGCGAATGGTGGTGTCCCGCCTTGGCGAAACTCCATCACTCATGACGTGCCTAGTGCAAGTCATACCCAAGATTGGGTTCTCTGGGAGGTTGACGTACTTCAGCTTTACCCTAAGGTTGAACCCATCATTGAAGAGATTGAGAAACCGCAGGTTGAAAATCTCGAGTTCCAAAGGTGTGATTCTGAGGATGACGAGCTTCTCAGTGTTAAGCCTCCTATTATACTAAAGGTGCTTTTAATATATACTACTCTGTATTTTTCATATTTATGTTTATTTGTTGATTGATTAGTGCTTAGAACCCAAATCCCAATTGCTTGCAGCCTGGAGAAAAAATAGGTGCTGGTGCTGATGGCGTACAGAATAAAGTAGGGCGGGTCATATATTATAACATGGTTGATGACGAGGGAAATGTAGAAGGAGAAGGGGAAAGGGAAGGATGTTTAGTGTTCACAGGAAATGGAGTGACGGAACTGCGTCAAAGTTTATTGCAAGAGACGGGGTTGACAGACATTACGTTATGTGTGCGCAGTCGTTTGGATGACAAGCTTTATCCAATGCGCTTGGCGCTCCCTCCAAACCGTGACGACTTGCACGTTTATGTTGTGCCCTCTTCTTCCTATTAGAGACCTTTTTGATTAATCCATATAATTGGAGCCATGGCAGGGATCAGATAATTCATCTGTATATATTCCATGTTTGACCATAATGGGGATAGCAGCCTTTTGAGGACAGTACTGCTACTATCACTATGTTTTGGAACATAAAACAATTTTGAGAAAAAGCTTGTATACTTTGTATATATCGATTGGCAGAAAGTTTCGAATCACCCACGTTATTTGCCATTCTTGCCTTTCTTAACTCCGCCTCATCTTTTTTCCATGACTTATATGGGAGGTATCTTATTAACGCTATTGAGAAAATGTCTTTTATACAGTAGATTTTTGGGTACGGAGTACATGTTAATCATTGCTAACATGGTTTTTGTACAATTAAAGGCTTCAATAACACAATATTCACAATAAAAGCTCTACAAATTCATTGAAGGGTGCCTTCAGTCAGTAACAATACAAAGAATATGATGTATGAAGTGGGGGAAGTGAGTCGAATTAGTACGAACTTTCAACAATGGAGAAGGAGCGTAAGGCAAGGGTTTCGAGATCGACTTATCAGATGAGATGAGCAAAACTGGCAGGAAGCTCTCTTCAATATGAGCGTAAGGCAAGGGTTCAAACCTCGTTTCCAAACCTTCTTTGGTGCCCCCAGCCTGGTAGTGTCTCGGTTTGGGCAACGGACCTTGTCTATGCATAAAGCGGAAACATTTTTCATGTGCTGAAAACTTTTACTAGTTCTATTTTGACTACATTAATTTTTATTTTTTTTACTGTTTTTAAATATTGCGAAACAGTTCAGATATTATTGGAGACATGAAATAAATAGTGAAGTGAAATTACACGCAAATTACTACGGAGTATGTTGTACTCCATCTTTTGTTAATTAATCTTTTCATCCTTACACTTTCTATCTCCCTAAAAACCTAAGCAATTTTTTTTACGATTGTGAATGTTTAGTCGAATATAAAACTAATAATTCTTCTGTTTCTATGAAACGAGTAATTTTTCGGTTTTGTTTTATTTCATTGATTTATAATACTCCGTATATCGTACGAGTATAATAATCGACATTGCGAATTTTGAATTTTGATGCTGACAAGATTCGATCCGATCAAATGTCCCATTAGCCCATAGACAATGGCAATTGCCAATTACGAGTAGCAAATGATGGGAAAATGATGCTCCATTTAATTCAAGTTATTAAGAGTTAGTTGATCTACTCACCTGCTTCAACCTCCAATCTACGGAGTATTTAATTCCAATTTCCACATCCAATTTCTTCATCTCCATAAAACCCCCCATCATCAATCCTCCATTTCTCTCCACCATTGTTGACCACCTCGAGTTCCTCGCCCCCCTCCAAAAAAACCCGTTTTAAAATGGCGGGTTTTCTCTCTGTTTTGAGACGGGTCTACCTTTCTCTCTACAATTGGACCGTTTGCTTTGGATGGTTCGTTCTTCTGATCCATTTTTACTGCAATTTGATGTCATTTTTTGTTGTTATTGTAATTGGATTTTTGAATTGATGAATTTCAGGGTTCAAGTATTGTACTTTGCTGTGAAGACATTGAACGAATCGGGTCATGAACATGTATACGACGCCGTTGAGAGGCCTCTTCAGCTTGCTCAAACTGCTGCTTTTCTGGAAATTATTCATGGATTGATTGGTGAGAGTTTATCTTGATTAAAAATATTTGATCTTTATGACTTTATGATCGGATTCACTATGAATACGCCCTTACCGATTCACGATTCGCTCTTCCCGATTGTGGGTTATACGTGTTTTTAGTAAGCGACACGATAGAATTCGAATTCGTTCTTAGTGACTAAATTATGAGCTATGATTTATAGAAAAGATTTGATCTTTATGACTTTATGTTCGGATTCACTATGACTAAATTCGTTCTTACTGATTCACGATTCGCACTTGTGGAACGTGTGTTATATAGTACCGCATGTATTTTTAGGTGACATGATAGAATTTAAAATCGCTCTTAGTGACCAAATTAGGAGCTATGATTCGGAGAAAAGATTTGATCTTTATATGAATACTAAGGTGTTTGAGCTATAATTTGGATAATGTAAGGTTTATGAGCTATGATTCGGAGGAAAAGACTTGATCTTTATATGAAAAGTATGCGTATGAGCTACAATTTGGATAATGTAAGGTTTTTGAGCTATGATTATTATCGATATATAAGGTGTATGGGCTACAATTTGGGAGAAAAAAAGATTGAAAAATTGATCTTTTATATGCAAACTTGGATGATGTTAGGTGTATGAAGTGTAATTATCACAGTATCAAAGTATGATGATTGCTTTATTTCTAAGAGAAAAATTCGATCTTTATATGAAAACTAAGGTGTATGAACTACTACTTCAGATGATATAACAGTATTGTTGATGTAAGATGCTTGAGCTATAATTGGGAGAAAAACATGATCATCGTTTCAAAACTAGGGCTCATGCCTCATGAGTCATGACCTATTCTTTGTAGAAAAGCATGGATTTAGATAAAAACTCGGCTTTGTACAAAAACTAAGATTTACAAGCAACTCATATTTTTGCAAAAGGTTTGGTGAGGTCTCCGATTACTGCGACGCTGCCCCAGATTGGTTCAAGGTTGTATGTGACATGGGGCATTTTGTATAGTTTCCCCGAGGTATACACCTTTCACCCTTGTACTTGATTTATTTTGTTCTCGGTATCTGAATTCACCTATTGAACTTTTGTTGTTGTGTATGTCGCAGACTCGAACTCATATGCTTGTTAGCTCACTGGTAATCAGCTGGGCTATTACAGAGGTTGGTATTTCACGATTGATGATGAACGAACAGTTCTGCACGACTTCGTTAAGCGAGGGTTGATAAATGACCGAGTTTATAATTTCTAGTACGTACTTGATGTTTTTTTTCAGGTGATCAGGTATTCGTTCTTTGGAACGAAAGAAGTATTTGGAAGTGCACCGTCATTACTCCAGTGGCTAAGGTATAGCACCTTCATGTTGTTGTATCCAATCGGGATATTCAGTGAAGTTGGATTGATATACATCGGCCTTCCTTACATCAAGGTCAGTCATCTAACTCGTAAAAATTGAAAATGTGGGTCCAGTTAGTTTTAAGACTAATTCATGGTTCGGTCTGCTGATACAGAATTCTGAAAAGTACTGTGTGAGGATGCCCAACAAATGGAACTTCTCATTCGATTACTTTTACGCTGCGATTGCTGTGCTCGGAATATATGTTCCAGGTAATTAACTACTCCATCTGTCTTTTTAATGACTTGTTATGTCATTTTTTCTGACGTGATTAGCGTTTTAATTAATCGAGTTTGCGTGACCTATTTATTTCCAGGGAGTCCTCACATGTATACTTACATGCTTGGTCAAAGAAAGAAGGTGCTTTCGAGGTCGAAGAAAGATTAACAAACGCTGAAGAACCTCCTTCACACTTAAACTTAACTCCTTGATCTCTTCAGTGAGCTGCATTCTGTGTTTAGTGTATTGCTAGACGTACTATAGATGTATTCATACTAGTCGTTATTGTGTGACACAGTTTCACACCGTAAAACGGATCCCTCTGCAATAATTTGAGGTGTAATCTTTCAGCTTTAATTTGTATTTTTTGGTGAACTGTAAGCTCTTTATTACAGTAGTACTCACTAGTCGTATCCTAGACTTTTGTTGATCTGATCCGATCCCATCCCAAATCGACCTGCCCCGGCACATCATACAACTTGACATGAACCCGACTCAACCCAAGGCAGACATACACCAAGTAACATTATACTGACTCTGATATCTCCACATACCACAGTCAGACGAGTAAGCTCCTAAGGTAGCAATTCAAAGTCTAACACATCAAAATCGCAACAAATACGACCAACGAAACATGATTGATCAAGGAGTTCCATGCATACGAATGAAATGAATTAATCGCGTTCTAGAAGTAGCAGTAGCAGTATATGATTACAACTATGTATTGCTTTTGGTTTACTTGCTGCACAAAAACGTAACCTAACAATCTCACGAGTATATATTCCAGAAACTAACACTATCGATATAGAGCCATGTTAACCAACAGCTTCTGCAGCAGCTAGTGTAGATGCGAGCGAACGAGAGCGACTCAACACGTACTTTCCCTGCCCATCATCAAATGAAACATAACAAACATTAGCTTCCGATACATTCCATTCCTCCCATCGAGGGGTTTATCAGGCTCAGGTAGACTTACTTACACGTCTCAACATTTGCGCTATCTATTGACTACTGGAAGATGGCAACAAACAGGACACCCACTTCTTCTTCCTAAGAATAGACAGTGCTCTAGTCCCCCTCCTTTCAACATAACGAGCCATGAACTCAACAACAGCCTGCATGATACAAGCAAGTAAAGGTTATTAGATTTCGACACGTCGACCAACATCCATATTGAACAAGCGTAAGGCGACACAGTATATATACCTGTGGACCCCTTTCGACAGTCTGCCTTGGCGGGACTTGCCATGGATTCTGATCAGCACGAAATGTAGTCAAGTTTGTCAGGAAACGGAAAGAATCAGGCAGGACCCGTATCTGGTTATTGCTGATATCAAGGTATTCAAGCAACTCAAGGTTCCCAATTGAATTTGTAAGGGCTTGCAAGGCAGTGAAATTGTTGCTTACATCCAGCCTCACAAGATTCGTGGCAAAACAGAAGCTCGGGGGTATTCCCTCGAGATGGTTGAAGCTCACATCAAGCTCCCTCAAGTTCACCAGCTGAAACATCATAGAGGGCAATTGTGTTATGTTATTGTACCTCACGCTAAGAATCTGCAGACTCGCTATCCTTCCAACGGAGTCAGGGAGGGCTGTAAGCGCGTTATAGCCCACGCGAAGCTCTTCAAGAGAAGTGCAGTTCCCAATTGGGTGCGGGAGCTCCTCAAGATTATTGGTCTCCAGATTCAGTACCCTGAGGCTCACCAAACTCCCCATTGTAAGAGGGAGCGAAGATAATCGAGTTGATCTCAGGTCGAGCACCTCAAGACGGATCAAACTACTGATACCAGGAGGGATTGTTTCCAGGATGTTACCCCTAAGGTTGAGAAATTCTAGATTCAGCAGTCGCCAAATCGTCTCTGGAAGCGCAGTGATGCTGTTGTTATGTAAATCCAATCTCACTAGTGACGAAAGATGACCAATATCGGGAGGCACAGTAACAATCTGGCTCTCCGACAGATCAAGGGTGGTCAAATTCGAGTACATCCCTGTCGTATAAGGCAACGAAGCGAATAGGTCCATTTTCTCATCATCATCATCTTCTTCAGCTACATTGCAAATAAATTAACAGAAACAACCCACACAGGTACATACAAAACTTAGACGACATTCGATTATAAAAAATCAAGAAAGACGGAGAGGAAGGATGTTGTTAGTTACCTTCAGATGTGGCAGCCTGAATTTCGGGAACAAGAAGAGAAACAGGTTTATATTTCGTAACATGGCTATCATCCTTAGAAAACATCTGACGCTTCGACGACGATGAAGAAGAACCAGTGCCAATTCCAGTAGAACTCATCATCGTCTCCCCAGCCACAGTAGTAGTAGTAGTAGATTCAGCAGAGCCGCCATCGGGATTAACACATTCAAAAGCCTTCTGAATCAATTGATCGAACTGTAGGTGTACATTCTCAAGTTCAAGAACTGTATCAGCTTCCTTCTTTCGTTCTTTACTTCGAAAATATAGAGATTCTTTCTGCGTCTCCAAATACACACTGAACAATTCCAAAGACACCTCTCTTCCTTTAGTTTGGTTTTCAATGGTTTCCACCCTCACTTCATCTTCGCCATTGACGGTTTGTATAATCTCCATCGCAGCCTCCACTTCCTCGATTTCCGGCCTCTTTGGTAGCGATTTCTGTAACCTTGTTATTTCGTTCACCACACTGTCCGTCGTCTTCCCCGCCTCTGTGTTTATATTCATTTCCTTATCCTTGAATTACCTTCTCTACAGATTAACAAGCACAATATCACCAAGAACAGTACAAGTACAACTCCTTTTGTTGCACTTGAAGAATTCGAAATGCAGAATTATACCCACGTAACAAAACTAGCAAAGATTTGAAAAAGAAAGAAAACCCAGTTGAGATTAAGGAAAATGAAGAACTGGGTCGCGATTAATTAATTAGAGAATGAATGGTTTGATTTTTGATTTTTTTTGGGTTTTCTGGGTTGTAAACTAGAGTATTTTAATGGCGGAATTAGGAAGAAAAAGTGAGGAGAAGTTAGAAAGAGAGGAAACCCAGTTGAGATTACGGTATATAAAGAAATGGGTAGTGATTTGTTTTGGTGTTATTATGAAGTCTGGAGAATGAGTTGAGAAAAAAAGAAACAGAATCTTGAAAATAATAAGACGAGGTATAACGAACTGTATAACCGCGCGTTGTAGGAGTTAGGTATAGTTAGTTACAAAGAAATTAGTTACTCACTCGTACTTGGTTGTTAAGGTTGTTATAACCGCGCGTTAGTTGTAGGAGAGTTATGTACGGCCGTCACTAATTACAGTGATAACAACTCTTTTACGGGTGGGTGGTTTTCCCACGGACGACTTTCCTTTCGTCAGTAGTTTTCATCTCCCACGGGATATTTGTCATGAATTTGTTACGTTTATATCCATGGTAAATATGTTGCAAGTTAAATATCAATCGATAAAATAAGAAAAATAGTAAATACGAAATATTTTTGTCTCCCCGTTCACGTGGGTGTAGTAAGATTGACCAATCATAAATTTATGATGATAATGGTGAATATGGATTTATCTGTGACCGAAGATGTCTTTTCCTAGTGGTTAAGACTAGGTGCTCTGGGACAGTAGGTCTCAAAACGTGCATAGACAAGTATGAAAAAATAAATGCAAAGAATCAATTGGAACAGAGAGTGAGTACATAGTAATACTCCGTACATTTTTATATTAAGTCAAACATACCGAGCCAAGCAATTTGCTCAAAAAATGTCCGATAATCAATTTATCAGGTAGGATAACTGAATAACGGGTTATAACGGCTGTTGGGTCACTAACGGATTGGGCCATGTTCTAAATTTTTTTAGTTGTATCTGGTCAGGTTTTGAGCGAGTCTAGTCAGCTCAAGACAAAGTTCAGCAAGACTCACGGCCCAATATGGCAAGAGCCACTTAGCTTTAGCACGGCCAAGCATGGGAATGATGTACCTCAATATCAGGAAGAAAAATCGAGCACTACGTAGATTCAAACAATTAGACTCTTTAATATTCCTTCGGGGACATCTGAAGTATGCTTCATTTCTAAAGTTTTGTGCCAATTTAGTTTAATTAATGGCAAAATAAACAAATTACTAACACATTAAATAGTACTCCGTACTCCGTGGTACGAGTAATAAGTATAAGCAAACCAAAGCCATGATTATTATTATTATTTTTTATTTATTTATTTTTTTTTTTTTAAAATTATAAATGCTAAATTTTATTGATGAATCAAACAGCAGTTTACAAAAAATTGGTGGGTAACGATAAAAAGGTCCGAAAAGGAAATAATAGAAAAAAGGTTACAATGATTGAACAGAAAAGGAAATAATAGAAAAAAGAAGAAACATAAAAAACGGTCCGAAATGGAATACAAGAAACATAAAATACGGAGGGAATACATAAGTAGTACTTCGTCTGTCTCGTTCATTTTTTTCCCTTTGATTAAAATAATCTTCACAATAAATATAAAAGACAAACAAAGAAATGTGATTGTGATGCAATTATGACCAAGTGTCGAAATTAAAATTGGCGGCGACATTAGCCGAGTCTGGGCTTACGTTAGTGATGACCGCATTCGATTCCCAAGTACTTGATCCACAATCGTCCAAACGGAGTAGAACTTCTTCCCAATCCAACTTGTCAACGGTATCTTTATCGGTACCGTAGAAAAATACCTGAAAAATAATACTTCTTAACAATTTTAAAAATTTCCAATCCTATGTGCACAACATACATCATACATGTAGGTAGGTTCCCATGTAGGTAGTGTAAATAATTTGAAAAACAAAATTGATACAAGTACAAAAAGTTTACTAAAATCATTAAAAAAAATTGAGGATTTGTCTGTTTATATCGACACAACATTTCAAATTAACTATTTTTTCGGTCACTATTTTTTGTCCCATTACAAATACTGAGGAAATGGGATAACAAATAATGACCGGAGGAGTATTTTTTTAGCCAAAATTTCAGTTACTTATTTTTGTATTGGAGCATCAATTCTTATTTACTGATAAGTGCATTATTAACCCCTTTTTTCGAACCATATTCTTTTGCCTTATACTCGTTTCTATTCATAATTTGTGACTATTTGATCTTATATCGTTTAAATTGCACATTGTTAATTAATACACCATTTGTCCCCTTTATTTGTTTGTTTTTTATATTCATTATGACAAGTTTTATTATCCAAAAAATTACTTGGGCTATAGCGTAAATAACCTGGGCCTGGGTCACCCCTATAACTAGTGCGTACTTAGTTGAACCAATAAAAAATGAAAGTTACCATCTTTAAGCTTTTTTTTTTTTTTTTTTTTTTTTTTTTTTGAAATCTACCATCTTTAAGCTTGATTTCTCTTTTACTATCATCTACAGCTTATAGTATTCCATTCAATGATTAGTTCTCATAATCAATCTAATACTCGTACTCGTAATGTTGGGTATTAAAGATCTAATCTTTACCACATTTTCTTGTCATAACATGGGTAGTGACCAGTTTTTTTTAACGGGACGATTTAATTTATCAGTTCTTATTTTCAGCTAACTTTTCAACGAAAGTTTGCCAAACCGGGGGTGGGTCATACCTTGTTTTTATCATTTTGGGGGTTATAAGTAATATGTGCATGCCAAGCGACGATGACAGCCATTTCTCTTCCTGCTTCGTTCAATCCACTATACTGAACCGCGGCTATGGAACCATGCGGGCCAGGGAGATGGGTCAACTTAGCCCCGCCTCTGGCCAAAATTATAGTCGGAAATGCGTCTCCATGGGGAGTTGACTTCCTGACCAATTTTTGAAGCGGTCCAGCTTCATAGGTTCGTGAACAGTCCCATTGTTATTTAGGACTACAATCGTCTGCTTTTGCTCCGTCATCCTCCAACTCCAACTCACCCCTGTTTTTTTTTAACACAGATGAAAGCCAACTTTAGTAATTGAAAAAATGCACAAATATAAAAATATAAAAATAAATAAATAATCGAAGTGGAAATGGTCGAGTATTTGATTGATCTTAAATCTTATTATAATTATAATAGATATATAAACAATAAACCTGATCAGTGTCACAATCGTTCTTTATATGGTGTCTCAAATTATGTCAGATTGGCGGCTAAAATCTATCAAGTTTGATGGAATCGATTCTCTTCAAAACATTGAAAGATCCGAAGACCCTCTTGTGAAAAGCTGTATCATTAAACAGCGATATAGTGAAAGAGGATGTGCAGAAGCGGAGTTCAAAATCATAGTGAGAGATCTTTGTTTTAACGAGAATTTATTTTACTCAAATTTTATAGTATTGTATCCGTTCAATTTCGATATATTTTGTAGATGTCGTATGACTTTTTATTAATGAAATGATCTTTTCGCTCAAAAAAAAAAAACAAAAAAAAAAAATACAATATACATGTTTTGAAAAATTATTTCCTTTTATAATCTCTTAAATATACTAAAAACTTGCATAGCAAGTAACATCTTTTGTCAAATCTCGTGTCTGTTCCAAATTTGCAACAATATGAAAATGAGATACGTAACAATTAGCCGAATTAGGTAAAACGACAAAAGATGATACAAGTACACAATTAGATTTTATTCTTTATTTAATTTAAAGAAATAGTATATGATTCAAATTTTAAAAGGAGTGATATAAAATTCTTATTCTACAACTGTAAACTACGAATTGAACCACGTATTCGTTACGGGACATAGACAAGCACTAACCAATAGGCCCTATATAAGTGATTTGGTTGGTGCAAACAAGACACAACACAACACACACTCAAATCACTATACATAATTACATATACATCTTCTAAGTTTTCGAAGGTATGATTTTTTGTGTGCATGTTAGTTAATTTTCGGGCCTTCTCCATTAATCCCCCGACCACCCCCAACCCGAAATTCATACCAATCTACGATAAATGGTGTTTTTTTTGCTTTTACTGATATTTACTTCGTATTCATCCAATAATGACTCAAAATTAGCGAAATATCATAAGTAAAGACCCAAAACCAAAATAAGTACTTAGGACTCTATTATTACATGAGAGGTCTCTTGTTAACATTAATGAGAGACCGTATCTTCCTAGTTTTTGTACGCATTAAAAAATATCAAATTGGGGAAATAAAACCATTAAATTGAAACCTTTTAATTGTTTTTTTTTTTTTTGAATTTTTTTTATTTCATGCACTACTAGGTTTATATCTTAGTGTGAAAGAATTAATGTTTAAAGAGTGTTGTATTATTGACTTATTATTGTGTGATCATTGAAGGCAATCAAGCATGGCTAAAATGCAAGAAGAAGATTTGAGAGTGACCTTGGGTAACAAGACCCCTTACCCGATTAGTTTGCAGAAATCTCACGTTTGGAAAGGCTCGCATATCCTTTTTCCGAAAACTATCCTGCCTAACGGGTCGGGCACGGTCATAGATTTTATGGACACGGGCTCGAAAGTATTTGGTGTTTACATTGGGAGAAATCCGTCTGGTCTCGACTGTGCATGGTTGTGTGCATGGGATGCACCTATTAAGGATGTCACGTCCACACCTCCTAACAAGGTAGGAAAATAATAATAATATTAAACGCAAATTCTTAAATGTAGGACACGACACATATATCTGTCTAAATGCACGATAGGTGGAATTTGAATGTAAGCAATTTAAATTTTGTAAATGTATGTGGTGTGAATGCAGGTGTTTGTCATTTGTGGCACAGAAGAAAGAATCTTAAGTTTGACCGAGGATCAGATTGAGATACTGTTGGACAACTCGAAATCGTCGTCCACTTTTGCTGATACAGTTACCAAAACCTGTGCTGACGCCAATATTCATAGCGCCATCCCAACCCCAAACCCAACCGTTCAGAACACGTCTATTTCTGCCAATTTTGGCCTTATCCCGTAAACACACAAATCCTACCTATAAATAAAATAAAATATACGAAATATTTCGTATTATACGGAATACTATTACAAATAAAATGTACACTAGTTACTTGTACTATACTGCTATGTACTTTATTACCATGAAGGTTAAATGGAACAGTACTTTATATTTATGTATGTTGAACAACTACTCCACCTACGTTTTGTCTCTTTCCCCCTAATGCGATCAAGTAGCAGCATACCATAAAAGACATAAATGTTACTCCTTCCAAGTTTCTATTATTGTTCCAAAAGATTTTGGGGTAAAAATAAGAAAGGGAAAATGAGTAAGTAAGAGAGAGAAATGAAAGAGTAATTGTGAATCACATATTGATGGCCTAAAAAGGAAAATGAGACAAAAATCAAACTCAGTCCAAAAAGAAAAGTGGGATAATAATAGAAACTCGGAGGGAGTAGTTTCTTTTTGACAAAAAATCTTACACGGAGTAGAAAATAAAATAAATAAAGACTCAACAAAATAAAGATCTCTAAACTTATTATTTGTTTCGATTCTATACATCCTCTATTACAATTGTTGTTTGATAATACAACCGTTTACAAGGGGGGCTTTGGATCTGTTGATATTTTGAAGAGAATTTATTTCATCTAATATAATAGATTGCGGTAGACAATTAGATAAAAGCAGCGGTACCATATGACAAACCATCGAAATGTTGATATAAATAGAACTAAAATTCAGAAAATTTAAAATAAAATTCGAAATCATTAAACCAGTGGTCGTATAATGTTGAATTGTAATTCAAACATCATCACGTTACTTTAGCTGCAAGCTAGGAAGTTAGAGGCGGTTTGTTTATTTCCGGTATTCAAGCAAAGTATTAAGGGTCAAGTCCTAAGTCTGAGGCAAGTAAATCCATGATCAGTTACTTGTTCTCGATCATGGATAGTAGGGGTCAGTTAATGAAGAACATGGCCTTAGTGGTTGTGTTTAGTTTCCTTTTTAAGCACTGTAATCTCTCAGTTTCAATTAAGCAAGCAAGCAATCTCTTCCCTTCATCTTGTTTTGCAAACATACAACTACAACATTTGGTATCGGAGCTTTGAATCCAGGTTCGATTCCAAGCGAAAAACATCATGAGTAATGGCAATGGAGGTGGTTCGAGTGTAACACAATTGCCAGTGTTTAAGGGAGTAAAATATCAGTTTTGGGAACTGAAAATGAAGACATTATTCAAGTCCCAAGAACTGTGGGAGCTGGTTGAAGATGGGTTCGTTGACACGAATCCTGATAACCCTGATCAACAGCTCAAAGAGAAGAGGAAGAAAGATTCAAAGGCTTTGTTCATCATTCAACAAGCCCTTGATGATGAGATCTTTCCTCGTATTGCCTCTGCAACAACCTCAAAGAAAGCCTGGGATGTACTCAAATCCGAGTACTTAGGAGATAAGAAAGTGGTGACAGTTAGACTTCAATCATTAAGAAGGGATTTTGAGACATCCCTCATGAATGATAAGGAATCTGTGCAAGACTTCCTGTCAAGAGTAACAGGAGTAGTACAACAGATGAAAGCTTATGGTGAGAAGGTATCTGACTCACTTGTAGTTGGAAAAGTTTTAAGGAGTCTGACCAGCAAATTTGATCACGTTGTGGCTGCCATAGAAGAATCCAAAGATATGGAGACTTATACGTTTGATAAGTTGATGTGGTCACTACAAGCACATGAGGAGAGATTGAATAGGTCTTCTGAGAAGAAGGAGGAGAAAGCCTTCCAAGTTAAGGATGACCAACACAAAGATCAATCAAGTCAGTTTGCTGGAAGAGGAAAAGGAGGAAGAGGCAGAGGTGGTTCAAGAGGAAGAGGACGTGGCAGAGGAGGAAGGACCTCTGGACAGTCTGGGCAAGGTTATGACAATCAGGAGCAGCAAACTCAGGTAGCAAAGTCCATTATCAAGTGTTATTACTGCACTAAACCTGGGCACAAGGCTGCAAATTGTTGGAAAAAGGAGAAAGATCAAGCAGAAGCCAGAGGTGACCAAAGAGTAGTTCTTGCAGAACAGGAAGAAAAGTTGTTTATGACAACTGGAGGGTACGGTCACAAAAAGAGGCGTCTGAAGTATGGTATATTGACAGTGGGTGTTCAAACCACATGTCGAGTACAAAAGCCATGTTCAAAGATCTGGATGAATCAAAGAAAGGCAAAGTAAGGCTCGGAGACGACAAGCAACTGACAGTTAAGGGTATAGGAACAATAGCAGTTAAGACTGAGCAAGGTAATGTCAAACTCCTGCACAATGTACAATTCGTACCTTTGCTTGCATATAATCTGCTAAGTGTGGGTCAATTGTTATCCTATGGTTTGTCCTTGTTGTTTGATGAAGAGTCCTGTGTGGTTAAGGATAAGAAAACAAATGAAATTGTTGCAAAAACAGTCATGGGAAGAAACAGAATGTTTGCTATAGATCTGGTAAAAAAATGTGGGAAGGGCACTTGTTGCTAGGGATGAGAATACCAGGTTATGGCATCTTAGATATGGGCATTTGAATGCACAAAGTCTTAGGATGTTAAGCTCAAAAGGGTTAGTTGATGGCTTACCTAAGATAAATGACTTAAAAGTCTGTGAGGGGTGTATTTATGGGAAGCAAAGTAGAGGGTCATTTCCAAATGAAAAAACTTGGAGAGCTAGTGAATGTTTGGGACTTCTACATGCTGACCTATGTGGTCCTATGAGGACCGAGTCTTTAGGGGGAAGTAGATACTTCTTGTTAATCACAGACGACTTTAGTAGGAAGAGTTGGGTCTATTTTCAGCAAACCAAGTCAGAATCATTTGATAATTTTAAGAGGTTTAAGGTCTTGGTTGAAAAAGAAAGTGGAAAAATGGTTAAAGTGTTAAGAACAGATAGGGGAGGAGAGTTTGTCACTAAAGAGTTCATTGAGTTTTGTGAGAATCAAGGAATTAGGAGAGAATTCACAGCTGCCTACACACCTGAGCAGAATGGTGTGGCTGAGAGAAAGAATAGAACAGTTGTAGAGATGGCTAGGAGTATGCTTAGAGCAAAAACACTACCTGATGAGCTTTGGGGTGAAGCTGTAGCAACATCAGTTTATTTGCTCAACATTTCTCCAACAAGGGCACTGATTAATCAAAGTCCACATGAAGTTTGGAGAGGAAGTAGACCAGGAGTGAGTCATCTAAGAGTATTTGGTTGTGTTGCTTATTCTTTGATTAATTTAAGAACTAAGCTAGATAACAAGTCTGCTAAGTGCATATTCATTGGGTATGCCTCACAATCCAAGGCCTATAAGTTGTTTGATCCTGTTAGTAGGAAGATAATGGTTAGCAGGAATGTAATTTTTGATGAAGAAGCAAGTTGGGACTGGTCGAATGATGATCAGAAAGTCTTTACATTTGAAGACACAGTCCCACAGACTGAGCAGCAGGCAACATCACCCCCTCTCACACCAAACAATAGCAGCAGCTCTGACTCTTCTGATTCATTAGATGAGTCAACTCCAAGAAGAATGAGGTCACTGGCAGAAGTGTATGAAGCTTGTGATTTTGCTTTGATGGCTACAGAACCATCAAGTTATAATGAAGCTGTGCTAGAGTCAGTTTGGCAGGTAGCAATGGAAGATGAAATCATGTCAATTCAGAAGAACAAAACTTGGGAATTGGTTGATCTTCCTAAGGGCAAGAAGGCAATTGGGCTAAAATGGGTGTACAGAACGAAGTACAACACCAATGGCAGTATACAGAAGTATAAAGCCAGGCTTGTAGCAAAAGGTTATGCTCAAAGAGAAGGGATTGATTTTGGTGAAACCTACTCTCCAGTAGCAAGGTTCGAAACTGTGAGAGTTGTTCTTGCTTTAGCTGCTCAATGGCATTTAACTGTGTATAAGTTTGATGTCAAGTCTGCGTTCCTAAATGGAGACCTGCTAGAAGAGGTTTTTGTTGATCAACCACAAGGTTTTCTCAAAGAAGGGGAGGAATCGAAGGTATACAAGATGAAGAAGGCACTATATGGCCTGAAACAGGCACCAAGAGCTAGCCTGGTATAGCAGGATTGATAGGTTCTTTGAGAAAGACGGGTTCAAAAGGAGTGAAAATGAACCCACCTTGTATGTCAAGAAAGCTGAAGATCAAGGGATATTGGTAGTTTGCCTATATGTGGATGACATCATCTACTTTAGCTCCTCTCAACAGCTATTGAGCGAGTTTAAGAAGGCTATGATGGGAGAGTTTGAGATGACTGATTTGGACAAACTTCAATACTTTCTGGGTTTGGAGGTAATGCAGAAAGAAGAGGGCATTTTTCTATGTCAAAAGAAATATGCACAAGATCTGCTCAAGAAGTTCCAAGTGGAAGAAAGCAAGGCTGCAATCACTCCCATGAATTCAAATGAAAAGTTGCAGAGGGATGATGGAACGCCAGCAGCAAATGAGAAGAAGTACAGGAGTCTAGTAGGTGGTTTGAACTACCTCACTCACACAAGACCCGACATCACTTATTGTGTGGGTGTGGTATCCAGATACTTACATGATCCAACTAAACAACAGCTTGGGGCAGCCATGAGAATTTTGAAGTATATTGCAGGAACCAAAGACTATGGCATCTGGTATACATCTGCACAAGAATTTAAGTTGGTTGGGTTTACTGACAGTGATTGGGCAGGATGTATTGATGATAGAAGAAGTACAACTGGGTCGATATTCAGTCTAGGAACAGGGGCAGTGACATGGAGCTCAAAGAAACAAGAGACTGTTGCATTGTCATCATCCGAGGCTGAGTATGTAGCAGCAGGTGCAGCAGGAAGACAAGCTGTGTGGCTAAGGAAACTGCTGCTAGACCTAGATTGTGAGCGGAAGGAAGCAACAGAGTTATGGTGTGACAGTAAGTCAGCCATAGCAATGGCAAAGAACCCTGCATTCCACGCAAGAACCAAACATATTGAGGTCCAGCATCACTACATCAGGAAGCTGGTGAATGAAGAGCAAGTAAAACTCAAGTTCTGCGGAACAAACAGTCAAAATGCAGACTTGTTTACAAAGGCTTTAACTCAAGCGAAGCACCAGTTCTTCTTGGAGTGCATAGGGATGAAGAGTTTGAATTAAGAGGTGGTGTTGAATTGTAATTCAAACATCATCACGTTACTTCAGCTGCAAGTTAGGAAGTTAGAGGCGGTTTGTTTATTTCCGGTATTCAAGCAAAGTATTAAGGGTCAAGTCCTAAGTCTAAGGCAAGTAAATCCATGATCAGTTACTTGTTCTTGATCATGGATAGTAGGGGTCAGTTAATGAAGAACATGGCCTTAGTGGTTGTGTTTAGTTTCCTTTTTAAGCACTGTAATCTCTCAGTTTCAATTAAGCAAGCAAGCAATCTCTTCCCTTCATCTTGTTTTGCAAACATACAACTACAACATATAAATGTGCCAATTTCAAAGGGGTTTTCTTGGTATTTTACCCAGCATATGTATGGATATAGGAGTATAAAACATGTAACATGGAATATAGAAATTGAAATAATAGCCATAAATAGTGAAGCATAACTCATAAGATAAGATTTCCATGGACCAGTGAATACTGAATAGCCTACCAAGCTCCAACCCGTCGTATATTCGCATGGTTGCATTTTCGGTGAATAAATTATTTTATTAATAAAAAGTTATTCGTATATGATATTCAAAATCAACAATATAAATTTTTAAAAATTAAATTAAATAAGGGTTAGGTTAATACAATCCTAAAGGTTGAATTTAAGGTAGGGTTATTTCATGGGAATAATACCAACTATGCGTGTACTTCTTAAATTAATATAAACTATACGTAATATCATTTTAATATGAACTACGCATTCATTAATCTCGCTTTGCTATGTATGAAATATGACTTGCTATTATCGGTCATAGTGACTTGTTGTAACTTTCTAAGGTTTTATTAGGTCCGTTGCAGTTATCCTGAAAGTCAAAATTACAATAAAAATATTTTTTTCATAACTTCTATAAGGCTAATTAAAAAATAAATGGAAGATGAATTTTCGAAAAATTTAATTTTTTTTTATCAATGGCCGAAAATGAACACGAAATGTGAATTAGAAGAAGAAAAGTTAGAGGAAGAGTTGAAAAGGGAAGATTCAACAGGTAGCCGGTCACCCATAACAAAGCGAGATTAATGAAGGCGTAGTTGGTATTAAAATGAGATTACGTATAGTTTATATTAATTTAAGAAACACACGCATAGTTGGTACTATTCCCATGAAATCTTTCACATTGTTTGGCAAATAGCAGTAGCAGATTCATAATAGCGGTTAAAAATAACAGAATACGGTTAGCTGATTGTACTAGCAAGTTTGACTATCAAATTAAATTAACAAAATTAAGAAATAGTGTTTGGTAATTAACAGATTATGAAAAAATCGAGTTATTTTCAGGTATAAATTCAATATGTTATTTCAATATGCTCCTATTAGCAGCATGTTTTAAAGAAGTTGATTTGAAATTCTTACTACTATAGTACTCCCTCCGATTTTTATCTATCTTCCCTATTTCTTTATTGGGCTGAAATACCCTTTCTTCCCTATTTCTATTTTGGGCCATCAACATGTGGTCTAGAATCACCCTTACGTTTCTCTCTCTTCCTTCTTTTATTTTGAACCACACATTTCTACACCCTTATTTTCTTCCCCAAAACCAAAGGGGAAGATAGATAAAAATCGGAGGGAGTACTATACTATAAAACTTTGAACAGAGAACTAACACTAAAAACGTCCATGATACAAGTACACAATTAGATTTTATACTTTATATAAAGAAACGGTATATAATTCAAGTTTTAAAAGGGACGATATAAAATTCTTATTCTATAACTTTAAACTACGAATTGAGCTACGTATTCGTTACGGGACATAGACAAGCACTAACCAATAGGCCCTATATAAGTGATTTGGTTGGTGCAAACAAGACACAACACAACACACACTCAAATCACTATACATAATTACATACGTACGAGTATACATCTTCTAAGTTTTCAATGGTAAGAAAGTTTTTGTGCATGTTAGTTAATTTTCGGGCCTTCTCCATTAAGCCCGCCGGGCTTGCCAACCCACCCGACCACCCCTAACCCAAAATTCATGCCAATCTACGATAAATAGTGTTTTTTTTTTTTTTGCTTTTAATGTTTACTTCGTATTCATCCAATAATGTCTAACTTGATAAATACGAAGTAAGACATTGAAAGGTTTAGGTCTACCAAGAGATCGCCTCTCACGCACTAGATTAGCGAAATATCATAAGTAAAGACCAAAAAGCAAAATAAGTAGGACTCACTATTACGTGAGAGGTCTCTCGTTAACATTAATGAGAGACCTTAACGAGAAACCGTCTCTTCCTAGTTTTTGTGGGCATTAAAAAATATCAAACGGGAAAAAACCATTAAATTGAAACCTGTTAATTTTTTTTTTTTTTTTTTTTTGAATTTTTTATTTCATGCACTAGGTTTATATCTTAGTATATGAAAGAATTAATGTTTAAGAGTGTTGTATTATTGACTTATTGTGTGATTATTAAAGGCGACCATGGCTAGTCTGCAAGAACAAGAAGTTTTGAGCGTGACCTTGGGTAACCAGACCCCTTACACGATGCGTTTTACGCGATCTCACGTTTGGAAAGGCAGCTTTGTCAAATTTCCGGAAACTATCCCGGCTAATGGGTCCGCCACGATCGTACATATGATGGGCGACGAAGGCTCGAAAGCACATGGTATTTACACTGGGAGAAATGCGTCTGGTGTCGACTGTGCATGGTTGTGTGCATGGCATGCACATGCTAAGAATGTAAAGTCCACTGGCCCCGACAAGGTAGGAAAAAAAATAAACACAAATTCTTATATGTACATGTATCCGTCTGACCGTCTTGCCACTCAAATAATACTCCGTATGAAATAGGTCAAATTAATATGCGAGACAAAAAAAATAAAATAATCGACCTACTCGATCTACCCTTGACCTGTGAAGGTCCGATGCTGGCATTACCATCTTGGCTCGACCCGACCATTCTTCTCATGTTTTAAACTTAAGACGAATGAATACTCGATAGTCGATATGTGGAATTTGAATGTAAGCATTCTAAATTTTGTGGACATATGTGGTGTGAATGCAGGTGTTTGTTATTTGTGGCCCAAAAGAAAGAATCATTAGTTTGTCCGACGATCAGATTGAGCAACTGTTGGACTTATCGGAATCGACTTCCACTTTTGCTGATAAAGTTACCAAAACCTGTGCAGGCGCCAATATTCAGATCGCCATCCCAATCCCAATCCCACCCCCAACCCCATCACCAATCCCAACCCCAACCCCAACGACTACTTCTGTTGTTGCCGGTTTTGGCCTTACCCCGTAAACACACAAACCCTACCTATAAATATAATATAATATAATATAATATAATGTAATACAGAGTATAATACATAGTATTTCATATATATTATGGTGTATTAATACCATAATAATATAATACGGAATACTATTACAAATAAAATGATGCGGAGTATCATCGTGTAATATTAGCCTTGATGTTAGTTTGAAGTGCATGTACACTAGTAGTTACTTATACTATTGCTATGTACTTTACCATCAAGGTTAAATGGAATAGTACTTTATATTTATGTATATGTTGAACAACTACTCCACCTACGTTTTGTCTCTTTCCCCCTAATGCTATAAAGTAGCTACATACCGTAAAAGACTTAAATATTAGTTGACTCCTGACATGAAAAACCTTACAAAATAAATACTCCCTCCATCCCATTAAGATTTTCCCACTTTCCTTAAAAGGAAACATCACTAAGATTTTCCCACTTCAAAAATTTTCTTATTCATTTAATTTACTCTATTTCTATTGGTTATTTTTTGTGATTTGACTTCTTGAACCCCACCAAACAATTTACCACCATTCATTATCGATTTCTTAATCAATATATCATATTAAAATAGGAACATCAATGTGGGGAGGAGGGAGTACTCAACAAAACAAAGATCTCTTAACTATTTGTTTCGATTTTGTACATCTTCTATTATCCATCGTTGTTTGATAATATAACCGTTTACATGGGGGCCTTTGGATTTGTTGATGTTTTGAAGAGAATTTATTTCATCTAATCTGATAGATTGCGGTGGACAATTAGATAAAAGTAGTAATACCATATAACGAACCATCGAAATGTTGATATAAATAGAACTAAAACTCGTAAAATAAAACGTTAATTTCAAGATCATTCCATGAATAATTGAGTTCGTCGAACTTATTTAAATTTAAATATGTGTGGTCGAAAGAGAGAACTTTTATAGCTAAAGTTACTTCTGATTAGATAATTATACAACCAATGTCGAATTAACTAGTGTTTCATTATGTTACCTATATATATATATATATATATATATATATATATATATATATATATATATATATATATATATATATATATATATATATATATATATATATATATTGATAGTCGGGATTTGTCGTCAATCCTACCATCAAATAAACCAACTAACCTAAACTAGAATAGTAAGGGCAAGTCGGGTCGAATCCACAGAGAGATCGGGATCGAGTACTAGGTCGGTCTCAGATTATAATTAGCTACGCAAATCGATTGATAATGGTGAGATTAAACTAGATAGACTAACTAATAAATGCATAAAGGAACTAATAATCTAAAACAATATAAAGAACTAGAATACTAAAGAAACAAAGAGATATGAAATGATGTAATCAAATAAGAAAAAGTACTAAGGGACGATGTCACCCGCGACTTATTCAAATCACGCTAACGAATGCCAAGTATCGAGAAAGTCGGGTTCTCGGACAAGGAAAATGCGCATTCTAGGTCGGTCAACTCCCTCCCGGGCTCATGAGACGACTAATTACTCCGTTTACCTCCCTCCCGGGCTCGTAAGACGGAATCCTAAGGTCTAGGCCGGAGACTCACTCCCGTGATGTTCCCCGAACTAACCCAAGTCAATGAAAAGCACGCTAATCGAAACTAGTGTTAGGGATACCCCGCTCAATTCTCACTCCCGTGTTCAATTAAGTAGAGTAAGGCAAGATAAAGGGGAAGAATCAACAATTAATCCTAATCGACTCTCGTCGATGACCAAGGGACTAAATTCGACCCAAACCCCATAAACCAAGATTATCCATAAATTCCCAACACATCCTCATCCAATCACCCAATTAAACCGATACAAGGCATAAAATCGCGCAATTCAAATAAGTCGGGGCTCCATCGACCCCTAGCGAGAATCTACTCACTACTCATATTTATACTAATAAAAACACAAATAATTACCCTAAACATAATAATAAACATAAAGAAATAATAAAGACAAAAACTTTGACTAATGAAATAAAATTAAACTAATCTAACCTAACACATACTAATTACTCAACATAAAGATAAAATACAAACTTAGAATCATAATACTAAACACAATAAACTATAAAGACATAAACTTTAAGTAATTAATAATCTAAACATGAAATAAGATAAAATTGATTTAAACAAAAGAGAGATGACATTACTTGATATAAGAGTATAAGACAATATAGAATGATTAAGGAAAATTAAAAGATTAAACTAATTAAAGTAAATAATTAAAACAAACAAAAAAAAAAAAGGAGGAAGGGAAAAACAGAGGGCTGCGGCTTCCTGCTTCGCTGCTACTCCCCATTTCTTCTAATCTCTACCCTACTGCTTCTACTGTTTCTTTTTTTTTTACTGCTCCTCTTCTCTAATCTTACTGTCTACGGTGCTCGCTTTTTCCTTTCTTTTTTTTTTCTATCTAACAGTCCTTTTTTTTTCTTTCTTTTGGTGGGTTGATCTCAAGCCCGATATAATAACCCGGCTCGTCTTCTCTTTTAGTCTTGACCCGTCTTGACTTGTCTCGGTTTTAAGTCAACCCAATCCTTCCGATATCTACAATAGAAACATGGACACGCAGTACCAAAATTCCGAGAAATATAATAAAAAGAACATAGATACACGAGACACGACTAATAAACCAATTAAACCCAAAACGACTAAATAATAGCAAGTCGAGTGGTAAAACCGACTAAATAGAGTACAAATGCGGGACAAAAATAGGTAAAATACCGACTTATCAAACTCCCCACACTTAACTCTTACTCGTTCTCGAGTAAGCTCAAAAGACAAACTACGACTCTTAAATAAAAACACAAAAAACAAAAACACGATATATACAAACGTACAAAAATAAACAAATATTAACAAACGAGTCACAAGTTTCCCAAATCAAAAGTCATGATCCTAAAATTCAACTAAAATATAGAATATGAATGTTAAAATTACTAAATCGGTTGCAAAAATTATTATTACATATCTCTTGGCCTCGGTCCATGCTATGTCGGGATGTGAGATGGAAATGGAAGGAATTCTCCCATGGAGTTATCGACAAATGTATACAAGTCTCGATCCCTTGAATAAACAAAGGACTAGGGTCGTCCTACTCACCCAAGTGACAAAAGAAACGATCCAAAATGTGAAATATAGATAAGCAAAAATACTCGGGGAGGAATCGTCTTTCTTTTTCTTTTTCTCATTTTTTTTTCTTTTTCATTTTTCATTTTTTCATTTTTCATTTTTTTCTTTTTCTCATTTTTTTTTCTTTCTTTTCTTCTCCCCCTTATTTTTTTTCTTTTCGAGTTTTTGAGAATTTTTCTTTGTTTGCATGTTTTTGATGTTTGAGTTCTTTTTGATGGAAAATGAATGCAAACTCAATATCAACTCTTATTTTGTGGAATATTTTTGTGATATATGGATCGGAAAAAAAATGATAGATAGTCACTTGGATAAATAGTCACCTAGACAAATATGCAATGCCAAAATCACGACACGGGAGGTGAAAGGTGGAAACGAGTGAAGGACACATCCCGAGCGACTTATAGTAGGAGGACAATTAATATATAATACTAAGAAACAACCAATAAGTAATAGAAAATCCATACTCTTTAAAGAAGTTGAAAATTAGAAAAATCACTTTATTAAGGAAAACAAGTGAACCGAAAAACAAAAATCTTTTTGGAATTTTTCATTTTTTCACTTTTTAGAATTTTTTAAAAAACTTTCAATTTTTCAAAAAAAATACAAAAATGAGACAAATCACAAAAAGAGATACCAAAAGCAACAAAACAATCCACACAAAGCTACCATCCCACAACAACACATATTTACAACAAATAACACCACCAAGTAACCTCCAACAAGAGTAACAACCACAAATCCTCAAGCGACCACAAATCGTCAATCCAAAATCTACCTCCCCACACTTGAAACGAACATTGTCCTCAATGTTCAAAATTAGGGAGGGAAGGAAAGGGAGGGTAATAGAATACCTTTCGAGCATGCTTCTTCCCCACACTTAATCGATTTCATGTCTCTAAGCCATCTTGCCTCGTTGTGCTTTCTTGCTAGAGGTACCTACAAACAAAACAAAACAAAACAAAACAAAACAAACAAAAACATAAATATGTACAAAGAAGCGCGGTTTTAAGGAAACCGTCAAACCTAAAAATCACTCTTATCTACTTAGTGCCCACCAAAGATCTCATTAATTTGTCAAATGAGATAGACCAATCCTCATTAAAGTGGTCATAAGGCATAATAGTGGATAAGCATGACCAAAGATGATAGAAAGAAGAGGTGGGAAGATGAATGAGATACTTAAGACAAAGGGTAAGAAACCCAAAAATCTCAAATTCATCAAAATACTTGGCACTTGCTTTGAAAGTGTCAAGAGGTGGGCTAAAGTCTTTGAAATTTTCATTGGTAAAATTGTTTTCAAACCCATCCTCAAGACATTTGCTCAAGCCAAACTCAAGTGCCAAGCATAAAGGAATTTCGACCTCAAATATAGGATTGTAAAAATCCTCATCAACATACATGGTCTCGAACAAAGGGGTAAGAGAAACAAAGTCAACAAAATCAATAGATGAAGGATATTCATCCTCAATATAGGATAAAGACTCAAATTTCTCCAAAATGGGCTCCTCAAAAAAATCTAGTTCAACATCCCATTTATCCCCAACTACTCCCATGTTCTCAACAACATCCCCAACATTCTCATCAACAAAATCATCATCATCTATAAGCATATCATAACCATTCATATTCTCATGGGGAAGGGGAACATGATGATAATCAACATGAGATCGAACATAAGGCACATCCACAAGAGAAGAGAATTCCACATTTTCATCTATAGCATCAAACATAGCATAGTCATTAAGTTCAACTCTAGCCCGTGGTCCTCTCTTAGATGTAGCCCAAATAGAATTTCGATCCTCATCGGCACTAGCCATGGCCTCAATTAAATCCCTCGCCTTATCAACACTCAACTCATCAAATGCTCCTCCGCATGATATATTCACAAAGTTTCTAAGTGAAGGAAGCAAATTATCAAAGAAAATAAGCATGATTTGGCAAGGTGAAATACCATGATGGGGACAAGCTCTCAACAAACCCTTAAATCTACCCCAAGTCTCACTCAAAGTCTCAAACTCGCCTTGATGGAAATTATAAATTGCACGAATCCTTTGGACGGTTTTAGAAGGAGGGTAGAATTTGTTCAAAAAGGCTTGAGCTAAGTCATCCCAAGTGCAAAAGGTAGAAGAAGGGTGAGAGTATAACCATTTCCTAACTTCACCCTTAAGACTAAAGGGAAAAAGTATGAGTTTGGTGGCTTGGTCTGATACTCCCTCCATCCTAACAAGAGAACAATTCGCCTCAAATGTCTCTAAATGTTCAATTGCTTCATCATTCTCGAGACCACAAAAGACGTCTTGTCGAATCAACTCAATAAGGCCTACATTAAACTCATAAGATGCTTCCACAACCCCAATATTAATAGGTCGATTAACATGAGTAGGGTTGGGTCTAGTAAGGTCACGTACGCTAGGCATCGTCATGTGTGCACAAAAGGGTGACAATCAAGAGACAAGTCAAAAGATAATAATCAATGCAACACACAAGCATGCAACAAAAATCAAGTAGCAAGTAACCAAGCGTAGTCTAACAAATCTAAAACTAAACTAATATCAATCCGTTGATCTCCCCGGCAACGGCACCATTTTGATAGTCGGGATTTGTCGTCAATCCTACCATCAAATAAACCAACTAACCTAAACTAGAATAGTAAGGGCAAGTCGGGTCGAATCCACAGAGAGATCGGGATCGAGTACTAGGTCGGTCTCAGATTATAATTAGCTACGCAAATCGATTGATAATGGTGAGATTAAACTAGATAGACTAACTAATAAATGCATAAAGGAACTAATAATCTAAAACAATATAAAGAACTAGAATACTAAAGAAACAAAGAGATATGAAATGATGTAATCAAATAAGAAAAAGTACTAAGGGACGATGTCACCCGCGACTTATTCAAATCACGCTAACGAATGCCAAGTATCGAGGAAGTCGGGTTCTCGGACAAGGAAAATGCGCATTCTAGGTCGGTCAACTCCCTCCCGGGCTCATGAGACGACTAATTACTCCGTTTACCTCCCTCCCGGGCTCGTAAGACGGAATCCTAAGGTCTAGGCCGGAGACTCACTCCCGTGATGTTCCCCGAACTAACCCAAGTCAATGAAAAGCACGCTAATCGAAACTAGTGTTAGGGATACCCCGCTCAATTCCCACTCCCGTGTTCAATTAAGTAGAGTAAGGCAAGATAAAGGGGAAGAATCAACAATTAATCCTAATCGACTCTCGTCGATGACCAAGGGACTAAATTCGACCCAAACCCCATAAACCAAGATTATCTATAAATTCCCAACACATCCTCATCCAATCACCCAATTAAACCGATACAAGGCATAAAATCGCGCAATTCAAATAAGTCGGGGCTCCATCGACCCCTAGCGAGAATCTACTCACTACTCATATTTATACTAATAAAAACACAAATAATTACCCTAAACATAATAATAAACATAAAGAAATAATAAAGACAAAAACTTTGACTAATGAAATAAAATTAAACTAATCTAACCTAACACATACTAATTACTCAACATAAAGATAAAATACAAACTTAGAATCATAATACTAAACACAATAAACTATAAAGACATAAACTTTAAGTAATTAATAATCTAAACATGAAATAAGATAAAATTGATTTAAACAAAAGAGAGATGACATTACTTTTTTTTTTTTTTTTTTTTTCGTTGGAAGGTGGGGTATATTATATTAGATCAATTTCCGCCAATGCCAAAATCGCATCCGGAAACGAAGATAAGTACATCAGTTCTTCCCCACTCCTAGCACAAAGACGGGCAGCATGATGTGCGACCGTATTGCCCTCCCGTTTAACATGTAACCAAGTACAACTAAAAAAATCCAAACTAAAACACAAAAGATCCTCAGTTAACAAACCCAGCAGATCCCTCGCCTGTCTGCCTCTCTTGACAGCTTCCACAACAATTTGTGAATCACTTTCCATGGCTACTTTGTCCAGCTGAATGAATCTGGCACACTCCAAAGCCCACTCCAAGGCTTTCGCCTCAGCAGCAACCGGACCCCAATTAGCATGGCACCTTTTGCTAGCAACCAGAACTACTCGACCCTGCCAGTCTCTCCCGACCACGCCGAGCCCCACATCACCATTAGCGTGAATTGCCGCATCAGTATTTATTTTAACCACATCCCTCTCGGGTCTAGCCCACTTCACCGCGCTTGCAGGAAGACAGGAAGAAGGCGTCAACCTTCGCTCCAACCTGACTCGAGAGTATTCCTCAACTAAGGACAGCATGCCACTAATAATCACGTTGGGCAGGGGCGGGTTAGGCTCGAAAACACACAGATTTCGGAAATACCACACAGCCCAGAGCATCGCGAGGAATCGGGAACGAGCCTCACCCTGAACTTCAGCCAGCATCCAGAGCAGACGTCTAGTAAAAGAGGAGGATGGTGCAGCGGCTATTTTGTCATTAAACTCACTCGAGCCCCAAATCTGCTTTGCCGAGTTACATTCAAACATAGCATGATAGATTGACTCAGCTTCGTTTCCGCAAATCCCACACACCGGATCAGAGATACACCGGCGCCTAAATAGGTTCGTCCTCACCCCAAGCGTATTGGAGCATGCTCTCCACAGGAAATGTGAAATTTTAGGAACCGTTTGCAAACCCCAAATCACCTTCCAAACCCCATCCATCGTCGGGTCGTCTACAGTCAGGCCACTAGGATTCGGGTTTCGCGACCCAAGCCAATAAGCCGATCGAACCGAGAACTCCCCATCTTTGCTCGGCCACCAAAATAGAGTATCCTCAGGTAATCGTCGGCTAAGAGGGATGCTAGAAATACTCCTAGCATCACCCGAATTAAAAATGGCCTGCACCAACGTGACATTCCAACTAGCACTGTGCGTATTAATAAGCTCAGCCACCTTCATCGCAGGATCAAACTCAAGATTCGGATGAATAGCCCGAAAACCGCCCGTTCTTGGAATCCAGTCACTCTCCCAAACCCGAATCGACTGTCCATTCCCCACCCGCCATCGAAGACCATCCAGAAGTACGGGCTTTGCGTTCCAAATGCTTCGCCACACGAAACTCGGATCGTGTCCCCTATTCGCAGTCAGAATAGACCCATGTCTGAAGTATCTCGCACGAAACACCTGGCAGACAAGGGACTCGGGTTTTGTGAGAAAACGCCACGCTTGTTTAGCAAGCAGAGCTTGATTGAACACTCCCAGGTTTCTAAACCCCATTCCACCATCACTTTTAGGCCGACACATCTTGTCCCAGGACCACCAGTGGATCTTCCGTTTGGCCTCCGTCGAACCCCACCAAAAACGAGCAATAATCCCATGAATCTCCTGAATAATCCCCTCCGGGACCGAGAACAAACTCATCATATAGGTCGGGATTGCTTGGGCTAGAGCTTTAATAACAACTTCCTTCCCGGGTTTAGACAAGAGACGTTCCTTCCAACCTTGGAGTTTCTTCCATATACGCTCTTTAATACCTGCAAAAATCGCCTTTTTAGACTTTCCGATAATTGTCGGTAGGCCCAAGTATTTTTCATATTTATCCACTTCCCGCACCGCGAGCATATTCTTAATCAAATCTCGACGATTTCCCGTAACTTTTTTGCTAAACATAATTTCGGACTTATTATAGTTAATCTTCTGCCCCGAGGCTCCTTCGAAAACGCTAATAATATTAGCCAGAGTCGAGCACTCCCTTAAGTTAGCCCTAGCAAAAAGAATACAATCGTCAGCAAAAAATAAATGAGATACCCGCGGCGCCCCCCGACAGACTCGAGCCCCATGGATACTTCGGTTCGATGCAGCTTGACGGAGAAGATGTGAGAATACATCAGCGCAAAGAAGGAAAAGGTATGGAGAGATTGGGTCCCCTTGGCGAAGACCCCGGGATGGAGTCACGGACCCCAGCATCGTCCCGTTAACCCGGAATGTATGGGTAACCGAGGTAACACAGCTCATCACCCTTCTAATCCAGTCAACCGCAAAGCCCAGTCGAGTCATAACAGCTTCGAGAAATCCCCACTCGACTCGATCGTAGGCCTTACTCAGGTCAAGCTTTAGTGCAATCGATCCCTCATTACCTTCCCCTCCTCTCTTCATGGCATGAAACGTCTCAAAGGCAATAAGAGCATTATCCGTAATCAACCGACTTGGGGTGAACGCGCTTTGATTTTCGGAAAGAATACCATCGAGGAAAGGCTTGAGTCTATTAGCCAATGTTTTGGATATCACTTTATAAATATAAGAGTATAAGACAATATAGAATGATTAAGGAAAATTAAAAGATTAAACTAATTAAAGTAAATAATTAAAACAAACAAAAAAAAAGGAGGAAGGGAAAAACAGAGGGCTGCGGCTTCCTGCTTCGCTGCTACTCCCCATTTCTTCTAATCTCTACCCTACTGCTTCTACTGTTTCTTTTTTTTTTTACTGCTCCTCTTCTCTAATCTTACTGTCTACGGTGCTCGCTTTTTCCTTTCTTTTTTTTCTATCTAACAGTCCTTTTTTTTTTATTTCTTTTGGTGGGTTGATCTCAAGCCCGATATAATAACCCGGCTCGTCTTCTCTTTTAGTCTTGACCCGTCTTGACTTGTCTCGGTTTTAAGTCAACCCAATCCTTCCGATATCTACAATAGAAACATGGACACGCAGTACCAAAATTCCGAGAAATATAATAAAAAGAACATAGATACACGAGACACGACTAATAAACCAATTAAACCCAAAACGACTAAATAATAGTACAAATGCGGGACAAAAATAGGTAAAATACCGACTTATCATATATATATATATATATATATATATATATATATATATATATATAGTTCCACTTACACGGTATACTCTAATTCAACCCAAGGTTTACATTTATTATAAATAGATAATCCAATTAAAACTTTACATTTCTTTTATGCCAAAAGATTTTACCATACAATCCTTCTATATATATCCTTTTTTTTTGAGCGAATAGATCATTTCATTAATAAAAAAGTCATACGACATCTACAACTTATATCGAAATTAAACGGATACAATGCTATAAAATTTGAATAAAATAAATTCTCGTCAAAACAAAGATCTCTCACTATGATTTTGATCTCCGCTTCTGCAAATCCTCTTTCAACATATGGCTGTTAATGATACAGCTTTTCACAAGAGGGTCTTTGGATCTTCCAAGGTGTTGAGGAGAATCGATTTCATCTAACCAGATAGATTGTAGACGCCAATCTGACATAAATTGAGATACCATACCATGAACGATTGTAACACTGATCTTTCGCGTCCTCTCCGCTATCGTAGAATCAATACCTCTCCTAAAAGAGAGAGTGAAACCAATCAATTGATGAGGACAAAACTCTCCAAAAGAAGAGGACTTATTATAACTAGAATAATAATAACGATACTAATACTAAAGCGATAATATAATAATTAAATTGGGGGGAGGGGGGGCTTACCACCAATTAATGGTGGTAGCCCCAAGATTTTTTTGGAGGCTAGGATTTTTTTGGGAGGGAGGAGAGGAGAAAGGTTTTTCTAATGCACCTATATATATCATTTCTCTATTTACACAAAATATCATTATTTTTTACCCACTTTACTTTGGATGGACCCATAAAACTATTTGATTTAACAAATAATACCCCTACTTATTTACCTAATTTCTTAAAAATTGTGAGAAATTAGGTAAATAAGTAGGGGTATTAAACATTGTCAAATGTAAAACTTGGATTGGAAACTAGAGAGTATATCTGGACAATCGTATTTTCTTTTATAGCTATGAAAATGAGCTAACGACGAGTCAACAAACGATAAGTCGAGCTGAGATTTATTATTCTTTATCTAAACAAACAGTATATGATTCTTGTTTTAAAGCGTGTGACATCAAATTCTTATTCTACAACTTTAAACTAAGAATTGAACTCTTAACGATTATATATTCGTTAAGAGACATAGACAAGCACTAACCAATAGTCCTATATAAGTGATTTGGTTGGGTGTATCTATCGTTTGTGTAAGCAAGACACACCTCTCAAATCACTACACATCCTCTAAATTTTCATAAGGTAAGAATTATTTTTGTGCATGGTTCTTAATTTGAGGGCCTTGCCCGTTAAGCCCGCTGGACATACATGCGAGCCCGCTCATCCGCCCATGCGGCCACCCCTACGGATTCATTGTCACCCTTGAGGCTGTGATTCACGGTCTCATGGATGACACTTTACATTTTACAATAAATAGTAATTATATTTTTTTTAGCTTTGAATGTTAATTTGGAGTATTTATCAAATAAAGTCAGACTCGACGAATAATACATTTAAAAATATTAAAAGTGAAAAAAAATCATAAATTGAAACCTTTGAATAATCTTAATTTGAAAGAATTGATGTTCAAGAGTGTTGTATTATTGTGTGATCATTTTAAAGGCAAGCTAAGCATGGCTAATATGCAAGAACAAGAACGTTTGAGCGTGACCTTGGGCAACAAGGCCCGTTTTCCGATGCGTTTGGAGCGATCTCACGTTTGGACAGGCCCGGCTCTCAATTTTCCGAGAACCCTCCTGCCTAACGGGCCCGCGACGGTCACAGAGTTGGTGGACAAGCGCTCGAAAGCTGTTTGTATCTACACTGGGAAAAATATGTCCGGTTTCGACTGTGCATGGTTGTGTGCATGGGATGCACCTACTCAGGACATAATGCCCATGCGCCCACTTTTTAACAAGGTAGGTAAAACACACAAATTCTTATTGAAGATAGGTATGTTATGTATATCCGTCCGACCATCCCTCAAATATGAAATAGGTCGAATTAATATGCGAGACATAAAACAAAATAACAGACCTAGTCAAGCTACCCTTGACCCGGGTAGCTAGCTTAGGTCGGATTTGATTACTAGAGTGACAAGTCGTCCCACTTGAGCCAGTCATTACCATCATGGTTCAGCCTGACCCGTCGACCACTCCCATAAGATGAGTCTGTTTTAAACTTAAGACGAATTCATGATACGTTGAATTTGAATGTAAATATTCTAAGTTTTGTGATCGATAATATGGTGCGAATGCAGGTATTTGTTATGTGTGGCCCAAAACAAATGATCGATAGTCTGGACTACCATCAAATTGAGATGCGGTTGGACCACTCGAAATCAACTTCCACTTTTGTTGATTCATTTACCAAGACCTGTGCTGATGCCAATATTAATAGCTCCAGCCCGAACCCAATCCCGTTCCTATTCCCAATCCCAAGGCCACAGGAGACGTCTGTTGTTGCCAATTTTGGCCTTACGCCATAAATATTTAAACATACAAACCCTACCTATAACTTTTATTATAATACGTACGAGTATAATAATAATAATAATAATAATAATAATAATAATAATAATAATAATAAAATAGTCCGTAATATAATATGGAGTATAATCGAGGGTATTCCGTATATATTATGATATATTAATACTATACTATGGAGTATATAATACGGAGTAATCTTATAGCGTCTTCGCTTCATGTTATCTGGAAGTGCATACATGATACATGCATGTATATAGTAAACGTATCACTTATACTATTCCTATGTACTTTAATTTACCATGAAGGTTAAATGGAATAATACTACTTCGTGCTTGTATCTAGGTTTGTCTCGTGCCTAGTGATGCGATTTAGCCAGGCTCTTGAATAGGTAACATCGATATGCACATTGTACGTTGAGGTCTCTTAATGTGTATGATGAAAATTATCCCCAGATCGGTAGAATTATTAGAATTAAGAGACTGATTTATAAATGACATACACATTTTAGAAAATGTAATTTAATATGATCATTGATATGATCCGGATGATCATTGATATCATGACGATCCAGATGAAAGTAATTTAATACGGAGTATTTAGCTTGATATATATATATATATATATATATATATATATATATATAATCCGACTTTACAACAAAATGAATTAAGAAATAAAATTATGGCCAAAACCTACAATTTTGATATGACCATTGATTTATTTTAGTACGGACTAATAATTTGTAGCTAATATTCTATTTTTCACTTCCTCGAAATCAAGCCACAAGTATGTATATATATGCTTGTTTTATTGCAAAACAAAAAGTAATATTCGTAACTCTTTTATAGTCTTATGTGAGATCTCTCGTATTGGTTTTATATTATTTTACACATGGTAATGCAATTGAGGTCAGATCTCGTCATCTCGGTCTACTATTTGTTAAAATGGACAAATTTCATCCACTTGAAAGCTACCCCATCAGATCCATACATTATTCATTCACAGAAAAATGTATAAATAAGCAACGCGCGCTATGATGAAAAATATGTCATTCTAAAAGAGATTATTGTTTCAATTGCAAGAAGAACGTGTTTTTTTGGTCCAAGGAAATGGGCACCTAATCAGTTAGTCGTATTTCGTAGAGGAAATGGGGGGTTCAAATCTAAGTTAGGACGTATTATCCACAGTAGTTTCGTTCTAACCACTAATAAACTAAAACACATTTTCGATAAATAGGTGAGAATATGGCAATGCATAATTTTAATATCGCAACATTTTTTTATTGTCAATTTATTATTAAATTATTTTAAAATCGTAATAATTATTTATTATTACATTATCATTATGAATATATGATAAAGTGTATATATCCGAATACATAGACCGGCGTCATTATTTTAGTAAATAGTATAATTATAATAATTATACATTATTATTTTTATTATTATCATTATGAATATATGATACAATATAAATATCCGAATACATAGACCGGCGTCATTATTTTTAGTAAGTAGTATAATTATAATAATTATACATTATTTTTATTTTTATTAATTAAGTAGTATGCTTCATTGATTACTCGAAGATTGCATCGAGATTAGCACTGCCGGGTTGATGAGTGATTTTTGCATACGGTGGAGAAGAAGATGAAGCTTTCTCCAAATTCTTTAGGACTTGATCCCATGTCATATGGTCGATCACGTTCTTAGAGCCACGAACAACAAACACCTACAAAATCAAAATGTTGACGTTAATAAAATTTTAATTAATAAGAAAAGAATCACGGTAATGTTTTTGATATACAAAGTATAACGATATTTTTTAATCATAACTTCTTTGATATATATTGAAATATAATTTCATCTATTTTTTAATATAATTTTCTTCTGTGTATAATTACGTTAAATAATCCGTGTAGCTACATGATACTTCGATATAAAAAAAAGTGTGATATCGTACCCTGTTTGGAGAAACATTGGGGGAATAGTTAATAGGTGCATCAAAAGCGACGATCATTGCATATTGCACTCCTGTGTTGGTTGGACCGGAGTACTGAACCGCGGCCATGGAACCGTTTCTGCCAGGCTGATGGGTCAACTTACAAAACGCATTAGCCGGAAGAGTAGGTGGAAATATGCCTGTTCCGGACCAGTTGATGAACCGGTCCATATTGATATTGGCAGCCCCCTTGTTACCAAAAGTTGCAATTGTCATCAATTGCACGTTCTGCTTTTCATCACTCGAAACCTTCACTTGTTGCTCGGAAGCCATTCCTGTACGTTAGTTATACAAGAAGTTTACGAGAGGAGGAACGTAGCTAGAAATGAAATTTTTTCGTGGTAATAAATTTATTTTTGATGATTTTATAATTTTCACTACAGTATTATGTTCAGAGATTTCCGAGTAACAAAAAATTTAAATTTAACTATTTTTTCGAGATTAAGGGCAGTCCCCGCATGAGAGGACCGATGTTACTAGGTTAATTAGGATTAGTACCATAATAGTCGTATACTCCTTCCAATAATCCATTCTAAACAACTTAAAATCAAATTTACAATAAGAGTTTGTTTGGTTCAATGCGGGAATATTGAATTATCGGGAATTTACATTTCAGGTGAATTAGTAAAACGTGTTTGGTTCGTATGCTGGAACTCAATTCATGCAGGAAGTTTAACTTACCAAGAGGAGCCTTGGTAAGCAACTTCCCACGTGATGGAGAAAGTAACTTCATGTGGTAAATTCAACTTCCCATGGTTTGGCAACCAAACAATAGACTATTTTTCAACTTCTCATGGATTCCAATTTCCCATGAATTAAAATGACAATCAAACGAACCATAAAATGATCTTGATTATATTTACTTAAATCTGTAAAATTCAAATATAAAACAAACATATGTACACACTTTTGTTGTATAAAGATATTTCTAGAAATTTATAATTTCAACACGAAAAAAATATAATACGGAGTATATAAATAGAGAAAAATGTGATCAAATGAGTAGCTTTGAAAGAATTATATTAAACCAGGCGAGGGTGTATTTATATAATGTGTATATGTATTTACAATGCACTAAACACAATAATATGATAATATCAGCAGTGTTTCTTACCTATATGAATCTGGGTTTTCTCTTGATTAAAAACTTCGATTTTGGTTGAGAAAATATTGTGGTTATCGGCTGCTTTTATAGATCATCCTTTTGCGTTTTATTTACGCGTAATTTGTTGGAATTTTATAAAGTTGAGTTACTTTTTATTTTTCCTACTTTAATTTAAAAATAAGTTGTAGTTGATATAATAATATTCAATTCTGTTTTCAAGTTTTGGAATATTTTTAAAAAGAATGTTGTGTGCTAAAGGGTCCATGCCTTGTTGACATGTACTTTTTTTTTTTTTTTTTTTTAAGTAAATATCAATATCATTAAAAACCGTACAAGTCATCCGATATCTATAAATAATGTCAAATTGACTTGAATATAAATTTGTAAAAATAAATAAAGAATATCTTAATACTAGATGATCATAACATGTATGGTGTTGTAACAGTGTTCATGATCCGCAATAGTACGATATTGTCCGTTTTGGATCGAATCCTCACGGATATACTTTTGGATCGTGTTATTAAGAATTTGGTAACAGTAATAAAAATTGGCCAAACACAATTGATTCTTCTTCCGTTTTCCAGAAGAAGCATGTTGCACCTCATCGCAAAATTGGCCAAAGACAAAATAATGGAGACAAGTTGTCCATGATATATATATATATATAGTCTAAATTTATCTCATCTGATTCTTTTTTGTTTCAAAACATTGACTGTACAAATAATTCTTATAACCTAATCGAATACTCGAAGTTGTATCCAACTAGAATCTTCTCCATTTTTTCTCCACAATCTTGACTTTATTCTGAGAAGATGTATTGCAATAAAAGAACGAAGAAAAGCATAGGATTCTTTTTTCAAAAGAGTGATATAAAATTCTTATTCTATAACTTTAAATTAGAAAACGAACCCTAAATATATGCGTAATATTTTACTCCGTAGATGCGTCATGGTTAAGCACTAATGAATTCCCTATATAGGTGACTTGGTTAGCTGCATAGTTTTCACACCTACATTTATATAATCCCCCAATTTTCCGAGGTAAGCAAATTTATTTATACAGTTAATTTTCATTGTGACGGTACTATCTGTTATATCCTTATAACGGGTAAAATAATAATCATTGTTTAGTTAGGTAAGAACAAATCAATGATATTTCCTATGTGGTTTACTTTCTGTCTTTTCTATCTAAACGAGTATTATTTGATCCGTCACACTAATACTCCGTATGATGGATAACTCCATTACAAATAAGAATTTGTGTTATTTAATTTATATGGTACGTGGTTACATATACAAGAAAAAAATTAACCGAGGTAGATTTGTGGACAAAAAATTAAATTATATACTCCTAGTTTGAAATGAAGGTTGATTAATTTGATAATTAAATAGCAGAGTAGGTGATGAAATTAAATCAAAGTAATAATAATGTTGTGATGTTTGATAAGTCGGTATTTTACCTATTTTTGTGCCACATTTAATTTATACTCTTATTTTGTCGGTATGAGATCTCGATTTGCTTATATTTAGTCGTTTTGGGTTTGTTTAGCTAATTAGTCGAATCTTAGATAAATAATGTGAAATCGTGTTATTTCTCGAGAATTTGGTACTGTGCGTCCACATTTGTATTTGTAGGTACCAATACAACGAAACGAGTCAAGACGGAAAAAAACGAGTCAAGACGAACCGAACTTAAAGAGAAATAGTGAAAGGTCAAGTGGACCTTGGACCCACTTCAAATCTCCAGCTCTCCTTCACCTCATCCTCTTCGATTCCCCCTGCAATCAACACCACCATGGCACCATTATCATCACATTCAATTTCTCCATCTCTCCACCACTACCATCAATCAAATTAATCACATCATTTATCATTAATCTCCAAATCAATCACCATTTTCGACCCATATCAAGCTCCATACCCAAAGAGCCGTTGGTCTTGGTCTTCAATCAAGGGATTCTTGATTAGTTATTTCCATATATAAAAACTAGCTGTTAGACTTTAATCTTTTCCATATTTACAAGATCTTGGGATAGCTTATAAATAGTGACTAGCACATATTGTAAAAGCACAATTAAGCAAAATATAATATCAATTGCAATATTTTTCCATATAACGATTTATATCATGGTATCAGAGCAAGGTTCATAATTCCCTAAAAAAAAAAAAATCTCTGTTTTCTCTTTTGATCAATCACTATGACAAATTCCAGTGAAACAAAACAAGATTCCAATCCCTCGTATACGATCGTTCATAACGAAAATCCAGGAAGCAACATAACTCAAGTTGCTTTCAATGGCAATAATTACGACGAATGGTCTCGATCCTTTACTCTTGCCCTCCTTGCGAAAGGCAAACTCGGATACATCGATGGCACAATAGTTAAACCGGCTGAGTCCGCATCTAATTTTGAAACATGGAGGTCCACCAATGCTTTGGTCACCTCTTGGATCTATAATTCCATCGAGACAAGTTTACGAAAATCAATATCATACCGACCCGAAGCTAAGAAGGTATGGACCAATATCAAAGACCGATTTTGTCAAGTAAATGATGCCCGAATATACCAATTGCAGGTCGAATTATTTGGCTGCCGTCAAGGACCCACCGAGTCTCTCATGTCATACTACGGCCGTCTCACCGCAATTTGGGACGAAATAATGGAATACGATCCTCTGCCATCTTGCTCGTGCGCCTCTTGTTCATGTGATTGGGTAACTATAATGGATGCTCGGAGAGAAAAGAAACATGTTCGAGACTTCTTGATGGGTCTCGACGATCGCTTCGACAATGCTCGCTCTCAAATAATTGGTATTAATCCCCTTCCTAAGTTAGATCTTGTTTACAATCGTCTTTTACAGGTCGAAGGGGTCCGTAATTTTTCTCATATTCAACTCGACCCTAAACCTGGACCTATGGCATTTGCTACCCGGACCACACATGGGAATCGATCTCAGGGGGGAACTCATACTGACTATAAACCCAATTCTCGGTCTGACCAAAATAATCGTTCTGGTCAGACGAATAATACTCGACCACGTTGTATTGCGTGTAATCGCTCTGGCCATTTATATAAAACTTGCTTTCGTGTGACCGGTGATTTCCCGGAATGGTGGGGTGATAGACTACGCGACCTGATTTACGTAGATACAAGTGATATAAATAATCCCGTTGTGATACCAAATGACCGTGGGAGGGGCAATAATCGCGACAAACGACCCACTTCTGGATCCAACCCACGAGTTCACATGGTTAGCGGACAAACTTCCTCCGGACCCTCTGCTTCCGACAACCTGGATATCAATAGTCTCACACCCGCTGAAATAACTGATTTGACTCGGTTGTGGCACTCGCATCAAGCCACTTCCAGTGAACGTCTCAATGGTAATGTACCTCTTTCTTCTTGGATCATTGATACCGGGGCATCCCACCATATGTCGGGATGCCTATCTCATTTTTCTAATATTCGTAACATGACCCCAATGTTCGTTGGACTTCCAAATGGCGATCTCACGAAAGCTACTAAATGCGGTGATATATTCCTATCATCTCGACTTATTTTAAAAGATGTATTGTATGCAGAAAATTTACAATGTCATCTTCTTTCCGTCTCAAGTTTACTTCTTGACGAATCTCTAACTATTCAATTTTCTCAAAAACTGTGTCTCATCCAGGACCGTTCCTCGAAGATGCTGATTGGTGCGGGTGAGCAACGTGAGGGGCTCTACTATTTAAAGGGTGTTCATACTGACAATGTCAAGGCTCATATGGTGTTCTCATGATACGGTCGAGCTTTGGCATCGGAGGTTGGGGCACCCCTCCACTAATATTTCTCGTTTTTTACCATTTATTAATCAAACAACTCGTAATAATTCCTCTTTTTTAAGCACAACATGTGATATTTGTCTTCGGGCAAAACAAACTCGTGCACCGTTTTCTTTAAGCTCCAATAAAACCGATTCACCTTTTGATCTTGTTCATTGCGATTTATGGGGTAAATACTCCGAAAATGGGTCATGTGGCTCTCAATATTTTTTAACTATCGTCGATGATTTTTCTCGGTCTACATGGGTTTATCTTTTTCGTCATAAAAGCGATACCAAGCAAACTTTACTAAATTTTTTTGCTATGATTGACCGACAATTTCAACGAAAAATTAAAATTTTACGTAGTGATAATGGTACCGAATTTACATGTCTTCAAAATTTTTTTACTACCAATGGCATATTATTCCAAACTTCCAATGTCGATACGCCACAACAAAACGGTAGGGTCGAACGCAAGCACCGTCATATTTTAAACGTTGCTCGTGCCTTATTATTTCAAGCTAGCCTACCCGTATTTTTTTGGGGCGAATGTGTTCTTGCCGCGGTCCATTTAATAAATCGTACCCCAAGTAATATTCTTAATGGTAAAACCCCTTATGAAACTCTTTTTAATAAAAATCCTTCTATGGAAAATATTCGTATTTTCGCGTGTCTATGCTACGCGAAAAATTTGAATCGAGCCCGAGATAAATTCGCTTCACGAAGTCGAAAATGCATTTTTATTGGTTATCCTTTTGGCAAGAAAGGATGGAGAGTTTATGACCTCGATACCGGAGATTATTTTGAGTCTCGCGACGTTGTTTTTGTTGAAAATGAGTTTCCATATCAGGCCACTAATATTCATGACACAAATGCTATTTCTCAATCTCTCGACACCAATGCTCTTACTTCTATTGATGATATCATTTTGATTAAAAACAAGCCCGGTGAGATTACTCACAACTCCAGTCTTCACGACACAACACCCTCTGACCCTCACACCTACGAACCCGTCAATGACCTGAACACGAATTCATCCAAAACGACTGATGCGCCCGACCCATCCCTCTCCTCGGATACATCAGATATGGGTCGTGGGCATCGCCAAAAATTTCCCAATTCTCGTCACAAAGATTTTGTCAAAACTGTTCGTCCCTCATCACACTCACTCGTTGCCTCCTCATCATCTTCAGGTACCAAATTTCCGATTTCTAACTACGTTGCTTATGCTAAATTTTCTACTAACTATAAAGCTTTCTTGTCGGCCGTGACCAAGGGTTACGAGCCTAGTAATTTCATTGAAGCGATGCAGGTACCCGAATGGCAACAAGCAATGAAACTCGAACTTGATGCCCTTGAAAAAAACAACACATGGACTCTCGAACCCCTTCCTCCAAACAAGAAGGCAATTGGATCGAAGTGGGTCTACAAAATTAAGTACAACGCGGACGGGACCATCGAACGCTATAAAGCCCGTTTGGTCGTAATGGGTAATAGACAAGTCGAAGGTGTTGATTATAATGAGACATTCGCACCAACCATCAAACTTGTCACCGTTCGTACACTCTTAGCCATTGCCGCGATCAAGAAATGGACTCTCCATCAAATGGACGTCCACAACGCCTTTTTACACGGTGATCTTACGGAAGAGGTATACATGAAACCACCTCCGGGGTTCTCCTCCTCAGCCAATGGGAAAGTTTGCCGTTTGCGAAAATCCTTATATGGCCTCCGACAAGCTCCTAGGTGTTGGTATGCTAAACTCGCTTCCGCTCTCATTTCTTACGGTTTTACCCAATGTCCGTATGATCATTCCCTATTCTCCATGCTTAAATCTACTACCGAAGTTCACGTTCTTGTCTACGTTGACGATCTTGTCATATGTGGAAACGACACAGCTCTTATTGATCGGTTCAAGTCTTACTTAAGCAAATGCTTTCATATGAAAGATTTGGGAGCTCTCAAATACTTTCTTGGTCTTGAAATAGCTCGCAATGACACTGGCATCTTTATCTCACAACGCAAGTACGCACTTGATATATTAACCGAGACCGGATTACTTGGCTCCAAACCCACGCATGTTCCTATGGAACCAAATCATCACTTAGGCCTCTCCACTGCCGCCCTTATGAAGGACCCTCACCCATATCGACGACTTGTGGGTCGCCTTGTTTACCTTACCATTACTCGACCTGAACTAATATACTCGGTCCATATTCTTGCTCAATTCATGCATGCACCCACCACAAAACATTGGGAAGCAGCACTAAAAACAGTTCGGTTCTTGAAGAAATCACCCGGGCAAGGTATTTTACTTCGGGCCAATACTACTCTTCAACTCGAAGCCTATTGTGACGCAGATTGGGCCGCATGTCCTACAACTCGACGCTCTCTTACAGCCTATCTCGTGTTTTTGGGCTCCTCACCTATTTCATGGAAAACAAAGAAACAAACGACGGTCTCTCGTTCGTCCGCCGAAGCTGAATATAGAGCTATGGCGCATACAACCTGTGAGCTCAAATGGCTTCAAGGTCTCCTCGGTTTTCTTGGAATTACACATACTCGCCCTATTTCCCTCAAATGTGACAGTCAATCTGCTTTATATATTGCACGAAATCCGGTCTTCCACGAACGCACCAAGCATATCGAAGTTGATTGTCATTTTGTTCGTGACGAAATACAAAAAGGCACCATCTCCCCGAGCTATGTCCATACAAAGCACCAACTCGCAGATATCTTTACTAAAGCTCTAGGTCGTGCTCCGTTCGATGAATTGTTGTCCAAGTTGGGCGTCTCGAACCCCCACGCACCAACTTGAGGGGGGGGGGGGGTATCAAGCTCCATACCCAAAGAGCCGTTGGTCTTGGTCTTCAATCAAGGGATTCTTGATTAGTTATTTCCATATATAAAAACTAGCTGTTAGACTTTAATCTTTTCCATATTTACAAGATCTTGGGATAGCTTATAAATAGTGACTAGCACATATTGTAAAAGCACAATTAAGCAAAATATAATATCAATTGCAATATTTTTCCATATAACGATTTATATCAACCCATTCTCCCACCATTATTGAGCAGCCGCGACCGCCACCTGCTCCGTCGATACGACGGGTCCGACCAGCTACTCCGGCCGTCACTCCGTTGATGCTCCGCCGTGCACCCAGCTCCTCGTCGCCCTCTGCTTTGCTTCCTGAGCCACGCATCACCACATGGACCACCACACTATGACCAACAGAAGCATCGTGCCCTTTGTCGACGGTCGACCTCCGGCGAAGCTCCGTGTTCTCTTTATTGATTTGGTGTTTGGCTGGTGATTTAACTTCAATAGAAAATGACGATTTACCCTTTGTTTTAGTTCTCTTCATTTCATTTAAGTGAGGGACATTTAAGTCATTTCTTTTGTTTTGTGAGAGGTTTAAAGGAACAAAACCCTCAATTGTGACTTGTAGGGATTGAGGCAGAGTAGTAGAACGCAGCAGCAGTAACTTTCCTCTGTTTTCCATTTTTCTTCTTATTTTTTTTATTAGTTTTAATTAATCTAATCATCACATTCTTCAATTTCCGAGTTCTTTAATTCCTTCTCTTATGGTATAATTCTCATCTCTCTCTTTTTATTTATTACTCCCTCCGATTCATTGGAATCGCAACATTTACTATTCACACAAAAAATAAGGAAAGTGAATTGGTGGATCACAATAGGGATGTCAGGTAAGATTAAGTAATATAATAATATTAGATTGAATATTTTGGAATATAGTAATGAAAAGTGAAGGGTAGGTTAGTCATTTCATAAGTAAAATATGGCCCAAAATGGAAATGTTGCAAAGCTGATGAATTTGCAAAAAACGGAATACGTTGCGAATCCAATGAATCGGAGGGAGTATCTATCTTTATGTTTTGGGTCTATGTTAGATTAATAATTAATTACTTCAAAGTTATTATCTTTATCGATTAATTGTGTTTAGTTTTATAATTCTATCTTGTGGGTTTGTGAGTAGTTATTATGTTTTGACTAATTTGTTTGTTTTATGTTACATTAGTTTTATTTTATTTCATTAATCAAAGTTTTAGTCTTTATTGTTTGATTATGCTTCCTATTATGTTTAGAGTAGTTAATTGTGTTTTGATTAATATAATTATGGATAGTGAGTAGATTCTCACTAGGGGTCGATGAATCCCCGACTTATTTGAATTGCGCGATTGTATGCCTTGTATCGGTTTATTTGGGTGATTGGATGAGGACGTGTTATGGATTAATGGATTAACCTTGGTATTTGGAGTTTGGGTCGAATCTAATCCCTTGGTCATCGACGGGAGTCGATTAGGGTAGATTGTCGACTCTTCCTCTTTATCTTCCCTTACTCTACTTAGTTGAACACGGGAGTGGGAATTAAGCGGGGTATCCCTAACACTAGTTTCGATTAGCGTGCTTTTCATTGACTTGGGTTAGTTTGGGGAACATCACGGGAGTGAGTCTCCGGTCTAGACCTTAGGATTCCGTCTTACGAGCCCGGAAGGGAGGTAAACGGGGTAATTAGTCGTCTCATGAGCCCGGGAGGGAGTTGACCGACCTAGAATGCGCCTTTTCCTTGTCCGAGAACCCAACTTCCTCGATACTTGACATTCGTTAGCGTGATTTGAATAAGTCTTGGGTGACATCGTCCCTTAGTACTTTTTCTTATTTGATTACATCATTTCATATCTCTTTGTTTCTGTAGTTTTCTAGTTCTTTATATTATTTTATATTATTAGTTTCTTTATTCATTTATTAGTTAGTCTATCTAGTTTAATCTCACACTATCAATCGATTCGCGTAGCTAATTCATAATCTGAGGCCGACCTAGTACTCGATCCCGATCTCTCTGAGGATTCGACCCGACTTGCCCTTGCTATTTTAGTTTAGGTTAGTTGGTTTATTTGATGGTTAGATTGACGATAAATCCGGCTATCAATGTTTGATTAAAGGAACCAAGCCATGGCTACTGAGCAAGCCCAACAAACTTTGACCCTCACCATGGTTTGAGCCCGGCAATTTACGTTGGATATAATGCGGCCGGTCTCCCTCGTGCATGGTTGTTAGCATTCGATGCACCTGCACCTGTACCTGCACCTGCTCCTGGTATGATAGCTCAAAACAAGGTCAGAAATAACACAAATTCTTGCTTTACACAAACATATACATGTACTACAAAATATAAAAACTGAGCATGTCCACGAGCCCAAGTGCCCTACCCGATGATAACCCAACCAAGTTCTCTACGCATAGAATGTAAATAAAACTGTAACAATTGAGCCTCAACTATATATAATCGTTTTAAGATTTTGATTGAGTTGTTTCATTTAACATATATATACTCCTTATGTGTTTCAGAATGATAAAAAATGTGTCTACCCTTGTAAAATGATCGATGATTAGAAACATACATCCGAGAAGAAGTTTATATATACGTACACCTGTCTGTCTAATGATTTTTAGTTGTAAAAGTTTGTAATGTGTTAATGCAGGTACTTGTGACGTGTGGTTCAAAAGAAAGAATTGATAGTTTGAGCTTCGATGAGATTGAAAAAATGTTGGACATCTCGCAAACAACTTCTGTGTATGGTGAATTAGGTACCAGGACCCATGCTGACGCCACAATTAATGACCTGGTTTCAGAAAATACTGCTGTTGATTCCAGTTTTGGCCTTCTCCCTTCAACTTGAACCCACACACAAATCCGGCCTACTACTCCTAAATAATAATAATAATAATAATATGTGGTGTTGCCTAGTGTTAAAACTTATGGTCATTGCTTAAACTTGCTATACATAATACAGAGTACTACATACATGAAGGCCAGGTTAAATAAATTTATTGATGGATGTATAAGTAAAATTATTTAATAAACTTGTTCCATCATTTTGAGTGCTTTTAATTTCAATGATAATCAAATTAAAGTGGTGCAGTGGCTAAGTTACTGGCCTTCAAATCAATAAGTGGTGGGTTCGACTATTTGCTAAATTCAGAACTGTGGGGATCAAACGCAAGACCTCTAATCTTTTATATATTAAAGCCAAAGAAAATACTCGCACCACATTCACCCACATTAGCATCCTACGTGGAGTACACGTGGAATCTGACGTGGCAATTAAAAAAAAAATGCAATTTCAGTTATTATTAATAATAAAATAATAATAGTGGGCAGTTTATTTATGCAGTTGAGAGAAGTTATAATAATAGTGGGTAGTTTTTTATGCAGTTATGTCTAATTTATTATTCATTTTTTAATTTTTGACAAGTTCTACTCTATAAATTCACATTCACTCATATATTTATTTCATTTCTTTCCTGATTCAAAGATTCTTCACAATGTCTTTCCAATACAAGGTGGTCACAATTCCACAAATTTCAGAATCAACAAAATCAATACAAATAACAGTCCGCATTATGAGAAAGTGGCTACGTACGTCCAAAAAACCAGATACTGATCCACAGCAAATAGGCCAAAAACCGATAATTTACGGAGTTGAGCTCATCTTGGTGGACAGCACAGTAAGTACTACCACCCACTTAGTTTGAATCTTAATTTAAGTTACAGTTTAATGGTATGTTGTTTTAAAAGATTTACAAAACCCTATTTTAGTTTGATGCACTATTTTTCTTCTCTCAGGCAACATTGTCGAACTTCAACATGAATCAATATGTGCTTATCCATCTTTCACAAAAAGTCGAGTAGACAATGTAACGCTACAATTAGAGGCCCGACAAATGAGTCGTGTACCCTTCTAAGAGCATATTATAGTCAGACTCAACCATGCAAAATGATGGATGTGCACACTTATCATTGATATTTTTTATATTTAGAACCGAATTGCTCATCATCGAGAAGTATGACCAACCTGCAGTAGCATCAGAAACAATTACATTAATTACATTAATTACAATAGAACAATTACGTTAATTTCTGTTATTGTGCATTTTCTAACAAAACCGATGTTTCTTTGTACATAATCAGGGCGCCACAATTCAAGCATCGATCAAACAAAGATTAGTAAAAGCATTCAATAACGGGATCAAGGAGGGACATATCTACAATATTTCAAAGTTCTTGGCCTCATCCAATATTGGGACAGAAAAGGCTACTGCTCATACGAGCAGAATATGGTTCGAATTCAGCACTAAAGTGATGGAATTGCATCCAGATCCAAACATCCCAATGTGTGTGTACAAGTTCATTAACTATGACGATATTATATCTGGAAACATCCCCAATGACTTATATATGGGTGAGTACTAAAAATACTACCAAAATATTCAGTTTTATGTGGAGATAAATTTTTATTATTTTACTTATTTCTTAATATTGCAGATGTGATTGGTAAATTCATTCATTACAACCCAATTCAAACATCAGGAAAGGGCTACAATTGGACTACAATTGTTCTAGAGAACACACAGTTAGTAACCCTTACAATATCGAAATTATTTATCATCCTTTGTATTATTCTCACAATAGTTATTGAGTGCAGGAAAGAACAGATATCATGTTCAGTGTTCGGAGAATTTATATCAGACATAATTCAAATTGTCAACCACTTCATGCAAAAAGATAGACCGGTTGTAGTACTAATGCATGTCAAACGCAATGTGTGGAAGGGTCTGAACTATATATCCTCCTGACTTAAGAAATTGTCATCTTCTAATTAGTAAAGAACAATTAATAATAGCAAATGTTATTGTCCGTCAGGTGAAGTTAGTGTTACAACACGTGACGCATCTAAGATTTTAGCCAACCCTAACATTGAAGAGGTGTTAGAATTTCAGAGAACGTAAGTACATATCTCCCCTAATTTAGTATAGTTCGTTCTGATAATACGGTGTAAATTAATTACCCATTGTTATTTCAGCTACCCACCCCTCGGAAGGACCCGACAGATGGAAGACAAGTCTGCAACCGACATGTGACTCTCGCAGCATACTCAAGGGAGCGATATGCAAGACAATGACAGAAATTAAAAACAGCCTAAAGGTATACGTTATTGTTCAGCACTCTTTATGTTATATTAGTGGCAACCCATGTAAAAAAATGTACACAATAAAAAAATTGAATCATTTAAATAACTGTAAACTAAAAAAAACTTACGCAGGCTGGGGTTTTTGTTACACTGGCTACCATTTACGAGATGGACACATCAAAAGACTGGTGTTATCCTTCATGCGGCGAGTGCAGGTTTAAGACGTCACAGATGGAGGACGGAATGTGGTACTGTCAAACAATAGACTGTCAAGTTAATGGTCAAGGGATGAAGGAACCCACGATGAGGTACGACAAAAAAATACGTTTTTTGACCATCCAATTTCTTACCTAACTATCACAACCAATTCTTTTAAGCAGATACAAGGCCAGATTCACGGTGTTTGACGACATATGTGAATTCGCCGAAGTTATCATTTGGAACGAACAAATGGCAAAACTTATAGGAAAGAAGGCGGATGATACTAAAAGAGAAAACGGTAAGAGTTTGTTCCGTCCCAAATTTTTGCATTACCTAAAAGTAACTACATAACTAACATATCACATAAACGTAGGACTCAAGCCCAAGTGGTCTACCTCCCCAAGAATTCAACTCTATCATAGAGAAAGAATACCTTTTAAAAATCATAATCACAGAAGATTACAACATCAAACAAAATTCAAAGTGCTATGGAGTCATAGATATTTGTGACGATGAAGCAAAGAAGATGGAATGGAGAAACCTAATGTCTACACAATCAAAAACACATACGGTATTCAACTGAACATTATCATAACCAGTACGTATCTCATAAGACGATTCTGTGTGTCTAAGTAACAAAATAATATGTGCAGGCAGTGGAGGTGGTAGACAATGACAGTGCAGGAAGTATTGCGTCGGTCTCAATGGCATCAAAGAATCGTGTTGTAGAAACGGTAGATCATAGTTTCACTACTCTTATTATTAGTTAGTTGTTTATATTACTATAAGTTAGACGCTCAATTGGATAAATTCAAAATGCAATATAATGAAAGTACCGATTACGTATCAATTATTGTCTCAACAGAACTTTGTTGTAGGAATGTATTTCCGATATTACGCTGCCGATCGACCTTACCACCCCAAATGAGGCAATCATGGTGATAACTCGTGATTTTACCTATTTTTGTCCCACATTTTTACTCTTATTTAGTCGATTTTATATCTCGATTGTCTATTATCGAATCATTTTATCTTTAATTAGTTAATTAGTCGAGTTTAGCTTAGTTAGTGTCATTATATTATATTTCTCGGAATTTTGGTACTGCGTTTCGATATTTGATTTTGTAGGTACCGACCCGGAAGAATCGAGACGATCAAGACGGGTCAAACCCGATTTTGACCTTGACCATTCTCCCCCTTCACTCTCCTGCTCTCCTTCACTCACCATCAATCCATCATCACCGTTCATCACTTCATCATCATCATCAATCACCATTAAAACTCCACTCAATCCATTATCATACCTCCATCCCAATTCAATTTCATCTTCTTCCCTCCAATCCAATTCAAACAATCACTCACCATTATCAATCACACCATCTCGCCGGACCGCCTCCTTCATCGCCACCACCGGCAGCCACCATGGCTCCGTCCATCTCCGGTCAGACTCCACCGCCGACATCATCTCCGACCTCAGAACCAGGACCGGATCCCGACCAAGCACCAGCAGCTCGCCGGCGTCGACGTGCGCAGCCACACCCGATCGACCGTGCGTAACCGGGACAGGGGAGAAGTGGCCGTGCGAAGTCCACCGTGTTCAACCAACTCACCGTGCTATCTCCGTCTCTCTCGATTAATCTGAAGAACTTGGGTTTTGATTTTGAAGTTAAATGACGAAACAACCCTTGCTCTTACTCTAATTTGATTCCATTTAAATGAGGGCAGTTTGGTCTTTTTGATTTTATGTGATATTTATATCAAAACACCCTCATTTTTGTAAAAAAGGTAGGCTGTGAGATAGAGATTAGAAATAGAGGGTTTAGGGGTAGTAGAAAGACGCAGCAGCAGCAAGCTTCAATTTCCCATCTTTTTCTTAATTTTAATTAAATTTCTTTTAATTAGTTTAATTATTCCGTTCTTCAACTTTCGGGTTCTTCAATTCCATCCTTTTTGGTATAATTTTTATCCCTTTTCTTTTATTATTTTGTTTATCTTTATTTTTATGTTTATGGTATATTTAGTTAGTAATTAGTTTAAAGTTATAATCTTTATCGTTAATCGTGTTTTGTAATGTTATTTTACCTTTGTGTTGTTTGTTTATGTGTAGTTTATGTTAGTATTAAGTAAAGTTTCCTTCTTTATCATTTCATTATGTTATATGTTATGGTTAGTTTAGTCATTAGTGTGTTTTGTGTTGTGTTAATTATGCTTAGTGAGTAGTGTCTTTTCTAGGGCCCGATTGAACCCCGGTATGTCTCGATTGTAAGTTTGGAATTCCGTATTTGGATTGTTCGGGATATACGGAGGAGGATAGTTTGGGATTCGGGAATCGACTTGTTTTTGGGTTGTGTTTGAACCCTTGACCCTTGTCCACCGACGGGAGTCAGTTAGGTCTAGGTAGTAAAACTCGCCCCTTGACTTGCCTTGCCCCGCCTAGTTGAACACGGGAGTGAGAATTAGGTAGGGTACTCTAACTTTCGGTTTAGACTCTTCACCTTGGGAGAGGGGAGAGAAAGGAACGGGATTAGACGCGTACTTAATGACCTAGGACCTTGGGTTGAGTACCACGGGAGTGGACTTATTCGATTGACCTAGGAACTCGACTCACGAACCCGGGAGGGAGGTGATCGAGTTTTACTTAGTTGGACTACGAGCCCGGGAGGGAGGTAGTCGACCCTTAGAGGCGTACCACTCATCCTAATATCCCTAGCAACCCATTATCGGTGTTCCTTGCTTATGATTATGATATGTCGGTGGTTAAGTCGGACCCTAGGCCTTTAATTATTATTAGATCATCATTCTTGTTATTTGTTTGATTTTTAGTTTACTTTTGCATTTCTTAGTTAGCTTAATTAGTCTAATTTCACCCTTGATAATTGATTCGCGTAGCTAATTTGTAATCCGAGACCGAACTAGTACTCATTCCCGATCTCTCTGAGGATTCAACCCGACTTACCCTTGCTATTCTAGTTTAGGTTAGTTGGTTTATTTGATGGTAGGATTGACGACAAATCCCGGTCATCAAAATGGCGCCGTTGCCGGGGAGATCAACGGTTTGATATTAGTTTAGTTTTAGATTTATTAGACTACGCATTGTTACTTGTTACTTAATCCTTGTGTGTTGGTCTGTCTCTCATCTTGTGGCTTGTCTTTTGATTGTCACCTTTTGGCCCAATGGAGGCTATTTTTGAATTCTCTCAATATGACAATGAACCATTCCATGAATACCTTTCTAGGTTTGAGAATTATGTTGAATATCTTGGTTCTTGTGGTTATTATTTCTCCGATTCGGATTTAGGCTATGTTGTCTATGAGGGTATGAATTTGGAGACTCGGGAATGGGCTTGTTACTTGAGTGAGGGTAGATCTTTGGATTTAGATGAGTACTTGAGTTTCTTGAGGTACATGGCATCTCAATCCTTAGAAACCCAAACCTTGACCCTTGAGTCTAGCATGGAGACTATGATGGAACAGATGTTAGAAAGTCAAAACCAATTTCTTGCCCTTCAAAAGCAAAGAAATGAGGATGTTGAAGACTCTTTGGCCCAATTACACTCTTCCGTGACCTTCTACTATGGTAAGGCTCAAGCTCAATTAGACACAATAGCCGAAAATTTGAGAATTTTGGAGAGTTCTCGAGAGAATGAGGTAGCTTTTATATGTGATGATGATGAGGACAATGTGATTGTTGATGACTCTCCTTCTCCAAATGTTGATGTGAATGAGTTTTATATGCCTTTGTTGGGGAAAGATGATGATTTTGTTGAACCATGTGAGCTTACTCTTGATGCTAACATTTCTCCTCTTGATGATTTGATTGTGCATTATTCTCCTTTGATACATGTGATTGTCAATTCTTTGAATGATGATGATAATGATGTTGTGCACTCACTTAAAGATCACTCACTCAACCCCTCTTTAAATCTTGTTTCATCTCTTGAAAACCAACCTACACCTCACTTTGTTAATTCTCAAGTTCCATGTAATGTGAGTGACTTGGAGTTTATGATGTTTGGAGATGCTTGTGGTTTCTATGATGGAAATTGTGCACTTGTGGAGAAATGAAATGTATTTGAATGAGTTGAAGTGTGTAACATTTGATGAAAATTTTGGGAATACAACATGTGTTGATGAATGTATTGTTGAGGAGAGCCATCTTGAGGAGTTTGTTGTTGTTGATGACTCATGTGAAGAGGGGAAGGTAAGTGAGAGTGAATTTGATGATTCCTCATCCATTAGTAGAGTGGTTGATTTTTCTATGCCTAAGATCTTTGAAAACCCCATTTTTGAGGATTTAGGTAGTATGTTTTTGATGGAGAATCCACTCTTTGAGAGCATGGAAGAGGAGATTAGTGCTGAAATTTTTGAGGTTTTTAGTGATGAAGAAAAGGGTGAGGACACTCTTGATGTTGAGAAATCTCTTAATAATGATTTTCTTAACCCTTGCATTCTTAAAGAACCATCCCCTTATGCCTCTTTGCAAACCTCTTCTCACCATTCACCTTTCTTACCATTTACTCCTTACACCTCACCTAAAGAGCCCAAAGTCGACAAAAAAGATAGATTTGAACATGAAGGCCCGGAAAAATTATTTCATAATGATTGTGCCTTTCTTGTTTATGCATTATTATGTCCTTGCACTAACATCTTCTATTGTCACTTCTCCGAGTTCTTTTCTAGGTTGTATGACCAACTTCTAAGGGCATTAAATTGCTCTTTTCTTGAAGTCTTGAAGAAGTCGAGCTAACGACTTTAAACAAAGCACCATTTTGTATATATTTTTGTTTTGGGTGTGTGTTTGTTCTTTTGTTGTAGGTACTTTTGCAAGAGTTTGACTCGAAGGGATTAGGACAAGAAGCATGGAAAGATATTATAATTTTGAGAAGAGCTTAATTGGTAATTTCTTGCCCTCTCTTCCCCTTCCCCTTGTTTGGAACATTGAGGACAATGTTCGATTTAAGTGTGGGGAGGCTTTGGTTGGATTTTGTTGCGGTTGAGTTGATACTCTAGTGGTTAGTACCTTGGTGGAGTTTTGTGTTGTGGATATTTGATTTTTGTGGAAATATATGCTTGTGCTAGCTTGTTTTGACCATTTTTATTTTTCATGTCTATTTCGTGTTTTCTTTTGAAAAATTTAGAAAATCCATAAAAATTTGAAAAATTTGAAAAATTCATAAAAAGTGAAAAATTAGAAAATCGTTAAAGTGTCTTTAAGTTTTTTAGCTTTCACTTGTCTTCTTTGATTTAGTTGTTCTTCTAGTTTCTAACTTTTGTGGAAATAATGAAATTTAGACATTGGATCGTTGCATATGAATGTTATGTATCAATTGGTTTCCTACTGTAAGTCGCTCGAGGGTGTGTACTTCATTCAATTCCACCGTCCACCTCCCGTGATGTGATTTGACCTTGAACTTGTCTAGGTGACTATAACCCGAGTGACACTATGTTTACGATCCATTTTCCACAAAAATATTCTACAAAATAAAAGCTAATTTTTTCTACAAATATCACAAGAGGCTCAAGCATCGGAAAAAAATGAGCAACCAAGAAAATCTCACAAAAATTCGAAAAAGAAAGAATAAGGGGGAGAAGAAAGAAAAAAAAATGAAAACAACGAAAAATGAAAAAGAAACAAAAAAAAAAGAGAAAAAGAGAAAAAGAAAAGAAAAAAAAATCAAATTCCTCCCCGAGTCGTATTTATTTATATCCATTTCACCATTTTTGGATCATTTTACTCCGTCACTTGGTTTATAGGACGACCCTAGCCCTTTGTTTTTACGAGGGGCCGAGACATGTTTTTAGTCACTAATTTCATGGGAGTTCGCTTTCCATTTCCATCTCACGCCCTTGAAATAGCTTGGACCGAAACCGATTGATGTATAATGTGATTATGCAACGTTTTTAGTGTTTGATTATCATTGTTACTGCTTAAGTTAGATTTTAGAATTGCGACTTTTGAATTGGAGCTCGTGATTGTAAATATTTTGTGAGTACGTATGTTTGTACTGTATATATCGTGTTTTCATTTTGTTTGTTTTTATTTATGGATCGTAGTTTAGTCTTTGGAGCTTACTCGAGGACGAGTAAGAGCTAAGTGTGGGGAGTTTGATAACTCGTGATTTTACCTATTTTTGTCCCACATTTTTACTCTTATTTAGTCGATTTTATATCTCGATTGTCTATTATCGAATCATTTTATCTTTAATTAGTTAATTAGTCGAGTTTAGCTTAGTTAGTGTCATTATATTATATTTCTCGGAATTTTGGTACTGCGTTTCGATATTTGATTTTGTAGGTACCGACCCGGAAGAATCGAGACGATCAAGACGGGTCAAACCCGATTTTGACCTTGACCATTCTCCCCCTTCACTCTCCTGCTCTCCTTCACTCACCATCAATCCATCATCACCGTTCATCACTTCATCATCATCATCAATCACCATTAAAACTCCACTCAATCCATTATCATACCTCCATCCCAATTCAATTTCATCTTCTTCCCTCCAATCCAATTCAAACAATCACTCACCATTATCAATCACACCATCTCGCCGGACCGCCTCCTTCATCGCCACCACCGGCAGCCACCATGGCTCCGTCCATCTCCGGTCAGACTCCACCGCCGACATCATCTCCGACCTCAGAACCAGGACCGGATCCCGACCAAGCACCAGCAGCTCGCCGGCGTCGACGTGCGCAGCCACACCCGATCGACCGTGCGTAACCGGGACAGGGGAGAAGTGGCCGTGCGAAGTCCACCGTGTTCAACCAACTCACCGTGCTATCTCCGTCTCTCTCGATTAATCTGAAGAACTTGGGTTTTGATTTTGAAGTTAAATGACGAAACAACCCTTGCTCTTACTCTAATTTGATTCCATTTAAATGAGGGCAGTTTGGTCTTTTTGATTTTATGTGATATTTATATCACAACACCCTCATTTTTGTAAAAAAGGTAGGCTGTGAGATAGAGATTAGAAATAGAGGGTTTAGGGGTAGTAGAAAGACGCAGCAGCAGCAAGCTTCAATTTCCCATCTTTTTCTTAATTTTAATTAAATTTCTTTTAATTAGTTTAATTATTCCGTTCTTCAACTTTCGGGTTCTTCAATTCCATCCTTTTTGGTATAATTTTTATCCCTTTTCTTTTATTATTTTGTTTATCTTTATTTTTATGTTTATGGTATATTTAGTTAGTAATTAGTTTAAAGTTATAATCTTTATCGTTAATCGTGTTTTGTAATGTTATTTTACCTTTGTGTTGTTTGTTTATGTGTAGTTTATGTTAGTATTAAGTAAAGTTTCCTTCTTTATCATTTCATTATGTTATATGTTATGGTTAGTTTAGTCATTAGTGTGTTTTGTGTTGTGTTAATTATGCTTAGTGAGTAGTGTCTTTTCTAGGGCCCGATTGAACCCCGGTATGTCTCGATTGTAAGTTTGGAATTCCGTATTTGGATTGTTCGGGATATACGGAGGAGGATAGTTTGGGATTCGGGAATCGACTTGTTTTTGGGTTGTGTTTGAACCCTTGACCCTTGTCCACCGACGGGAGTCAGTTAGGTCTAGGTAGTAAAACTCGCCCCTTGACTTGCCTTGCCCCGCCTAGTTGAACACGGGAGTGAGAATTAGGTAGGGTACTCTAACTTTCGGTTTAGACTCTTCACCTTGGGAGAGGGGAGAGAAAGGAACGGGATTAGACGCGTACTTAATGACCTAGGACCTTGGGTTGAGTACCACGGGAGTGGACTTATTCGATTGACCTAGGAACTCGACTCACGAACCCGGGAGGGAGGTGATCGAGTTTTACTTAGTTGGACTACGAGCCCGGGAGGGAGGTAGTCGACCCTTAGAGGCGTACCACTCATCCTAATATCCCTAGCAACCCATTATCGGTGTTCCTTGCTTATGATTATGATATGTCGGTGGTTAAGTCGGACCCTAGGCCTTTAATTATTATTAGATCATCATTCTTGTTATTTGTTTGATTTTTAGTTTACTTTTGCATTTCTTAGTTAGCTTAATTAGTCTAATTTCACCCTTGATAATTGATTCGCGTAGCTAATTTGTAATCCGAGACCGAACTAGTACTCATTCCCGATCTCTCTGAGGATTCGACCCGACTTACCCTTGCTATTCTAGTTTAGGTTAGTTGGTTTATTTGATGGTAGGATTGACGACAAATCCCGGTCATCACATGGGAAAAACAATCTTACCATTACAAGAAGACAACCAAGCTGCTACCAGCACCGGAAAAAAACCATCAGCAGGTGCAGCATTTGAGAAGACCAATTACGCAACAGATGCGGTGGAGCCACAGCCCAAGCATAGGGCAAAAAGACATGGGAAAGATCATATAGACCCGTCAGATTCGGAAAACCCAGTATCCAGCACAAGGAAGAGGACCACCAATCTAACAATCAAAAATTAAAGGGTAATTAGTCCAGCGTCTTCAATTCAAGTCCTTACATTTTCCACTTTCAGTTTTACTAGATGTTTTTAATTTTTGTTGAACCTCTTTTAAATTTTCTTTCAACATTAATCACCTATTTATCTACTTATCTACAATTTATCTAATTAGTAATTTCGATTAGATGATAAGGTATCACACCAGGCCACATGAAAATTTGCTAAAACTACATGCGAAATATAAATGGGTAGAACATAGAATTATTGGTGGTGATGTACAAATTTGGGCATTTGTATTCACAATCTGTACTTTCATCATAATTAGCACTTTATGGTGCAAGCAATCACTAATACACACTAAATAGGGGATGGTTGGTAACAAAAAACATTGACCACGGTTTGTATGTATCAACAGCCAGCAAAGAATGTAGCAACATGCCATTTGGTTGACAACTCTTACCTCTATTCGAGAGACAACCCCCTTTATTACAGAAATTGAATCTCCTCCAAGGGGATAACCTACCACAGTGACTGAATCCTGCCCGTGAAAATGTTTAATCATAATTAGATTACAATAATGATGCACATAGAACGAACCATTAAATATATGCTATTAAATAGGTGACAGTAGATCAATCATATTGGAGCGTGGGAGTTTAAGGTCTGAAAACAAAGATCCATAATTCATGGTCATTTGAATTGGAGGAACTATATTTGTGGGGTTTTAAGCATGCATCAACTACAAGGATCTAAAAAACCACGGAGCTGAACTAATCTTCTAAGCATCACTGATTCACTGCAATATGGTTTGACATACTTGGTCAATATGTTCACTTTTTACAGAGTGTGACGATTCGGACGCCTCACTGACTACTGATTCAGTACCAAGTTTACGTTCTGAGTTCAATGAGGCCAGTACTTCATCAATTCCACCTATTAATCCTTCATTTGATAGTATGTTCATTGATAATGATTCTCAACATCACCAATTTGAAGAAGGATTGACCAACAACATCACTGGCGATATTGGTGCAGGTTTTCCTTAACCCTTTCTCGAACTATCCAGTTCTATATAAAATTTATTAGAATTCCATCTATATAAATGTTGCATATTCCATTACTGTTATAATTTATTTTCATAATCTATTGCTTCAGGTTCAGTTTATTGGGATATTGGTGACCCGGAGTATGAATGTCAAATGTGCAAAGCCCAGATGTGGTACGAGGAAAGGATTGGTAAAGGAAAAGGCACGACAAATTCAAGATTTTCCCTATGTTGCTCAGATGGGAAGGTAACGTTGCCATATCTGAGTCAACCACCTGAATTGTTGAAATCACTATTGACAAGACAACACCGTCTAAGTTCTACGTTCATTAGTAATATTCGCGGCTACAATTGTGGGTATGCTTGGTCGTCCACTGGTGGCATTATTGATAAAACAGTCAACCTTGGTCGAGGTCCATACACATTTAGGATGGGAGGACAGAATGTTCATCGAATTGGCAGTTTGCTGCCTACTGATGGATCAATTCCAAAGTTTTGCCAGTTATACATCTACGATACGGAGGAAGAGGTTAACAACCGAATAAATGCCGTAACGTAAGTACCTTCTGTATGCTCATTTTGTGAATTTGATTGGTCATATTTACGCATTCTTGAAGTTTAATTGCTTTGTACATTTTCTATTTATACAAGCAGTGGTGGTGGTCGTAGTAGATTCAATGAGGAACTTATGTCGTTGCTGAAGGAGATGATCGATGAACATAATCCTCTTGCAAAGACCTTTCGTAGGGCCAGGGACAGATTGTCATCGGATGTAGAAGGGGATGTCAGTATTAGACTGATTGCACGAAGATGCACCGATGGGAGAACTTATAACCGTCCAACTGCTTCAGAAGTTGCTACTGTGATTGAAGGTGACATAGGTCCCAACATGGAGCATCGGGACATTATTGTTCAGAAATCATGTGGACAATTGCAGCGTATTTCTGAGCTGCATCCATCATATCTTGCCCTACAATATCCTCTTTTGCTCCCATATGGGGAAGATGGATTCCGCTTACATATTCCGCACAGTGAAGCATCTATTGGTGTAAGCAATAGTCTTAAACCGCGTGAGGAACTCACTTTACGTGAGTTCTTTGCCTTCCGATTTCAGGATAGACCAATGGAAATTGAGTTCCCTACGTGTTCACAAGCTTGCAACTTATTCCAACAGATTTGCGTTGACGGATACATGATGGTTGAGTCGCAGAGATTATCATTCTTACGGTTCAACCAAGATTTACTGAGGGTTGACAAGTACAAGAATGTTGTTGATGCAGTTGAAGGAGGTAATGTTGATCCATCGTCCACCGGTAGTCGATACATCGTACCGTCCTCTTACACATCCGGTGATGCTTTTATGAGGTCAAAGTATCTGGACACTATGGCTATTTGTAGGTGGTGTGGCTATCCAGACCTGTTCATTACATTTACCTGCAATCCTAAATGGCCAGAGGTCACCCGCTTTGTTACTAGAAGGGGTCTTCGCTCTGAAGATCGTCCGGATATTTTGTCGCGAATTTTTCAGGTGAAGCTATACGAGTTAATACAGGACTTGAAAGTTCGCGAAATCTTCGGGAGGACTAAAGCAGGTATGTATTTTCATATCTTTTTTCAATCCAATCTTACTTCACCTGTGCTTTTTAAAATTGTTTCCCTTTGTACTCATTTTTAAATTCAAATCGTTTTTAGTTGTGTACACAGTCGAATTCCAAAAGAGAGGACTCCCCCATGCACACATCCTGTTGTTCCTCCATTGAGATGACAAATTCCCGGAGGTGACAGACGTAGATAGGATCATTTCGGCCGAGATTCCCGATGAAAGGCAGAATCCCATATTACACGCTGCAGTATCGGAGTTAATGATCCATGGTCTTTGCGGTGTTGCAAATCCTCAATCACCGTGCATGGTGAAAGGTGCATGCATTCGTAAGTTTCCAAAGCAATTCAACCCCAGAACTACAGTTGACAAGAATGACTTTCCTATTTACCAGAGGAGAGATAATGGTCGTACAATTCTGAAAAACAGTGTGGCCATTGATAATCGGTATGTTGTTCCCTACAATCCTTACCTCATCGATAAATATCGTGCTCACATAAATGTGGAGTGGTGCAATCAAGCCACGTCGATTAAATATCTCTTCAAGTATATCAATAAAGGGCCTGATCGTGTTACAATGGAATCATCCTATAGTCGTCGCAATAACCAAAATCAGCTCGACCAGATTCAGAAGTTGTACGATTGTCGATATGTATCTGCATGTGAAGCTGTTTGGAGGATATTTGCTTTTGACATCCATTATAGGACTCCTGGTGTTGAAAGACTTCAATTCCACCTCCCGGGGGAGCAGTCTGTCATCTTCGAAGATGATGACCCAATTGATGAGGTTCTTGATAACTCAAGCGTTGCCATGTCAAAATTCATCGATTGGTTTACGTTGAATGCTAGGGACCCTGATGCACGTGATCTACTTCTATCCGAGATTCCTCAAAGGTACGTATGGGATAAGACTAAAAAGCAGTGGAAGCGTAGGCAAAAGTTTTTTGCAATTGGTAGGTTGCACCACGTTCCCCCAAAATGTGGTGAACTCTATTACATGAGAACGATGCTGAACCATTCTAGGGGAGCAATGTGTTATGAGGACATTCGAACTGTGAATGGTATATGTTATCGGACTTTCCGAGAAGCGTGCTTTGCTCTTGGCTTGATTGGTGACGATTCTGAGTATGTCGATGCGATTAAGGAAGCACACTATTGGGAGTCAGGGACTTATCTTAGGCATCTGTTCGTGTCATTGTTGTTATCCAATTCTATGTCAATGCCTTATACTGTGTGGGATGAGACGTGGGAACTGTTATCCGATGACATCCTCTTCAGGGAACGGAGGCTTCTATCGAATCCCGGTAAGTTCAGTTGTTATCTTCTTATGATGTAGTATATATTTTTAGTGCTCACGGTTGCAAATTGTATTCCCTTTGTATTCTCATTAAAGATTATTTTGAATGCATTTTCACGTTGGCTGTGTTTTGCCTTAGATTTGGAGTTGACTGAGGAAGAGATTCATAACTTAGCCCTACTCGATATTGAGGTTTTACTGCAAAGTAATGGTAGTAGTTTGGCTAGATTTGAAGACATGCCCATTCCTGATTCATCAGTTGTTTCTGGCTTATGTAACACGTTGGTCCGAGATGAATTATCGTATGATAGGGATGCTTTGCGTCGTGAATTCGAAGTTGCCTTGCCTATGCTCACTACCGACCAACGTTCTGTATACGATGAAATTACTGCTGCCGTTACAGCGCAACGAAGTGCCGTTTTCTTTGTGTATGGCTTTGGAGGTACAGGGAAAACATTTATATGGCGAACATTATGTGCCGATTTGCGCAGCAAGGGACAGATTGTGCTCCCTGTTGCGTCCAGTGGAATTGCGGCCACTTTACTTCCTGGAGGTAGGACAGCCCATTCCAGATTCAGCATTCCGATCAATGTTGACGAGACTTCCACTTGCTCCAATATCAAGCCTGGATCGGATTTGACTGAGCTTATAATGAAGACAAGTCTCATTATATGGGATGAGGCACCCATGATCCATAGGCATGCATTTGAGGCTCTTGATCGCAGTTTGAAAGATGTTATGCGTGCTGTGAGCCCACGGAATGCGGACCTGCCTTTCGGGGGTAAAATTGTTGTATTTGGAGGTGACTTTCGGCAAATACTCCCAGTTGTACCTAAAGGGAGTAGGTCTGACATTGTGCATGCAGCTTTATTTTCATCTTATTTATGGTCATCATGCAAGGTAACTTCTATTGCATTTCCTGTGAGTGATTTCGTTGTCTGTCGTGTCATCTACTTTTCAGTTTGTATCTATTTTTTCCATGACTATGAACCATTCCACCTTTTGTTTACTTTATTTATACAGGTGCTCACACTCACCCAGAACATGCGGCTTCAAGTTGGTGCCTCTTCTCATAATGCACAAGAAATACGAGACTTCTCAGATTGGATCCTTAGAGTTGGTGATGGTGTGGAAGGTGGGCGCAACGATGGCGAGGTTGATGTTAAATTTTCGAATGAACTTCTTATCCACAATGTCAACGAACCTATTGCATCAATTGTGTGCAGCACATATCCCGGTCTGCGGGATCGACTGTGGCATGAGGATTATCTGCAGCAACGAGCGATTTTGGCCCCTACACACGAATTTGTTGAGTTGATTAACGACTATGTGTTATCTCTTCTTGACGGTGTAGAGCAGGTCTATCTAAGCTCTGATGAGGTATGTATGGACGAGATAGTTCCGGGCCAGCCTAATATGCACTCCATTAAATTCTTGAACAGCATTAAGTGCTCCGGCATTCCTAATCACGAGTTACGATTGAAAGTGGGTGCTATGGTTATGCTTATCCGGAACATTGATCAATTCCGTGGGTTGTGTAATGGTACGCGCTTAATTGTGACTCACCTGGCCAAACAAGTCATTCGGTGCAAGGTGTTAACGGGTAGTCATGCAAATGATATAGTTTATATCCCGCGTTTGACCTTTTCTCCGTCCGACTCAAGCAAGTTTCCCGTTCGGTTTACTCGGTGGCAGTTTCCCATTCACTACAAGAAATACTGTCCCAGGCGTCCGCCTAATTGGCGTCCTTGGCATGTGGACGCCTAAATGGCGTACGAAAAGTCCACCGGGCGTCCGTTGTCGGACGCCGGACTTGGCGTCCGACTGAAGATGAGGATGGCTGAAGTTGAGGACAAAAGGCGTCCACAGTCGGACGCCATTTAGGCAAAATGGCGTCCGCTGTCGAACGCCAATTGACGTCCGCATGTGACGTCTGACAGCGGACGCCATCTGTCTTCAGTATGGCGTCAAATACCCGCTGCCCCCCTCTCTCCCTTCATTTCCTAAAAAAAAAAATCGCTCTCTTCCTTCTCCCTCTACACTCGCCGACCCAAATCCCTCATTTTTCATCCTTTCTTCCTTATTTTCGGTATGTTTTCTTACTTTATTTCGTTTCTATTTAATTTAATTAGTTCATATTCTTCATTGTTAGGGTTATTTGTTGATAGTTATTAGTTAATTTCGTTTAGGTCTAAATTTCGATTAGGTTGATTAGTTTAGGCCAAGTTCGATTAGGTTGATTAGTTTATCCCAAACTCGATTAGTTAGATTATTTTTGCCCATCATTATTTTGACTAGGGTTTGATCAATTTGGTTTAAGCCCGTGAGGTTTTGTGTGACTTAAGACGGACCAAAAGGTGTCGTAATAATGCCGGATTTTCCCGAAACCACTTCTATCTTGATCGGGGTTGTGAATAGGTGTTAGCGGCGCTTTCGGAATTTTGATATCTGTATCCTAAAATTTGACCCTTTTTTGACCTGTTTAAGCTGTTTCTGTGTGCCCTAAGCCATGAATTGTTGTGTTTTGTTCGGTTGAATTGGGTTTACATTATATTGATAAATTAGCTAGGGTTTTTGTAAATTGGGATTAAATTGTGATTAAATTCGGTGACTAATTTTTTTAAGGAATTGAGTTTACTAAATTTTTGTAAGGTCAATTCTAAATTAATAATACATTTGGGTTTACTTTGACATATTAGTTAGAGAAATTAAGTTTAAATTAAATGGTGATTAAATATTCATTTAGTAAGTTATAAATTAAAGTAGGGAAATTAAACTTTAATATGTTATATATATTTTTTGAACATAGAAAATGAAGAGAATTGAACGGAAATGGATGTACGAGGGAAGACTTGATAAAAAGAGATGTCCAACCGTCGAATTTTTTAGGGGTGTCGAGTCATTTGTCGAGGTCGCTAAAAAGTCGGTAGACTACGCATCGAGGGGGGAGGTTAGGTGTCCGTGTACTAAATGCAAGAACCTAAAATTTCTTGAGGTCCTTGTAGTGAAGGAACATGTCATCTATAGTGGTTTTTCACCCGATTACTATTATTGGATTTGTCATGGTGAGTCATCTCAGTCTGAGGGAACCGAAAACCATCACGATGAGGGGGGATTGAGAGGTATGATACTTGATGTTGTGGAGTGCAACTTGTTTAACTCACCTAACCCACGAGACTCACCTAGCCCACGAGACTCACCCAACCCACAGGATTCACCTAACCCACAAGAGCCTAACCGTCGAGCGAAGGCGTTTTTTGACATGTTGGAAGCTTCGGAGAAACCGTTATACGGAGGGTGCGATGTGACTTTGTTAGAAGTCGCGTCTATGGTAGTTAGCCTTAAATGTGAGTTCAACCTGCCCTTTGCTTGTGTCGATGGTATTGCTGCCTTACTCGAGAGAGTTATTCCAAAAGACAATATCATGACCCGATCATTCTACACAACCAAAAAGGTTGTGAAGGGACTTCAACTCCCGCATCAAAAGATTGACGCTTGTCCAGATGGGTGCATGCTATTTTGGAAGGACGATGCGATGCTTGATGAATATAGGAGATGTGGTAAGGGTAGGTATAAGATGGTCGAGGGGGATATTGCTTTGAGAGGTAGAAAAGGGAAAAGTAGTGTCAGGGGTAAGAAACCAATCCCAATAAGTCAGCTTACGTACTTCCCTATTGCACCTAGGCTTCAGAAATTGTACGCCACAAAAACCATAGCTGAGCAAATGCGGTGGCACAAGGAGGACATTAGGGTACTAGGGAAGATGTGTCATCCGAGTGACGGTGAGGAGTGGAAGCGTTTTGATAGACTACATCCCCACTTTGCGTTAGAACCCCGAAATGTAAGGCTTGGGTTGTGCACTGATGGATTTGCACCGTTCGGTCAATTTGGTAAATCGTACTCTTGCTGGCCAGTGATGATCACACCTTACAACCTACCTCCTTGGTTGTGTTTGAAGCAACCTTTCATCTTCCTATCTCTTATTGTTCCCGGACCCAAAAACCCGAAAAATCATTTGGATGTTTACTTGCAACCTGTTATTGAGGAACTGAAACAACTGTGGGAGGTAGGGGTGGAAACTTATGATGTCTCTCTGAGACAAAACTTTCAGTTGAAAGCAGCTTTGTTGTGGACTATAAACGACTTTCCCGCGTACGGTATGCTCTCGGGGTGGTCTACTGCGGGTCAGAAAGCATGTCCGTGTTGTATGGGTGAGAGCAAAGCTTTTTATCTTCCAAATTCTAGTAAAATAAGTTGGTTTGACTGTCAACGGCAGTTCCTACCAGAAGGTCACCCATATAGGAAGAATAAGAAGGCGTTCAAGAAGGGTGAGGAGGTGCTTGACGACGCACCTGATCGACTCCCAGGAGATGAAATATGGGAGTTGATTTCTGATTACCCGTCTACCGTTGACGGAACCGAGCAGGAGTTCAAAGATCTCAAGAAGTTGAAAAATGGTTGGTTTAAACGTAGCATATTCTTCGAACTACCATATTGGAGGACTTTGTTAATTCGTCACAATTTAGATGTGATGCACATAGAGAAAAACTTCTTCGAGCAGTTGATTCACACGGTGATGGATGTGGAGGGGAAGAGTTGTGACACTACAGGCTCCCGGCGAGATGTAAAGATTTTTTGTGACCGTCCTCAACTGCACATAAAACGGGATGGGTCGAAACCAAGGGCCTTGTTCACACTTGACAAGGCTCAGAGAAAGGCGTTGTTGGAGTGGGTAGAGAAGTTGAAATTCCCTGATGGGTACGCCTCCGACTTCAAACGCTGTGTTGATCTTAAGAACCTGAAGCTTCAAGGGTTAAAGAGTCACGACTGTCACGTTTTCATGGAGAGGTTGCTTCCGGTGTCATTAAAGCACCTTCTGCCACCGACGGTGTGGAATTCCATAACTGAGATATCTCAGTTCTTCCGAGATTTGTGTTCCTCTACAGTATCAGTTGAGGACATGTCTCGGCTCGAGGATCAAATTCCGCAGATACTATGCAAACTTGAGATGATCTTTCCACCGTCATTCTTTAATTCCATGGAGCATCTACCCGTCCACTTGCCCTACGAGGCTAAGGTTGGAGGACCTGTCCAGTATAGATGGATGTACCCATTTGAAAGGTACGTAACTTTTAGTAACTTCATTTAAAAAAAAATAAGCTTAACTAATTTGTATTGATTGAAATATATAACTTGTTTATTTAGGTTCCTGAATCATTTGAAGAAGAAAATTGGTAACAAGGCTAGGGTAGAAGGTTCTATTTGTAATGCATATTTGACAGAAGAGATTGCAAACTTCTGCTCCCTCTACTTCGATAAAGATGTGCAAACGAAAACCAAGAACCTGAACCTAGGACATTCGGTGTCCATTGACCCCTCTATACCCGAATTTTTTCAAAAGAAGGACGATGAAGGAACTTCATCCGTTGAGGGTTCTAGGACACTAGATGAGAAAGAGTACAACCGAGCGCACCTTTACCTACTTTCGAATTGTGAGATCTTAGAGCCTTATGAGAAACAATTTGTAACTGAATATGTCGCTGCGAACCCTGCCGTGAACCCTGATGACGTTTGGAGTAAGCACGACGAACATTTCCCGAAGTGGCTCAAGGATCACGTAGTTGCCTTAGACATACGTGATGATTTGGTTAGAAGTTTGGCATTCGGTCCAGTGCGAGTGGTTAAAACCTGGAACCGGTACTCGGTGAACGGGTTCAATTTTCACACATTCAACTACGGGAAGAACAAGGCTAGATGCAATTTTGGCGTGAGTGTGTCATCTCTTGATGGTGATGAGTACTATGGTATTTTGGAGGATATTTTTGAGTTGTGTTACGCTGGCAAAGAACGAGGGTATAGAGCTGTAGTATTCAAGTGTGAGTGGAAAGACAGCTCCGTGAACGGGACCCGAGTGCATGAACGTTACAAGATTGTGGAAGTTAATCACACAAGGAAATATCCTACGTACGATCCGTTCATACTCGCGCATCAGGCGAAGCAAGTCTATTTTGCTCCTTCTCCTTACACGAGAAATGACAGAAATCAAAGTCAATGGTGGGCAGTCTTTACGACTAAACCACGGGGACAAATAGACAGTTCTCTGTTCCAGGAAGATGCGGCTTCAAGTGGTACACGCTTATCTTCTATTGAAGAGAACATATTCTCCGTACAAGATCAGAATGAAGGGGCAGAGGAAGATTTTGAGGATGACGATGATGATGGACAAAGAGAGTACATGGTCAGGGATGTTCCGGAGAACCTTGAGGAGGATGACGGACACGATGAAGAGAACTCAGAGGACGATCAAGTTGGGGGCTCGGAGAACGAGGAGGAGGATCAGACTGAGGAGGATGAGGCTGACGAAAATGAGGACAGCGACGGTGACTACTAGAGTTGTTGTATGTTTAAATGTTTACATGGTTAAGTTATTTTGATGTTTACTATAGTAGGCTATTTTACTTGAATAAAGTTAGAATGAAATTGTTGATGACATGGCTAATTGTTGTTAACATTGTTTAATTTTTTGACAGGTTAATATAATGGCAGGCGGTAGATCGACTAGGAGACGTGGTGGGGGTAGTAGGTCTTGACTGTACAGTTCAAGTTCAGCTGGGCCTCAGAGTTTGATGGTAGGGTCTGGGAACGGTATAATGAAACGTGCACACGACGTTTCGCCTGTGTGATGAATAAACGACGTACGCGGGGGACTCCGTTGAAGGACCTTAAAGGTGTTAGTTATTTTTTTTTGGGTAATCAATTTTAACAAATAAACATCTAACTTCAATCTTTCACTGTATTAAATAATATATTGGGTCGTCATATTTTAGGGGAGGCGTTGGAGAGATGGATTGCCTATCACGATCAGAAAGAGTTTAAGGTGAGGTCCGAAATTGCCCAAAGGAACAAGTTGAAGAACTGTGACCATGAGGGCCAAGCGAACCCGACACATCATCGGGGTTCTCAGTCTTCTTTCACTCGTGTCAAGAGAGTATGATTTCCACTAATTAATACCGTACTCTTCCTTGAATAATCGTAAACTACGTTTGCGTAATTTATATTTGCCTAACTTTCGTACTAATTTAATAGCTGCGTGCTGAGCTCGGGAGGGAGCCAACCGCGGCGGATATATTCTACGACATGCATGGACAAACCGATGAAACAGGGACTACCTTCAAGTCGAAAATGGATCAGGCGACCTGGGTGAGTACTAAATCGACTGTAGGTGATGGATAACTATCTTCAATGATTTCATCTAATAATAACTTCAATTGAGATCGTTCTTCTGTACGCAGGACGCCTACCAACAAGAGATGGAGAGACTCGAGGCCGATCCTGATGTTGAGGAAGTCAACCCAAACGAGATTTGGTTCAAGGTCGTCAAGGGTTACAGGAAGGGGAGTGTGTACGGTGTGGGAAATGCACACGGTATGTACTTCAGACCTCCCACATCGCGTCTGAGCACCTCCACACAAATGGAGTACATGCCGGCCGGATCTCAGCAGCCCGATCCGGAGAAGGAGCAAATGAAGGAGCAACTGAAGGAGCAGGCGGAACACATCAGGAAAATGCAGGAACAGATGGCCATGTTTCAGGCCATGTTCGACAAATGCAACCAAGGTCCTCCCCCACCCCCTCCAGACGACAGAGACCCCTTTAGCGGGGGTGGCGGTAACTCTGGTGCTGCAGCTAGCTTCACAGTTAGTTGATTGTTTGTTGTTGTTGTTGTTTTAACTGTATCTTTGAACTACTTTACACTTGTGTACCTTCAAACCGTACGTTAAATCTGTTTATATAAGTTTTTTCAGCATAAATGAGTCGAGAGATGAACTCTTTTGGTTGACTGAGCTTGAATGTGGTTGAGGTATTGTGGATAGTCGACATTTGTGGTTGAGTTTTGGTTTATTTTGCAGGTTTTGGCTAAACATTGAACGCATGTTTACGGTCATGCAACAGCGTAAATAGCGTCCGATACCGGACGTCATAGCAGACGCCAGGGGACACTATAATGGCGTCCGACTGCGGACGCCGGATGTTCGTGAGTGGTGTCCACAGTCGGTCGCCAACTTCAGGCCCCAGGCGTCCGACAGTGGACGCCACTCGGAGGCACATGACGTCCACAGTCGCTCGCCAGCTTGGCGTCCACTGTCGGTCGTCATTCGTCCTGGCGTCCAATAGTGGACGCCCCTTTCAAAAAAGGGCGAGTAGGCGTGGGTTCCGCTTTCTGGCGTCTGTTTACGGACGCCCTGCGCCTTATGGCGTCCACTGTCGGTGCCCACCAGGTGGACGCCGAGGACAGTTATTCTTGTAGTGATTTCTTATGCTTTGCCATGACGATCAACAAAAGTCAGGGGCAATCGTTGTCGCACGTTGGTCTGTATCTCCCCAAGCCCGTGTTCACACATGGTCAATTATATGTTGCTTTATCGAGGGTCACCAACAAAAACGGATTGAAAATCCTTATTTTTGATAGCAATAATCGGACTTCTGACACTACTACTAATGTGGTGTATCATGAAGTTTTCCAATATTTGTAATTAAATTTGTATACTCGCGTAGATATTGACTTTTGTCTTTTCTTACTACTTACTTTTATATTTTAATGTGTATGCCATTTTAAACAAAGAAAATCATTATCTTTGTTTAATTTTTTTTTGTTAGTCCGAGGTTTTGCTATGGATTGATGCAAGCTATTAAATATTTAGCCATATATTTGTCATGATGTGTTTAATGAAAATTTATACAATTTTTGAAAATACAACCGCGCAATTTGCGCGGGTACAAAACTAGTGGTAACACAAAGGTGAAACCATATTCAATGCCAATAAACCAACTTGATCACCATGCTCCTCTAAGACACTAATAATTACAAATATATTTCATATAAATTACAAATTGTCCATTTATAAATAAATTAACCCGTCTTATTAACCACTAGATTAATCTATTTTTCTAAATCATATCGGATACTTGGTTTTAAAAATTTATTTCTTTCCCCGGCCTCGATTCGATCATATTTTCTTGTATATACAAAAACTAGATATCCAGTATCCGCTTTTATATTTTTCTCTATTTTTCCTTTTTTTAGAAGCAATTATTTTTTAATTAAGAGCACTATCGGATCTAGATTGAGAGAAAAAAGAAATTTTTAAAGGCGAATGTCCGATACGGTTTATTGGCATTGAATATGTTTTGTGTTAGCATCGAAGGTCTTGGGTTCAATTCGATCCCACAATTGTGATATTAGCATAGCAAACAATAATGTTACGTAGTATTTTGTAAAAAAACAACAACATTTGCTACCAAAAGGAATCAAACCCACCACCTATTGGTTTGAAGACCAATAGCTTACCCACTGCAACTCTTCACCCAATCACCCAATTCAATCGATACCGAACATACAAATGGCGCGATACCGAACATACAAATGGCGCAATTTAGACGAATTTAAGCTTCATCAACCCCTAGTAGGTGATTTCACTAATCATAGTTATACTAGTGAAACTAAGAGTAAAGGTGAAAACTTTAACTATAAACATTTCTTTGGGTTGATTTTTAATATTAATTATGCAAAAGTGGTCAAAGTGGTAATTTCTAATTGGTTGAATAAAACATAAAGAAAAAATAAGCATAAATGGAGGAAGAGAATCAAATGAAAATCTAAGAAATCAAACAAGAAGATGAAAAACTAGGGAAATGAAGAAATAACAACCGGAAACAAAAACTAAAAGGAGAGGAGTTTACCCACTAAGAGATGAAGAAGAAATAAAGAAGAAGATGCTAAATAAGAACAATAATAACTTGAATCTTGAAGGAAGAAAATTAAGATCTCGAAGAAAAACTTGTCTTTCTCGCTAGAAAAACCCCAAAATACAAGATGTAGATCTAAAATTATGATTAAGCTTGGGAGCAAAATACTCCGTAAGAAATTAGACTATTTATATCTCGTCATTAGGTTACATTTTTTTTTGAGGGTAAAAACGCAGCACGCCTTATATTAAATCAATTCCCGCTAAGTCAAGAATAACTCGCGGGAAATCGGATCCAAATACAACCTCGTCTCCAGCCGAAGGGCAGAACCGAGCCATAAAATGGGCAACAGTATTACCGCCGCGCTTAACATGCCGACACTGGCTGCGAGACACCAAACCAAGCAAAGACAGAATTCTATCAATACAGACTCCAATCGGACTACGAAGGACACTAACCCTGGTCACAACATTAATAACCGACAATGCATCGCTCTCAAGAATAAGGCTCTCCTCCCTGAACCCGTGCACCTGCTCCAACGCAAAAACCATCGCCTGTGCTTCAGCCAACTCGACTGTCCACCTAGCCCACACCCTTTTGCAGCCAGCTAAAACAACCTCCCCTGCATCATTCCGGCATACGAAACCCAAGCCCACTTCATCACAACTCAGCATTGCCGCATCCGTATTCAATTTAAGCCACCCCGAGTTTGGCCGAATCCAGCGATCCCCACCTCTCTCCACCTCCTGACTCCGCGACGGTCCCACCATATCTGCATACAAGCCATAGTCTTGGACCAACCGTAAGAACCCCCCCTTGACGACATAAAGCGGTGGGTACGTTTCATTGAAGAGAGATAAGTTCCGCCAAGACCAAGAGACCCACGCTAAAGTCATGAAGGATACCGCTTCCTCCTTATTCACCCGACCAAGGACCCACTTAAAAATGCTACAGCAATTAGCACTCGGAAGAGCATCAAGCAGCTGCTCCACCGAGCTGTGGGCCCATACCTCACGAGAAGCAGGACAGGAGAACAAAGCGTGGGCATCAGATTCTTCCTCCAGGTTACACCGGCTGCAAATAGGATCTTCAAGAACACAGCGGGACAAGAGCTGCTGACGAACTGGCAACACACCAACCAGTGGCGGACGCAGGATTTGCTTGGAAGGGGGGCACCGAAATTTTTCTAGCATATTACTTTTTATCTTAAAGAATATTTAAAATTTTTGAATTTTTTTCCGTAAAATAATGTGTTAGAACGTTAAAGAAATGACAAACTAATTGGTTTGACTGAGTTTTTTTTATAATAAATAATACGGAGTACTATTTCTTTGATTTTTTTTACACCAAAATGCTATAGATTCCTTTAAATGGAGTACAGGACCTCATTAAAGTGTTCACAACCCCTCTACCAACTGATCTACCATAACATATTGTACATTTGAGATACACATAAAAATTTATCCCTTAAACTTCTTGGGGGGCACTTGCCCCCCGTGCCCCCCGTATCCGCCACTGACACCAACACAGGCCCCCAAACAAAATGTTTCAGCTTCGGGTAGAGGTGAGCAAAAATATACGATACGGTTTTATTATACGTATACGATACGGTATACGCTTTCAATTATACGAATTTCCGGATATCCGATACGAATAACCGGATATACGATACGGTTTTCCTTAAAACCGTAGCGGATACGTATCGGGGAAAATTGAAACCGGATATCCGGTTTCCGATCCGGTTTTTTAAAAACAATAAAAATTATGAAAATTATAATTCTAATATTAATTATACAATAAAGAATTCAAAACTCACCAATTATTTTCAAAGGTAAAAAACAAAACTATTACTAAATTTATGATATTATGTAATGAAACGTAATATTTTGTTAGAATAATGGTACCGTAAGACATATATACCATTTTTGAGGTTTTTTTTATGCATTTTTATTATATCAATTTATATAAAACATAACTTGCTTAAAAATCAATTAATTACTCTTACTTATAAATGAAAAAATTGTTTTAAAAAAAAAGAAAAATATAAAACCGGATACCGGATATCCGAAAACCGGATATCCGAAAAAATCGGATATCCGAAAATCGTATATCCGGAAAAAACCGGATCGGATACGGATCGGAAAAATTTTAGTTTTTAAAACCGGATATCCGATACGGTTTACAAAACCGGATCGGATATCCGGTTTTGCTCACCCCTAGCTTCGGGGGCATAGCAGCACCCCACACAAACCTCCACAGTTCAGCGTCTCCCAACCCTCCATCTCCTTGGTTCACCTCACGAAAACCATCCTTTGCCAGTCTGTACGCAGTTCTAACAGAGAAGACTCCATCACGAGATGGCCACCAATACAAAATATCTTCAGTCGGCACAACCCCAAGGGGAATAGAGAGAGCATCACTCACCTCAGCCGGAAGTAAGAAATCTGTAAGCTTATCCACCATCCACACCCCCCGCTCCTGGTCAATGAACTCCCCCACACTCATACCAGGGTCAGCCTCAATGTTCGGCGCAGGAATGCGACCCGAGTTTGGCCCTGGTAACCAGGCATCAGACCACACTTTAATTCGCATACCATTACCCACACGCCACTTCAAACCCTCCATGAGCAAAGACTTAGCTCCCCACAAACTCCGCCAGCAATAACTCGGGTCAAAACCTCGTCTCGCATCCAATACCGAATCATGTTTAAAATATCTCGCTTTGAGGACTCGCGCAACAAGAGAAGTCGGAGTAACCAGGATTCGCCACACTTGCTTGGCCAAAAGAGCCTGATTGAACGCCAATAAGTCACGAAAACCGAGACCTCCTGCTTTCTTAGGACGGCAAAGACGATCCCAGGTTTTCCAATGAATACGGCGTCTATCGGCCGTCGAACCCCCCCAGAATCGAGCCATAACCGAGTGAATTTCTTCAATAGTACCCACGGGCAGCGCAAAAATGCTCATCATATAGGCCGGGATAGCCTGAGCAACGGCCTTGATAAGCACTTCCTTCCCGGGTTTAGATAGAAGTTTTTCCTTCCATCCCTGAACTTTTTTCCAAACTCGCTCCTTCAAAGAAGAAAACATCGCTTTTTTTGATCGGCCAATAATAGTGGGCAACCCAAGATATTTCTCATGTCGGTCCACCTCACGTACTCCCATAATCTGCTTCACCTCCGCTCTTGTCCGAGAAGACACCTTCTTGCTAAACACAACTTCTGTCTTCGAATAATTTATTTTTTGACCCGATGCTCGTTCATATTGGCTAATTAAATTAGCTAGATTTGAGCATTCCCCTGTAGTTGCTCTCGCAAAAAGAATACAATCGTCGGCAAAGAAAAGATGGGAAATACATGGCGCACCCCGACAAATCCTGACTCCGTGCACCTTCTTCTCGACGACGGCTTGTTTTATCAGATAGGAAAAGGCATCCGCACATAACAGGAATAGATACGGCGAAATCAGATCCCCCTGCCTTAACCCCCGACTCGGTCTAACCTCGCCCGTCAGCTCCCCGTTCACAACAAAAGAATGTGTAACCGTTGATATACACTCCAAAATGCGTTGGACCCACACCTCAGCAAACCCCAACCGGCGCATCATAACCCCGAGAAAACTCTACTCTACCCTATCATAGGCTTTGCACATATCAAGTTTCAGAGCCACATTACCATATCTCCCTTCTCCACCTCTTTTCATAGCATGAAAAATTTCGAAAGCAATGATGGCGTTATCAGAAATAAGTCTCCCCGGGGTGAATGCACTCTGGTTTTCCGTAATAATTTCATTCATAATTCCCTTCAATCTATTAGCAAGCATCTTAGAGATAATCTTATAAATAACATTACATAGACTAATGGGCCTGAATTCAGTAATTTTACGCGGGGCACTCGTCTTCGGGATCAAAATCACGGATGTCTTGTTAATAAAGCTCAGATCGCCCCCCACCTCCCACCATCTCCTCACGAAAGAGCAGATATCCGGGCCAACAATATCCCAATGTTTTTGGTAAAACAAAGCATGAAAACCGTCAGGCCCCGGAGCCTTGTTCGGGTGCATATCAAAAATAGCTTTTCTCACCTCGTCATCCGTCACCGACCTTGTCAGGCCCGCATTCATCTCTTCCATAACAACGGTTTGCACATTCTGTAACACTTCATCCTGCCCCACCGACCCTTCCGTCTCAAAAAGCCCGGAAAAATAATCCAGGATGATCCCCTGGATATCTTCCTCCTGGTCAGACCAAGTTCCGTCCTCCCTCTCCAAGCCACTTATCAAGTTTCATCTCCGCCTTTGTGTCGCTTTACGATGAAAGTACTCAGTATTCTTATCACCATCCCGGAGTTCATTCTTTCGAGCCCTCGTAAACCAATATGTTTCCACTTGGTTTCGTAGATGGTCGATTTCCCCCACAAGCCGAGCACACCTATCCACCGTACTCTCCGTGATCGGTTCCGCTTGCCACCGCTCCAACTCGTCCTCCTTTTCTCGGAGTCGAGTTCTAACATCACCAAACACGTCCCTCGCCCATCCCGACAGCTTAGCCGAACAACGTTCAATGAGCTCGGTGATAGGCTCACCCTCTCGTCCTCTCCAAGCCTCCTTCACCACCTCCCGACACTGCAGATCCGAAAGCCATAACGGCTCAAATCAGAACCGTTTCCGACCCCTCCTCCTCTTATCAGGCTGCGTAAGGTTCAAGAGAATAGGCGCATGGTCCGAAGCGTAAATTGGAAAGTGTTGGACATAAGCATTTGGAAACAATTCAAGCCATTGGGAGTTTGCAACTCCCCGATCCAGCCGCTCTCTTATCACCCCACCCGCCGTCCGACCCCGCCTCCAAGTAAAGACATTCCCTCGAAACCCCATATCACTTAACCCACAATCGTCTAAAGCCAACCGGAAAGCGTCCATAGGACCCTCCCCACGAGCAGCTCCTCCCTCTTTTTCAGTCAGGCTCAGGATTTCGTTGAAGTCTCCAAAGCACACCGTTGGATACTCACTTCCCTCACACAAACGCCTTAACATGTTCCAAGTTCGATGTTTATTACTCGCCTCCGGCCACCCATAAACCCCTACCGCCCTCCAAATATTACCATCTCCATTTGTGACCTCTATGCACACGTGATGCTCATCATAAGTTTTCAACTCCGCATCCACCCCTTGCCACCACATGCCCATCCCGCCCGACCTACCATTACTACTAAGACAAATACCTGTGCGAAAATCGCACTTATTTCGAACTACTTCTAACCGACTACTACTAATCATCGTTTCCATAATGAAAACGATGTTTGGGCCTTCCCTCCTACACCTATCCCGGAGGGAGTTGACCGTCAAGGGATTGCCCAACCCTTGACAGTTCCAGCTTAAGATTTTCATTGTTGTTCGCGGGACTGATCTCCGTCAGTCTCCGCTACTTTCATATGAGTATCAGTCACATCGCAACGGTCACACCTTCGCTTCCCACCGCCATCAACCACCCCAGCTTCCTCCTCCACAACCACCACTTCCTCAGCTCTCCTCTTACTTCCAACACACACTTCCCCCCCTCCATCCCCGTGGCTCGCACGCCCATCACCCCTCTTCCCGGTCAGAATTTTAATGAACCTGTGCTCCTTCCCTTTTGTCCCCTTCTCTGGTCCCTGTAAAGTTTCCTTCCCATGACCTCCCTCATCAGTTCGTACCAAAACCGCCATGTCCCCTCCATCAACCTCCATCCCACCATCCCTCTCCGTCACAAGCACTCCCCCATCGGTTCTCGCCTTCCCCCTCTCCCTCGTTTGAACTGCGATAGCTTGTAGTTTTTCTATTAGGGTATTTACTACGTCAGCCTCCTTCCTCTTCATCTCCACATCAAACTCCCCACTCAGGACACGACCTCTCGATTGGCTCGGCTCCGCCATCGTCTTAGTCGTCTTCCACGGGGTGCCCTAAGAGATTTTCCAAACCGTAATTCTCCCTCCTCAAAAGGCCCTTCCTCGCACTCCTTTTCTCCATGTCCCAAAACCCCACACTCATAACAAAAGTTCGGGACCCGTTCATATTTGACAGGAAAGGAAACAAGCTTTCCCGAGGGCATACGAATCTCGACCCGGTCCACCAGTGGCTGTCTCACATCGTGTAGAACACGAACCCTGACCGCCTTCTCCACTCCCTTCAGGGTCCCCTGATCAAGGCCGTCATTAGGTTACATAAATTAAGTCGAAAAAACCAAAAATGAAGTTTGCAAATGCGCACGGCCAGTTGCGTTAACCCACGTAACACTATATATAGACGAGATAAGGTAAAATGTCAAGAAAATATGATAAATCGAGGCTAAATAGACATATAGTAGGTATAAAAATATGGTCAATAACGGAATTATCACCTAACCCTAAACTAATCAGCCTAGGTTAACAATAAATTGACACATGGCTCAATATAGTTGGCTGTGTATGAAATTTTCATACACGACGTTTAAGTGTAGGATTTTCGAACTCAAGCACACCCTACAACACATACCAACTTTTTACCTCCCAAAGACCACAATACCAAGTTCATTATTCTACTAATTAATGTAATTAAAATGTATATATTTTCATTTTTTTCAATCTAGGCCTAATAATAAATCCCTACATTCAAGCTTGAATTTTTTTTACAATAACATTGTTACGAAACCAACTCAACCAAAATCTTAAGACGATGGTTGGAGGTTCAGAAATGTTTATATACTCTTACATGCCCCTCACACGAATGCCCAGTGGACTTGAAGTGTGGATGCAACTTAGGCATCCTCATACCTGGCGCCAAATATTCCACTTTAGAAAGGAGAGGGTCACGCTGACTCTGACACCATGTTACGAAACCAACTCAATCAAAACCTTAAAGCGATGGTTGGAGGCTCAGAAATGTTTATATATACTCTTACTAACACTCCTACAAATCTTCAATAACGGAAATCCTAACAAATACTCCTAGTAATTTGATTGATTTAACAAAATATATATACAATCATAACTTATTTTATAGGCGAAACGTGAAATTCAAAATATACCCTCTAATACTAATCCATTTTGAGTTCAAATTTTTAAGGAAAAGATCAAATTATGTTAATAAATTACTATAATATCCCGTGTGGCGCACAAATTCGACGTCACTCGGTGACGCCATCTCATTTTCCTTCTTTTTCCGCTTTCGAGAAAAAAAGCATGTTCCACATCATCTCAAAATTGGCCAAGCACAAAATAAAGGCCGGAGAAAATAATTGTCCATAGATATATTCTAAATTTATCGGCATATGATTCTTCTTTAATTTGTTTTCAAAATTCTTACGGAGTACTCCCTCCGTTCCAACGAATTGTATACATTTGTTTTTTTGACACTATTTATAAGTAGGATGAATTTTCGATATAACTTCTAATATATAAGATAAAATATATTCATGTGAGATCTTGTTTAAATCGTCTAATCAAATACATTATGAATATCAAATTTTTATTAACTGTAGTAATACGTAACTAAAGATATAGACAAAAGAAAACGAGTATCGACATACGTGCATAAAGCAAACGTATACAAATGGTTGGAACGGAGGGAGTATAACCTAATTGAACACTCCAGGGTGTATCCAACTAGAATCCTTTTCATTTTTCTCCCATGTCTCGACTTTATTCTGAAAAGATGTATGCAATAAAAGAACGACGACATTAAAAAATAAGAACAGTTATGATTTATTCTTTATTTAAAGGAATCTTACAGATTTTTTTTCAAAGAAAATGATAACAGTATAAAATTCTTATTCTATAACTTTAAATTGGAAAACGAACACTACAAAAGTCAGTGTAATATTTTAGATGCGTTATGAGTTGATACATGGTTAAGCACCAACGAATTCCATATATATATAAGTGACTTAGTTGGTTGCTTGTTTTGTGCAACTATCTCTCAAGTCCCTTTACGTTACACACCTACATTTGTATAACCTCGCAATTTTCCAAGGTAAGAAAAATTTACCTTCATGGTATGTAGTTACATATAAAAGGTAAAAAAACTAGTCTAACCGGCTCGTCAGGGTCATTCACAGAGTCACATTTACTTGAAATGACGGTTTTACCTCTTTCGTCGTGCATAAATAATAAACTGCTAGTACTCTATATTAGAAGTAGCGGGTTTGCCTTATTATTACTAAAAATATTTACCTGAAGTTGATTTGTTGACGAAAAATAATTTAAAATGAACGTTAATATGATAAATAGTACACGATGAAATCAAATACTAATAATGTTGTGATGTTTGATATTATTGTAATTAAAGGAAGCAATCATGGCTACGGAGCAAGTACAAAAACTTTTGAGTGTGACGATGGGTAACAAGACCCCATCGGAGATGCGAAAGGAGCGCACTCACATTTGGTCGGGCCCACCTATCACTTTTCCGGCAGGTATTCCGGCTAACGGGGAATCCACACTGATACGTGGGAAGGACACGGAGTCCAAAGCCGCTGTGGTTTACATGGGACATAATGCGGACGGTCTGCTGTGTGCATGGTTGTTAGCATGGGATGCACCGGCCCCTGCCCCTGCCGCTCCTCCACCTCAGAACAAGGTACTTAAGAAATAATTAATTTAACACAAATTCTTGCTTTACACAGACATATATATATACACACAAAAACTTGTATGAGACCGTCTCACGATAATTTATCGTGAGACGGCTCATATAAGAGGTGGTTACCCCCTATGTGCCCATGTGAGAGGTTTCACGATAAAATTATCGTGAGACGGTCTCACATGAGAGTTACTGATATATATATATATATTTGCTCGAGAAGAAGTTAATTATTGTCGTAGGGTTTATGTATAAATTGAGGTAGTCTAATAAGTTGGGTTAATAATGCATGCATGCATGCAGGTATTTGTGATATGTGGCTCAAGACATGCACTTGATGGTTTGAGCTTTGATGAGATTGAAAAAATGTTAGACAAGGCGACGACAAACGCTGAGTTTGCTGATTTAGCTACCAAAACCTGTGCTGACGCCAAAATTAATCCCTTGGTTACAGAAAATGCTACCGTTGTTGCCAGTTTTGGCCTTCTCCCATGAACGACGTCGTACACTCAAATCCTACCACATAATAATAATAATAATAATAATAATAATAATAATAATAATAATAATAATAATAATAATAATAATAATAATAATGTGGAGTAATCTAATGTAGCCTTCAGGTGCATGTACATGAAATGCTTAAACTTACTGGGAAGCTATAGTTAAATAAAATTATACTCGATCGATCGACCGATGTGCAAGTAAAAATATCACATGTATGGGAGTTATTACACGTATGATTTAAGGGTAATTACCAATTTAATATACGAGTATATGTTACATAAAGTTATGACACTTGATTTCTCGATTTAGTCACCGATTGGTTTTTAATTTAGTTGAATCTCCTGGACTTATAATGAAGACTCCTTATTATGTGTGCTCCGATCCACTTATATATGTATGTGTATTGTATCTGACAATCTTGATCATGATAGTCGGGATTTGTAGTCAATCCTCCATTTTGATAGTCGGGATTTGTCGTCAATCCTATCATCAAACAAACCAACTAACCTAAACTAAAATAGCAAGGGCAAGTCGGGTCGAATCCACAGAGAGATCGGGAATGAGTATTAGTTCGGTCTCGGATTACAAATTAGCTACGCGGATCAATAAAAGAGTGAGATTAAACTAATAAGACTAACTAATAAAAACACAAGCAAACAAATAATAAAACTAAGCGAGTAAATCAATCAAATGGAGAAAAACCTAGGGTCCGATTTCCTCCACCGACACACCTCAATCACGTCATTGAAACCCCGTTAACAAGTCATCGAATAGTGAATTAGGGAGAAAACGCCTCTAAAGGTCCAAACACATCCCTCCCGGGTTCGTGAATGGATAAATAGTAATCCCAAGTACTTCCCTCCCGGGCTCGTAATTGGTATCTTAGTTCCATACCGAAATCCACTCCCGTGGTATCCCGCTAAGAGCCTAAGTCATTAAGTCTACGCTAGATTCCCGTCCATCCCTCTTCCCCTCCCGAGGTAAGAGTTCCGACCGAAAGTCAAGGGCACTAACATTGGGTTCTCACTCCCGTGTTCAACCCAAATCGGTGAGGTTAGTCAAATGGGTAATCGGTTCTCCTAAACCTAATCGGCTCCCACCGATGGACAAGGGTCAAGGAACCACAACCAACCCAAAAGACTAATTGAATCCTAACCCCTTGACAATCCCCAACTCAACATCCGATAACTCATTAAAATGGTCCAATATCATAATCGAGGCGTGTCGGGGATTAATCGTCCCCTAGTAAGAGATTACTCACTAAGCATAATTATACTAATAAAAATACTAATACTAATTACTCTAAGCCTAATACTAAGCATAAGAAATAAAAAGGAGGAAATTTTAATTAATCCTAACATTAACTACACATAAACAAACAAGAAGATTACTAAATAACAATCCTAAACACAAATTATTATAAAGACAAGAACTTTGACTAAATAAATAACCATAAACTTAACATAAATTATAAATAAGAAAAGAGATGAGAATTATACCAAAAAAGATGGAATTAAAGAACTCGGAAATTGAAGAACGAAATGATTAAATTAATTAAAACTAATAAAAAACACAAGAAGGAGATGAAGGTGGCTGCTGCTGCGTTCTCTGCTACTCCCTAAACCCTCCAAAAATTCTACTCTAACTTACAACATTCTTCCTTACAAAATGAGAAATGAGGGTTTTATATGGACTCAATACAAAAGATAAGGAAAGACCTTAATACCCTTAAATGCAATGAAATAAACAAAATAAAGGGCTAAATCGTCTTTTGCTATTCCAAATTAGAACACACCCAGATTAAATCAATCGACAGCTGCTCGATGTAGCCCGCCTTCAATTCGCCGGAGCTTGGCTGACCGGAGGAGGCGCGGCGTTCGTCGGAGTTTGCTGCTGCGACGAAGTGACGGAGATTCATGGTGGTCGGGCTATGGTGGTTCGCCTGAGTTGTTGGATGCGCGAGGTTGTGGCTGCCGGAGGTGGCGCGCCGGTGGGTCGAACGGTGGTTGGAGATGCTCGCCGGCGGCCATGGTGGTCAGTGTGGTGGTGATTAATTGAAATGGAGAATGAAGATGGTGGAGGTTAATTGATTGATGAAATTATAATGAATTGGATTAGATAGGTAATTGGTGATTGGGGATGATTGATTGTGTTTGATTGTTGGAGGTGGATTATTGAATTGGGGATAAATTGAAGATGAAATTGAATTGGGATGGAGGTATGAGTATGTATGGCAATGGTGATAATGAAGGTGAGGGATTAATGGAGGATTATTGTTAGATTGATGAGGATGATTGATGGACGATGATGATGGTGGGTAAAGGAGAGCAGGAGAGTGAAGGGGAAGAATGGTCAAAGTCGGGTTTGACCCATCTTTCTCGTCTCGATTCTTCCCGGGTCGGTACCTACTCAAAATAACTCGAGCAATACCAAAATTCCGAGAAATATTCTAAAACGACATTATTAAGCTAGACTCGACTAATAATCAAAATTAACACCAAATGACTAAATAACAACAAATCGAGTTAATAAAATCGGCTAAATAAGAGCTAGAACGAGGGACAAAATTAGATAAAATCACGACTTATCAGATCACAACTCAACCAAAACTTTAAGACGATGATTGAGATCCGTCTTTTATATTCTATTATTGATGTTAGGAGAATGATGTCGAATGCAATACCTATGAAATGCCTTCAACTCCTCCCAATTTTTTGTAACGATAAGATCATGAAATACCTAGTGTTTGAGGATATAAAATGGGTCCCCGGATCGGGTCGTCGGCTCTCCTCAGGATCCGGATGCGAGTCGACGGCGATCCTGCAAGATACAACGGCTTAAGAAGATACTCAGGATGTTAAATTCAGAAGCTTTCGGGGACATTGAGAACAGGTGCCATAAAAAAGAGCTACAATTGGTTCAATTGCAAACTGAAGTGCAACGACACCCACAGAATGAAGAAGTGAAAGATCAAGAATGGGCATGCCACCAGGAGGTACTTTTGTTGCAGCAGAACTGCCGTGATTTTCTGATGCAAAAATCTAAAATTAACTGGGCCTTGGATGGGGATCAGAATATAGCCTTATTTCATTCTTTTCTTAGGAAAAGACGAGCTCAGAATAGAGTCATGGTCATTGAGAACACAAAAGGAGAGGAATGTAGTTCGTCCGAGTCAATTCAACAAGCTTTTTTGGAGTTCTATACTAGTCTTTTAGGCAATTCTGCCCCTACGATTCCTGTGCAAACGGAGATAGTTCAATTGGGTAAGGTCTGCAATCAAGATCATTGGAATATTCTTCTCAACCCAGTGACTTCTCAGGAGGTCAAAGATGCACTATTCAGTATTCACAAAGATAAGGCCCCTGGCCCTGACGGTTTCTCTAGTCAGTTCTTCAAGGATGCCTGGGACATTGTGGGTAAGGATGTTGTGGCTGTGGTTAAGGATTTTTTTGCCTCCGGAAGATTACTTAATCAGCTGAATGCTACTAATATCACTCTTATTCCTAAAGTGGAGAGGCCGACGACTGTGGGTCAATTTCGTCCTATTTCTTGTTGCAATGTTGTGTACAAGTGCATTTCTAAATTATTATGTAATAGAATGAGGTTGGTGTTACCTGATATCATTAGCCCACAACAGGGAGGGTTTGTCGAAGGACGGAATATACTGGAGAATGTCCTTATTTGTTAGGACCTGGTGCGTTTATATAGTAGAAAAGTTGCTTCCCCAAGATGCCTTATGAAGATTGATATTCAGAAAGCCTACGATAGTGTTGAGTGGGAATTTCTACGTCAAATGTTGGATGCCCTTAATTTTCCACCAACATTTACTGAATTGGTGTTGGAATGTGTTAGGACCGTTAGCTATTCTCTTAGCCTCAACGGTGATAACTTTGGGTTCTTTCAGGGAAAAAGAGGTCTACGTCAGGGGAACCCCATATCCCCCCTTCTGTTTACCATCTGTATGGAATACCTGTCTAGAACCCTTTGTTATGTCACGACTACGTTCGGGTTCAAGTATCACCCTAAATGTGCCTCTATGAAGCTTTGTCATTTGTTATTTGCGGATGAATTGCTTCTCTTTTGTAAGGGCGACCTGGGTTCTATAAACGTCTTGATGAGGGCGTTTGCGACGTTTACCAAAAGTTCGGGGCTGACTATGAGTATTGGAAAGTCTAGCATTTATTGTGCGGGCATGACGAATAGCCAAAAGGAAGATGCTCTTAATAGTACTGGATGTTCTGTCGGGTCTATGCCTTTCCGGTATCTTGGTATTCCCATTCAAACTACTAAACTTTCGAAAGTTGATTGCTCCAAATTGGTTGAGAAAATCACTGGTAGAATAAGACGAGTTGGGACTAAGAAGATGTCTTATGCAGGTCGACTTATTCTAGTTCAATCTGTACTGTCTCAAGTCCATGTTTATTGGGCAATGGTGTTTTTGCTACCTAAATGTGTGCTGGCCAGAATTAATTCTATCTACAGATCGTTCTTGTGGGACGGGACTGATACTTACCAAAGGGTTCAGCTAGTAGCTTGGGAGAGAGTGTGTGTCCCTAAGAAGGAGGGAGGATTAGGGCTGCGACAGCTGGTCTGCTGGAACACAACTGCGGTTGGCAAGTTGATGTCGTGGGTTTTTGTACAAAAAGAAAGACTGTGGGTTCAGTGGGTTCAGCACTTCCATCTTAAGGGCCGGAATTGGTTTGATTACAAGGCTGGGACTAATGCTTCGTGGTGTTGGAAGAAAATATGTGAGGTTAAAGAGCTTTTAAAGTCTCACTTTAAGAATGAACATTGGCGAGGAGATACCAAACTTTATACCATTGCAGCCGGCTATGAGATATTACGCAAGAAAGAGCAGGAGGTGGAGTGGGCTCCAATGGTCTTGTGCCCTTTGTCACTACCAAAGCACCAATTCTTAATGTGGCTGGCTGTTCGGGATGCTCTCAATACTCGGAACAAACTCTACAGTTTGGGTATAGCAAACTCGAATAAATGTTGTTTGTGTGAGCTGGTTCCTGAGACTACAGCCCACTTATTCTTCCAGTGTGGCTATAGTGTGCAATTGATGACTCTGCTGCAGTCGTGGCTTGGTTTTCCCTTACCTTCCTCACTGCAGTTCGTGAATAATCAGGTTGGAGTGAAGAAAGTGGTTAGCTGGTCAGTATGCTGCTGCAATTCATGGCATATGGTGGCAGCAAAATCGCGGACGTGTTGACGGTAGCATCATTAGGCCACCGATTCTGTTTACTCAATTGAAATTCATTTTGTGTGTTCGAATAAGGTCTCTTGGTCAAAATAGAATGACTCAGATTGAGAGGAATTGGCTCTTAAGCTTGTTATAGATCATCTTGATGGTGATTTCATGTACATATAATTGTTGATTCTTAATACATCTTACATTTTACCAAAAAAAAAAAGAAACTCCCGTCTCTTTTAATTTGCGTGTGAATGCAGCTAAGACATCCCATTAGTGGATTGAATCAAGTAAATATGTATTTAGGCCCATGATTCTTAGTTTTTACACAATCATCATCTTAAAGTTTTGATTGAGATGATTCATTTAACAAAAAAATATAATAATAAAATATTGATCAAACACAATTGATTATTCTTCCGTTTTCTAGAAGAAGCATGTTGCACCTCATCGCAAAATTGGCCAAGAACAAAATAAAGGAAACAAATTGTCCATGGATATATATAGTCTAAATTTATTGGCATATGATTCTTTCTTGTTTCAAAATATTGGCAAATAATTCTTTGACCTAATTGAACAATAGAAGTTGTATCCAACTAGAATCCTCCATTTTTTTCTCCACGATCTCGACTTTATTATGAGAAAATTTATACAATAAGAGAACAAAGAAAAGTATAGGATTGTTTCTCCAAAAGAGCGACATAAAATTCTTATTTTATAACTTTAAATTAGAAAGCGAGCACTAAAAAAATATACTTAATATTTTAATTAGATGCTTTGTGAGTTGTGCCACATGCATGGTTTTAGCACTAAACGAATTCGTTATAAATAAGTGACTTGGGGCTGCATGGTTTGTGCAAGTATCTCCCAAATCACTCTACGTTACACACCTACATTTATATAACCTCGTCATTTTCCAAGGTAAGAAAGTTTATCTGCATGTATGCATGCATGGTAGGTAGTTACACGTAAAAGTAAAAACAACCTAGTCTAACCGGGCTGTTAGCCCACTCTCCGTATCTCAAACTCGGGCCAAGTCAGGGTCGCTCAGAGTTACTCGAAATGACAATTTTACCTTTTTTTTTGTCGTGCATACTTGATGGGAACTACTACTCCGATCCGTAGTATTAGAAGTAAATAAAAATTACGTGATGCAGATCTATTGACGAAAAATAGTTTGAAATGAACGAACGTTAATTTGGTAAATCATAGAGTACATGATGAAATGGAAGTGATATTTAATGCTTTATGATAATGATGTTGTGATGTTTGATTATTATTAATTTATTATTATTAAAGGAAGAGCCATGGCTACTGAGCACAAAAAGTTTTGAGTGTGACGATGGGTAACAAGACCCCATCGGAGATGCGACTGGAGCGCTCACACAATTGGTCGAGTGTGCCTATCACTTTTCCGGGAACTATCCCGGCTCACGGGGCTGCCACGCTGATACATGTCAGGGACAAGAGCTCAAAAGCAGCTGCGGTTTACTCTGGACCTAATGCGGCCGGTCTCGCCTGTTCATGGTTGTTAGCATGGAATGCACCTGCACCTACTCCTGGTGCTCAAAACAAGGTATATAAGAAATACTCGTAGCTATCTAGCACAAATTTTTGGTTTACACAAACATAATAATGGAGTACGAAATATATGATATACACGACGTATCACATTCGGTCACTTTTTCTAGGCTGCTGTCTTGTGGCTTTAGAGCATTCACAATGAGTAGTTCTTATCATTGAGTTTGTCGCAAAAACCTTATTAGAAAAAGTTTGTCCTTATTTTAACAAATTTGGTTTGATTTTAAGAACCAAGTTCTGCTTAAAACAAGAAAGGTAGACCAATCAAATGATTTTGCTTATTTTAATCTTGTGTGAGAAAAAAAACATCCAAAAACTTTATGCAAGGTTTTCTTCCATTGTGGTATAAAATTCTTATATTTAGGATATACAGTAATATAAAATGAGGTGGCATATGGTAAAGTTCTTCCATTGTGGTTGATCTTATATAGCCGGGGTACGTGCATGCATGGTCCTAATAATCCATGAGCCCAACCTGACGCGATGATCGTAACCCAAGTTCTCTGGATAGACAGATGAGATGAGATGAAAAGAGCACATCTTTCAAAGTGATAAAAAGTCTATGTAAAATGATTGATATGATCATTTTAAGAAAGATCCATTCGAGAAAATCGAAGCTATTCTAATCTTCCTTTTTTTGCATTGGTGCTAAGCTGTTGTAATCTCTTAAGTAGTCTAAATAATACAGTAGTAATAGTTCTAATAAGTTGTGTTAATTATAATGCATGCATGCAGGTATATGTCATATGTGGCGCAAAAGAAAGAATTGATGAATTGAGCTTTGATGAGATTGAAAACATGTTAGCCAAGTCCAAAACAGATGCTGAGTTTGCTGATTTAGTTACCAAGACTTATGCTGACGCCAAAATTAATCCCTTGGTTTCAGAAAGTGCTACTATTGTTTCCAATTTTGGCCTTCTCCCTTGAACACATTCACAAATCTGGCCTAAACTACCTACTAGCTAGTCTACTACTCTATAATAATAATAATAATAATAATAATAATAATAATAATAATAATAATAATAATAATAATAATAATCCATAATAATAATAATGGGAGTAATAATAATAATACGGAGTAATAATAGTAATAATAATAATAATAATAATAATTATGTGGTGTAATCAATAATAGTCCTATAGCCTTCATGTTAGGTTTGAAGTGCATGTACACTGATGGCTTAAACTTACTATACATAATACTACATACATGAAGGTCAGGTTAAATAAATTTATAGATGGATAATGTATAAGTAAAAATATCACATGTGTATGTGTTGTTCCATCATAATTGAAGATTAAAGAATAATACTAATAAATACCCCTACACTATTCGTTCTCTCGATATATTATCTAGCTAGTCACCGATCCGATTGGTAGTTTATCGTTGAACGAATCACTTAATTAGCTTCGACTTAATTATAGTAAAGACTCTTGATCTCCCCATACTACAAACCCATCTTTGATCCATTATACAGAGTACGGAGTATATTATAGTTAGACGCGGAATGTTTATTTGTTTGGTCCAAGGATTTATGCAATTCCAAGAGGATGCGAAATATATATATATATATATATATATATATATATATATATATATATATATAGTGGAGATCATATAAGCTCTAAGCATATGTATAAGGTCCTAAGTCTCAATCTCAGCCTTCGGATGAAATACAAATCAATGGCTTAGATGCGTTTGTTTATATAATTATTTTTTAAAAATTTATTAAAAGAAATTTACATTTTCCATGCCTACCTCTTTTTCCCCACCCACTATTTTCCCATCTCTATTCATTACTCCCTGCTCATTTTTCCATCACAATTCAATACTCCAAAACTCTTCTCTCTAAAACTCTCCTCATATCTGATATCTTACCCTTGACCGTCTTAAATTCTCCTCTTAACCAATACTGCTTTTCGCATCTTCATTGTCCAAGTAACTGTCCAAGCATCTCCTATGTCGACATTTCTTCATCTCAGGTAAATTATACTGTTAATTTCGCATATGGAGAACAGTAATTCGAGTAACCGTAATTTGGGGATTTTCAGCGAAATTAGGTTTTTTTTTTCCAATTTGGGGTTTTTTTGCGTTTAGTCGTGATTTCAAGGCTTACTTGCGAGTTTCTTGTTAAATTGGGGGTTTTCTATTTGGGTTTTTTGGTGCTTGATCAATTTTTGGTGGTAATAGTGTTTCTAATCAATTTTTATGATGTTTAATCAAATTTCTATGGTGTTTACTGATTTTTTTTTTGGGTTTTGTTTCATTGCATGTTTGATTTTGTAGTATCAATGTATATGTTTGATTTCACGTTTTTGATGGGTTATCACATTCATCCCGTTAGACAAGAGACTTTTTTTTGTCAACTGTGTTCAGAAAGAGAAGTAGATGGTTGTTAAACTTTACCTCATCAATTTTCTCATGAAAAAAAAATTAAAACTAAAAGTTACTTGATGAAAAAAAAAATTACGAAATGAAAACTAAAAGTTACCTTAAAATGTTGTCACATATGATACATGCATGGTTTGTTTTTGATAGGTTATTAGGTGTCCGTATTTTAATTGTTGAGTCTTAATAATGCGTTTGTGATTGGTTATTAGATACTCCGTAGGAACTAACTTCGTATGAGTCTAAGAATTGCATTTTGTGTTGTTGATAGTGTTATAGTTGAAATTGAGGAGAATATATAAGAGACATATTATGAAGTTTCAGAAGATGAGAGTTGAAGTGCTACGGTCTTGGAATTGAAGTTTCAAGCATACAGTTGAATATATAAGCAGAAGAAAAATGAACATTACACGATTTAATTATGAAGTTGTAGACGTTGTGCACTGAAGTTGTAAAGAGAGGGACTTAAAGTTTCAAAGTCATGTTCTACAAATCAAAGAGGCATGATGTCGAAGTTTCAGAAACTGAGAGTTGAAGTTGTAAAGTTTTTGAACTGAAGTTGCAAGCGTGTGGTAGATTGTTTTGAATGTCCACCAGTTCACTATGATGTTGTAAATGTAACGTACTGAAGTTGCATTGCAGCTGAATTAAAGTTCCAAACAAACTGTTATTTAAATATTGAAAGTCATGCACTGAAGATGCAAGTATACGTGTTTTGAAGTCTCAGAAGCTTAAAGTTGAAGTTTCATAAATTGAGAGTTGCAGTTGTAAAGAATTTGAATTAAAGTTTCAGGCGTGTCGTTGTATGTTTTTACAGAGAAATAATGTTCAACTTTCCAGCAGTTATATATATAAAGTTGTAATTATTGTGCTTTGAAGTTCTGAAGTCAATGAGTTGAAGTTATAAAGTGAGTTTGTTGAAATTATAAATACCGTAGTATTCGACGTTATGAACTAAATATGAAAGTATGTGGGAGACGAGTTCTAAAATTTCAGAAAATGAGAGTTGAAGTTGTGTAGTAATTGAATTAAAGTTTCAAGCGTACAGATGAATATTTTGTCAAAAAAACTTCGTATTCAATATTTGAAGAAGACGCTATCATTCATAATTAAGTTTTACAGAACTATTGATGAAGACACTTTTATTTAAAGAATGATTTAAATTTCGTATTCAATATTTGAAATAGAGTTTATGGAAAAATATTTGAATAAATTAGAATTAATAAGTGAATAGTGACATGTAGAAGAAAATAATAAGATTGAAGCAACAATGGCATAAGATTAAAGAAAATAATATAGAGAATTTTTTTTTACAAACGAATTGACAATTCTTTTGATGAAGGAATTGATGAAACAATGTTTGTCATGCATGGAAAGAATACATTTATATAATTAAGGGTTTGAGTATTGGAATAGTCGTGATTATTGCAGGGAGAGAGAGAGGTGCAATTAGTATTAAGCTATTTATTAGTAATTAATAATAGGTTAGTTAGGTTGTCAGATTTAATACTACATGACATTTTAGCTAATCTAATCTCAACCATTAATCTTAATTAATCAAATGGTTACTAAAAGACCTTATGGACTTAAATTAGATCTTGCCCTTATTAGAACTCCACTATATATATATATATATATATAGATAGAGTGAGGATCCGGTGAGTCTTCCTCATTAAATGAGTCCGTCCCGTAATTTAGGGCCATTAGATCTAATGAGATCAACGGTTCTCGTTAAAAAACACACAAAGCAAGATGTCATGCATCCCTCTCCCTACATTCCATGAACTTAGAGAAGAGAATGGAAGACATAGATGATCTACCCAGGAACCCAGCCAACTACACGGCTCTCACACCGCTTCACTTCCTCGAACGAGCCGCCACCGTCCACCCCACCCGCGCCTCCCTCATCCACGGCCGCCTTACCTACACTTGGCTCCACACCTACCACCGCTGTCGCCGCCTTGCCTCCGCCCTCTCTCGCCGCAACATCCTCGCCGCTTCTACGGTTACGCCTCCCTCTCCCTCTCCCTCTCCTTCTCCCTCTCTTTTCCTTTTCTTTTCAACCGCCAATCCAAGGTGTTGATTGTTGATCGAATCTTAGCTTCCGACCTCCAAAGTCTGATCATGTCTGCCTCTAATTATTTTGATCGTTTACTCAACTAGTTACTAGTTACTAGTAGCTCATCGTATCCTACTCATATAAATATTACTCCCCTCCCTTTCGCCCTTTCCCTCACTATTTCTTTGCAATAATATGTCTATTTCTTTGCAGTAATATCAAATAATATCAAATGAATATTCAGTAATATGTCTCATTCAGTTTCTGGTTTTTAGAAGTCTATACCTCTCATTCGTCAGGCATTCTGATAATCGGCGAGGTAGTGAATGGGAAAGTATTTGCTGCCCATCACTATGCTGAATCCATGATGTTACAGTAATATGATTACTGTATCAGTATTATATAATTATACTTGTGTTATTGTAATAGTGTTCTGTTACTGTGACATTATTACTGTGACATTATTATTGTAATTCCTTATTACTGTGATAGTGTCACAGTAAGATAGTTGTGTTACTGTAATAGTGTTCTGTTACTGCAACAGTAAGATTATATACGATGAAGATGACGGTGAATCTCAGCCATTCATGTGATTTGATCATGTGGCTGTGATTCGCGGGACGGACTCATTTAAGATAGAGAGACTCACGAGATGCAATTCCTATATATATATATATATATATATATATATATATATATATATATATATATATATATATATATATATATATATATATATATATATATATATATATATATATATATATATATATATATATATATATATATATATATATATATATACTATATAATAAAACAGAAACCACCACATTAACTTTTTGGCGCCAAAACGCACTTTCCTAAAATATCGAAGATTCTATATATATATATATATATATTAATCTAATCTAATGATCTAAAAATTAAATATAATAATAACCATTAATCTAATATAATATTATTCATAATTTTCCTATTGACGAGATATTTTCATATATACCTTAAAATGTCATACTATATAATAAAAGAAAAACCACCACGTTAACTTTTTGGGGCCAAAACGCACTTTCCTAAAATATCGTAATTTCTATATTAATCTAATCTAATTATCTAAAAAATAAATATAATAATAACCATTAATCCAATTTAATATTATTCATAATTTTTCTATTGACGAGATATTTTCAGATATATATATGTACACCTTAAAATGTCAAAGTCACGAGTTTAAAATAATTTGATGGTAATATAATTTATTTGAATGGGTTTAAAACAGTTAAAAAGTTTTCTACAAGGCTACAATAATACGATTTAACAACTATAATAACTTATATCGTTGAAAAATTGTTTATAAAATTATTATCTTCCTAATTTTTACCTCAATATTCGTCATGATAATCCTTACTTGATTTTGTATCTCTTATAGTCAATATTTTCTTCATAATAAATACACTATGACAAATAGAATAAAGACATAATAAATCCTTAGAAAATACTCTAGCAACCTAATTAAATAATTAATACATAATAAAGAATAAGAAATGGCACAGTACTTTATATATCTGTATTAAATACGAAAAAAGTAAAATATATAAACACTATATTTATTTCATTTCAATCCTCATGTGTCACACTTATTTTTATCTTACATCAATATTATAGGGTATCAATAAATATGGTATTACTAATTGTTTTTATTTGCTGATTTTAAATGTTATACTTCGATTTTTCATGAGGTTCGAACTGGAGGTCGATTTTTTTAGTCACGATTCTTTAAAATAATATGTGATACTATTCTCAAATTATATTGTTCTATTCTAGGAGTAAATTCTAACTTAAAAAATAAAATTTAAAATAGATTTACTTAGTAAATGATTGTGTCCTACGAGATACGGGTATGAACATGATATTTAATACTCCCTCCGATTTTTAATGATCTTCCATGTTTCCTTATTGGACTGAAACACTCTTTCTTCCTCATTTCTATTTTGGGCTATCAACATGTGGTCTAGAATTACCCTTACATTCCTTCTCATCCTTCTTCTCTTTTGAACCACACATTTCTACACCCTTATTTTTCACCCAAAAATCAAATGGGAAGATAAATAAAAATCGGAGGGAGTACATGTCTAAACATGTACTATATCTTACCTCCTATATTCAAATTCAAAGTGCATCAATACGCGTTTTGCACCATTAATATATATATATATATATATATATATATATATATATATATATATATATATATATATATATATATATATATATATATATATATCATTTTACATTATAAAAATTATAAAACGTTGATATTCTTAATCTACTCATAAAGATAATCAAACAAGCTAAGATTTACTAGATGACTATATTTTCTCTTATAGATTGTCGAGAATAGCGAAGATTCTCTTTAGTTGTGAATAGTGTCCAAAAAATAAATTTGTACTTTGGATTTGAATGGAGGGAGTACATACAATTGATGTTCATGTGTATATACTTCAGGTTGATTTTAAGTTTATACTTTTTAACATTGTAAATTGTTTAGGTTATTAGAGATTGAATAATCATATAAGATTATCTATGTATTCTTTTTTATTTAAAACCCGTGCAACTTTGCACGGGTATTAACCTAGTATATATATATATATAGAGAGAGAGAGAGAGATGAGATCATATAAGTCTCATCTCTTTACCTAAGTTCATAAGTCCTAATATAAACCTTTGGATTAAAAAAATTGAATGACTGAGATTAGGTGAGAGGTTTTACTTTTTCAACCCTCAGAATTGAATACTCCTCATTTTCCTCACCCTCATTTTCTTCACCCTCTAATTAATATTTCTCTCTCATCTCACCTCACCTCCTTCAATTCTTTTATTCTGAAAACTATCTTCTTCATACCACTCTTTCATTTTTTATCTCATTTTACTTCATGTTCCTCCATTAATCTCGTCAATTCTCTTCGTCGACATTGATCAAGCCATTTTCTCGTCAGTTATGCACATCAATGGCTACTATCGAGGTTTGTTTACTTTTTTTTTTATTGTTATTCATTTATCCTAAAACTTGAAGGAAATAACTTTAATGAGTTGTTTTATGCTTAACATTTTTTTAAATCCTTTTATTGGTTTTTTTGGCCACTGAAATTGTTTTTTTTTCTTTATTTCCATCTTTTTCATTTGTTTTCACTATTATATGATAATTGATATTTTTTTCATCATGTTTTTGATTTTTATTGTCCGTTTACTCGTTTTACTTTTTTTTTGTCATTGAAATTGTTTCCGTCTTCATTTTTTAATTAAATGTTTTTCAAATAATATAGTATATATTTTTCAATTAATAATTGCAGATTTTTGATGAAGGTGAAGAATTAAAAATGGAGATGAAGACGAAGAGGAAGAATTAAAAATGGAGATGAAGGCCGGACGAGTTTTGTAAATGAGTTGTTTTTTATAGATATTTGTAACTTCAGTTCACATATTTTGTAACTTCAGTTCACTTATTTTATAACTTCAGATCGTATATTGTAACTTTAGTCCATATATTTGTAACTTCAGTTCACATATTTTGTAACTTCAGTTCATATATTTTGTAACTTCAGATCGTATATTGTAACTTCAATTCTAATCAGTTCATATATTTTTGTAACTTCAGTTAATATATCACGTAACTTCAGTTTATATATTTCGTAACTCCAATCATATATATTGTAACTCCAATCACGCACATCCTCCACCTCTGCACTGCCAAATTCGACCTATTAATTAATTCTTTAAGCAAAATTAAAGTAACTTCAATTCATAAAATTCGTAACTTCAATTACCTACAATTAATATTTTAGGCGAACTCAAGTTAAAGCTAACTTACAGATTCATATATATCAAGCAACTCAAGTTAAAAATTGTTGTACTCAAGTTCTTAAAAATTATTGTTGTACTCAAAACCTCAACAATAATTAATAAAAAATATGTTGATGAGAGAGGAGAATAAGTTGTTGTATGAGAGAAAGATATTTATTGTTTCTAGAAATTGATTATTAATACTTAATGTTAGGTTAGTTATGTTAATACACTTAATGCACTTTACCCTATGAATGAATCTCAACCCTTCATCCTATACCAATCCAATGCTTAATAATGGGACTTATGGACTTAAATTTATCCATGTCCTTATGAGATCTCATCTCTCTCTCTCTCTCTCTCTCTCTCTCTCTCTCTTTCTCTCTCTCTCTCTCTCTCTCTCTCTATATATATATATATATATATATATATATATATATATATATATATATATATATATATATATATTGTGGACATGACGTAGGTCCACCCCGACGCGGCGAAGCGCGGGTTTGGGTAGGCGAATGAATCTCGTGGTAAGATTGTTCTCGGGTTCGAAATTTAAGTCAAAATGGAGTCGCCACCGAATTTTGTGGTTATTCGGAACCATACGAGCCCACTCTATGTCGTCATGGGCTACACACAAAGTAAGCCCACTTCGATTTCAGAGTTTATGGGGCTCGTCCCTTTGCATTGTTATACCGATACCGTTTACACCGACTTTCGTATATAAAATGACTCTCGTGCGCCAAGGGTTTCGGACATCCGGAAACCAAAGGTTCTGAGTAAGGGGTGAGGGTACGTGTTGGGAAGCCCACTAAGCACTACAAAAATCGAGCCCGAATTGCGTCGGACAAATCCGACGCAAAATGGCAATATCCGACACAAAATGCAAATTGCGTCGGATTAGCCGATGCAAACGACCGCCGTAATATTTTGACGCAATTTTTTTTTTTTTGCATCGGTTAATCCGACGCAGATGAGTTGCGTCGGCTGCTCCGATACGAACACATGGAGGTGAACGCCCTGTCAACGGGACTTTGCGTGGGATTAGCCGACGCAAAGTCAACGTTTTTGTTGACTTTGCGTCGGCTAATCCCACGCAAAGCCGTTGACTGAAATCTGACTTAGGGACTTTGCGTGGGATTAGCCGACGCAAAGTCCCTAAGTCAGATTTCAGTCAACGGCTTTGCGTGGGATTAGCCGACGCAAAGTCAACATTTTTGTTGACTTTGCGTCGGCTAATCCCACGCAACGCCATTGACTGAAATCTGACTTAGGGACTTTGCGTGGGATTAGCCGACGCAAAGTCAACAAAAACGTTGACTTTGCGTCGGCTAATCCCACGCAAAGCCTAGTAACAAAAAAAATCGTTTCTTTGTTTTTAGCTCCCCATACGCGCGAAATAAAACAACCTGCAAATAAACAACCCACTCCTACAACAAACCACAGCAGCACATCCTAAACCAAAATCCATCAATAACTCCAATCAAAGCTCTCTTCTTCACAAATCTCCACAAAACGACACAAACATAAACTAATGTAATGTTATAGAAAATGAAAATATTACAAAGACAACCGTTTCTAGGTTCAGAATTCAACCAGAGTGTAAACAAGACAACCAGCGCTAGGAGTTGGTAAAATATATATACACACAATGTAACCAAAGTGTAAACAAGTAACATAAGGGAGCTGAACTACCTAAGAAAGGGACTCGATGTGCTCCGATCCGAAGGGATGACCATCGTTGTTGTCGTCATCGTCGCGCCTAGTCATGCGTGGCCCTCCACCGCATCCCTCGTTCCCCATGGCGAACCGTTCCCTCATGAACTGAATAAACTGGTCCTGCTCTTCGCACCTCTTCTCCAACGTCTTCAGACGCTCTTCTTGTCTTTGGAATTTATCTTCCATACGCTCGTTGAGTGTGCGTTCCTGCGAGGTGGCGGTAGGGAGGTACGTGTCCGCAGATACCTCCTTACCGCGGTTCAAGCATGGGCGAAAGAGCTGTTTCGCCGCATTCCCTATCCCCCAGAACCGTCCCTTCTGGTTATAGCCACCCGTCACATCGTGGAAGATCTTCAGCGTGTTGGGTGCCTGATCAGAGGCCCGTGCCTCCTCCACCGCTTTCTGGTAGTTCTCCTGAAACAACATCATGAAACAGTGTTATAACTTTTAGAACACATACTATCACGTGGTAATTTTCATGCCTAGTATATTTTTTAAAAACATTACTACTACTCACCACGATCTCCGGTCCTCTAGGGTCTATCCACTTGCCGTCTTTCCCCTTCTTCGTCTTCTCCAAGAGATCGACCGGGGTTGCAGTTGGGCCCTTCATATAACAGTGTTAAAACTTTCAGCATTTATTTACCAATAGTATATATTGAATTATACTCAAACTTTTTACTTGTTTTATAAGCACTTACCAATGCCGCGAAGGCTGTTGCTGCACTCCTACTTCCGAGGCAGCTGGTGGGTTTCGCCACCCCGTCCACCTGCCCACCTCTCCTGTTCGACGACTTAATCGCCGATTTCTTCTTGAAAGCTGGGTCGGCAGCGTTCTTCTTCAATATCTCCCACTTCTCTTGCGGAATCCAGTCCGCCTTGTCGACCCTCGGGACAGCTCGCTGGAAGAGGTCGGTTATCTTCTTCTTTATCCGAGTCTCAAAATCCGACCTGAGGTCGTACCCCAGGTCTATACGCACTCTCCTCTGTTTGTCAAAAAAAAGATTCGTTAGCGACAATTGAATGTATAAATCGTGCAACGAAAACCTTAGAAACACAGACGAGGTAATTACCGCGAAGTGCATATACATCGCATCCCGAGCTTCCGGTGGTGCCTCCGTCCAGCTACGGTAGGCGCCAGACGTGGACGCATACGTCATGACTACGGCATCCCGCAAAAAATCCGAGTACTTCTTGTCGTCCCACCTACACAAGTCAATTATGATAATTTGAAGCAAATAAATGAGTGAAAATTTAGAAAAGAACTGGTTACAACAACTACAACTCACCAACTAGCTTCCCTCACTTTCTGCCGTGAAAGGTACGCTTTCCCAGGCGTGGCAACGTAGACCGTCGCCCCGACTTCCTGGACAGCGTCCACACCATGTATGACAGGAGGCCTAGGCACGTCCTCCTCCATGTGGTCACCATGGCTGCTGCCTCCCGTCAGCATCTCGCTGCTACCTGCCATAATCACGTCTACAAAATATGTTTGCGCAAAGTTAAACTGTAGAGTCAGTTCGTTTAGGGTAAAGCAGGAATTTCATTAAGTACCAAAATAGTCTTCAATTACAAATAATTAAATTACAACAAATTAAATTACAACTTATGCGAATAAGATACAAACAACTACATAATTGCGGGAATTGTCACCGAATTTTGCTCCTACCAACACAACATAATTTCATGTTTACCACCTAAATGACATGAAAGGCACAAGAACAGTCCCAAAACGGGGACTGTCCAAGAATTACTCCTAATGAGTAACTCTTGAACGGGCACTAGGTAGGTCTGGGTAGATTTCAAACAATGCTCATGTACAGTACACAACGAAAGCAAATAACAACAACAATGAAATCTCAACACAGTAATCCAAAACATTAATACTTACTATAATTACAACCACTAACTGCTGAAATTTAAGTAACAAAACGAATTTCCCCTTTTTTTTAGTATTGTTTATGTAGTAGTAGTTTAGTACTTTAGTAGTAGTAGTAGTAAAAGTAGTAGTAAATTAGTAGTAGTAGTAGTAGTAGTATAGTAGTACTAGTAGTATAGTAGTAGTAGTAGTAAAAGTAGAAGTAGTAAATTAGTAGTAGTAGTATAGTAGTAGTAGTTGTAAAAGTAGAAGTAGTAAATTAGTAGTAGTAGTATAGTAGTAGTAGTTGTAAAAGTAGAAGTAGTAAATTAGTAGTAGTAGTTTAGTAGTAGTAGTAGTAGTTTAGTAGTAGTAGTAGTAGTAGTAGTAGTAGTAGTAGTAGTAAAAGTAGAAGTAGTAAATTAGTAGTACTAGTATAGTAATACTAGTAGTATAGTAGTAGTAGTAGTAAAAGTAGAAGTAGTAAATTAGTAGTAGTAGTGTTGTAGTACTAGTAGTATAGTAGTAGTAGTTGTAAAAGTAGAAGTAGTAAATTAGTAGTAGTAGTAGTAGTTTAGTAGTAGTAGTAGTAGTAGTTTAGTAGTAGTAAAAGTAGAAGTAGTAAATTAGTAGTAGTAATTTAGTAGTAGTAGTAGTAGTAGAAGTAGGAAATTAGTAGTAGTAGTAGTATAGTAGTAATAGTAGTAAAAGTAGAAGTAGGAAATTAGTAGTAGTAGTAGTAGTAGTTTAGTGGTAGTAGTGGTAGTAGTAGAAGTAGTATCTTAGTAGTAGTAGTTTAGTAGTAGTAGAAGTAGGAAATTAGTAGTAGTAGTATAAAATTAGTAGTAGTGGTAGTAGTAAAAGTAGAAGTAGGAAATTAGTAGTAATAGTAGAAAATTAGTAGTAGTGGTAGTAGTAAAAGTAGAAGTAGGAAAATAGTAGTAGTAGTAGTAGTAAAAGTAGAAGTATGAAATTAGTAGTAGTATTAGTAGAAAATTAGTATTAGTGGTAATAGTAGAAAATTAGTAGTAGTAGTAGTAGTAGAAAATTAGTAGTAGTAGTAGTAGTAAATGAGTAGTAGTGGTAGTAGTAGTGTTAGTAGATTTGTTGTACTAGATTAGTAGTAGTATTAGTAGTACATAGTATTAGTATTAGTTTATTAGTATTAGTAATATTAGTAGTAGATTAGTAATATTATTAGTAGCATTAGTAGTAGTAATGAAGTATTTTAGTGTAATATTAGTAGTAAATTAGTAATACTACTACTAGCACTACTGATGTAGTACTACTAACACTACTAGTTAATCTACTACTAATACTACTACTCATAATAATAGTACATACTAATACTACTACTAATCTAATAATCACTAATACCTAATTAACATACTAACTAACCTAATTAACATACTACAATTATCGTCTAACAATAAAACGAAATCTAACCTAATACACATACTAATTAACCTAATTAATATACTAATTAACCTAATTACTATACTAATTAACGTAATTAACCTAATTACTAAACTAACTAACCTAATTAACCTAATTAACCTAATCACCCTACAATCTAATTAACTAATTAACCATACATAATATAATCACCATAATTTTTAAACTAATTATTAATCTAACTTAATCAAAAAATTTAAGTAACAAAACCTAACATACTAACTAACAATTAATCTAATTAATTGAACTAATTGAGTACAAATTAAACAATAAATAGTAAACTAACAATTAAACAGTAAATTAATTGAACTAATTAAATAAAATTAAACTAATCAAAACACTAAACTAATTGAACTAACAGTAAACAGTGACCATACCTGAGTCGGGTTAGGGTTTTTCGGGGCTGGGTCGGGATGTTGCGCGCCGGGGGTTCGGGTTAGCCGAGGCTTCGCCGGAGTTTTAGTCGCGCCGGCAGGGTAGGGTTCGTGGACGGGGTCAGTTTGGCGGGGGTTCGGGAACGGGGTCGGTTCGTCGGGGGGTTCGTGGGGTTCGCTTCGCCGGTGGTTGGGGGTTGGGTTCGCCGGAAATGGGTAGGGGAAACCTAGGGGGCTGTGCGCGCCGGAAATGGGTAGTGGATCACCGGAAATGGGCCGTGCGTGCCGGATCTGGGTTGTGCGCCAGAGGAAAGTCGCCGGAGATGAGTGGGGGTGGTTCGCGTTCGGGGTTGGGGATTGGGGTTCGCCGGTGTCGATTTTAGAGAGATAATGGGGTTGGGTTATTGTGTCTGTTTGTCGCGTTTTTTTTTATTTTAACATATGTTGCGTCGGATTAGCCGACGCAACTTGACGCAATATTAAAATTTGCGTCGGCTAATCCGATGCAAAGCATTAAATTCTGTTTTTTTTTTATTCAACAAACGCTGCATCAGATTAGCCGACGCAATCAGACGCAATATTCAATTTTGCGTCGGCTAATCCGATGCAAATCAATTAATTCTGATGACTTATTTTTTTATTTTGACGCGTACTGCATCGGATTAGCCGACGCAACTTGACGCAATATTAAAATTTGCGCCGGCTAATCCGATGCAAAGCATTTAATTCTGTTTTCTTTTTTTTATTCAACACACGCTGCATCGGATTAACCGACGCAGTCAGACGCAATATTCAATTTTGCGTCGGCTAATCCGATGCAAATCAATTAATTCTGTTGACTTATTTTTTTTATTTTGACGCATACTGCATCGGATTAGCCGACGCAACTTGACGCAATATTAAAAGTTGCGTCGGCTAATCCGATGCAAAGCATTTAATTTTGTTGACTAATTTTTTAAAAATTTGACGCATCTTGCATCGGATTAGCCGACGCAAGCAGACGCAATATTAAAATTTGCGTCGGCTAATCCGATGCAAATCTATTTATTCTGTTGACTAAATTTTTTTATTTTTGACGCACATTGCATCGGATTAGCCGACGCAATCAGACGAAAAAAGAAAATTTGCGTCGGCTAATCCGATGCAAAGCTATTAATTCTGTTGACTAATTTATTTATTTTTTACGCACCCTGCATCGGATTAGCCGACGCAAATTTTCTTTTTTCGTCTGATTGCGTCGGCTAATCCCACGCAACACCTTTCACATAGTGGCGCCAACCCAAAATTATTGGCGCCTGTATCATGGAGTCGGACTGCGTCGGCTAGTCCCACGCAATATTATTGTATCGGATTAACCGACGCAAATCGACACAGTTACGCCAGTTGCGTCGGATTGTGAATCCGACGCAACTAATCCGACGCTATTTCCGCTGTTTTTAGTAGTGAAGGACACCCAACCCCGCCCGCACATGGCGGCCTCTACTAAGACATCGTTCGTGTTCGTGATACGCGCGCTAGTAAAATAATTAAATGATATGCAAACAGCGTTTTGTCTAAGCATGCGAATTTTGCGTTAACTACGTCATTTAATGCATCTTATTATTGGTCGAAATGATTTAGCATGCGAGGTTCATTTATAAAGCGTAAAGCAAGTAAATAAACAAAGCTCGAGAAATAAATAGAAATAGCGTACAATTTACACGGGCGGAAATACAACCCGGGATTCACAATACAACATTACGTAAAAGAAAAGAAATGAAAATAATGCGATATAATTAAAGGGACGGACCCGTATGTAAACTAAACCGCGAAAATATGTAGGCGGACTAACCTCGATTAAATACGCATTATATCGCATATTAAACGAAGGACGGGAACATGAGACTGCGGCATATTGCTAGCCTAATCTCACGTCCCGTAGTCTTGTCCCGACTTATCACATCAAAGTGGTCAAAGTCGTTCTACGTGTCGTGATGTGTGTGAGTTTTTAAAAATAGGAAGGTTGGATGATGGTCTAAAGTCGATAAAGAACGGGGCTCGAAATATGTGTCCAAGCCCTCGGTATTGCGGGTTATGAGACCCACTCGATCGAGTCATTGACTGACTCGGTCGAGTGTGTCATTAGCGTGGTTACTGCCCACTTTTTGGGGTGCTACTCGATCGAGTGGCCTATGGCACTCGATCGAGTGCCTTCTGTACGAGAGGTAACTCGCCTTGTTTTATGACTTGAAATCGATGATCGGCCGAATCAAATACAGATATCGCATGATTTGTATTTAACTCGGCCTCCGGTACTATAATCGTGTACGAACGACTATAATACCGTTATCGGAGTTTTAAGAAAGCGTTTACGTTAGATTAGGAAATTTTGAATTGGTGACGAAATGTATCCCTCTACGTCACGACATCGGAACTAACCCTTTCGGGTTACGTGATGTCGGTTTTCGTGTCAACGGGTTTCGTACCAATTATGGAAAAGGAGTTAAATCCGTTCAACTACGACCGATCATGGTCGCGTCACGCCCTTGAGTACATTGGGGCGGGGCTCCTCGAAAGGGCTCCACCTCCGTCGTTGCTCGTAAAGGGATTAGACGGACCAAAAGTGATCATCGTAGTCCAACGTTTTAAAACCGATTTTGATATTAGTTTACGTATACACGGTATTATTAACGTTAATGACGATGAAATGATATAAAACAAAGATATAAAAATGCGAAAAATGTTAGTGTTAGTGTTGTGACGATCATGACTATAATACAATAAAAATGAACAAAATGACGGAGTAAATAAAGATCGAAAGGGAATTTAGGACACCCTCAACATACATGCTAGTATAGACCTCGGAAATGGACTCGTGAATAGCGACAAAGCTTGGGAGTATCGAGGATGTACGCGAGTTATGGCGTGTATAGGTGTGTGTGTGTTGCGTCGGTTTATCGAGGGACGAAAGCTCGGTTTTTGTGTGTTTTTGCTTAGGATTTCTAAGGCTTTGATGTGTGATGAAGTAAGGTGGAAGTAGGGTAGAATGTAGGTTAAAATGTAGGGTGAAAGTGATTGTCAAAAAGTCTTCCAAATGCATGAGGGTGAAGCGGTATTTATAGGCCTCACCCCTCGACCTAGGGGCACTCGATCGAGTGGCCCTATTGCACTCGATCGAGTGCCTTTGAAAACGGGTCAAGCCCAGTTCAAGGCGCTCCACTCGACCAAGTGGGTCAATCCACTCGATCGAGTGGATCAATTGGGTGAGACAAATAAGGAAAGATTTGATCTTGTTGGTTTTGATTGCTTTTTTGAATTCTGATTTGTGCGCCAAATGAACTTGGCTGATTTATGAGACGGTTTCGTCTTTGACCGGGTTTTGACCCGGTTGCCAAAAGACGGGAATTATTTTTGGTGTCGGTTTTGGCCCAAATTAGTCTCATTTTGCTCGGAACGGCCCACTTGGCCTGAATTTGAGGTCTGTTTTGTGAGATTTTACTCCGCTAAAAAGTCCATGTCGGATATTATGAATTCCGAGCCCAAGTCCGAGTATACCAAGTCATGTTGACGTCCAATCATCATCGAGTGTTTTTCGGAGACTACCATAAACACGTGGCAGTCAAAATGCGGGTGTCTACAGAGCCCCCACTCTGACTGAGGCTTGGACAAGGCGAAAGTCAGAGTAGCTACCAAGCCTGTTAAGACCTGGTAGACTTCCGGTCGGGTCACTTATAGTCCAGTGGACTCGCGTGAAGGGCTCGCCAGCCATAAGCAGAGGGTCATACCTGTCCTGATGATGATAGCTTCGCGGGGAGTCAGACTTGTAGCATAAGTCCTGGGTGCGCCTATGCGTGGGCCCATCCCGTATTGTTTTGGGGAAAATGCCGCCTTGGGCGTTCCGCTGGGGAAATATATGAGTTGTACGGGCTTGCTTCTGAAGCCTTGAGTCGCACTTGAGCTGATGATGATGCTCCGTGGGGAGTAAAGCCTTCCTCTTTTGGGGAGTAGGTGTATCCGTATGCCGACACATCGCGCTTTGGATGTAGCATACCGGGGAAAAGCTGACTCTGTCGGGGAAATTAAATAGTTTCGCGGGGACTTGCTTCTGAAGTCTGGGGTGTACCTGTATGCTGACACATAACGACTTGTATGTAACACATAGGCAAAACACCGACTCTCGCTGGGGAGAAAAGTAGCTGCGCGGGGACTTGCTTCTGAAGTCTTGGGTGTACCCGTATGCCGACACATCACATCTTGGATGTAGCATTCCAGGAGAAACACCGTCTTTGTTGTTCCGTTGGGAAGCAATGCTGGTACCTGAAATGTTAGATACATAGGCAGAAATAGCAGGCATAGTATATAGCAAGATAGCACATAGGAAATGCAGTTAGCATCTATAGACTGGCTTGCGCTGGGGAAAATGGTCTTCGCTTCATTTTGAAATCGAAGTCCTGAAAGCAACTCATGTGCTAGGAGATAGGTTTTCAAAATTGAAAGGGGTAGAAAAGAAATTTGCAGTATAAATAGACCGAAATTTGACCTTGTCGAAAAGGATTTTATCAAATGGCTAAGTTTTGCAAATTTTAAAATGAGAATTTGAAGAGAGACATATCGACAGACTCGACTCTGGATGTGACAGGACGAGTTGACAGACACGACTGGACTTTCGAGGGGTTGGACCGTGACTCGGTAGGGGGGTGGGCCACCTAAGACGACAAGACTCTCAAGTTGCGCTATTCCGTAGCCTAGGCGAGTGGCAACACGGTCAAACTTCAAACTGGGAAGGATCCGGTACAGGGGAATTGCAGTAGTCTGTAATGAGACTGTTTCTTGCAGGACAAGGCTTAGCAGTAGCAATGCCGTAGACTAGTGCTCTTTGAATTTTTGTGTTTTGGGATACGTTCCCCAAAGTGGGTGTCACTTCGAGTCCCTAACGGATTCTTGTTTTTGACTGAGCCGAGTGCTAGGACACACTAAAGAAAGGAGGCTAGTTTTTTTGAAAGTCATTTGGATTATGTGAGTGGATGAAGGTCTTCTGCCTAAGAGAAGCCCCCAGAACGACAAAGCTAACTGCTGAGAACATGACAGTGTCGTGGAATGACGGTGCTTTTTTTGAACTTGTGTGAATGTGGGTGGTTGTGCCTTTGTTGAAAGGCTGCCTACGTATTCACGTGTAGTGAAATCAAACCAAGCCGTAGTTCAGTGGATTGGAAGATATTATTATGGTGCCTAGTTTATTAGGGCTTTGTGTGTAGCTAGCCATAGCGTTGGTGTAGGCTAGGTGTGTTCCCAATGATGTCTTGATCAAAGGGCTGGAATAGTTAGGATGTTGATTCTGTGACTGTGAGCGTTCTCCGGGGTAGCCCCCAGAGGTGGTGTGAACTATTTGGGCATGTTCTATGCTGATCGCAGGTTGAGTTTCCGTGTTTGGGGCTGGTAACTGGTTTGGATGTTTTTGGAAATGTGGAGCTAGGTCGTAAGTGGCTTCACTGTTTTGACATCTGGAGCTCGATTTTGTGGAGCTAAGGCTTCGAGGGTAAGGTATTGTAATGTGGTAGGAAATGGGGAAGTCGAGTAAAAATGACTCGGGCTTCGATTGGGCAGGTTTGATGATGCGGGATCTGGTTTCCATGTCTGGCCCTAATGGTTAGGGTGTATCCTATGGAGCTAGAATCCTCAAAATTCCGGGCTGTCTCTTAGCCTAGGTCTCGGGAAGGTCTTGAGGGTTGTAATGTGGGGAGGCTAAATGTGGTGTTAGCTAACCAGCTTGATTGTCTCTCCCCTATTTGATGGTATGGATATCGATAATTTTGAATTGACCGTATCCCGGTCAAGGGACTTTCACTTGTGTTGACCATTGACCACGGTCATGGGTATTTGAATTTTTTTGTTTTTTTTTTTGGGTTGACCTCTTAGCCCCGGTCGTGGGATTCTTCATTTGAGTTGACCGTGCTCCGGTCAAGGGATTGACCGTATCTGGTCGGGGAATGCTTAGGGTTCTTTTTTTTGATGGCCAACTCTTTTGTTTTGGGCCTTTTGCTTTTTCCTTGGACTTTTGATTTTTTTTTTTCACGACTATCCCCCTATGGTGTTGCGGGTGGATATGGGGGTGGGCCCATCGGTTGGATTTGGCTTGTGGAGCTAAACCCTTGTAAGGTGTGAGCCTAAGCTAGTTGGTGTTTGTGTGAGTGCAACTCGCGGTGGAGTACTCTATTGTAAGCATGGTGGTTTGGATCTCGGTATTGTCATCATAATTCCGAGCAAGCTTAGTGGGAGCATCGTCCCGAGTTGGGTATTTTTGACGTCAAGACTGACTAACGCCTAAGATAGGGATTGGTCAGTTTTATTGGAGGGGTGTTTATTGTGGGAAATGGGCTTGCCTCCCGTCTTGAACCCAAACTAGGAGACTACCTAGATTTGTCATAGGATTCGATACCGCTCCTGCTAAGGGTAGTTATGTGGTTGTCTATGCCAGACATGGAACAGGTAAGGGAAAACACGGACCTCAGTTCCTGCAGTCATTATAGATGTGCCTATAATAGTCACGTGCGTGTGCTCACAGTGTATGATGATGGTGTTCATCATGTTCTCGGAAACACATAAGGAAAGTGTATAGTAGAGATAGAATATTGAAAGCTGATTTTTTGTTGAATTTTGAAAAGAGGACAGAATGCAAAAGACTCTGACTCTGATTTGTAAATGAGGATGTAGGGTATCCTAAACTCGGACTCAGACTTAGACTCGAATCAAATCCGGACTTACGGACGCTCGGTTGGTTGTTTCTTTTTTTTTTGGTAAAGTCTTTGATTGGAAAAAACGACAGGTGCCACGACTCACCTAAACTCGACTTTGCGCGAATGCAAGAGAGGAGTCAAACTAGACACGGCCCGGGGTGACGGGATGACAAAGACTCTTGGACCGGGATACTCGAACATTGACCTAGACGAGGTAACGACCCTGGCTCGAACTCGACCATGAGATCTGAGCCACGAGGATGAGACCAAAAATGGGGCAACCGTGTTTGGCCGCGTCACGTGTTCGTACCCACTGTGGCGACCCAAACCTTTAGGAGACTCGAGTGTTCGTAGCATAGGTACGACTCGAAGAAGGCATTATAAGGACGCCGGTGTATGATGAACGTAAGGTACTCCTTAGGGTGACCGTGTTTGACTGGTCGGTTGGAGGATAGCCCCCGAGCAACGCAAAAGATTCTATAGGACTCAGATGGGGTGACATCTAAGTGACTCGAAAATGGCACGCGTGAGACAACACGTGTAGGACATGACCTTTAGAGCAACCGTGATTGATCGCTCTGCTAAAGGGTAGCCCCCGAGTGAGACCGAGGACTCTGATAGGACTCAGATGGTGTGACATCTAAGTTACTCAAAAGTGGGGTACGTGAGACAACACGTGTAAGACATGACCCTTAGAGCAACCGTGATTGACCGCTCTGCTGAAGGGTAGCCCCTGAGTGAGATTGCAGGTTTTGCTAAGACTCGAGTGATGGACGAGTGACCCTTAGATGTAAGGATCACGAACCTTTTGTTATAGGCCTATGCCTTGTAAAAGGTTGACCCGGCCTTGATGAAGGCAGACGGGTAAGGGAAGAAACTTGCGATGTAAGATCGGCGGAGTTTCGACGCTAGAGACCCTTGACTTGACTTGAATAAGGATGACCCTGTGATTAGGGTAGACCCTGTGATTATGGTAGACCCTTAAGTTAAAGGACTCCCAAATCGGAATGACTCGACTAACGGATTGAAAGATGGACAAAATTCTCCTAGGAAAGGTCGTAGGGACCGTCCTGTCGGAGGGAAAGATTGCGTGTGACTTTCTAGTTAGGACTCGAGTGTTTACGAACCTTCCATTTACGAGTGTATGACTCGTGTTGGTAGGTTGTGCCTTTAGGAAAAGGCGGACTAGGATGGGGAAGAAACCCGTGATGTAGGATCGACGGAGTTTCGACGCTAACGACCTTCGACAAATCATAAAAAGACCCGACACACGGATTACGGTAGGTCCTATAATCGGAAGGTTATGAAAAATGATTGAATTTTGAAAATTGAGAGGACGGTCCTGAAATTGGTAGTGGGCCAATAGGACCGGGCATTTTGAAATGTTGGAATGGTTGCGAGTAATTTCGCGTTTTGAAAAATTGGGAGACGGTCCCGTTTTTTTGAAATTGGCAGCATGCCGACAAGACCGGTTTTTTGAAAAGTTGAATTTTTGGAATTTTGAAAATTTGAATATCGAAAATAAATTTCCGAAAATTTGAAAATTGAAGATGAGATCCCGAAGATTTGAGAATCGAAAACGACATCTTGGAGATTTGAAAATCGAGAATGGAATCTCGAGGATTTTAAAATCGCGAATGGCATCACGAAGATTTGAAAATTGAAATTGAATTTTGAAAATTCGAAAATCGAATGGTGGATCGGAAATTCGAAATTTAAAATGGGAAGCATGCCGGCTAAAAATAGGCTATTTTGAGTCAAATCGTAAGTCTAAATTTTGGCAGCATTTCGAGTTTTTGAATTTGAATATTTTGAAAAGATGAGTCCCGAAACGGACGGTATTTCGGGTTTTTCAAAATTTGGTGTTTTGAAAAGATGGGTCCCGAAACGGACAGTATTTCGGGTTTTTTGAAATTTGGTATTTTGAAAAGATGCAATTTTGAAATGACGGTTTTTGAAAAATGACACGGAAACCAAGTAGCACGTAGTCAAACAAGCATTATAACGACGCTTATGTATGCATTACGCTAAGTCTCGGTCGGTCAAAATAAGGTCTATACCAACAACGATGGCTTTCTCGTGTGATGGACGGACTCCCTAACCCGAGTTGGTCTTAGGACATGCCGCGAAACCGAGACGAGTTCCACCATCGATGTCTTTAGCGCACCCATGTAGGAATGCACCGTGGTATAGTGGGACGTCGGTCACAAGTAACCGGCCCGGGCAAATTTGGGTTATGCATGAATCATTAAACTAATGCGCGCACACTAATCTACGAACGATTTCTCTTCGAGTCTCACCCTAGGAACCCCGATGACATGTGGTACATCAGGTATCCCCAGCGGAGTCGCCAAATTGTGGACATGACGTAGGTCCACCCCGACGCGGCGAAGCGCGGGTTTGGGTAGGCGAATGAATCTCGTGGTAAGATTGTTCTCGGGTTCGAAATTTAAGTCAAAATGGAGTCGCCACCGAATTTTGTGGTTATTCGGAACCATACGAGCCCACTCTATGTCGTCATGGGCTACACACAAAGTAAGCCCACTTCGATTTCAGAGTTTATGGGGCTCGTCCCTTTGCATTGTTATACCGATACCGTTTACACCGGCTTTCGTATATAAAATGACTCTCGTGCGCCAAGGGTTTCGGACATCCGGAAACCAAAGGTTCTGAGTAAGGGGTGAGGGTACGTGTTGGGAAGCCCACTAAGGACACCCAACCCCGCCCGCACATGGCGGCCTCTACTAAGACATCGTTCGTGTTCGTGATACGCGCGCTAGTAAAATAATTAAATGATATGCAAACAGCGTTTTGTCTAAGCATGCGAATTTTGCGTTAACTACGTCATTTAATGCATCTTATTATTGGTCGAAATGATTTAGCATGCGAGGTTCATTTATAAAGCGTAAAGCAAGTAAATAAACAAAGCTCGAGAAATAAATAGAAATAGCGTACAATTTACACGGGCGGAAATACAACCCGGGATTCACAATACAACATTACGTAAAAGAAATGAAATGAAAATAATGCGATATAATTAAAGGGACGGACCCGTATGTAAACTAGACCGCGAAAATATGTAGGCGGACTAACCTCGATTAAATACGCATTATATCGCATATTAAACGAAGGACGGGAACATGAGACTGCGGCATATTGCTAGCCTAATCTCACGTCCCGTAGTCTTGTCCCGACTTATCACGTCAAAGTGGTCAAAGTCGTTCTACGTGTCGTGATGTGTGTGAGTTTTGAAAAATAGGAAGGTCGGATGATGGTCTAAAGTCGATAAAGAACGGGGCTCGAAATATGTGTCCAAGCCCTCGGTTTTGCGGCTTATGAGACCCACTCGATCGAGTCATTGACTGACTCGGTCGAGTGTGTCATTAGCGTGGTTACTGCCCACTTTTTGGGGTGCTACTCGATCGAGTGGCCTATGGCACTCGATCGAGTGCCTTCTGTACGAGAGGTAACTCGCCTTGTTTTATGACTTGAAATCGATGATCGGCCGAATCAAATACAGATATCGCACGATTTGTATTTAACTCGGCCTCCGGTACTATAATCGTGTACGAACGACTATAATACCGTTATCGGAGTTTTAGGAAAACGTTTACGTTAGATTAGGAAATTTTGAATTGGTGACGAAATGTATCCCTCTACGTCACGACATCGGAACTAACCCTTTCGGGTTACGTGATGTCGGTTTTCGTGTCAACGGGTTTCGTACCAATTATGGAAAAGGAGTTAAATCCGTTCAACTACGACCGATCATGGTCGCGTCACGCCCTTGAGTACATTGGGGCGGGGCTCCTCGAAAGGGCTCCACCTCCGTCGTTGCTCGTAAAGGGATTAGACGGACCAAAAGTGATCATCGTAGTCCAACGTTTTAAAACCGATTTTGATGTTAGTTTACGTATACACGGTATTATTAACGTTAATGACGAAGAAATGATATAAAACAAAGATATAAAAATGCGAAAAATGTTAGTGTTAGTGTTGTGACGATCATGACTATAATACAATAAAAATGAACAAAATGACGGAGTAAATAAAGATCGAAAGGGAATTTAGGACACCCTCAACATACATGCTAGTATAGACCTCGGAAATGGACTCGTGAATAGCGACAAAGCTTGGGAGTATCGAGGATGTACGCGAGTTATGGCGTGTATAGGTGTGTGTGTGTTGCGTCGGTTTATCGAGGGACGAAAGCTCGGTTTTTGTGTGTTTTTGCTTAGGATTTCTAAGGCTTTGATGTGTGATGAAGTAAGGTGGAAGTAGGGTAGAATGTAGGTTAAAATGTAGGGTGAAAGTGATTGTCAAAAAGTCTTCCAAATGCATGGGAGTGAAGCGGTATTTATAGGCCTCACCCCTCGACCTAGGGCCACTCGATCGAGTGGCCCTAGTGCACTCGATCGAGTGCCTTTGAAAACGGGTCAAGCCCAGTTCAAGGCGCTCCACTCGACCGAGTGGGTCAATCCACTCGATCGAGTGGATCAATTGGGTGAGACAAATAAGGAAAGATTTGATCTTGTTGGTTTTGATTGCTTTTTTGAATTCTGATTTGTGCGCCAAATGAACTTGGCTGATTTATGAGACGGTTTCGTCTTTGACCGGGTTTTGACCCGGTCGCCAAAAGACGGGAATTATTTTTGGTGTCGGTTTTGGCCCAAATTAGTCTCATTTTGCTCGGAACGGCCCACTTGGCCTGAATTTAAGGTATGTTTTGTGAGATTTTACTCCGCTAAAAAGTCCATGTCGGATATTATGAATTCCGAGCCCAAGTCCGAGTATACCAAGTCATGTTGACGTCCAATCATCATCGGGTGTTTTTCGGAGACTACCATAGACATGTGGCAGTCAAAATGCGGGTGTCTATATATGCTAATTAAGACCTATTATCTACAAATCTACAATAGCTTCAGTTTAACCACTAAATATAATTAAAACATTTCCGATTAAGATGAGAATATGGCAATGTATAATTAGAATACTCCGTACTAGTTTAGCCCCCATGCAAATACACGATTATTATTAATATAATATAAATAAACCTCAATCATTTTAGCTCTATTACTCCCGGAATCATTACCCACAACCCAAGCGAGCCCAAAAGGTCACACTAATCAAACACAAAGTCACTTCCTAATAATTATTTGGATGACCCCCAATCCTCATGACCTAGGTCATCTCTTGGATGGGGTTGGTCTAAATATTAGATTTTTTGTCAAAAGACCAAAATATCTGTCGATAGATCTAAATATTAGTTGTCTTTTAACAAAAAAAAAAAAAACTTTAAATATCAACATAATACTCCGTAAATCTCAAGGTAAGGAACCCTTTGTTATCTTGGAACGTGAAAAGCTTTGGTTAAATAATTACCCCTCTCACACCTCATTTTACATTGATAATGTATAAAATCTGAACTAAGTCTGAGGTGAATCTGAGAAATAAATAAATATTAAAAGTTTGTGGAAAGCTGAGGTGGCAGAGTTTTAAGACTTTGGAGAATCTTGCTGATAATGTTACCCTTATGTTCTAATGGTCTAATGGAAGAACTTTAAATAAAGTTCTTTGATAATTTTTTCGCACATTATAAAACTTATATAATTTTTTTTTCTTAGAAAAATTATTTAATTGGTCTTCTTTCCTTATTTTGTTTTAAAGACAAATTTGGTTCTTAAAATCAAGCAAAGTTTGTCAAAGGATAAACTTTTCTAAATAAGGTTCTTTTGACAGACTCAAAAACAAGAGCTACCCATTGTAATTGCATTAAGACTTGTGAAGTTAGATTTTCAGTTTTTGCGAGTAGGTTTTATTATCTAATCTTTTTATTGTTCAAATGTTGTGTTTAAACCCGAACATTAAATATTTTCATTCAAAGTACCTCAAAGTTTATGTATTTAGGAGTATCACTCAGACTCACCCTAGCAAATTTAAAACAAACTAATGCCTTAATAATTATAACAACAGAGTAATACTCCCTCCCATTCACTGGAAAAGTACAATATTCCTTATTTGGCTCATTCATTGGAAAAACACACTTTCCTTAAATGAAAAGTTTCACCAAGTTGTTAGAATATGTGACTTGAAGTTGGTATTTCCTTGTTTGGTGGTTGTCCCACATCTAAGGAAATAGGAAAGTGTGGTTCATGTACAACATATATATTGTATTCTTGTCCCACATCGAAAGATTAAGAAAGGTGAGGGGATTCTTTTTATATATATAGAGGAGTCTCCCCTCCACCTTAGAATCCATCCAAAAATATTTGAGTCTCTTAAGTCATTACTTAGAGAGAGCTCATACGAGTTTGTAATTTGCATTCTCGACATAGTAAAAGTTTTTCCCTCGCCTGTGGACGTAGCTAACAAGTTGTTAGTGAACCACGTTAAATCTTGGTCTCTTTCTTTTGTTATTGTCGTGTTTGTTAGCTTCCGCACAACAAACTGGTATCAGAGCTCAAGGTATCTCGGGTATCTGTGATCTCGGGAAATGGCGGCGATGAGTATGAAGATTGAGAAGTTCACGGGGAGGAATAGCTTCGGGCTATGGCAAATTAAGATGAAGTCCTTGCTTAAGCAGCAAGGTATTTGGAAACCCTTGACGAAGGATATTAAGGCTACAGTGTCAGCTGAGGGAGCAGCACCTACAAAGGGGAGCATCACAGCTGCCGAATTGGAGGAGATGGAGGAGAAAGCTCACTCCACCATTTTGCTATGTTTGGCGGATGACGTCATCACCGAAGTTGCTGACGAAGATACTGCCTTGGGGCTTTGGTCAAAGTTGGAGTCTTTGTTTATGACGAAGTCACTCACAAACAAGTTGCTTTTGAAGCAACGCTTGTTTAGCCTCCGAATGCAAGATGGTATGTCCCTTAGAGATCATCTCGATAGATTAAATACTATATTGCTTGATTTACGTAATATAGATGTTAAGGTCGAGGATGAGGATGCTGCCTTAATACTGCTTGTTTCTTTGCCTAACTCGTATGAAAATTTCGTTGAGTCATTTGTTGTTGGGAAAGAAACCTTGACCCTAGAAGAGGTGAAGTCGGCCCTTCACACTAGGGAGTTGCGTCAAAAGGCGACAATTGATGTGGGTGAAAGTCATAATGTCGGGTTAGTAGTTAATACATCCAGGGGGAAGGGTCAAGGAGGTAAGAAAAAGAATAAGTCTAAATCTAAACCTAAAGGACCAAGCCCAAATGACCTTTGCCACATTTGTAAGGAACCGGGACATTGGAAGGCTGATTGTCCAAAGAAAAAGCCTTCAACTGCAGCCGTTGTCCATGGTCAAAAGTATGATTCGGAGGATGATATAGCCTTAACTGTCAATAAGGTTCAACATCCTTCCGACAAATGGGTTTTAGACTCAGGTTGTTCATATCATATGTGTCCACATCGTGATTGGTTTTCCACTTATGAAAGCTTTAATGGGGGTAATGTTGTTATGGGAAATGATGCCGTCTGCAAAGTTTCTGGGAAAGGGTCAATCAAGATTAAAACATGTTGATAACTCGTGATTTTACTCGTTTTTGCCCCATATTTCTACTCTTATTCGATCAATTTTATAACCCGATTTGTTAGTAATTAGTCATTTTTACGTTTAATTAGATTATTAGTCGAGTTTTGTAAATTAGTGTCGAATTATGTTATTTCTCGGAATTTTGGTACTGTGTCTCGATATTTGATTTTGTAGGTACCGATCCGGAAAGAATCGAGACGATCAAGACGGGTCAAACCCGACATTGACCAAGGCCTTCATTTCTCCCTCACCTCTCCTGCTCTCCTTCACTCACCATCAATCCATCATCACTGTCCATCACTTCATCATCGTCATCAATCACCATTTTTTTTTCCTCCACTTCAATCAACACCACCATTATCATCTAATTCAATCAACCATTCCTAATTTCTTATCCACCATCTCCATCCTCTTTACCCCTCCATCTTCACCAATCAATCACATTAATCACCATTATCAAACCTTCATTACCTCCATTAATTACCACCGCCTGCCGCCATACTCCGGCGAACCTCCGTCAACCACACCACCAGCAACTGCCGTTCGACCCACCGGCGCGCGTCACCCCTGTGCATCTCCGTCCAGCAACTATTCCGACCACCGCGCTCCACCCGTACAACCACTGTGCTCCTCCTCTGTATCCACCGTGAGCCACCACCGCGCCCGGCGCGCGTCACCTCCGCCGCCCTTTCTCCGTCAATTCCGACCAACTACTCCGGCGACCCGAGCCTAGAAATCCGTCATGGTTCAATCAATTTAATTGATTTGGGCTGATGAATTGGGTGTTCTATTTGGAATAGCAAAAGACGATATAGCCCTCAGTTCACTTTGTTTCTATTTCATTTAAGTTGGGGCATTGTAGTCATTTCACTTTTGTTTTGGGATATTTACAAGGGCTAAACCCTCATTGTGAGAAGAAGGCTGATAGTTAGAAATTTAAAGAGGGTTTAGGAGTAGTAGTTGAACAGTAGATAGCAGCAGCCACTCTTTGTTTTCCATTTTCCCTTCTTATTTATTTTAATTAAATATTTTCGATTAGTTTTTATTTATTCAGTTCTTCAACTTCCCACCTCTTTAATTCCATCCTTTTGGTATAATTCTTATCTCTTTTCTTTTATTGTTATATTTAGTTTTAGTTTTGTGTTTATGATACATTTAGTTATTAACTAGTTTAAAGTTATGATCTTTATCGATTAATTGTGTTTAGTTTTATGTTTCTATCCTTGTCTTGTTGGTTTTGTGAGTAATTATTATGTTTAGAGTAATTAGTAGTATTAGTATTTTATTTTATTAGTCAAGTTTTTGTCTTTATTATCTTATTATGCTTTGTGTTATGACTAGAATAATTATTAGTGTGTTTTGTGTTATGTTAGTTATGATTAGTGAGTAGTCTTTTTCTAGGGGACGATTTGGCCCCGACATGTCTATATTGTGGGCTTGAAATTCCGTATTTGGTTTGTTTGTGATATACGGAGGAGGATAGTTTGGGATTCGGGAATCGACTCGTCTTTTGGATTGTGTTTGAACCCTTGACCCTTGTCCACCGACGGGAGTCGGTTAGGTCTAGGTAATAAAACTCGTCCGTTCACTTGCCTTGCCTCGCCTAGTTGAACACGGGAGTGAGAATTAGGTAGGGTACCCTAACTATCGGTCTAGACTCTTCACCTCGGGAGAGGGGAGAGAAAGGAACGGGATTAGACGTGTACTTAGTGACCTAGGACCTTGGATTGGGTACCACGGGAGTGGACTCACTCGATTGACCTAGGAATCCGACTCACGAGCCCGGGAGGGAAGTGATCGGATTTTACTTAGTTGGACTACGAACCCGGGAGGGAGGTAGTCGACCCTTAGAGGCGTTCCACTCATCCTAATATCCCTAGCAACCCATTATCGGTATTTCTTACCTATGATTATGATATGTCGGTGGTTAAGTCGGACCCTAGGCCTTTAATTATTATTAGATCATCATTCTTATTATTTGTTTGATTTTTATTTTATTTTTGCATTTCTTAGTTAGCTCTATTAGTCTAATTCCACCCTTGATAACTGATTCGCGTAGCTAATTTGTAATCCTAGACCGAACTAGTACTCATTCCCGATCTCTCTGAGGATTCGACCCGACTTGCCCTTGCTATTCTAGTTTAGGTTAGTTGGTTTGTTTGATGGTAGGATTGGCGACAAATCCCGGCTATCAAAATGGTGCCGTCGCAGGGGAGATCAACGGTTTGATATTAGTTTAGTTTTAGATTTATTAGACTACGCATTGTTACTTGTTACTTAATCCTTGTGTGTTGGTCTGTCTCTCATCTTGTGGCTTGTCCTTTGATTGTCATCTTTTGGCCCAATGGAGGCTATTTTTGAATTCTCTCAATATGACAATGAACCATTCCATGAATACCTTTCTAGGTTTGAGAATTATGTTGAATATCTTGGTTTTTGTGGTTATTATTTCTCCGATTCGGATTTAGGCTATGTTGTCTATGAGGGTATGAATTTGGAGACTCGGGAATGGGCTTGTTACATGAGTGAAGGTAGATCTTTGGATTTAAATGAGTACTTTAGTTTTTTGAGGTACATGGCATCTCAATCCTTAGAAACCCAAACCTCGACCCTTGAGTCTAGAATGGAGACTATGATGGAGCAAATGTTAGAAAGCCAAAACCAATTTCTTGCCCTTCAAAAGCAAAGAAATGAGGATGTTGATGACTCCTTGGTCCAATTACACTCCTCCGTGACCTCCTACTATGGTAAGGCTCAAGCTCATTTAGACACAATAGCCGAAAATTTAAGAATTTTGGAAACTTCTCGAGAGAATGAGGTAAATTTCATATGTGATGATGATGATGAGTACGATGTGATTGTTGATGACTCTCTTTCTCCAAATGTTGATGTGAATGAATTTTCTATGCCTTTATTGGGGAAAGATGATGATTTTGTTGAGTCATGTGAGCTTACTCTTGATGCTAACATTTCTCCTCTTGATGATTTGATTGTGCATTATTCTCCTTTGATACATGTGATTGTCAATTCTTTGAATGATAATGATAATGATGTTGTGCACTCACTTAAAGATCACTCACTCAACCCCTCTTTAAATCTTGTTTCATCTCTTGAAAACCAACCTACATCTCACTTTGTTAATTCTCAAGTTCCATGTAATGTGAGTGACTTGGAGTTTATGATGTTTGGAGATGCTTGTGGTTTCTATGATGGAAATTGTGCACTTGTGGAGAGGGATTTGAATGAAATGTATTTGAATGAGTTGAAGTATGTAACATTTGATGAAAATTTTGGGAATACAACATGTGTTGATGATGCTTTTGTTGAGGAGAGTCATCTTGAGGAGTTTGATGTTGTTGATGACTCATGTGAAGAGGAGAAGGTAAGTGAGAGTGAATTTGATGATTCCCCATCCATTAGTAGAGTGGTTGATTTTTCTATGCCTAAGATCTTTGAAAACCCCATTTTTGAGGATTTAGGTAGTATGTTTTTGATGGAGAATCCACTCTTTGAGAGCATGGAGGAGGAGATTAGTGCTGAAATTTTTGAGGTTTTTAGTGATGAAGAAAAGGGTGAGGACACTCTTGATGTTGAGAAATCTCTTAATAATGATTTTCTTAACCCTTGCATTCTTAAAGAACCATCCCCTTATGCCTCTTTGCAAACCTCTTCTCACCATTCACCTTTCTTACCATTTACTCCTTACACCTCACCTAAAGAGCCCAAAGTCGACAAAGAAGATAGATTTGAACATGAAGGCCCGGAAAAATTATTTCATAATGATTGTGCCTTTCTTGTTTATGCATTATTATGTCCTTGCACTAACATCTTCTATTGTCACTTCTCGGAGTTCTTTTCTAGGTTGTATGACCAACTTCTAAGGGCATTAAATTGCTCTTTTCTTGAAGTCTTGAAGAAGTCGAGCTAACGACTTTAAACAAAGCACTATTTTGTATATATTTTTGTTTTGGGTGTGTGTTTGTTCTTTTGTTGTAGGTACTTTTGCAAGAGTTTGACTCGAAGGGATTAGGACAAGAAGTATGGAAAGATATTATAATTTTGAGAAGAGCTTAATTGGTAATTTCTTGCCCTCTCTTCCCCTTCCCCTTGTTTGGAACATTGAGGACAATGTTCGATTTAAGTGTGGGGAGGCTTTTGGTTGGATTTTGTTGCGGTTGAGTTGATACTCTTGTGGTTAGTACCTTGGTGGAGTTTTGTGTTGTGGATATTTGATTTTTGTGGAAATATATGCTTGTGTTAGCTTGTTTTGACCATTTTTATTTTTCATGTCTATTTCGTATTTTCTTTTGAAAAATTTAGAAAATCCATAAAAATTTGAAAATTTGAAAAATTCATAAAAAGTGAAAAATTAGAAAATCCCTTAAAGTGTCGAGTTTTTTTTTTTTTTTTTTTTTTTTTTTTTTTTTTTTGCTTTCACTTGTCTTCTTTGATGTAGTTTCTTTTCTAGTTTCTAACTTTTGTGGAAATAATGAAATTTAGACATTGGATCGTTGCATATGAATGTTATGTATCAATTGGTCTCCTACTGTAAGTCGCTCGAGGGTGTGTACTTCATTCAATTCCACCGTCCACCTCCCGTGATGTGATTTGATTTATTAACTTGTCTAGGTGACTATAACCCGAGTGACGTTTTTTTTTTACGATCCATTTTCCACAAAAATACTCTACAAATAAGAGTTGATTTTTCGTACCAATATCTCAAAAAGGCTCAAGCATCGAAAAAAATGAGCAACCAAGAAAATCTCACAAAAATTCGAAAAGAAAGAATAAGGGGGAGAAGAAAAAAAAATGAAAAAATGAAAAATGAAAAAGAAACAAAAAAAATAGAAAATGAGAAAAAGAAAAGAAAAAGAATCAAATTCCTCCCCGAGTCGTATTTATTTATATCCATTTCATTTTTTTGGATCGTTTTACTCCGTCACTTGGATTATAGGATGACCCTAACTCTTTGTTTTTACGAGGGGTCGAGACATGTTTTTAGTCACTAATTTCATGGGAGTTCGCTTTCCATCTCCATCTCACGCCCTCGAAATAGCTTGGACCGAAACCGATTGATGTATAATGTGATTATGTGACCTTTTTAGTGTTGGATTATCATTATTTATGCTTAAGTTAGATTTTAGAATTGCGACTTTTGATATTGGAGCTTGTGATTGTTTGTAAATATTTTGTTGAGTGAGTATCTTTGTATATATCGTGTTTTCATTTTGTTTGTTTTTATTTATGAGTCGTAGTTTAGTTTTTTGAGCTTACTCGAGGACGAGTAAGAGTTAAGTGTGGGGAGTTTGATAACTCGTGATTTTACTCGTTTTTGCCCCATATTTCTACTCTTATTCGATCAATTTTATAACCCGATTTGTTAGTAATTAGTCATTTTTACGTTTAATTAGATTATTAGTCGAGTTTTGTAAATTAGTGTCAAATTATGTTATTTCTCGGAATTTTGGTACTGTGTCTCGATATTTGATTTTGTAGGTACCGATCCGGAAAGAATCGAGACGATCAAGACGGGTCAAACCCGACATTGACCAAGGCCTTCATTTCTCCCTCACCTCTCCTGCTCTCCTTCACTCACCATCAATCCATCATCACTGTCCATCACTTCATCATCGTCATCAATCACCATTTTTTTTTCCTCCACTTCAATCAACACCACCATTATCATCTAATTCAATCAACCATTCCTAATTTCTTATCCACCATCTCCATCCTCTTTACCCCTCCATCTTCACCAATCAATCACATTAATCACCATTGTCAAACCTTCATTACCTCCATTAATTACCACCGCCTGCCGCCATACTCCGGCGAACCTCCGTCAACCACACCACCAGCAACTGCCGTTCGACCCACCGGCGCGCGTCACCCCTGTGCATCTCCGTCCAGCAACTATTCCGACCACCGCGCTCCACCCGTACAACCACTGTGCTCCTCCTCTGTATCCACCGTGAGCCACCACCGCGCCCGGCGCGCGTCACTGATAACCGGATTTGTCGCCAATCCTACCATCAAACAAACCAACTAACCTAAACTAGAATAGTAAGGGTAAGTCGGGTCGAATCCTCAGAGAGATCGGGAATGAGTACTAGTTCGGTCTCGGATTACAAATTAGCTACGCGAATCAATAAATGGGTGTGATATTAAACTAATTAAGCTAACTAAGAAATGCAAAAGTAAACTAAAAATCAAACAAATAGCAAGAATGATGATCTAATAATAGTTAAAGGCCTAGGGTCCGACTTAACCACCGACATATCATAATTATGAGCAAGGAACACCGATAGTGGGTTGTTAGGGATATTAGACGAGTGGAACGCCTCTAGGGTCGACTACCTCCCTCCCGGGTTCGTAGTCCAACTAAGTAAAATCCGATCACTTCCCTCCCGGGCTCGTGAATCGGATTCCTAGGTCAATCGAGTGAGTCCACTCCCGTGGTACCCAATCCAAGGTCCTAGGTCACTAAGTACGCGTCTAATCCCGTTCCTTTCTCTCCCCTCTCCCAAGGTGAAGAGTCTAGACCGATAGCTAGGGTACCCTACCTAATTCTCACTCCCGTGTTCAACTAGGCGGGGCAAGGCAAGTCAAAGGGCGAGTTTTACTACCTAGACCTAACCGACTCCCGTCGGTGGACAAGGGTCAAGGGTTCAAACACAACCCAAAAGACGAGTCGATTCCCGAATCCCAAACTATCCTCCTCCGTATATCCCAAACAAACCAAATACGGAAATACAAGTCCACAATATAAATATGTCGGGGTCAAATCGGTCCCTAGAAAAGACACTACTCACTAAACATAATTATAATAATGAAAATACTAATTCTAATTACTCTAAGCCTAATACTAAGCATAAAGAAATAAAAAGGAGGAAAATTTAATTAATCCTAACATAAACTATATACAAACAAACAAGACAATTATAAAATAACATTACAACATACAATTAATGATAAAGATTATAACTTTAATCTAATTACTAACTAAATATATCATAAACATAAGATTAAACATAAATAAAAATAATAAAGGAGAAGAGATAAGAATTATACCAAAAGAAGGATGGAATTACTAGAAAGCTTGAATGTTGAGGAAAAAAGCATTAAATAAACTAAATAAAAAAAACCAAAAAAAAAATAAAGATAAATGGCAAGAGGGGGCTGCCGTCTTCTGCTACTCCTGGCCTTAAACCCTCTTCTACAATTCTATCTATCTCACTCTTTCTCCACAAAAAAATCAGCCTCCTCCTTTCTCCTCTACTATTTCAAATCAGCCCACATCCTCATTTTTCCATAGTGGGCCGGGTGTTCTTTTGTATTTGGGCCCAATCCTCAATAGTAGTTTGATTTGATCCGTTTTGTTCCGTCTTTATCGTCTCAATTCTCTTCGGTACCTATAAAATCAAATATCGACGCACAATACCCAATTCTCGAGAAATAACACGATTTAACACTAAATATACTGGACTCGACTAATAAGCTAATTAAAGACAAAACGACTCAATAATAACAAAACGTGTTATAAAATTGACTAAATAAGAGTCAAAATGTGGGACAAAAATAGGTAAAATTACGACTTATCAGTCACCTCCGCCGCCCTTTCTCCGTCAATTCCGACCAACTACTCCGGCGACCCGAGCCCAGAAATCCGTCATGGTTCAATCAATTTAATTGATTTGGGCTGATGAATTGGGTGTTCTATTTGGAATAGCAAAAGACGATATAGCCCTCAGTTCACTTTGTTTCTATTTCATTTAAGTTGGGGCATTGTAGTCATTTCACTTTTGTTTTGGGATATTTACAAGGGCTAAACCCTCATTGTGAGAAGAAGGCTGATAGTTAGAAATTTAAAGAGGGTTTAGGAGTAGTAGTTGAACAGTAGATAGCAGCAGCCACTCTTTGTTTTCCATTTTCCCTTCTTATTTATTTTAATTAAATATTTTCGATTAGTTTTTATTTATTCAGTTCTTCAACTTCCCACCTCTTTAATTCCATCCTTTTGGTATAATTCTTATCTCTTTTCTTTTATTGTTATATTTAGTTTTAGTTTTGTGTTTATGATACATTTAGTTATTAACTAGTTTAAAGTTATGATCTTTATCGATTAATTGTGTTTAGTTTTATGTTTCTATCCTTGTCTTGTTGGTTTTGTGAGTAATTATTATGTTTAGAGTAATTAGTAGTATTAGTATTTTATTTTATTAGTCAAGTTTTTGTCTTTATTATCTTATTATGCTTTGTGTTATGACTAGAATAATTATTAGTGTGTTTTGTGTTATGTTAGTTATGATTAGTGAGTAGTCTTTTTCTAGGGGACGATTTGGCCCCGACATGTCTATATTGTGGGCTTGAAATTCCGTATTTGGTTTGTTTGTGATATACGGAGGAGGATAGTTTGGGATTCGGGAATCGACTCGTCTTTTGGATTGTGTTTGAACCCTTGACCCTTGTCCACCGACGGGAGTCGGTTAGGTCTAGGTAATAAAACTCGTCCGTTCACTTGCCTTGCCTCGCCTAGTTGAACACGGGAGTGAGAATTAGGTAGGGTACCCTAACTATCGGTCTAGACTCTTCACCTCGGGAGAGGGGAGAGAAAGGAACGGGATTAGACGTGTACTTAGTGACCTAGGACCTTGGATTGGGTACCACGGGAGTGGACTCACTCGATTGACCTAGGAATCCGACTCACGAGCCCGGGAGGGAAGTGATCGGATTTTACTTAGTTGGACTACGAACCCGGGAGGGAGGTAGTCGACCCTTAGAGGCGTTCCACTCATCCTAATATCCCTAGCAACCCATTATCGGTATTTCTTACCTATGATTATGATATGTCGGTGGTTAAGTCGGACCCTAGGCCTTTAATTATTATTAGATCATCATTCTTATTATTTGTTTGATTTTTATTTTATTTTTGCATTTCTTAGTTAGCTCTATTAGTCTAATTCCACCCTTGATAACTGATTCGCGTAGCTAATTTGTAATCCTAGACCGAACTAGTACTCATTCCCGATCTCTCTGAGGATTCGACCCGACTTGCCCTTGCTATTCTAGTTTATGTTAGTTGGTTTGTTTGATGGTAGGATTGGCGACAAATCCCGGCTATCAAAATGGTGCCGTCGCCGGGGAGATCAACGGTTTGATATTAGTTTAGTTTTAGATTTATTAGACTACGCATTGTTACTTGTTACTTAATCCTTGTGTGTTGGTCTGTCTCTCATCTTGTGGCTTGTCCTTTGATTGTCATCTTTTGGCCCAATGGAGGCTATTTTTGAATTCTCTCAATATGACAATGAACCATTCCATGAATACCTTTCTAGGTTTGAGAATTATGTTGAATATCTTGATTTTTGTGGTTATTATTTCTCCGATTCGGATTTAGGCTATGTTGTCTATGAGGGTATGAATTTGGAGACTCGGGAATGGGCTTGTTACATGAGTGAAGGTAGATCTTTGGATTTAAATGAGTACTTTAGTTTTTTGAGGTACATGGCATCTCAATCCTTAGAAACCCAAACCTCGACCCTTGAGTCTAGAATGGAGACTATGATGGAGCAAATGTTAGAAAGCCAAAACCAATTTCTTGCCCTTCAAAAGCAAAGAAATGAGGATGTTGATGACTCCTTGGTCCAATTACACTCCTCCGTGACCTCCTACTATGGTAAGGCTCAAGCTCATTTAGACACAATAGCCGAAAATTTAAGAATTTTGGAAACTTCTCGAGAGAATGAGGTAAATTTCATATGTGATGATGATGATGAGTACGATGTGATTGTTGATGACTCTCTTTCTCCAAATGTTGATGTGAATGAATTTTCTATGCCTTTATTGGGGAAAGATGATGATTTTGTTGAGTCATGTGAGCTTACTCTTGATGCTAACATTTCTCCTCTTGATGATTTGATTGTGCATTATTCTCCTTTGATACATGTGATTGTCAATTCTTTGAATGATAATGATAATGATGTTGTGCACTCACTTAAAGATCACTCACTCAACCCCTCTTTAAATCTTGTTTCATCTCTTGAAAACCAACCTACATCTCACTTTGTTAATTCTCAAGTTCCATGTAATGTGAGTGACTTGGAGTTTATGATGTTTGGAGATGCTTGTGGTTTCTATGATGGAAATTGTGCACTTGTGGAGAGGGATTTGAATGAAATGTATTTGAATGAGTTGAAGTATGTAACATTTGATGAAAATTTTGGGAATACAACATGTGTTGATGATGCTTTTGTTGAGGAGAGTCATCTTGAGGAGTTTGATGTTGTTGATGACTCATGTGAAGAGGAGAAGGTAAGTGAGAGTGAATTTGATGATTCCCCATCCATTAGTAGAGTGGTTGATTTTTCTATGCCTAAGATCTTTGAAAACCCCATTTTTGAGGATTTAGGTAGTATGTTTTTGATGGAGAATCCACTCTTTGAGAGCATGGAGGAGGAGATTAGTGCTGAAATTTTTGAGGTTTTTAGTGATGAAGAAAAGGGTGAGGACACTCTTGATGTTGAGAAATCTCTTAATAATGATTTTCTTAACCCTTGCATTCTTAAAGAACCATCCCCTTATGCCTCTTTGCAAACCTCTTCTCACCATTCACCTTTCTTACCATTTACTCCTTACACCTCACCTAAAGAGCCCAAAGTCGACAAAGAAGATAGATTTGAACATGAAGGCCCGGAAAAATTATTTCATAATGATTGTGCCTTTCTTGTTTATGCATTATTATGTCCTTGCACTAACATCTTCTATTGTCACTTCTCGGAGTTCTTTTCTAGGTTGTATGACCAACTTCTAAGGGCATTAAATTGCTCTTTTCTTGAAGTCTTGAAGAAGTCGAGCTAACGACTTTAAACAAAGCACTATTTTGTATATATTTTTGTTTTGGGTGTGTGTTTGTTCTTTTGTTGTAGGTACTTTTGCAAGAGTTTGACTCGAAGGGATTAGGACAAGAAGTATGGAAAGATATTATAATTTTGAGAAGAGCTTAATTGGTAATTTCTTGCCCTCTCTTCCCCTTCCCCTTGTTTGGAACATTGAGGACAATGTTCGATTTAAGTGTGGGGAGGCTTTTGGTTGGATTTTGTTGCGGTTGAGTTGATACTCTTGTGGTTAGTACCTTGGTGGAGTTTTGTGTTGTGGATATTTGATTTTTGTGGAAATATATGCTTGTGTTAGCTTGTTTTGACCATTTTTATTTTTCATGTCTATTTCGTATTTTCTTTTGAAAAATTTAGAAAATCCATAAAAATTTGAAAATTTGAAAAATTCATAAAAAGTGAAAAATTAGAAAATCCCTTAAAGTGTCGAGTTTTTTTTTTTTTTTTTTTTTTTTTTTTTTTTTTGCTTTCACTTGTCTTCTTTGATGTAGTTTCTTTTCTAGTTTCTAACTTTTGTGGAAATAATGAAATTTAGACATTGGATCGTTGCATATGAATGTTATGTATCAATTGGTCTCCTACTGTAAGTCGCTCGAGGGTGTGTACTTCATTCAATTCCACCGTCCACCTCCCGTGATGTGATTTGATTTATTAACTTGTCTAGGTGACTATAACCCGAGTGACGTTTTTTTTTTTACGATCCATTTTCCACAAAAATACTCTACAAATAAGAGTTGATTTTTCGTACCAATATCTCAAAAAGGCTCAAGCATCGAAAAAAATGAGCAACCAAGAAAATCTCACAAAAATTCGAAAAGAAAGAATAAGGGGGAGAAGAAAAAAAAATGAAAAAATGAAAAATGAAAAAGAAACAAAAAAAATAGAAAATGAGAAAAAGAAAAGAAAAAGAATCAAATTCCTCCCCGAGTCGTATTTATTTATATCCATTTCATTTTTTTGGATCGTTTTACTCCGTCACTTGGATTATAGGATGACCCTAACTCTTTGTTTTTACGAGGGGTCGAGACATGTTTTTAGTCACTAATTTCATGGGAGTTCGCTCTCCATCTCACGCCCTCGAAATAGCTTGGACCGAAACCGATTGATGTATAATGTGATTATGTGACCTTTTTAGTGTTGGATTATCATTATTTATGCTTAAGTTAGATTTTAGAATTGCGACTTTTGATATTGGAGCTTGTGATTGTTTGTAAATATTTTGTTGAATGAGTATCTTTGTATATATCGTGTTTTCATTTTGTTTGTTTTTATTTATGAGTCGTAGTTTAGTTTTTTGAGCTTACTCGAGGACGAGTAAGAGTTAAGTGTGGGGAGTTTGATAACTCGTGATTTTACTCGTTTTTGCCCCATATTTCTACTCTTATTCGATCAATTTTATAACCCGATTTGTTAGTAATTAGTCATTTTTACGTTTAATTAGATTATTAGTCGAGTTTTGTAAATTAGTGTCAAATTATGTTATTTCTCGGAATTTTGGTACTGTGTCTCGATATTTGATTTTGTAGGTACCGATCCGGAAAGAATCGAGACGATCAAGACGGGTCAAACCCGACATTGACCAAGGCCTTCATTTCTCCCTCACCTCTCCTGCTCTCCTTCACTCACCATCAATCCATCATCACTGTCCATCACTTCATCATCGTCATCAATCACCATTTTTTTTTCCTCCACTTCAATCAACACCACCATTATCATCTAATTCAATCAACCATTCCTAATTTCTTATCCACCATCTCCATCCTCTTTACCCCTCCATCTTCACCAATCAATCACATTAATCACCATTGTCAAACCTTCATTACCTCCATTAATTACCACCGCCTGCCGCCATACTCCGGCGAACCTCCGTCAACCACACCACCAGCAACTGCCGTTCGACCCACCGGCGCGCGTCACCCCTGTGCATCTCCGTCCAGCAACTATTCCGACCACCGCGCTCCACCCGTACAACCACTGTGCTCCTCCTCTGTATCCACCGTGAGCCACCACCGCGCCCGGCGCGCGTCACTGATAACCGGATTTGTCGCCAATCCTACCATCAAACAAACCAACTAACCTAAACTAGAATAGTAAGGGTAAGTCGGGTCGAATCCTCAGAGAGATCGGGAATGAGTACTAGTTCGGTCTCGGATTACAAATTAGCTACGCGAATCAATAAATGGGTGTGATATTAAACTAATTAAGCTAACTAAGAAATGCAAAAGTAAACTAAAAATCAAACAAATAGCAAGAATGATGATCTAATAATAGTTAAAGGCCTAGGGTCCGACTTAACCACCGACATATCATAATTATGAGCAAGGAACACCGATAGTGGGTTGTTAGGGATATTAGACGAGTGGAACGCCTCTAGGGTCGACTACCTCCCTCCCGGGTTCGTAGTCCAACTAAGTAAAATCCGATCACTTCCCTCCCGGGCTCGTGAATCGGATTCCTAGGTCAATCGAGTGAGTCCACTCCCGTGGTACCCAATCCAAGGTCCTAGGTCACTAAGTACGCGTCTAATCCCGTTCCTTTCTCTCCCCTCTCCCAAGGTGAAGAGTCTAGACCGATAGCTAGGGTACCCTACCTAATTCTCACTCCCGTGTTCAACTAGGCGGGGCAAGGCAAGTCAAAGGGCGAGTTTTACTACCTAGACCTAACCGACTCCCGTCGGTGGACAAGGGTCAAGGGTTCAAACACAACCCAAAAGACGAGTCGATTCCCGAATCCCAAACTATCCTCCTCCGTATATCCCAAACAAACCAAATACGGAAATACAAGTCCACAATATAAATATGTCGGGGTCAAATCGGTCCCTAGAAAAGACACTACTCACTAAACATAATTATAATAATGAAAATACTAATTCTAATTACTCTAAGCCTAATACTAAGCATAAAGAAATAAAAAGGAGGAAAATTTAATTAATCCTAACATAAACTATATACAAACAAACAAGACAATTATAAAATAACATTACAACATACAATTAATGATAAAGATTATAACTTTAATCTAATTACTAACTAAATATATCATAAACATAAGATTAAACATAAATAAAAATAATAAAGGAGAAGAGATAAGAATTATACCAAAAGAAGGATGGAATTACTAGAAAGCTTGAATGTTGAGGAAAAAAGCATTAAATAAACTAAATAAAAAAAACCAAAAAAAAAATAAAGATAAATGGCAAGAGGGGGCTGCCGTCTTCTGCTACTCCTGGCCTTAAACCCTCTTCTACAATTCTATCTATCTCACTCTTTCTCCACAAAAAAATCAGCCTCCTCCTTTCTCCTCTACTATTTCAAATCAGCCCACATCCTCATTTTTCCATAGTGGGCCGGGTGTTCTTTTGTATTTGGGCCCAATCCTCAATAGTAGTTTGATTTGATCCGTTTTGTTCCGTCTTTATCGTCTCAATTCTCTTCGGTACCTATAAAATCAAATATCGACGCACAATACCCAATTCTCGAGAAATAACACGATTTAACACTAAATATACTGGACTCGACTAATAAGCTAATTAAAGACAAAACGACTCAATAATAACAAAACGTGTTATAAAATTGACTAAATAAGAGTCAAAATGTGGGACAAAAATAGGTAAAATTACGACTTATCAGTCACCTCCGCCGCCCTTTCTCCGTCAATTCCGACCAACTACTCCGGCGACCCGAGCCCAGAAATCCGTCATGGTTCAATCAATTTAATTGATTTGGGCTGATGAATTGGGTGTTCTATTTGGAATAGCAAAAGACGATATAGCCCTCAGTTCACTTTGTTTCTATTTCATTTAAGTTGGGGCATTGTAGTCATTTCACTTTTGTTTTGGGATATTTACAAGGGCTAAACCCTCATTGTGAGAAGAAGGCTGATAGTTAGAAATTTAAAGAGGGTTTAGGAGTAGTAGTTGAACAGTAGATAGCAGCAGCCACTCTTTGTTTTCCATTTTCCCTTCTTATTTATTTTAATTAAATATTTTCGATTAGTTTTTATTTATTCAGTTCTTCAACTTCCCACCTCTTTAATTCCATCCTTTTGGTATAATTCTTATCTCTTTTCTTTTATTGTTATATTTAGTTTTAGTTTTGTGTTTATGATACATTTAGTTATTAACTAGTTTAAAGTTATGATCTTTATCGATTAATTGTGTTTAGTTTTATGTTTCTATCCTTGTCTTGTTGGTTTTGTGAGTAATTATTATGTTTAGAGTAATTAGTAGTATTAGTATTTTATTTTATTAGTCAAGTTTTTGTCTTTATTATCTTATTATGCTTTGTGTTATGACTAGAATAATTATTAGTGCGTTTTGTGTTATGTTAGTTATGATTAGTGAGTAGTCTTTTTCTAGGGGACGATTTGGCCCCGACATGTCTATATTGTGGGCTTGAAATTCCGTATTTGGTTTGTTTGTGATATACGGAGGAGGATAGTTTGGGATTCGGGAATCGACTCGTCTTTTGGATTGTGTTTGAACCCTTGACCCTTGTCCACCGACGGGAGTCGGTTAGGTCTAGGTAATAAAACTCGTCCGTTCACTTGCCTTGCCTCGCCTAGTTGAACACGGGAGTGAGAATTAGGTAGGGTACCCTAACTATCGGTCTAGACTCTTCACCTCGGGAGAGGGGAGAGAAAGGAACGGGATTAGACGTGTACTTAGTGACCTAGGACCTTGGATTGGGTACCACGGGAGTGGACTCACTCGATTGACCTAGGAATCCGACTCACGAGCCCGGGAGGGAAGTGATCGGATTTTACTTAGTTGGACTACGAACCCGGGAGGGAGGTAGTCGACCCTTAGAGGCGTTCCACTCATCCTAATATCCCTAGCAACCCATTATCGGTATTTCTTACCTATGATTATGATATGTCGGTGGTTAAGTCGGACCCTAGGCCTTTAATTATTATTAGATCATCATTCTTATTATTTGTTTGATTTTTATTTTATTTTTGCATTTCTTAGTTAGCTCTATTAGTCTAATTCCACCCTTGATAACTGATTCGCGTAGCTAATTTGTAATCCTAGACCGAACTAGTACTCATTCCCGATCTCTCTGAGGATTCGACCCGACTTGCCCTTGCTATTCTAGTTTATGTTAGTTGGTTTGTTTGATGGTAGGATTGGCGACAAATCCCGGCTATCAAAATGGTGCCGTCGCCGGGGAGATCAACGGTTTGATATTAGTTTAGTTTTAGATTTATTAGACTACGCATTGTTACTTGTTACTTAATCCTTGTGTGTTGGTCTGTCTCTCATCTTGTGGCTTGTCCTTTGATTGTCATCTTTTGGCCCAATGGAGGCTATTTTTGAATTCTCTCAATATGACAATGAACCATTCCATGCATACCTTTCTAGGTTTGAGAATTATGTTGAATATCTTGATTTTTGTGGTTATTATTTCTCCGATTCGGATTTAGGCTATGTTGTCTATGAGGGTATGAATTTGGAGACTCGGGAATGGGCTTGTTACATGAGTGAAGGTAGATCTTTGGATTTAAATGAGTACTTTAGTTTTTTGAGGTACATGGCATCTCAATCCTTAGAAACCCAAACCTCGACCCTTGAGTCTAGAATGGAGACTATGATGGAGCAAATGTTAGAAAGCCAAAACCAATTTCTTGCCCTTCAAAAGCAAAGAAATGAGGATGTTGATGACTCCTTGGTCCAATTACACTCCTCCGTGACCTCCTACTATGGTAAGGCTCAAGCTCATTTAGACACAATAGCCGAAAATTTAAGAATTTTGGAAACTTCTCGAGAGAATGAGGTAAATTTCATATGTGATGATGATGATGAGTACGATGTGATTGTTGATGACTCTCTTTCTCCAAATGTTGATGTGAATGAATTTTCTATGCCTTTATTGGGGAAAGATGATGATTTTGTTGAGTCATGTGAGCTTACTCTTGATGCTAACATTTCTCCTCTTGATGATTTGATTGTGCATTATTCTCCTTTGATACATGTGATTGTCAATTCTTTGAATGATAATGATAATGATGTTGTGCACTCACTTAAAGATCACTCACTCAACCCCTCTTTAAATCTTGTTTCATCTCTTGAAAACCAACCTACATCTCACTTTGTTAATTCTCAAGTTCCATGTAATGTGAGTGACTTGGAGTTTATGATGTTTGGAGATGCTTGTGGTTTCTATGATGGAAATTGTGCACTTGTGGAGAGGGATTTGAATGAAATGTATTTGAATGAGTTGAAGTATGTAACATTTGATGAAAATTTTGGGAATACAACATGTGTTGATGATGCTTTTGTTGAGGAGAGTCATCTTGAGGAGTTTGATGTTGTTGATGACTCATGTGAAGAGGAGAAGGTAAGTGAGAGTGAATTTGATGATTCCCCATCCATTAGTAGAGTGGTTGATTTTTCTATGCCTAAGATCTTTGAAAACCCCATTTTTGAGGATTTAGGTAGTATGTTTTTGATGGAGAATCCACTCTTTGAGAGCATGGAGGAGGAGATTAGTGCTGAAATTTTTGAGGTTTTTAGTGATGAAGAAAAGGGTGAGGACACTCTTGATGTTGAGAAATCTCTTAATAATGATTTTCTTAACCCTTGCATTCTTAAAGAACCATCCCCTTATGCCTCTTTGCAAACCTCTTCTCACCATTCACCTTTCTTACCATTTACTCCTTACACCTCACCTAAAGAGCCCAAAGTCGACAAAGAAGATAGATTTGAACATGAAGGCCCGGAAAAATTATTTCATAATGATTGTGCCTTTCTTGTTTATGCATTATTATGTCCTTGCACTAACATCTTCTATTGTCACTTCTCGGAGTTCTTTTCTAGGTTGTATGACCAACTTCTAAGGGCATTAAATTGCTCTTTTCTTGAAGTCTTGAAGAAGTCGAGCTAACGACTTTAAACAAAGCACTATTTTGTATATATTTTTGTTTTGGGTGTGTGTTTGTTCTTTTGTTGTAGGTACTTTTGCAAGAGTTTGACTCGAAGGGATTAGGACAAGAAGTATGGAAAGATATTATAATTTTGAGAAGAGCTTAATTGGTAATTTCTTGCCCTCTCTTCCCCTTCCCCTTGTTTGGAACATTGAGGACAATGTTCGATTTAAGTGTGGGGAGGCTTTTGGTTGGATTTTGTTGCGGTTGAGTTGATACTCTTGTGGTTAGTACCTTGGTGGAGTTTTGTGTTGTGGATATTTGATTTTTGTGGAAATATATGCTTGTGTTAGCTTGTTTTGACCATTTTTATTTTTCATGTCTATTTCGTATTTTCTTTTGAAAAATTTAGAAAATCCATAAAAATTTGAAAATTTGAAAAATTCATAAAAAGTGAAAAATTAGAAAATCCCTTAAAGTGTCGAGTTTTTTTTTTTTTTTTTTTTTTTTTTTTTTTTTTTTGCTTTCACTTGTCTTCTTTGATGTAGTTTCTTTTCTAGTTTCTAACTTTTGTGGAAATAATGAAATTTAGACATTGGATCGTTGCATATGAATGTTATGTATCAATTGGTCTCCTACTGTAAGTCGCTCGAGGGTGTGTACTTCATTCAATTCCACCGTCCACCTCCCGTGATGTGATTTGATTTATTAACTTGTCTAGGTGACTATAACCCGAGTGACGTTTTTTTTTTACGATCCATTTTCCACAAAAATACTCTACAAATAAGAGTTGATTTTTCGTACCAATATCTCAAAAAGGCTCAAGCATCGAAAAAAATGAGCAACCAAGAAAATCTCACAAAAATTCGAAAAGAAAGAATAAGGGGGAGAAGAAAAAAAAATGAAAAAATGAAAAATGAAAAAGAAACAAAAAAAATAGAAAACGAGAAAAAGAAAAGAAAAAGAATCAAATTCCTCCCCGAGTCGTATTTATTTATATCCATTTCATTTTTTTGGATCGTTTTACTCCGTCACTTGGATTATAGGATGACCCTAACTCTTTGTTTTTACGAGGGGTCGAGACATGTTTTTAGTCACTAATTTCATGGGAGTTCGCTTTCCATCTCCATCTCACGCCCTCGAAATAGCTTGGACCGAAACCGATTGATGTATAATGTGATTATGTGACCTTTTTAGTGTTGGATTATCATTATTTATGCTTAAGTTAGATTTTAGAATTGCGACTTTTGATATTGGAGCTTGTGATTGTTTGTAAATATTTTGTTGAGTGAGTATCTTTGTATATATCGTGTTTTCATTTTGTTTGTTTTTATTTATGAGTAGTAGTTTAGTTTTTTGAGCTTACTCGAGGACGAGTAAGAGTTAAGTGTGGGGAGTTTGATAACTCGTGATTTTACTCGTTTTTGCCCCATATTTCTACTCTTATTCGATCAATTTTATAACCCGATTTGTTAGTAATTAGTCATTTTTACGTTTAATTAGATTATTAGTCGAGTTTTGTAAATTAGTGTCAAATTATGTTATTTCTCGGAATTTTGGTACTGTGTCTCGATATTTGATTTTGTAGGTACCGATCCGGAAAGAATCGAGACGATCAAGACGGGTCAAACCCGACATTGACCAAGGCCTTCATTTCTCCCTCACCTCTCCTGCTCTCCTTCACTCACCATCAATCCATCATCACTGTCCATCACTTCATCATCGTCATCAATCACCATTTTTTTTTCCTCCACTTCAATCAACACCACCATTATCATCTAATTCAATCAACCATTCCTAATTTCTTATCCACCATCTCCATCCTCTTTACCCCTCCATCTTCACCAATCAATCACATTAATCACCATTGTCAAACCTTCATTACCTCCATTAATTACCACCGCCTGCCGCCATACTCCGGCGAACCTCCGTCAACCACACCACCAGCAACTGCCGTTCGACCCACCGGCGCGCGTCACCCCTGTGCATCTCCGTCCAGCAACTATTCCGACCACCGCGCTCCACCCGTACAACCACTGTGCTCCTCCTCTGTATCCACCGTGAGCCACCACCGCGCCCGGCGCGCGTCACCTCCGCCGCCCTTTCTCCGTCAATTCCGACCAACTACTCCGGCGACCCGAGCCCAGAAATCCGTCATGGTTCAATCAATTTAATTGATTTGGGCTGATGAATTGGGTGTTCTATTTGGAATAGCAAAAGACGATTTAGCCCTCAGTTCACTTTGTTTCTATTTCATTTAAGTTGGGGCATTGTAGTCATTTCACTTTTGTTTTGGGATATTTACAAGGGCTAAACCCTCATTGTGAGAAGAAGGCTGATAGTTAGAAATTTAAAGAGGGTTTAGGAGTAGTAGTTGAACAGTAGATAGCAGCAGCCACTCTTTGTTTTCCATTTTCCCTTCTTATTTATTTTAATTAAATATTTTCGATTAGTTTTTATTTATTCAGTTCTTCAACTTCCCACCTCTTTAATTCCATCCTTTTGGTATAATTCTTATCTCTTTTTTTTTATTGTTATATTTAGTTTTAGTTTTGTGTTTATGATACATTTAGTTATTAACTAGTTTAAAGTTATGATCTTTATCGATTAATTGTGTTTAGTTTTATGTTTCTATCCTTGTCTTGTTGGTTTTGTGAGTAATTATTATGTTTAGAGTAATTAGTAGTATTAGTATTTTATTTTATTAGTCAAGTTTTTGTCTTTATTATCTTATTATGCTTTGTGTTATGACTAGAATAATTATTAGTGTGTTTTGTGTTATGTTAGTTATGATTAGTGAGTAGTCTTTTTCTAGGGGACGATTTGGCCCCGACATGTCTATATTGTGGGCTTGAAATTCCGTATTTGGTTTGTTTGTGATATACGGAGGAGGATAGTTTGGGATTCGGGAATCGACTCGTCTTTTGGATTGTGTTTGAACCCTTGACCTTTGTCCACCGACGGGAGTCGGTTAGGTCTAGGTAATAAAACTCGTCCGTTGACTTGCCTTGCCTCGCCTAGTTGAACACGGGAGTGAGAATTAGGTAGGGTACCCTAACTATCGATCTAGACTCTTCACCTCGGGAGAGGGGAGAGAAAGGAACGGGATTAGACGTGTACTTAGTGACCTAGGACCTTGGATTGGGTACCACGGGAGTGGACTCACTCGATTGACCTAGGAATCCGACTCACGAGCCCGGGAGGGAAGTGATCGGATTTTACTTAGTTGGACTACGAACCCGGGAGGGAGGTAGTCGACCCTTAGAGGCGTTCCACTCATCCTAATATCCCTAGCAACCCATTATCGGTATTTCTTACCTATGATTATATGTCGGTGGTTAAGTCGGACCCTAGGCCTTTAATTATTATTAGATCATCATTCTTATTATTTGTTTGATTTTTGTTTTATTTTTGCTTTTCTTAGTTAGCTCTATTAGTCTAATTCCACCCTTGATAACTGATTCGCGTAGCTAATTTGTAATCCTAGACCGAACTAGTACTCATTCCCGATCTCTCTGAGGATTTGACCCGACTTGCCCTTGCTATTCTAGTTTAGGTTAGTTGGTTTGTTTGATGGTAGGATTGGCGACAAATCCCGGCTATCACATGTGATGGTATGATTCGTACTTTAACTGACGTAAGACATGTTCCTTTGTTGAAGAAAAATTTGATATCTCTTGGTGTTCTAGATGAAAAGGGTTTCACTTTTTCGGGTTCAGAAGGGACATTGAACGTTATGCAGGGTTCCAAGGTGATACTTACGGGTATCAAGAGAAATACCTTGTATTTATTGCAAGGTATGACGTTGACAGGTTCTGCAGCTGTAGCGTCAGAGGATCGTCACACGGATGAGACTAAGTTATGGCATATGCGACTTGGTCACATGGGTGAACGAGGGATGCAGATATTATCCAAGAGGGATCTTCTGGGTAGGTATAAGATGAAGAATCTTAGTTTCTGCGAGCATTGTGTGTTCGGGAAGAAGCATCGTGCTAAGTTCGGCAAAGGGGTGCACACTACCAAGGGAACGCTTGATTATATCCATTCAGATTGTTGGGGTCCTGCTCGCGTAGAAGGTATTGGAGGTTTTCACTATTTTGTCACCTTTATAGATGATTTCTCCAGGTACACGTGGCTTTATTTGTTGAAGCACAAGAGCGAGGTCCTTAAAACCTTCATTCAGTGGAAGACATTGGTGGAAAATCAAACGGGAAAGAAGATCAAAAGGCTACGAACGGATAATGGTCTGGAATTTTGTTTGTCTGAGTTCAATGAGCTTTGCAAGGATAATGGGATTGCTAGGCATCACACCATTAGGGGAACACCGCAGCAAAACGGTGTTGCAGAGCGCATGAATCAGACGTTGCTTGAGAGAGTTCGGTGCATGCTCTCCAATGCAGGGTTGACTAGGAAGTTTTGGGGTGAAGCTGTGAAGACGGCATGTTACTTGATAAATCGTGCACCTCATACGGGGATTGACTGCAAGACGCCTTATGAGGTATGGTCTGGTAAAGATGCTGATTATTCATGTCTGAAGGTTTTTGGTTGTCTGGCCTATTATCATGTAAATGAGGGAAAGCTAGAGCCGCGAGCCAAAAAGGGTTGCTTTATGGGATATGGAGATGGAGTTAAGGGATACCGCATTTGGTCTCCGTCAGAGAACCGTGTCATTCTTAGCAGGGATGTCACTTTCGATGAAAGCTCTATGTTTGTGTCTTCCGATAATTCAACAAGTCACGACAAGAATGATAGTCTCGAGAAACAGGTGGAGCCAGATGTAGCGCCAGCCGTGTTGTTACCAGGAACATCGATCCAAGTTACAGAAGAAGCTCTAGAGACTACTCCGGCTGGGGAGGAAAGTCAACCAGAAGAGTCCAGTGTTGATGAACCAGAGGCTCCTGAGGGGCGTCCTAGACGAACAATAAGAGAGCCTAGTAGGTTGATCAAAGAGATAGAGGGGCGAAGAATCCGTTCCCAAAACTGCTATGCTGAAGAGATAGTGGGATATGCACTACAAGTAGCCGACGAAATTGAGTCATCTGAGCCACTATCTTATAGAGAAGCAGTTTCTAGTGGTGATTCGGCGCAATGGATCACTGCTATGAGTGAGGAGATAGAGTCTCTTCACAAGAACAAGACATGGGAGCTAGTTAAGGTGCCACAAGGAAGGAAGGTGGTTGGTTGCAAGTGGGTATTCAAACGGAAAGAAGGAACAACAGAGGGTGAAAGCATCAGATACAAGGCACGTCTAGTCGCGAAAGGTTTTAGTCAGAAAGAAGGAGTTGACTACAATGAGATCTTTTCTCCTGTAGTGCGACACACTTCTATTCGAGTTCTTTTAGCGATGGTCGCTCATTATGATCTAGAACTAGAACAACTGGATGTGAAGACAGCTTTCCTTCACGGGGAGTTAGAGGAAGATATCTTGATGAGTCAGCCAGAGGGGTTCGAAATTCCGGGAAAAGAGGCCTATGCTTGTAAGTTAAAGAAGTCTTTATACGGGCTCAAACAATCACCGAGACAGTGGTACAAGAAGTTTGACAACTTTATGGTAGGGCATGGCTACAATAGGAGTCCTTATGATTGTTGTGTTTATCATAACAAAATGGAGGATGGCTCGTATTTATACTTGGTCCTATACGTAGATGATATGCTCATAGCTGCGAAGAAGATGTCTTATGTTCAGAAGCTCAAGGTACTTCTCAGTTCCGAGTTTGATATGAAAGATTTGGGAGCAGCTAGGAAAATTCTCGGCATGGAGATTTATAGAGATCGGGTTCATAAGAAGCTTTTCTTGTCACAGAAAAGTTATATTTTGAAGGTTTTGTCCAGGTTTGGGATGAGTGCGGCGAAACCTATAAACACTCCATCGGCCGCGAATGTTCGGTTATCTAATTCTTTTGCACCTCAAACTGAAGCTGAGAAGACATACATGTCAGGTGTTCCGTATGCTAGTGCAGTTGGTAGCTTGATGTACGCTATGGTTTGCACGAGGCCTGATATTGCGCATGCTGTTAGTGTTGTAAGCAGGTTTATGGCTCAACCTGGCCGTGAACACTGGCAACAAGTTAAGCGGATATTCCGCTATTTGAGGGGAACGTCAGATGTCGGTCTCATATATGGGTGTGATACAACGTGTTTGGTGACGGGTTATTCTGATTCTGATTATGCAGCAGATGTAGACGGTAGAAGATCGATGACTGGCTACGTATACACTCTTGGTGGATCTGTTGTTAGCTGGAAGGCTACTCTACAGTCGTCTGTTACTTTGTCAACAACAGAGGCTGAGTACATGGCTTTAACTGAAGCGGCCAAGGAGGGTATTTGGTTGAAAGGGTTAGTTAGCGATCTTGGGTTACATCATGATCAAGCAGTTGTGTACTGTGATAGCTTAAGTGCTATATGTCTTGCTAAGGATCAGGTGCATCATGAAAGAACCAAACACATTGATGTAAGGTATCATTTCCTACGCAGTGAGACGCGCATTGTGGTGAAGAAGGTAGGGACAACTGATAATCCAGCTGACATGTTCACTAAGCCGGTTCCGCCTAGCAAATTCAAACATTGTTTGGATTTGCTAAATGTTGACAGTTATATGTAAGCCCTTCGGGGCTGCACAGCTCCACGGAGGGTATTAAGTCCTAGGTGGAGCAGGCCCGTGCCTTGGGTGAAAAAGGCAAAGCCCGTGCCTTGGGTGAAAAAGGCAAGGCCCGTGCCTTGGGTGAAAAAGGCAAGACCCGTGCCTTGGGTGAAAAAGGCAAAACCCGTGTCTTGGGTGAAAAAGACAACCGCGGGAAGGGAGAAAACGACTATTGACTGAAGACCGTTGAAAGATGCGATCGTTCAAGTCAAGGTGGAGAATTGTTAGAATATGTGACTTGAAGTTGGTATTTCCTTGTTTGGTGGTTGTCCCACATCTAAGGAAATAGGAAAGTGTGGTTCATGTACAACATATATATTGTATTCTTGTCCCACATCGAAAGATTAAGAAAGGTGAGGGGATTCTTTTTATATATATAGAGGAGTCTCCCCTCCACCTTAGAATCCATCCAAAAATATTTGAGTCTCTTAAGTCATTACTTAGAGAGAGCTCATACGAGTTTGTAATTTGCATTCTCGACATAGTAAAAGTTTTTCCCTCGCCTGTGGACGTAGCTAACAAGTTGTTAGTGAACCACGTTAAATCTTGGTCTCTTTCTTTTGTTATTGTCGTGTTTGTTAGCTTCCGCACAACACAAGTAAAAGACATAAATACCCTTATTACTTACCCCACAACTATCTCTCCTGCAACTATCCCACAACTAAAAAGTGGAGGGGTATTTTGGTAAAGTGGTCTAACTTGTGGTCTAACTTACCCACTTGCCTTAATATTTGTTCCAAAAGCAAAGTGGGCTTTTCCAGTGAATGGGAGGGAGTATAGTATATCTGAAACATGGGCCAGCATGATTATTTATACATTATACGTGATATTTCGTATTCACCTCATTTTTTTCTTTCTTCCCATTTTAATAAAATATTTATCATAAATGTTAAAGAACGGGAAGAAAAAAAAAAACTGAAGTATTACAATAAGCAGCGGACAGTAGTGGTAGTATATATAGACATATAGTACTCGTAGTAGTTTAGTGCTGGCAATAGTGATCCATGCATATACACACGGAATGCTCCATTAATTAATTAGTATGCTTCATCGATCAGTTGTTGAAATCAAAGTTTGCGACCAGAGCAGCACTGTCCGGGTCGTCGTGAGTGATTTCTGCATACGGTGGAGAAGAAGATGAAGATTTGTCCAAATTCTCCAGGACTTCATCCCATGTCATGTTGTCGATATCTGCTTTACAACCACGGGCAACATATACCTGCAAAATCAATAAATCACGGTTGAAAGGAGTTTAACTGATTTGAACTTAATGAGTTGAATTACGTAAGTTGATGAACTAATGTTATGTTTAGCTCCCATGTTTCAGATATACTATATACACTTTGTTGTTATTATTATTAGGGCATTAGTTTGTTTTAAATTTGCTAGGGTGAGTCTGAGTGATACTCCTAAATATATAAACTTTGAGGTACTTTGAATGAAAATATTTAATGTTCGGGTTTAAACACAACATTTGAACAATAGAAAAGATCAGATAATAAAACATACTCAGTGAAAACTGAAAATCTAACGCCACAAATCTTAGAGCAATTATAATGAGTAATTCTTACTCTTGAGTTTGTCAAAAGAACCTTAGCAATTACAATGTGTAATTCTTACTCTTGAGTTTGTCAAAAGAATCTTATTTAGAAAAGTCGTTTGTCCTTCTTTTGACAAACTTTGCTTTATTTAAGAACCAAATTTGTCTTTAAAACAAAATAAGAAAAGAAGACCAATCAAATAATTTTTCTTCATTTAATTTAATGTGAGAAAAAAGTATCCATTGGAATATACTCGTAATGTTTTTATAATTAGGATATAGTGTAAAATGAACTTTATGTAGTTGGTCGTAATTAAGAAGACCTTTATATTAGATTCTTTCATTGTGGTTGGTCGTAAGCGGGGGGAGTAATTATTTAACCAAAGCTTTTCACATTCCAAAATAATAAAGGGTTTCTTACCTTGAGATCTACGGGGTATTATGTTGATATTTAAAGGATTTTTTTTTTGAATAATGAGATGGCGCCATCCGGTAGCGTCGAATTTGTGCGCCACCGAGGATATTTTAGTAATTTACTATACTTATTTTATTTATCACCATTAAAATATGAGTTTAAATTAAGTTAGTTATTAAGGGTAAATTTGGTAATTCACATATTTAAAATAACTTATAATATATAATTAAAAAAAATCAAAGAAAATAACAAAAGAATCTGAAGATTGCGTTTTGAAGATTTGCGTGATGGAAAAAAAAAACTTAATTGTAGGATTGGTTGATAACTACTCGTAATATTCTATGTATGAGATTTACGACTGATAGAAACTATTGTAAAAAAAAATATTACTTGATAACTAATATACATAGATCGTTACTCGTAAATCTTAAAGGGCCTCCAAATTTTTCTTTTTTCACAGGGCCACCAAATATCATTTGACAGCCCCGAGTCTCACGATAACTTATCGTGAGAACTACTAATAAGAATAAAATAATAATAAAACTAACTATATTACTGGAAACCGCCTCATACAAGAACTTGTGCCCGAAAATTGACCATAAATATATTACTCCGTAGAATAATAATTTTAGTATAATAATAAAAAATATCAAAGTAACCAGTAATTTATAATTTATAATTACGTAGTACTAAAAGTACATATATACGAAGTCGGGCTGATCGTCTAATAATTAAAAAAATTAAATTAATTTGAGAATAGTCGTAACCAATTTCCGATTTTTTTTCAAGTTTTGAGGTGATAATGGTGAATTTTTTTTCCAAAAGATAACAATGAATCAGTAATACGTAAATTAACGGTGAAGAATCAATTAAAAGATACAGTAAACATTATTTTATTTAAAATATTCTTAATTAAATAATTTATAATAAATAATAAATGGTAAAATTACATGTATGTCCTTTTGAATTTTACCCAAAATCAAAATAAAGATTTTCAAGATTTTATTTTTTTTATTATTTTATTCCGGTGGTGCTGAAATTCGGCGCCACCCGGTGGCGCCCTATCACTATCTTTTTTTTTTTGTTAAAAAGACAACTAATATTTAGATCTATTGATGATGTTTTGGCCTATTGGTTAAGAATATGTATCATGATGAACGGTAAGTCTGTAAAACATAATGACAACCTCAAAAATTATATGTTTTCTCGACATATTTTGTGAGGTTATTTCAACTGAATAGATGAAAAAATTGTGTAATTTATTACCATTTGTGATATCTTCAATCAATAAAAACGTCGCCCATCTCTTTTAGTTTGCATGTGAATGTAGCTAAGACACACTATTAGTGAACCAATAGGTAAAATAAATACATGTCGATATTTGACGTTATTCTTAGTTGTATCGATGGATTATTAGATTTGTTACTTACTGTATGTTAATAGTCCTCCGTATTACTTTTTTTTGTTTATTGAAAAGCGTACTATGTCGCAAATGAGAATTGAATCCCAACCTTTTAGTCAGGGTAAGGTAGTTCTAGCTAATCAATGTCGCAGCGAGTATATAGTTCACACATTTATATTTGTCTTATTATTTCATAGAGTAATAACTTAACATGAATACATACATGGGCCAACATTATTAATTATTTATTTAGCTGAGTACAGCAGTAGGGTAATAGTAGTGGTAGTAGTGACCCAAAGAGTTGGTTATTCATACATGCATGATAGAGATTATATATGATGATATTTGATACGGAGTATTATTGTAGGCCGGCCTGTGATCAGACATTAAGTTTTGCGACGACACTTGCACACCTTTGGCCGTGGTTGTGGACGATGCTGGCATTAGCCGTAGTCGATGAAGATCTTCCCAAGATTTGGAGGACGTAGTCCCAAGTCAAGCTGTCAAGGTAGTCTTTGGTGCCAGGGATGTAACATACCCTGTTAGGCACATTGGGAGGGTTATAATTATAAGGTGCGTCCCAAGCGAGGATAAACGAACGTGCGCCCCCTGAAGTTCCTAGACCATACTGAACTGCACCCGTGCACCCAGTCGAGCCGCTGCTGTGGGTAAACTTAACCCCGCCTTGAGCGACAATAGTACCCGGAAGACCTCCAACGATCTGCCCGGACCACATCTTGGAATTTTGCAGAGTAAGATTCCCCTGACCCACGTTATTCATGGTTACATAAGCTTGCCTTTGAACACTAGCCTGCAACGCCATTTCAGCGCTTGAAAGCGAGCTCACGACCTCGGCCACCCTCTCTTCTTGCTGGGAACCCATGGCTGGCCTGGATGCTATGGTTGCAATAAATATAATTAATTAGCAGAAAATATAATTAAAGAAAAACAAACGATATATACATACATACAGTAATTAATTGACAACCAGCCCTATCTAGCTACGTTAGTCATGTACTCAGCTCATGCATGGGCCGCATGGCTTGGTGTACGTTTAGAATGTCAATGATCTGAGACGACTCCAGATTAGTAATCACCTAATACCTGAGACGTCTCATAAGTTGTCACAATGAGACGACTCTCATACGGGAGATTTTTAGTTAAAATTCACTCAAATGTCAAATGCATGAAAGCTAGCTAGTGAGTATTTGTATTGTATCTTACCGATTTCTGCTTGATTAAACTTCTGTATTTTCTGTCTGATTTGAGGAAAACCTTGGGGTTATCGCACGCTCTTATATACCACCATTTTCGTTTACTTTTCCCAACTTTTTCATCCAATGGAGTATATGATATTATTCTTTTTATTAATTTATTCATATTTTTGTTCGATTATATTCTTCTAAATGGAGCACTTTTTTTTTTTTGTGTAAATGGAGCCTTACTCCTTGAGCATTTTTTTTTCGATTATATTCATATTCTTGTAAATGGAGCATTACTCCTTCGTATATTTGTAGTTTTGAGTGCTGATATTTCAAACGTGAGCATATACGGAGTTAGGTTTCGGTTCGAACCAATTAATTTCATTATTTTATACTTAAAGTTAAGTTTGTTCTCTTTAATTTTATTAATTTCATTTATACTTAAAATTAAGTTTGGTCTCTTTAATTTTAGTTTCTCTCGGTCAATTCAAATCATTACCTTGTTCGTTTTGATTTATTTATTTATTTTTTTTTTTTTTTCTTTTTTTGAGTAAGTTTTGATTTAGTTCAACGCCATCAAATTAATTTAAGTTACATTGCATTAAACCCTTACCATTAAATTCAATTCAGCTCAACTCCTTTCAAACACAATGATCTATCCGTGCTAATATATCTTCATTAATGGTACATGCATTTTCTTCTTTTAATTTGTTATAATTTATTATTACTCGTATATATTAAAGTTGATCTCGATTCTATATTTTTTTTTTCACAACTTTTAAATTTCTCCCATACATTGAAAAAGGCAACAACTTGTCCATGGATATATTCTGATCTATATCTATGCATGTGCCATATTGCCATATCATTCTTTTTAAAATAAAATGCAAAGGTGACAAAAAAAATTCTTATCTTATCGTTTGAAATTAATAAATAAACACCCTAATATATTTGATACTCTTATTATCGTTAGAGTAGAAGGAGGTAGGATTTCACTTGGGATAGAACTTGCTTATTGGATTAGGTTAATGTTGAAAGATGATCGAGCTAGGTTACGGGGATGAAGTTCGATTTTGCTATTTTTTTCGTAAACTAAAGAAGATGAAAGATGAAGGTGAAAAGGTTGACAAAAGGTTGAGAATAAGTGAAAAGATGAAGTGTGTCAGTGATTAGTGCTTGAGTGTGGCAGTGATTATTTGTTAATGAGACGGCGTTATGATGGAAGTTGGTGTAAGAACAAATTGGGAAGCAAACTATAATACTTAAGGGTTTCATGGGAATAAACTTAAAAACGGGTGTAATATGTGTAATGTGACATAGTTCGGGGGTACCATGGAAAATTTCCGTAAAATTTACCTATTTCATTTTAAAAAGCAGTCCAATTGAAATGCTTCTTCAAAGTCACGCTCTTATAATTGATCTTGACGTTAGAAGAAAGATATGTAATGTAATACCAATGAAATGTCTTTGACTCCTCCCAATCTTTTGTAACGATAAGGGCATGAAACACCTCACTAAAATCCTACCTCCTTCTACTCTAACGATAATAAGAGTATCAAGTATATTAGGGTGTTTATTTATTAATTCAAACGATAATCTTAGTAAATAGAATGTAAATATAAATGTACTCATTAACTTCTCACACTTATGTCTTTGTAGGTTACAAGACTAGTCAAGTCCCTCAATAATGGTGTCATTAGTTAGGCTAATTAACTATGTAATTAGTAGCTAGATTCATTGTACCTAGCTCTCAACTATCGGTATTTAAACCGATCTAGTTTAGCATAATTGATTAAGGATTTTACTATTCTACATGGTATCAGACTAGGTCGAAATACTTACCCTTTCAACCTGTCAAAAAGCCCCTGGCATACCATTTTTGTCGTTGTAGCACCCTGCTACGATGCCCGACTCCGAAAAATTGGAAAAATCCCCCACCAAGCCCTATGTACACCCGATGTACACGGTCACCGATATCCAACGGAAGGTTCGTGTCCTCGACGGTACCAAAGTCACATATGCTTCGTGGGTTAATCTTTTCACACTTCATGCTCGGGGATACAAAGTGCTCCGTCACATTGACGGAACCGCAGCCCCTGCCAAAACCGACCCCGACTACGCTTCATGGGAAGAGGTTGATGCCATTGTCCTTCAATGGATATATGGCACAATGTCCGATGACTTGCTAGACCGAGTTCTCGAAGAAGACTCCACCGCTCAAGAGGCATGGGATCGCGTCAAGAACATCTTCCTCAACAACAAAGGAGCGAGAGCCGCTAGCCTCGAAAGCGAGTTTATCAACCTCAAACTCGAGGCTATGCCCTCCTTTGACCTCTATTGTCAACGACTCCGTGCCATCTCTGGTCAATTGAAGGATGTCGGTGCTCCGGTCACCGACCAACGCTTGGTCCTACAACTCGTCCGTGGTCTTCCTAAGGAATACAATACGGTCGCGGCCTACATCAATCAAACCTTGCCTAATTTTGAGACCGCTCGTAGCATGATTGAATTGGAAAATCACCGAATGGCCGCTCTTGACGGCCCCCCTGCCTCGGCCCTAGTGGCTCCGGCCGCCTCGCCTGAATCCCGGCCCTGGGATGACGGATCGAGGCCGACCGCCCAAAAAGAGAACAACCGGCCACCTTCTCGCGGCAACTCCGGCAGACGCAACAATAGAGGCGGCAACCGCCGCGGTGCACCACCTCAGGAACCACGCCCCACCACCGTGTCGGCCTCACCCCCAACGTGGGGTCCGACCCCGCCTTGGTTCTCCGGCTGGCTGGTGCCTCCGTGTCCATACCCTACCCAACCCGGTTGGGCCCCTCCATGGCAGCCTTGGTCTAACCCGGTTCCATCCTCGTCCCGACAGGGCTCTCGCCCGAATTCACGCCCGAATAATCGAGGGTATGGTCAGGCTTATGTCACACAAGATGAATTTTTGCAGCCTTCTGACCTTGGTCAACAATATCAGGCCCTTCATATTCAGCAACATGTGGATAATGGACAGTGGTTCTTCGATACAGGAGCTTCATCTCATCTCTGTGCTGACCTAGGTACCTTCCATTCTTTTTTTAATTCTAGTCCGACTAATTCAATTTACGTCGGAAATGGTTCAAGTATACCTGTTCTCGGGTCCGGTACCTTCTCCCTTCCAACTCCTACTCGTGCCCTTCACCTTGATAAAATCCTATACACACCTCAAATAATTAAAAACCTTATTTCCGTTCGTCAATTAACGAAAGAAAATAATGTTTCCGTAGAATTTGACCCGTTTGGTTTTTCTGTGAAGGATTTAGCGACTGAGACATTGATTCTGAGGAGCAATAGTGACGGTGAACTCTACCCCTTGTCTGCCTCCACCAATGTGTCCGCGGCCTCGCCACAAACTCTAGTTGCCCATTCCTCCCGTCTTTGGCATTCACGCCTTGGACATCCCGGTCCTAATATTTTAAATACTCTTCGTTCTAAATTTTCCCTTGATTGTACTAATAACGAGCCTGCCTCGAATTTGTGTCATTCTTGTCAAATTAGTAAACATAAGCGATTGCCTTTTTCTGAGTCATCTTCTACCACGGTTGCTCCTTTTGACATAATTCACAGCGATTCGTGGACCTCGCCCGTGTCTAGTAAAGCTGGGTATAAGTACTATATGGTCCTAATTGATAATTATTCACAATTTGTTTGGGTTTTTCTACTTAAGTTCAAATCTGAGACGTTCACTAAATTTTTGAAATTTAAAGCCTACGTTAAAACCCAATTTAATCGTGAAATTAAAGCTTTTCAGTGTGACCGTGGCCGCGAATTTGATAATAATTCGTTCACAAATTTTGGTGATCAACATGGTCTCGTTTTTCGGTTTTCGTGTCCACATACTTCGAGTCAAAATGGTAAAGCCGAAAGAATGATTCGTCGTCTCAACGAAATAGTTCTAGCCCTTCTCTATCACGCCTCCGTCCCGACTATCTATTGGGTTGATGCACTTCACACCGCAGTCCACCTTCACAATATCCTTCCTACCCGTGTCCTTCAATCCCGATCTCCCACCTCTATTCTTTTCCTCAAAAATCCGTCATATTCTCATCTTCGCGTTTTTGGTTGTGCATGTTACCCTAATATGTCGTCCACCCGGTCTCACAAACTCGCTCCCTGTTCCACTCGTTGTGTCTTCCTCGGCTATCCCCAAGAATTTCGTGGCTATAAGTGTCTTGACCTATCCACCGGAAAATTAATCCATTCTCGTCACGTTACTTTCGATGAGTCCGTGTTCCCATTTGCTAAGTCTGGACCACCACCAACGGAGGCCTATTCCTTTCTAAACCCAAATCCCTCCCTAACCCCTGCTATAATAGCTGACCTCCTCCAGCCCAAACATCAAGCCCAACCCAATCCCCCACACTTCCCCCTCCAGCAGGCCCATTCTCCTCCCTCTAACCAGCCCACTCCCACCAACTCTACCCAACCAGACCCATCAACCCCTCCATCCTCTACAGACCACCACTCTCCCCCCACCTCACCGGCCCACTCCTCCCACTCAGCCCAAACCCCGCTCTCTACTTTACCCAGCCCAAACCACCCCACTAACCAGGCCTCTACCTCACCATCCACCACACCTCCACCACCACCTCCCCCACCACCGTCTCATACCCGTACCCATCGCATGTCAACCCGTGCTATGCACGGAATATTCAAACCACGTGCCTTCCTCACTTCCGGCCCCACCAATCTCTCCCTCATTCCCAAATCCCCTCACTTAGCCCTCCGTGACCCGAACTGGAATACTGCTATGACTGACGAGTATCGGGCTTTAATTAAAAATGGGATTTGGTACCTCGTCCCACTAATGCCCCGGTTATTAGATGTATGTGGCTTCTCCGTCATAAATTTAAATCTGACGGTTCGCTTGAACGTTACAAGGCTCGCCTTGTAGTCAATGGTAAAAGTCAACAGGTGGGTGTCGACTGTGACGAAACTTTTAGCCCGGTTGTGAAACCGAACACTATTCGCACAGTTCTAAGTCTTGCAGTCACTCGGTCTTGGCCCATCCATCAATTGGATGTCAAGAATGCCTTTTTACATGGGGATTTAGTTGAAACTGTTTTTATGCATCAGCTCCCCGGATTCGTCGACCCCTCAGCTCCGGGGCACGTCTGCCGCCTTCATAAGTCCCTTTACGGCCTTAAACAGGCCCCTCGAGCGTGGTATCAACGCTTTGCCAATTTTATTATTTCTCGAGGTTTCGTCAGTAGTGTCTGCGATCAATCCTTATTTATTTTTCGAGATGGTCCCGCTATTGCTTATTTACTTTTATATGTGGATGATATTGTTCTAACCGCGTCTAGTACTCAGTTACTGCGACGCATTATTACTGATCTTTCACAGGAATTTGTCATGACCGATCTCGGCACACTTCATCACTTCCTCGGAATTAATGTCACACGCCGTCAAACCGGCCTATTTTCACTACTACAATAAGGGTCTATTGCAACATTTTCAATGCAACACTTTTTTGTTGTGTTGCAATTTATTATAGTGATATTATCTATGCAATACTTATTTAAAAAATGTTGCATTTAATCAAGAAATGCAACATTTGTACAAAAATGTTGCAATTATAACACGTTTTAGCAACATTTTTTAAGTAATTGTTGCATTTTGTGAAACATCTAAAAACACTTTTTAAATTTGTTGCAATATGATAAGTGTATTTTGTAGTGCCTTTTTCACTATGTTTTGGTCCCATTTTCCTTGTAAAAACGCTCCTTGGGAGCGATTTATGGGCTTCTTATGCTTCCTTTAGTTCGTTTCAGGTTCCCGAGACCGATTTGGAAGAGTTGGAGCGATTCCGACTCAATACATACACATTTTGGAGCCAACGAAACTAAGGAACGATGACTTGATGCCTTGGAGTTGATCCCGAGACCTTGGGACCCAATCCCGAGCCTTCGAGATCCGATCCCGAGTCCCGAGAATCGACGAGAAACCCATGAGAGGCAAGGAGGGACCAAAGAGCTCTTAAGGGAGGCCTACAAAGACCCATCCCGTTCGGGATGGCCTCATCCCGTTCGGGATGAAGTGAACATGAAGCGCGGCTACTGTGAGCCCATCCCGATCGGGAAGGTCCTTCCCGACCGGGAAGGATGGCCCATCCCGATCGGGACCAAGCCTTCCCGACCGGGAAGGGTCAGTTACAGCTCCGCCTTGTTTCTTTCAATTCCTTTCCACTTGTAACCCTATATATACCCCCCTCTTGTATTAAGACACCATCTTATCTTACCCTAGACTAGTTTAAGCCTCCATTAACATTCAAAACCCTAGATTAGTGCTACTCTCATTAGTTTAATTCTCTCTTTAATCTTTAGTTAATCATTGTAATTAGTTCTTGGATTAAGGGAATACTTGAAGATTGTTCCAAGCTTGACAACCTTGGGATTTTATTTGGGTTTCTTATTAATACAAGATTGCATCTTTTCTTCATCTAGTGTTGGTATAATCTTTCTTTACTCTTGTTCTTTGTTATTCAATCAAGTTTCATCTTTTACATATTGTTATTGTTATTGTTTGTTTATGATGAATGTTTGGATGCTTGTTCAAATTCCTCTTGTGAATGTTGGTTTTCACTTAATCATGAGTGAGTAGTTTCTTTGTGGGGTTAGTAGGGGGATTAGGGGTAGATTATGGATGATTAGGGTTGATTAAGGGGAAAGGGTGAATCTTTGTTGTTAGTCACATTGTGAGCACTCTATGTGTTTGTTGATATGCTTGTGTGAGTTGTAGTGGCCATGCTTCCCATACTTGTGTTCATCTTCTCATTGTTTGTCTACGATGCGGAAATGTTGAGAATAGTTTAGTCGCGAGAGCGCGGACTAGGGTCTAAGTTGCGAGAGCCCGGACCCACCTTGACATCGGTCTAAGTTGCGAGAGCCCGGACCGACTCTAGTAACTAGGAGACACCTATACCCTTAATCACCCCAATTACCCTTCTACTCCTATGAACCCGACCTACCCCACTTCCTTCCATATTTGATCCATCCTCTTAGTTAGCCATAGTTTACTCTAGTTTGCTTGTTAGTTCGATCATTAGCATTGTTTAGCATCATTAGTCTAGCTCTTACTCCTCCTCCATCCTAGTTTTCCAATCATCGTTTCTTTGTGTTTGTTTGGTGATCTAGTCTCGTTGTAGGCCGGCCTAGTCTAAACTTCGTCTTACCGTCCTCGTGGATACGATCCCGACTTACCCTAACTACCCACTAGGTGTAATCGGTAGTTTATTGTTGGCTAGGGACGTGACGAATCCTTACCATCAAAATTGGCGCCGTTGCCGGGGATGAGGGCGTCCCGACCTGGACGGGTGAGGTAACCCGATCGGGATCGATCTTCCCGACCAGGATGGTCCTCTGCTCCCCCTTTGTGTTTCTTCTTCGGCAATCAAGTCCACCCAACCATTTTATACCCCCACCCAACCTCCCTAGCTATCCTAGCCTTATCATATGCCCCATGTACTTCATTGTCATGCCCTCACTCCATTTCCCATCCACTTTACACCGGCTCTCACATCAAAATCCCACCCCTTACCATTACTACCCCGACCGTGAGTCCTTCTTGAGTGTGAAGCGAGATGGCAACCGAGAAGACAAGTGACGAGCCTCTAATGATCATTGAGACGATGGAGCAAGTGAGTTACTAGCCGCTCGGTTTGGGTAACTATCCTTACTTTTCCGTCTTTTTATCGCTTGTTTTTCATTGTTTGCCCCCTTTCCCTCGAGTCATGGGATCTTAGTGGCCTTCGAGGCCGTAGTATGGTTGCTCCTGACTCCCGACGACGTGATTACGTCGGGAGTCGATCGATTAAGTCCAATATACAAGATTTTCACCGCTTTTTTAGGAATTAGTCGGATTTGGACGGAATCCGGGCTAGGTGACTTGATTACACCTAGCCCTCCCCTCCCATTTCCTTTTATTTCTTTCTTTTTATTTTCTTCCCCCCTCCATATCTTTTCTTGTCTCGGCCCATGATGACTTGATTACACCCCGGCCGGACACCTTCTACCGTTTTCTTCACCTTATTCTTTGATTTTAAGCCTTATTTTCGTAGTTTCTTTTCTTTTTCTATTGTCTCTCCGCACACTACGATTGTGCATATGAGGACATTGCTCGGTTTAAGTGTGGGGGAGCGATATTCTATCGTAGTTAGTTTTATTTTTCCCTTTTTCGAAAAACCTTTAAAAAATATGATAACTCCGTTATTGACCGTATTTTCACACTACTTTGACGTTTATTTAGCCTCGATTAATCGTGTTTTCTTAGGCATTTTGGCTCGTTTTGGCTATATTTTGTATTACTCGGTTTTCTTGTGTTTGTCACTTGTTTTTAGGCATTTTCGTGTCAAAAACGATGAAATCGAGCACGCCCGAGTAAAAGGGAGCAAGTGACCCGAGTTCGAGCCTAGACAAGCGCATAGAGGACCAAAAAGGGAAAATAACGGAAGATCGAGTTACGCACGATCCACCGTGCGTAACCCAAGCAGGAAGAAGGGACCGTGCGTAACGGTCCGACCGTGCGCAAGTCCGGCTCTGTTTTTTCCCCTGTTTTTGGCCCGGTTTTGTGTAACCTAATTCCAACATATAAATACTCGAATGTTATTTTTTGCCTCTTAGGCTTTCATTTACATTAACTTACATTTTGGAATTCTTTGAGGGTTTTAGAGAGGTTTGTAATCCCTTGAAGATCTTCATCTTCCCATTGTCAAAGATTGAAGCTTTTATGATTATTATTTCTTCTTCTTAATTAATCTTTCCATCCTCTTTAAGTGGGTAATTTTTGCTTCTTCCTTTGCTTTAATTTTGTTAATTTTTCATTTTTTTGTTAGTTTATCTTAGTAGTTTACAATTGATTATCTTTTGATTTGCTCCTTCTTCCTCTTGTTCATGTTTATGAGCCTATTCATGTTAGATATAGAAACCCCAATTAAAAATCCCCAATTTGACCAATTTTGTTATTTGTTTTTATTTTGATAGTTCACCTTAGTTCATCTTCATCCTTGTTGTTTTGCTAGTTTTCCATTGTTGTAGTTTGTTTATTTCCCATTTTTATTTGTTCCTCCAATTAGATTTTTCCCAAAGTAGTCATTCTTGCATGATTAGTAGTAAAATTCAATTATTAAGAATGTTCATAATTAAAGATTCCATCTTTACACTTAATTCCACTAATTTAGCCATGATTAGTGAGTAGTCCTCTTCTAGGGTGCGATTTGGCCCCGATATGCCTAAATTGTGTGTTTGAATACTATTGTTAGATTGTTGAGGATTGATGGGAATTGGTTAGTTTTGGGCTTTGTGGATTGACTTGTCTTGTGGGTTGTGTTTGAACCCTTAACCCTTGTCCACCGATGGGAGTCGGTTAGGTTTAGGAAGTAGACCTCGCCCTTAGACTCGCTTTACCCCACCTAGTTGAACATGGGAGTGGGAACTTGGTAGGGTACCCAAGCTTTCGGTTTGAACTCTTTGCCTTGGGAAAGGGAGGAGGAAGAATCGGGAATAGACGCGGTCTTAAAGAATCGACTCACGAACCCGGGAAGGAGGTGGCCGGTTTTAGCTTAGTCGGATTACGAACCCGGGAGGGAGGTAACCGACCCTTAGAGGCGTTCCACTCTTCCCACCGTCCATAGCAATCCAATACCCGGTATTCTTTACTCATGATTATGGTATATCGGAGGTTAAGTCGGACCCTAGGTTTTTCCCTATTTGAGTAATCGTAAATTTTAGTATTTGCTTGTTTTATCTTTAGTTTTCCACCTTCTTTAGTTTCATTTCTTTCTCTAGTCTATCATTCGTCATTGTAGTCGTAGTTCACCATTTCTCCCTTATTAGACTTAGATAAACATTTAGAATTAAAACAATTAGGAACCGTCCCGCTCCTTGTGGATCGACCCTCTATTGTGCTACGATTACGTCGTGCGCTTGCGAGGTATTTAAAACCCCAACAAGTTTTTGGCGCCGTTGCCGGGGAGTGTTAGCGGTACTAGTAGTTTTTATTCTTGCGTTTAGACTAAGTTATTGGTTACTTTGCACACTCCGGTGTGCCTTTGCTCGTGATCTAACTCCTACTTTCTAGTTTGTGTATTGTTTTGCATGAGTAGGCGGATTCTTGGGCTCTCACCAATTCATTTGTTGAATCCCGAGATTGAAGCTACGGCAAGGCGATACAACGCCGAGAGAAGAAGAAATCAAGGGCAACCACCTTCACCTCCCATCATCTCCGAATCCGAAGAAGAAGTTAGATCCGAAGGAACAATTGAGTCCGAAGAAGAAGTTAATTCTCCGAGACCTCCTTCTCCTCCTATTATGGCGTCTATACGAGAGGAATCGACACCCCAAGTGGTGTCGCAATCAAGTATTACGAGGCCCGCAATTGGAGCAAACAATTTTGAGATCAAGACTACTCTTATTCAATTCGTGCAACAAAATCAATTCTCCGGGTTACCTCTTGATAATCCCAATGAGCATATTAATGTATTCTTGGAAGCTTGCGATAATGTCAAGATCAATGGAGCCTCGGATGAAGCTATTCGCTTGAGACTTTTCCCGTATTCATTGAATGGGAGAGCTAAGGAGTGGCTAAGAAGTCAACCGGCCGGTTCTTTTGATACTTGGGACAAATTATCCAAGGCTTTCTTGTTGAAGTTCTTTCCACCGGGCAAGACGGCGAAGTACCGAAATGATATAACCAATTTTGCCCAAGAAGACCATGAATCCCTCTATGATGCATGGGAGAGGTTCAAGGAATTGCTAAGACAATGCCCTCATCATGGCATAGCTCCTCATGTTGTCGTCCTTACCTTCTATAATGGAGTGCGTCCCGAGTACCAAGTGGGGTTGGATGCGGCGGCCGGTGGTGCTATTGATCTAGTACACCACACCGCGGCTATGGGTTTCATTGAGAAGATGGCCTCCAACAATCATCATTGGGGTGGGGATAGAAGGAAGTTGAAGAAGCAAGACAATAGTGAGACCTTGAATGCTCTTAATGCAAAGATCGATAATTTGACTAAGCAACTCTCTCAATTCAAGCAAGGGGGATCAAGTTCTTCTAAGGAGACCAATGAGTTCTCTTGTGAGCTATGCGGAAGTTCGAGTCATGATGCCGCAGAATGTTGTGTTGTCACCTCCATGGAGCAAGCCAATGGTATATGGGAAACAAATGCAAGGCAAGCATTCAACAACAACCAATATCATCCCGGACAAAGAGCGTTCTTATCCTATGGGAACAAGAACTTCCAAACTCCAAATCAACAAAAGACTACATTTAATCAAAATTTCCAAAGGTCAAATCAAGGCTTTAATCAAGGATTTAATTTCCAAGCTCAAGATCCATCGGGTTTTCAAGCTAGAAACTTCCAAGCAAGGCCCACATTCAACACCACCCCATTCCAAACCCCCCTCCAAAATCAATTTCAAGTTCCATATCAAACCCCTACACCATTCACTACTCCTATACCACATCAACAACAACTTACTCAAGTCCCACAACAACAAATTGTGCAACAACAAGCTCCACCACCTAAGTCCAATTTGGAAATACTTATGGAGCAAATGATGAGCACCCAAAATAGCTTCATTCAACGCCAAGATCAACGTCATGAAGAGACTACTTCTTCAATCTCTCAATTGAAGAGTCAAGTCCAAAATGCCCAAAGAATCACCGATCATCAAATACAACAACTCGCGAACCAAGTCAACGAGCTGACCGCATCGAGTGGGATATTTCCGGGAGGTATTAAAGAAAATCCTAAGGGTAAAGGCGAATTGAATGCCATTCAATTAAGGAATGGGCGCATATTGGATGAAGTTGTGGTTAACAAGAAGAGGAAGGCCAATGTTGAAGATGAAGTAAGTGAGGAAGTAAAGGGTGAAAAAGAGGGTTCAAGTGAAGTGGTTGTTGATGAACCGTCCATCATTGAAGATCATGTGGCAAAAGAAACCCCAAAGGTTACTAATGAGGTCAAAGCTTATGTGCCACCGATTCCATTTCCTCAAAGGTTAGCTAGGGCCAAGCTTGAGCAAAAGTATGGTAAGTTCTTGGAGATGATGAAGAGCATGCATATCACACTTCCTTTCCTTGAGGTCATTAGAGACATCCCCTCTTATGGCAAGTTCTTGAAGGATGTCATTTCAAAAAAGGCATATGGTGAGCAATTGTCGGTAAGCCTTTCAAAGGAGTGTAGTGCCGTTCTCTTAAACAAGTTGCCACAAAAATTGGAATATCCCGGGAGCTTCACTATTCCTTGCTCAATTGGTTCCATCAACATTGAGAAGGCATTTTGTGATCTAGGGGCAAGTGTAAGCCTTATGCCCCTTTCCATCTTCAATAAGCTTGAGGGCTTTGAGCTAGCTCCAACAAGAGTGTACCTCCAATTAGCGGATCGTTCCGTTAAGTATCCGATGGGGATAGCCGAGGATGTGCCGATCAAAGTCGGGAACTTAATCATCCCGTGTGACTTTTACATCATGGACATTCCCGAAGACACCAAGATTCCCATTATACTTGGTCGTCCATGCCTAGCCACCGGGGGAGCTCTTATTGATGTCAAGAATGGTAAGCTCTCACTTCAAGTCGGGGATGACAAGATGGAATTTTCACTTGAGAAAGCCATGAAAGAGCCTTCAAATGTTGGATCATGCTACCAAATACAAATGCTTGAAGAGTCTACAATGGAGCAAGATGATCATTATGCCCTTGAGGAGTCCATTGTTGGGAGCTCGGAGACGAATGCAATGGAGTATGATCTAGCTATGGACTCAATCTTGAAGCAATGCACCACGAGGTCCCTAGAAAACTTGATCGAAGAGGGATTGTATGAGGAGAGGTATATGCCTTTTCAAGTGGAGTCGAAACCCCTCCCCTTATCCCTTAAATATGCCTTTTTGGGTCCAAGTGAGACATATCCCGAAGAAAAATGTGAATATGAGAGTATGCACTTTGAGGTTGATCTTGAGTCATTATTGATAGATGATAAGTTTGTTAGACCGAGTGTCTTAAGAGGGGGTGATGGTTTGTCGAAAGATGGTTTTATTGAAGTTGTGAGGGAGCTTGAGTTAGTTGGTGAAGAGGGATGTGATAACTCAAGTTCTAAGAAATTGATCAAAAATCAAGAGAATCGAGAGATAATAAACATGACCCGATTTGTTTTTAAACTCATTCAAGGGTATGATCCTCCAATATTTAGTGGACTTGGCGAGAATGCAAAGGTTAGGGATGTGGTTGTTCATCAAGCACGTCGTGTGCACGATCCCGGTTGATTGGAAGGTTTTCTTCTTGAGAGTTTGGCGGGACTCCTCAAAAACCGCGCTTCTTGAGAGGCACCCCAAGCCTATCCGTTGTACATATCCTTTTATTTTTGTGTTTTTGTTAGTTTCATCGTTTTTATGTATTGCGTGTTTGTTTGTTACTTTGGATTTTTTTTTAGGGTGAGCATTTCTCGATCAATTTTTTGGTGAGTTATGGTGGTAGTGAGAATTGGAGGGTGTTGGTGGTGATGGTTTGGGTGTGAGTTTTACTCATGATTTTGTGATTTTTTTTTTTTTTTTTTTTTGGTGAAATCCCTTGATTTGGTGAAATTTTGTTCTTGATGAATTTATACTTGGAACTTGGTCCTTAGCTAGTAAGGAATGATGAGAGTAAGATTATTGCTCCCGGAAATTCGGTGATGTGATTACACCGGATTTCCATTTTCGAAAAATCCAAAATTATTGCTCCCGGATTTTCGGTGACGTGATTACACCGAAAATCCATTGAAAAATCCAAATGTTTTGCTCCCGGTGCTTTAGTGACTTGATTACACTAAAGCACCACTTGAAAATCCAAAAAAAAAATTATTTATTTTACTTTCTTTCATTTTTTTTATTAGATTTTCTTAGTTTCTTTTAATCTTTCCTTAGTTTTTTTTTAATTCCTAGTTTTTTTTACTTCCTTTCTTCTTTCCATCTTGAGTTTTGCATTGGGGACAATGCAAAGTTCAAGTGTGGGGAGGAGTCTTGTGTGTCTAGTTTGATTTAGTGTAGCTTGTGTACATATATTTGTTTTTGTGTTGTTTCCTCTTTTTCCCTTGTGTAGGTAAACAACCCGTCGGACGCCAAAAATCAAAATCCGAGGTAGATGGATGAAGACCGTCCCGGTATATTCTTTCCACCTTATTCCTTTTTTTCCTTGCATTTGTTGAAGGAGGATGGGATTTTGATTGTATTGGAGGTTCTTGGATGAACATTTGGGTTGTTGGTTGCTTGCTTGCTTGTGAAATTGATTCATTTGTGTTTTGTTTTATTTGTTTTCTTTATTTTTGTGTGATTAGTGTCTAGTCTAGTATGTCTTAGAGTAGTGTAAAACTTTTCGAAAACCTAGTCTTGAAGCTTATTTTTGGAGCTTACATTCTCTTATTAGTTTTACTTACCTTGATGTAGGACTTGAATCTAGTAGAATAGCTTTAAAATACTTGGTTTATCGACATTCTAGCTTAGGTCCACCCTTCCTACCAAATAGATTACTCGGGGGTTTGCACTTGACCATTTTGATCCCCCGTGGTGTGAAAACTCATTGGTTACCGTGCCTCGTGTCCTTAGGTGACCATTATTCATTGTGACCGCTTTTATAATCCAAGATTATCTATCAAAAATCACAAATACTTTCCACAATAATTTTTGCTTTTTGCTTATTGGTGATTCTAATGTGTAATGTTCTCCCCACTTCGAAAAAAAAAAAAAGAAAAAAAAAAAGAAAAAAAAAAGAGAAAAGAAAAGAAAAATAGAAAAAAGAAAAGAAAAAAAAAATCGAAAAAGAAACAAAGAAAAAGAAGAAATTGAAAAGAAAACAAGGGGGAGAAAGAAAGAAATGAAAAACTATGAAAATCGAAGAAAGATCACCACACATCAAAATAAATAAATTTTCCGTTGATTTGGGGAGCCATCGTGAAGGGCCTACCGAGGGACCGAGTTCCTAAGGAAGGAAGATAGCGGTGGTGAACCGGTCATTGGAACTATCACTTTTCTATTTCGATTTCTACTTGGATTATTTGGTCATATTGAGTTTTGGGACGATCCTTCTCTTTATTTCATAAAGAGGTCGAGGCACACTTACCTACAGTGTTTTATAACGCCACGGTTCTACCTTCCCACGCCATCTTACGCCCTCTTGTAGTTTATTTGGAAGGTTGGGAGGAAGTTCGCTAGACTATCGATGTTCATAGTAATTTATAGCTATAGTATTAGATTTTTGCCCATGTCTTGTAGGTTAACTAGTTTGAGAATGTTAGTTTTCATAATAGGTAGATGATTAGTGTTTTTCCCCGCCGTCTTGATGAGGGTGACGGTGTTCTCCTTTTTGTGATGCAAACATGTCATGTATTTGTGTGCTTAATTGATTGTTTGTGTCAAAAGTTTTGTGCAAGACCCAACTTGCCTTGCAACGGCATGCTTATCCTCATGGTATATCGTTGTGAGTTGAAGGGGCGTTGAGTGCGCTAATACTCATGCGGTTAGTGATATTTTAGTGATTGAGGGATGCTTATATTGTGCATTCACTCCTTTTTGTCCTAGGTGTTTGTCTTTGCCTTTGTCGCGTTTACTCGAGGACGAGTAAATGTCTAGTGTGGGGAGGTTGATAACTCCGTTATTGACCGTATTTTCACACTACTTTAACGTTTATTTAGCCTCGATTAATCGTGTTTTCTTAGGCATTTTGGCTCGTTTTGGCTATATTTTGTATTACTCGGTTTTCTTGTGTTTGTCACTTGTTTTTAGGCATTTTCGTGTCAAAAACGATGAAATCGAGCACGCCCGAGTAAAAGGGAGCAAGTGACCCGAGTTCGAGCCTAGACAAGCGCATAGAGGACCAAAAAGGGAAAATAACGGAAGATCGAGTTACGCACGATCCACCGTGCGTAACCCAAGCAGGAAGAAGGGACCGTGCGTATCGGACCGTGCGTAACGGTCCGACCGTGCGCAAGTCCGGCTCTGTTTTTTCCCCTGTTTTTGGCCCGGTTTTGTGTAACCTAATTCCAACATATAAATACTCGAATGTTATTTTTTGCCTCTTAGGCTTTCATTTACATTAACTTACATTTTGGAATTCTTTGAGGGTTTTAGAGAGGTTTGTAATCCCTTGAAGATCTTCATCTTCCCATTGTCAAAGATTGAAGCTTTTATGATTATTATTTCTTCTTCTTAATTAATCTTTCCATCCTCTTTAAGTGGGTAATTTTTGCTTCTTCCTTTGCTTTAATTTTGTTAATTTTTCATTTTTTTGTTAGTTTATCTTAGTAGTTTACAATTGATTAGTTTTCTTTTGATTTGCTCCTTCTTCCTCTTGTTCATGTTTATGAGCCTATTCATGTTAGATATAGAAACCCCAATTAAAAATCCCCAATTTGACCAATTTTGTTATTTGTTTTTATTTTGATAGTTCACCTTAGTTCATCTTCATCCTTGTTGTTTTGCTAGTTTTCCATTGTTGTAGTTTGTTTATTTCCCATTTTTATTTGTTCCTCCAATTAGATTTTTCCCAAAGTAGTCATTCTTGCATGATTAGTAGTAAAATTCAATTATTAAGAATGTTCATAATTAAAGATTCCATCTTTACACTTAATTCCACTAATTTAGCCATGATTAGTGAGTAGTCCTCTTCTAGGGTGCGATTTGGCCCCGATATGCCTAAATTGTGTGTTTGAATACTATTGTTAGATTGTTGAGGATTGATGGGAATTGGTTAGTTTTGGGCTTTGTGGATTGACTTGTCTTGTGGGTTGTGTTTGAACCCTTAACCCTTGTCCACCGATGGGAGTCGGTTAGGTTTAGGAAGTAGACCTCGCCCTTAGACTCGCTTTACCCCACCTAGTTGAACATGGGAGTGGGAACTTGGTAGGGTACCCAAGCTTTCGGTTTGAACTCTTTGCCTTGGGAAAGGGAGGAGGAAGAATCGAGAATAGACGCGGTCTTAAAGAATCGACTCACGAACCCGGGAGGGAGGTGGCCGGTTTTAGCTTAGTCGGATTACGAACCCGGGAGGGAGGTAACCGACCCTTAGAGGCGTTCCTCTCTTCCCACCGTCCATAGCAATCCAATACCCGGTATTCTTTACTCATGATTATGGTATATCGGAGGTTAAGTCGGACCCTAGGTTTTTCCCTATTTGAGTAATCGTAAATTTTAGTATTTGCTTGTTTTATCTTTAGTTTTCCACCTTCTTTAGTTTCATTTCTTTCTCTAGTCTATCATTCGTCATTGTAGTCGTAGTTCACCATTTCTCCCTTATTAGACTTAGATAAAAATTTAGAATTAAAACAATTAGGAACCGTCCCGCTCCTTGTGGATCGACCCTCTATTGTGCTACGATTACGTCGTGCGCTTGCGAGGTATTTAAAACCCCAACAAAATACCTAAAAATTTGAAAAATTTTCACAAAAATCAAAAAGATTTTCTTTTTGTGTCTTTTTCCTTTGTGTCGTATATTTGTTTTGTATTGTGTGTGTTTTGCCTCCCTTTTCCTTATAGGTTGCCTAATCTCCGTTGTTTGGAAAGCTTTGAAGACATCCGGTAACATCCTCTAACCCTCTTTCCCTCTTTATTCCTTATGATGTTTGGAGAAGGTTGTGTTGAGGTGTGCTCGGGTGGAGCTTGTACATTCTTGTGGTGGATTTGATGACTTGTTTGGAAATTCGGGGTGGTGTGTGCTTTGTTTATGTGTTTGTCTTGTTTTGTTTTATTTTGTTGCCTTTTTGTTTCTTGTTCTTTCGTTCTTCTTCGTCGTGTCTTTGTTTCGTGTTTTGTTGTGTGTCTTGTGTGTAAATGGTTTTTGAAAACCCGGTTTAGAGGCTAGTGTGTGAGTGCTTACTTTCCCTTCCTAGTAGTGTAAATCGAGTCTTGGGCTTTAGTCTTGTAGAATGACCCTAAATCAACGATTTCGTTGGTCCTTTACCTTGAGTCCACCTAGCTTACTAGGAATTTACTACAGGATTTGCATTTTGACCACTATGACCACCCACGGTGTGAAAAGGCCTTGGTTACCGAGTCTCGTCCCTTAGGTGACCGTGTTTAGGATCGTTTGATTAGTCCAGTTATCCACTTTTTGTGGGTTTGAAGGGAAGGACGCTCCCCAACTCTCCCATTCCCCTACCTTTCACACATATCCATACAATAAAATTGCAAAGTGTTGAAATCTCTCTTTCTTGTTATACAATGAAATTGCCAAAAAGCCAAATCTTGCCAAAAAGGGCAAAGAAAAGAAAAGAAAAGAAAATGAAAGAAAGAAAAGAAATGAAGAAAAAGAAAAGGCACAAAAGCAAAAAAAGAAAATAGAAAAGAAGAAAAAGAAATGGCATGGCATGGCAACAAACAAATCAAAACGTCGAAAAGAAAGAATACGCCAAAAGAAAACCCGTCTCACAAAAAGAAATCCCCACAAAAATAAGCCTTTTTCCGACTTTTGCCGTGAAGAGCCTACCAAAAGACCGAGTCCCGAGGAAGGATGATAGCGGCATTAGTCGGTCTTCCCTCATTTTGCATGTTTTCCACCTTTTTACTTGGACTAGTTAGGCGGTTTTGGACACGGGACGACCCTCTTGGCTCACGCTAAAGGGGACGGGGTCTCACTTACCTACAGTGTCAAGTAACACCGTGGTTCTTCACTTTTCCACTCCGCCGATCGTCCCGTAGTACGTTTTTAGAAAGTTAGGAGGACCTAGGTAAGTTACCAACGTTTTTGTTGCTTTATCGTCATACTATTAGGGTTTAGTCCACCTTGGTTTGTATTGCTAGCTTGGGAACGTTGTCACTTACCTCGAGTCCTAAACCGGTGCTTCTTTCACCGCTTTTAGAGGGAAGCGGTATTTCTTTTGTTTTGGGTGCAACCGTCTAAGTGTTTGTTTGTGTGTTTGTTTGTTTGTGTGTTTTGTGTCCGGTTGCATCCGCGGTTTTGTCGCAAGACCTTACTTGCCTTGCGGAGTGCACTTTTCCTCTAAGTGTACTCGCGTGAGTTGAAAGGGCGGAGGGTGCGCTAATACCCATTCGGCTAGTTTGGTACTTAGTGTGTGCTTACTCGAGGGCGAGTAAGGGTTAAGTGTGGGGGAGTTGATAAGTGTATTTTGTAGTGCCTTTTTCACTATGTTTTGGTCCCATTTTCCTTGTAGAATCGCTCATTGGGAGCGATTTATGGGCTTCTTATGCTTCCTTTAGTTCATTTCAGGTTCCCGAGACCGATTTGGAAGAGTTGGAGCGATTCCGACTCAATACATACACATTTTGGAGCCAACGAAACTAAGGAACGATGACTTGATGCCTTGGAGTCGATCCCGAGACCTTGGGACCCAATCCCGAGCCTTCGAGATCCGATCCCGAGTCCCGAGAATCGACGAGAAACCCATGAGAGGCAAGGAGGGACCAAAGAGCTCTTAAGGGAGGCCTACAAAGACCCATCCCGTTCGGGATGGCCTCATCCCGTTCGGGATGAAGTGAACATGAAGCGCGGCTACTGTGAGCCCATCCCGATCGGGAAGGTCCTTCCCGACCGGGAAGGATGGCCCATCCCGATCGGGACCAAGCCTTCCTGACCGGGAAGGGTCAGTTACAGCTCCGCCTTGTTTCTTTCAATTCCTTTCCACTTGTAACCCTATATATACCCCCCTCTTGTATTAAGACACCATCTTATCTTACCCTAGACTAGTTTAAGCCTCCATTAACATTCAAAACCCTAGATTAGTGCTACTCTCATTAGTTTAATTCTCTCTTTAATCTTTAGTTTAATTCTCATTAGTGCTACTCTCATTAGTGCTACTCTCATTAGTTTAATTCTCTCTTTAATCATTGTAATTAGTTCTTGGATTAAGGGAATACTTGAAGATTGTTCCAAGCTTGACAACCTTGGGATTTTATTTGGGTTTCTTATTAATACAAGATTGCATCTTTTCTTCATCTAGTGTTGGTATAATCTTTCTTTACTCTTGTTCTTTGTTATTCAATCAAGTTTCATCTTTTACATATTGTTATTGTTATTGTTTGTTTATGATGAATGTTTGGATGCTTGTTCAAATTCCTCTTGTGAATGTTGGTTTTCACTTAATCATGAGTGAGTAGTTTCTTTGTGGGGTTAGTAGGGGGATTAGGGGTAGATTATGGATGATTAGGGTTGATTAAGGGGAAAGGGTGAATCTTTGTTGTTAGTCACATTGTGAGCACTCTATGTGTTTGTTGATATGCTTGTGTGAGTTGTAGTGGCCATGCTTCCCATACTTGTGTTCATCTTCTCATTGTTTGTCTACGATGCGGAAATGTTGAGAATAGTTTAGTCGCGAGAGCGCGGACTAGGGTCTAAGTTGCGAGAGCCCGGACCCACCTTGACATCGGTCTAAGTTGCGAGAGCCCGGACCGACTCTAGTAACTAGGAAACACCTATACCCTTAATCACCCCAATTACCCTTCTACTCCTATGAACCCGACCTACCCCACTTCCTTCCATATTTGATCCATCCTCTTAGTTAGCCATAGTTTACTCTAGTTTGCTTGTTAGTTCGATCATTAGCATTGTTTAGCATCATTAGTCTAGCTCTTACTCCTCCTCCATCCTAGTTTTCCAATCATCGTTTCTTTGTGTTTGTTTGGTGATCTAGTCTCGTTGTAGGCCGACCTAGTCTAAACTTCGCCTTACCGTCCTCGTGGATACGATCCCGACTTACCCTAACTACCCACTAGGTGTAATCGGTAGTTTATTGTTGGCTAGGGACGTGACGAATCCTTACCATCACAATATTGTTAGGATAATTAATAACCACAATTAAATAAATAAAATAATATAAAAAATGAGAATGTGAACGTGAAATTTAGGTTAGTTTTAGAATAAAAAACTAAAAAAGAAATCTCAAATTACGTCTTTGTTCTTAGAAAGCCAAAGTCCCTTTTATGTTCTCGATAAGTAAGCGATCATTTAATAAGTAGGCATGTGAAACGAGATATGGCACGTGGGTATAGTCATAGACACACAATTCGAGTCATATGTGTTATTAATTAATTTGTCGAACCAATTTTTTACAGGTCATCTAATTTTATAAGTTAGTGTCATGTTTGCGTTTGGTCGTCACAAGTCAAAATACATGGGCCGTAATTAGTCCCGAGGAACGAGTCAACCGGGTTATGTTCGGGTTAGGCCATTTCCGGGTCATGAAAATCATGACGACTTATTTTATTTGGATTATTTTTCTTAGGTGTAGACGTGACCTAGCAAAATGGTTCAAGTCATGCTAATCGAGATAAAATTTAACTACTCTTGTTTACTATAGGGTATACCTCAAACCTCTCATACGCCCTCCGGTCATTATTTATCGCCCCGTTCACTTTTGCACGTAAAATAAGGAATGAATATACGGTCATTATTTATCGCCCCGCTCACTTTTGCACGTAAAATAAGGAATGAATATAAAATGGTAAAGAAATGATGGTGGGGTAGTGAAAAATGAATATAAAATGGTAAAGAAATGAATGGTGGGCCTTAAAGTGTAAAGTTCAATGACATTTGTTGTAAATAAAGGATAGAAAGAAAGATAATATGGTAAAAGAGTATGATATAAGGAAAGTGGAGAACTGGGGCAAAAAAAAACTTCCAAATAAGGAAAGGGGACAAAAAATATTGACCGGAGGGAGTATAAGATTACAAACATAGAAACTCTTGCACCTCATGTAAGCCTTTAGACGTATGGTCGGTCTAACATTCACATTTGATACCTGCAACTCTGCCGCCCCTCCACCATTCCACGCCTCTACTTCCTATGGCTTCATTCCTCCACATCTCATTAGAAACTTCAATGAAGACCTGAGGAAGACGAAGAACGCGATGAACATGATGTTGAAGATACGACGAACGCAAAGAAGACAAACATGATGAACAAAACCAATACCATTTTTGTCCCTAATTAGTGAAACCCTAATTAGATTTACGGTAATATTTCACTTTTGTTTTGATGCATAATCTTCTACAAATCATTTAGAAGGTTTTTTTTTTTTTCTAATTAGTGAAACTCTAATTCAATTTTAATGTCTTTATTGGATTTTGGGTATTTTGCTTTTGTTGTGCGTCTTTTATCAATTTTTATGGCGTGGTTTAATAATTGTGTACCATTTGTTGAGAAACATATCTAGATATCATCGAGCTTTAGTTATTGGGATGTCAATCATTTTTGTGGTGGGAGAATGATGATGAGGTTAGGTGTGAGAGTGAGTACGGAGGAGATGTAATTTTCGACTTAGTTTTCCCTTTTTCATAATAAGTCACCAGAAAGTGATCTCTTTGTGCTCAATTCATCATAATACATTGATCTCTTTGTATAATTGTGAACATTATAACCTTTTATCTTGGTCAGTAGGGAATTGTCGTCGATGAATAGCTGATTCATCATGTATGTATGCTAAAAAAAATGATAATGCACCCTATAAATCCTTTTACCGACAATTACTTGAGCGCTGATATGTGAGTGTACGTGAAGGGAATATCTATTATGCGTTCGTGAATGTGATTTGTGTATTTTGATAGTTGAAAGACGGTATATAATTCATTTGCATATGGTCTTTCAAACGCATAATTAAACAGTCTTCTATCTAATAGTATAACAAAGTCTTCTATATTAATAATCATGATACGGAAGGAGTGATTCATTCTATCTAGTTATAATACCAAACTCTTATCCTCATTCCATTTGATTACTTCATTATATACTCAATAAATTAATTATTAAGATGAAAGTGTAGGACTGTACATAACACAGTGTCATGCAAGTGTGCAAACAAGAAGGCAACTTTGGTTGGTCATGACGTACTCTCTCTATCTATATATATATCCTTCATGGGAATTTATTATTGCTGTGAGCAGGTGAAGCTGGATAAATGTCATCATCGTCAATGAAATCATCCACCTCATCATCATCATCTTCAGACTCAAACTTACTACCTTCTGACTCGGTCTTAACATGCCCATTCATACTCAACTTCAACTATAGTATTTACCAGCCTCTAAAGAGGGTCCTATAGTGTTTACCATCCTATAAACAGGGTCCTAGCTAGATAGATAAGGGGTCGTGAATTTCAGTTCAAAAACTATTCAGGTAGGGAATGAGTAATTAAAAGGATACGGTAATTTGGGTATACATTATTTTGTCAAACTAGTAGGCTTTTGTTCTCATTTTACTTCTATTCATGAAAAATTGAACTCTACGTGCACGAGGAGTTTTTGCTTAAAGATTTGCAGGTGGAATATTTACTTGGAAATGAAGACAAAAGGTTAGCTGAGATTTGTTCAAAGAGAATGTACAGGATACTCATTTCTCAAAATGGAAGCATCGATGCGGATGATGCTGAAAATGGTGTTGATCTTTCATACAACAAACATGATATCTTACTCTTAAAATTTGAAGCGTTGAGTTGTGGAAAAATGAGTAAATGTCTTCATCGTATTAATTGTCATTTCCCTTCAAGATCTTTATCCGTGCTGCAATACTATGTTAACCGCTTAGCTTAGCCCAATACTGTAGATTGTTAGGTTCTGTTTTTTTTATCTTAGACAGAATGACTAGGTTTGTATCTATCCGTTCTTTACGCAACCAATAGGAATTGGGATAATAGATCTCGTATAGGTTCCTGTGGTAAACAAACAAAAATACTGACACGTTTAGCGATTCCAAATCTGGAGCCTATTTTAGTGACACTGCAATTTCTCTTCATAATCTAAAGCCCATTTAAGTTTGATTTCGTTTCCAATGTATAATTTAGGTTAAAAATTGTCATATGCAATTTTTTTTATGTGAATTGAAAGAAGTAGTTATTCTGATACGAGTTAAGAGCCTTATATAGGTACGAGGTCACTAATTTGTGATCAAATTATATGACTTCTTTCTCCTTTCAGGGTATGAGAAACTGTCTCACCGGATGATGGAAGTGGTCTTATGTATCCTTATTTAGGATTTATGGGTAAGGGGTATGATGGTCTTGTAGGTTGTATTTTAGGGGTGTCACCAACAAAAAGTTGAAAGTAATAAATGGAGACATGATGTCTTATGTGGTGCTTAAAGATTATGGAGTCGCTTAAAGTTAGTTTAATTAAGGACCTAAGAAAATATATTTATTTTGAAATTGTTGTTAGACAAAATGAATCGGAAAGACAGTCGAAGAAGAACATTTAAAAAAAGAAGGATGGAGGAGAATGCACTCAAAGAGACCTTGATGCCGAAAGGAAAAACACGACTGCAGATATTTTGCGTAAAATTCTTGGAAAGATACCTCCAGAAATTGCAAAACTATACTTATGTTAATTATAGGTATGTATTTTTTTACCCCTTCATTTTTTTTAATGTTTAAAAATCTAGTGGCGTTATGACTATTGTTATTTACTCTTTTTTCTTGTCACAGACCACCTTTTGGGTTACGTATGAATTCAACAGTACCTGCACAAATTTGGATCCACGGAAGACTCGTACTTGCCAGACATTTATTTGTTTTTGTATTCAAACAATGTTTTGATTTCTGTTAACTCTTTTTCATCTTGACATTTTTTCAATAAGATGTACGACACATAAATATTGATTTTTGGATTATTAAGAACATCTCTTTGTGGATCAATTAATTATTATTTTTGATTAGATGTCTTGTATTTGTGGGTACTGTTTATAACTATTAATAGAGCGTAAGAAAAAATTAAAACAAATGTATATTATACATTTTCATTTAGGAATGTTGCATTACAATTAGAATAGTGTTGCCTTTGACAATATTGGATATGTTGTATTAGCACCAAAATAATGTTGCTTTTATGTTTCATTTAGACAAAAATATGTTGCATAACATTGAAATAAATGTTGCAAAATTGTGGAGGGAGAGGAAAAAAGTGTTGCATATTTATATTTTAAGTGTTGCAATAGTTACTCAAGACATGTGTTGCATTAGGGTATCATTGCAACATTTTTTAAAAATGTTGCATTTGAGTAGAAAATGTTGCACAAAGCGTTGCATTTGACTATTGCAACGGAGTTTTAAGCAGCACAGTTAAAAATGTTGCATAAACCATAAAGCAACATTTTAAAGGTCATATGCAACATTTTTCCTGCGTTGCAATAGGCCTTTATTGTAGTAGTGTTTTATCCCAGGAAGCATATGCCCGCGATATTCTTGCTCGTGCCTCAATGTCCACCTGCAATCCCGTTTCGACCCCGGTCGATGCCGGTTCGAAACTGAGCTCTACTGCCGGTGCCCTTCTCCCAAACTCAACATTATATCGCAGTTTGGCCGGTGCGCTACAGTATTTGACGATTACTCGTCCCGATATTTCATATGCCGTCCAACAAGTGTGCTTATTTATGCACGCCCCTCGTGAGCCACATTTCCAATTTTTGAAGCGGATCCTCCGCTATCTTAAAGGTACTCTCCATCATGGTCTCAGCATAGTCAAATCCTCATCTCTGACACTCACGGCCTACTCCGATGCGGATTGGGCTGGATGTCCGGACCTCCGTAGATCGACTTCCGGCTACTGTGTTTTTCTCGGTAATAATTTGGTATCTTGGTCCTCCAAACGCCAACCTACAGTCTCTCGATCCAGTGCCGAAGCTGAGTACCGGGGCGTTGCAAACGTTGTCGCAGAAACTAGTTGGCTTCAGAATCTTCTCCTCGAACTACATATGCCGATCCGAAAAGCCACTGTTGTCTACTGCGATAATATATCTGCTGTTTATTTATCCGGGAATCCCATCCAACACCAACGCACCAAACATATTGAAATTGATATCCACTTTGTTCGCGAGAAAGTTCGTCTCGGTTTGGTGCGTGTCCTCCATATTCCCGCTGATTATCAATACGCAGATATTTTTACAAAGGGACTCCCCAAATATTTATTTGATCGTTTCCGGTTCAGTCTCAACGTCCATTCCTCTACCGTTCAGACTGCGGGGTGTCTTAGTAAATAGAATGTAAATATAAATGTACTCATTAACTTCTCACACTTATGTCTTTGTAGGTTACAAGACTAGTCAAGTCCCTCAATAATGGTGTCATTAGTTAGGCTAATTAACTATGTAATTAGTAGCTAGATTCATTGTACCTAGCTCTCAACTATCGGTATATAAACCGATCTAGTTTAGCATAATTGATTAAGGATTTTACTATTCTACAGATAAGATAAGAATTTTTTTTGTCACCTTTGCATTTTATTTTAAAAAGAATGATATGGCAATATGGCACATGCATAGATATAGATCAGAATATATCCATGGACAAATTGTTGCCTTTTTCAATGTATGGGAGAAATTTAAAAGTTGTGAAAAAAAAATATAGAATCGAGAATCGTATTCAACTTTAATATATACGAGTAATAATAAATTATAACAAATTAAAAGAAGAAAATGCATGTACCATTAATGAAGATATATTAGCACGGATAGATCATTGTGTTTGAAAGGAGTTGAGCTGAATTGAATTTAATGGTAAGGGTTTAATGCAATGTAACTTAAATTAATTTGATGGCGTTGAACTAAATCAAAACTTACTCAAAAAAAGAAAAAAAAAAAAAAAAAAAAAAAAAAAAACTAAATCAAAACGAACAAGGTAATGATTTGAATTGACCGAGAGAAACTAAAATTAAAGAGACCAAACTTAATTTTAAGTATAAATGAAATTAATAAAATTAAAGAGAACAAACTTAACTTTAAGTATAAAATAATGAAATTAATTGGTTCGAACCGAAACCTAACTCCGTATATGCTCACGTTTGAAATATCAGCACTCAAAACTACAAATATACGAAGGAGTAATGCTCCATTTACAAGAATATGAATATAATCGAAAAAAAAATGCTCAAGGAGTAAGGCTCCATTTACACAAAAAAAAAAAGTGCTCCATTTAGAAGAATATAATCGAACAAAAATATGAATAAATTAATAAAAAGAATAATATCATATACTCCATTGGATGAAAAAGTTGGGAAAAGTAAACGAAAATGGTGGTATATAAGAGCGTGCGATAACCCCAAGGTTTTCCTCAAATCAGACAGAAAATACAGAAGTTTAATCAAGCAGAAATCGGTAAGATACAATACAAATACTCACTAGCTAGCTTTCATGCATTTGACATTTGAGTGAATTTTAACTAAAAATCTCCCGTATGAGAGTCGTCTCATTGTGACAACTTATGAGACGTCTCAGGTATTAGGTGATTACTAATCTGGAGTCGTCTCAGATCATTGACATTCTAAACGTACACCAAGCCATGCGGCCCATGCATGAGCTGAGTACATGACTAACGTAGCTAGATAGGGCTGGTTGTCAATTAATTACTGTATGTATGTATATATCGTTTGTTTTTCTTTAATTATATTTTCTGCTAATTAATTATATTTATTGCAACCATAGCATCCAGGCCAGCCATGGGTTCCCAGCAAGAAGAGAGGGTGGCCGAGGTCGTGAGCTCGCTTTCAAGCGCTGAAATGGCGTTGCAGGCTAGTGTTCAAAGGCAAGCTTATGTAACCATGAATAACGTGGGTCAGGGGAATCTTACTCTGCAAAATTCCAAGATGTGGTCCGGGCAGATCGTTGGAGGTCTTCCGGGTACTATTGTCGCTCAAGGCGGGGTTAAGTTTACCCACAGCAGCGGCTCGACTGGGTGCACGGGTGCAGTTCAGTATGGTCTAGGAACTTCAGGGGGCGCACGTTCGTTTATCCTCGCTTGGGACGCACCTTATAATTATAACCCTCCCAATGTGCCTAACAGGGTATGTTACATCCCTGGCACCAAAGACTACCTTGACAGCTTGACTTGGGACTACGTCCTCCAAATCTTGGGAAGATCTTCATCGACTACGGCTAATGCCAGCATCGTCCACAACCACGGCCAAAGGTGTGCAAGTGTCGTCGCAAAACTTAATGTCTGATCACAGGCCGGCCTACAATAATACTCCGTATCAAATATCATCATATATAATCTCTATCATGCATGTATGAATAACCAACTCTTTGGGTCACTACTACCTAGAGCTGGCAGTTAGTCGGGCCGGGCCGGGCTTCGTGCCGTGCCCGGCGGGCTTCGTGCCTGGGTGGGCCGGCCCGGTCGTGCCTAGACCCGGGCTCGTGCCGTGCCCGGCACGGAGCTCTAGCCGACCATGCCGCCGAGGCACGGCCCGAGGCCCGGGCCCGGTCGTGCCGTGCTCGGGCCGGGTCTCGTGCCCGGTCGTGCCCGGCCCGTCGTGCTAGTTTCGTGCTCGTGCCCGTGTTTCGGTTTTCGTGCCGGTTTTCGGGTTTCGGGTCGTGCCTCAATCTATTTCATATTTTTTCCAGCAAAAACAAGACGCGTTTGTGTGCGACCCGAATATTTGTAGCCTTGTAGGTAATTATATATTATAATATTTGTAGCCTTGTAGCTATCACTCCACAAGTCCCACTTTGGAAATAGTTAATACTCTTTATTAAAAAAAATTGAAATTGTAAAAAAACACAATTACTAAAAATTACAATTACTAAAACAATTACAAAAAATAATAGTAATTATACAAACTAAAAATTATAAATTAAATCTTCGTAGGATGTAAAAGAAACTAAAAAATAATTAAAGTCGACTTGTGAAATTGTAATTGAAAAAATAATTATGTCTATTACTCTACGATTCGACACTGCCACTCGAAGGGGTATCGTCGGTGTCGACATCACTATCTCTTGGTTCCTGACCTTGTTTTCGGTCTCTTGCATCCATCCAATCTTTGTAGCAGACACACATGCGGAGGGTGTCGCAAGACAAAGACGTACGTTTGTCGTCCAACACCCTTTTAGAGGCACTGAAGCAACGTTCGGACGCTACAGATGAAACTTGAACGGCGTAGAAGTCTCGTGCCATTGCTGACATCACCGGAAGAAATTTTTCATGTTCTCGCCACCATGCTAGAAGATCAGTGCTTAGTGTATCGAATTCGGAAATATTGTTGAAATAATCATATCGTAGGTACATATGAAATTCAGCAAGATCGGACGCCCGTGTTTGTTGAGGAGATGGCATCAGTCGAGACATTCGTGACATGGCCTTGCCCAATCCTGCGGCGATCGTCGATCGGCTACTGCTAGCACCTGCACCTGATCGAGAAGTAGTGGTGGGGTTAGTTTGACCATAAATCCGCTCGTATTCACCAAATACTACACCAAAGTCGTGTCTAACCGAGGCCGCATAGGCCTCCTTGTCGAATTCTAGGTTCATTGCTTTTTTATAACTTTCAACAACGTTAATGGCACCCTCAAATTTCCACCTAGGGTCTAAAATCATTGCAAATACATAGACAAGAGGAATATCGTCCCAATATTTTAACCATTTTTCCTCCATGTCGGGTAGAAACGTAGAGTAATCAGGTAGGCCTCGATATTTTTGGAAAACAGTGGCAATATTGTCAATATGAGCAATGAACAAAGGGACCGTGGGCTTATATGCATGAGAAAATGCAGTGGTCGCCTCCTCAAAGGCTGACAACAAGTCGATATACATTTCTATTTTCTCCCAATCATCTTCAAGTAATTGTTCATCGGGAAAACGAGTGTTCCAAAAGGTAGTTAGCGGATCCTTGTATTCTAAACATGACTGCAACATTGTGTACATTGAATTCCACCTCGTGTTGTTCTCTGCGGGAAATTTTCTGTATTTAATTTTATTTAATTTACAAAAGTGACGCCAATCTTGGCGCCTCATTTGAGACGTGTTCAAGTGAATAACTATTTTTTTGAACTTGGTGTGATAGTGTCGTAGACCCACTAAACCGTCCTTAACACACAGGTTTAAAATGTGACAAGCACATCGAACATGTAACAATTCACCATCTAAAAAAATATTTTGTAAACTGGTCTTCAACATGTTAGCACAAGAAGTCATAGACGTTGCATTATCAAAAGTAACTGTCAAAATTTTATCTCTAATTTCATACTCGCATATCGCTCTCACAATAACGTCGTGGATATTAGCAGCGGTATGCGGACTTTCTAATCTTGCAAATTCAATTATTCTTTTTTGTAAAACCCAATTCTCATCTATCCAGTGAGCTGTTAAACATAGGTAAGAGTAATCGATGCGAGAGTCCCAGCCATCGGATGTTAACGATATTTTAGACCTCATATTTTTGAAGCATTCTATAAGCTCCATTTTAGCCTCCATATATTGTTTCATTGCTTTACTTTTTACAGTTTTACGGCTTGTTTGTAGATGAGCCGGTTGGTTTGCTTTTACGTATCTGTTAAACGCTGGGTGTTCAGATAAAGCGAAAGGTTTTTCCGTTTGAATTATCATTCTAGATAATTCCTCAGCGCATGTGTTATAATCGTACTTATACTCTTCTTCTGATTCGGGTCGGGTCACAAATTGGTCAAGGGATGTTTGACCGACCTCTTTGGGAACACATTTTTTAGCATGTCGTCCTAGGTGACCGGTACCATTTGAACTTTTACCACTAAATATACTTCCACAATTATTACACTTACCATATTTTTTATCTACACTCTTAGTGAAATTTAGCCATACTCTACTTGTTCTACCCATCGCACACAATCTAGCCATTTCTTCTTTAGTCTCCCAAACTATACCGTCATCGGACGATTCGCTCGTTCTTGTTTGTACATTTACATTTGTGAATTGTGACACGGTTTGTGCCGATGTGTCGTGTTGTGCAGACTCTGTAAACGATTGTGGTCCTTCTGGACCTCGTTGTGTAAATTGTTGACCCGTTTGTGTAAATGAATACGATGGTAAAGGTGGTCTCCCCGACATTGCCTGATATGTCGACATATCGAAATTAAATAAGTTGGGTGTCATGGGAAAAGGTTGTTGGGACCCTTGTCCCGTTTGTGCCCCGGTTAAATCGTAACCGTAAGGGGTCGACCCGCTCGGATTGCCAAAGTTCATGAACGAAGGCGTGACACCGGACCATTGATTAAATTGTGGGGTCGTAAATTGACCATGTGCCTCCGATTGTGGTGTTTGTGAACCGGAAGGTCGTTCGACGCTACCTTGACGTTGTTGTGATCGACTCCTTTTTGACCCTGACTCGGTGTTGTGTGATTCAGACATGATTTAAATATTTTAACGGATTAACAATTAAATTATCAAATTAATTACCAAATTAATTAACAATTTAACTAACAAATTTAATAACAATTACCAATTTAGTATTTTAGTTCAATTGACAAGTTAATATGTAAAAAATTATTTAATGGTGACTTAATTATAAAAAATTAATAAGTGAAGATTATAATTAACTAATTAAGTAATAAACAAAAATAATTAACAAAATTAAAGTAAAAGAGATTAAGTAAGAAAATGCAAACAAAGCTTGTAGAGATCCGGAGATGCGGTCGAATATCGAGAATCGACAGACTATAATAAAAAAACCCGTAAACCCGATACGATCAATTCTTCAATATAGTAGATTAGCACCAAAAAACGCAACCAAAACCTTCAATTCTTCAAATTTCAAGATTAATATATAATACTTGTTATATTAAGATTATAATATTATTTATATATTATTTATAAGATTAGTAATAATTTTTATAATTAATAATTTTTATATATATTAGTAATAATTTTATAAGATTAGACGATTAGAATTTAGAAATGTATACTTATAGAGTATTGAAATTTTCAAAAAATTGATAAGAATGATTATAAGATTAGAAGAAGAATAGAATGATTTGTGAAATGGAGATGGATGAAAGTGGGTAATTTATAGGAAAATAAATGAAACAAAAATATAGAGGAATGGGAAGGATTGAGCCGTTGGATTGTTGGAATTTGGAAAAGGGAAGACTGAAGAGTAGAGGTGGCAGAGCAGCAGGCCAGCAGTCAGAGCAGAGAGTCGTTGAGGCCGTGCCGGGCCGGGCCGGGCCGTGCCTCGGGCCCGCCGTGCCCGGGTCGGTCGTGCCTGGTCGGGCCAGCCCGCGTGCCTGTCAGCGGGCTGTCAGTGGGCCGTGCTGGATCAGGCCCGGTCGTGCCCGTGCCTGGCACGGGGTTTTCACCCACTTCTTCGCCGCGGCCCGACCCGAGGCCCGACGGGCCGTGCCCGTGCCAGGCCCGATTTCGCACTCGTGCCGGGCCCGTCGTGCCAAATTTCGTGCCGGACCGGGCCGGCGGCGGCGGCCCGGCCCGAACTGCCTGCTCTACTACTACCACTACTATTACCCTACTGCTGTACTCAGCTAAATAAATAATTAATAATGTTGGCCCATGTATGTATTCATGTTAAGTTATTACTCTATGAAATAATAAGACAAATATAAATGTGTGAACTATATACTCGCTGTGACATTGATTAGCTAGAACTACCTTACCCTGACTAAAAGGTTGGAATTCAATTCTCATTTGCGACATAGTACGCTTTTCAATAAACAAAAAAAAGTAATACGGAGGACTATTAACATACAGTAAGTAACAAATCTAATAATCCATCGATACAACTAAGAATAACGTCAAATATCGACATGTATTTATTTTACCTATTGGTTCACTAATAGTGTGTCTTAGCTACATTCACATGCAAACTAAAAGAGATGGGCGACGTTTTTATTGATTGAAGATATCACAAATGGTAATAAATTACACAATTTTTTCATCTATTCAGTTGAAATAACCTCACAAAATATGTCGAGAAAACATATAATTTTTGAGGTTGTCATTATGTTTTACAGACTTACCGTTCATCATGATACATATTCTTAACCAATAGGCCAAAACATCATCAATAGATCTAAATATTAGTTGTCTTTTTAACAAAAAAAAAAAGATAGTGATAGGGCGCCACCGGGAGGAGCCGAATTTCAGCACCACCGGAATAAAATAATAAAAAAAATAAAATCTTGAAAATCTTTATTTTGATTTTGGGTAAAATTCAAAAGGACATACATGTAATTTTACCATTTATTATTTATTATAAATTATTTAATTAAGAATATTTTAAATAAAATAATGTTTACTGTATCTTTTAATTGATTCTTCACCGTTAATTTACGTATTACTGATTCATTGTTATCTTTTGGAAAAAAAATTCACCATTATCACCTCAAAACTTGAAAAAAAATCGGAAATTGGTTACGACTATTCTCAAATTAATTTAATTTTTTTAATTATTAGACGATCAGCCCGACTTCGTATATATGTACTTTTAGTACTACGTAATTATAAATTATAAATTACTGGTTACTTTGATATTTTTTATTATTATACTAAAATTATTATTCTACGGAGTAATATATTTATGGTCAATTTTCGGGCACAAGTTCTTGTATGAGGCGGTTTCCAGTAATATAGTTAGTTTTATTATTATTTTATTCTTATTAGTAGTTCTCACGATAAGTTATCATGAGACTCGGGGCTGTCAAATGATATTTGGTGGCCCTGTGCAAAAAGAAAAATTTGGAGGCCCTTTAAGATTTACGAGTAACGATCTATGTATATTAGTTATCAAGTAATATTTTTTTTTACAATAGTTTCTATCAGTCGTAAATCTCATACATAGAATATTAGTTATCAACCAATCCTACAATTAAGTTTTTTTTTTCCATCATGCAAATATTCAAAACGCAATCTTCAGATTCTTTTGTTATTTTCTTTGATTTTTTTTAATTATATATTATAAGTTATTTTAAATATGTGAATTACCAAATTTGCCCTTTATAACTAACTTAATTTAAACTCATATTTTAATGGTGATAAATAAAATAAGTATAGTAAATTACTAAAATATCCTCGGTGGGGCACAAATTCGACGCTACCGGATGGCGCCATCTCGTTATTCAAAAAAAAAATCCTTTAAATATCAACATAATACCCCGTAGATCTCAAGGTAAGAAACCCTTTGTTATTTTGGAATGTGAAAAGCTTTGGTTAAATAATTACTCCCCCGCGCTTACGACCAACCACAATGAAAGAATCTAATATAAAGGTCTTCTTAATTACGACCAACTACATAAAGTTCATTTTACACTATATCCTAATTATAAAAACATTATATTCCAATGGATACTTTTTTCTCACATTAAATTAAATGAAGAAAAATTATTTGATTGGTCTTCTTTTCTTATTTTGTTTTAAAGACAAATTTGGTTCTTAAATAAAGCAAAGTTTGTCAAAAGAAGGACAAACGACTTTTCTAAATAAGATTCTTTTGACAAACTCAAGAGTAAGAATTACACATTGTAATTGCTAAGATTCTTTTGACAAACTCAAGAGTAAGAATTACTCATTGTAATTGCTAAGGTTCTTTTGACAAACTCAAGAGTAAGAATTACTCATTGTAATTGCTCTAAGACTTGTGGCGTTAGATTTTCAGTTTTTGTTAGAAATGCAAGAATAATTTAGAATGAGAAAATGAGATGATTAATATTAATTGATTGTGATTATTATTATTTTAATTTTTTTATATATTATTGGAAATACATATGTCTGGTTTATATAGGCGATGATACACCTTTTAAACGCATGCACATATAAATGATAGAGTATAAGTTTTTCTAGCTTTCAATCCTACGCCTAATAACTCATGAATTGATTAATTGATATATGTTTCAATCCTCAAGACTTTATTTTGGAGAAGTTTCACTTTCTAACACTCCTCCTTGAAACGTCTTCCAATTACTCCGAGCTGGAATCTTAGATATTCAAATCGTGGTCTTGGCAACGCCTTTGTGAAAATATCTGCCAGTTGTTCTTCTGTCAGACAATAAATGAGTTTCACTTCTTTTTCTTGTTGTGCATCACGAACAGCATAAAATTTGATCTTCATGTGTTTTGTCTTAGTGAAACAAACTGGATTCTTTGAAATGGCTATTGCAGACTTGTTATCGACCAAAATATCAGTGGCTTCATTTTGGTTATAACCTAGGTCTGCGAATATCTTTCGCATCCATTTGGCTTGATTAACAGTGGCTGAGGCAGCAACATATTCAGCCTCTGCAGTAGATTGTGCTACAACATCCTGCTTTTTTTGAAATCCAGGAAAATACTCCCGATCCAAGGGTGAATGCATATCCCGTAGTACTCTTCATATCATCAACTGAACCGCCCCAATCACTATTTGAGTAGGCAATCATCTTTGGGCTTGAGCATGGTTGGTACAAAATACCAAAGTCACTAGTGCCTCTTAGGTATCGTAGAATCCTTTTTGCAGCACCCATGTGAGTTTCACTGGGCTCATTCATAAATCTTGATAAGAGGCTTGCAGCATACATCAAGTCTGGTCGAGTAGCTGTCAAGTACAATAAACTACCAATCAAACTTCTGAACTGCTTTGGGTCAACCTTATTTTGACCATCATTTTTCGAGAACTTCTCATTTAGAACAAGGGGAGTTCCCACTGCTTTACACTGCTGCATTTTAAATTTTTTCAAGATGTCTTCGATAAACTTTGTTTGAGAGATGAAAATCCCTTTCTCCGATTGATCAACTTCCATGCCAAGAAAATAATGCATTAGACCTAAGTCGGTCATCTCGAATTGTTTCTTCATCTCCTCCTTAAACTCAGTCACCATTTTTGAATTATTACCTGTGACTAAAAGATCATCAACATAGAGTGAAACAATGAGCAAATCATTTTCACCTTTTCTTTTTATATAGAGGGTGTGCTCATTTTTACTCCTTTCAAATCCTTGATTAATAAAGTGAGAGTCAATCTTACTATACCAAGCTCGGGGTGCTTGTTTCAGCCCGTACAAGGCCTTCTTTAATTTGCATACCTTGTCTTCATCTTCTTTGACAACGAAACCTGGAGGTTGCTCTATGTATATCTCCTCCTCAAGTTCGCCATTGAGAAATGCGGACTTGACATCCAACTGATAAATTTTCCATTTCTCTTGTGCAGCCAAAGCAATAAGGGTGCGCACAGTATCATGTCTAGCCACCGGAGCAAAAGTATCTCCGTAGTCTATACCAGCTTGCTGTGAATATCCCTTAACAACCAATCTGGCTTTATGTTTATTAATTGAGCCATCGGGATTCAACTTTAGCTTGAAAACCCATTTTACTCCAATTACTTTTCGATCTTTTGGCCTATCAACCAACTCCCAAGTCTCATTCTTCTTGATCATCATTATTTCATTTTGCAGAGCATCCTGCCACTCTTCATGCCTAGATGCTTCATCGTAATCTTTTGGTTCTTCGACGGCAAAATGACATCTCTCACACTCTTCTTGATCTAAGTGAATAATTGGACAATGATCATATATATCTGATAATGCTTTTTTACCTCGAGGGCCTGTGACGATGTCTGAATCATCTGCTCCTGGGTGAGGTGATCCTGTTTGTATTGGTGAATTAGGAGGTGTGTTCACATCATCTTCAGGTTCATTATGTTCATGTTGCTCATGGTGAGATTCATGAAGCAACATCACACTTTTTTCAACCTTTTTCTTCTCCCAATTCCAGATCGCATCTTCATCAAATGCAACATCTCTACTAATCATGATCTTCTCGGTTTCAAGATTAAAAATTCTGTAACCTTTGGACTTTGAATCATACCCAATGAAAATTCCTTTTTCAGCCTTTTCATCAAGCTTACCTCTTTTTTGAGGTGGAATGTGGGCATAGCAAACTGAACCAAACACCTTCAAATGTTTTGCCGTTGGTTTCTTTCCACTCCAAGCTTCAATTGGGGTTGTTCCTCGAAGTGCCTTTGTAATGAGTCTATTTAATAAATAGACAGTTGTATATACTGCTTCAGCCCAGAATTTCTTTGGCAGTTTCTTTTCAGCGAGCATACATCTCGCCATTTCCATAACAATTCTGTTTTTTCTTTCCAAAACTCCATTCTGTTGAGGTGTATACCCAACTGTGAGTTGACGTTCCATGCCTTCATCTTCACAGAATCTATCAAACTCCAATGAAGTGTATTCTTTTCCTCTATCCGATCTTAACATTTGTATTGTACACCCACTTTGATTTTCTGCAAGTGCTTTAAACTTCTTGAAGACATGAAATACTTCTAATTTTTCCTTCATGAAATATACCCATGTCATTCGTGTGAAGTCATCAATAAATAAGATGAAATACCTATTTCCATTAAGTGACAATGTTCTTTGAGGACCGCACACATCAGTATGCACAAGCTCCAATTTCTCTTTAGCTCTCCACGCTTGTCCCTTTGGAAATGGTAGTCTGTGTTGCTTCCCTAGCTGACAAGGCTCGCATAAATCATTAGTAACAAATATTGAGGGGAAGTCACGCACAATATTTTGTTTATGGAGATCACTTAGTGCACGTAAATTAAAATGTCCATATCTTCGGTGCCATAACCAAGTGTCTTCCATTACCCTATTCACATTTTCTTGTGGGTAGTTCCATTTTAATGAGAAACTTTTATTCTCCAAAATAACACTAGCAATTTCTCTCTTGTCGGGTCCATAAATATTGCAATGGTCATTTTCAAAAATAAGTGAGTACCCATTTTTAACCATTTGAGCAACACTTAATAAGTTCTCAGTAAGATCAGGAACAAGAAGAACGTCATCAATGTATTTTGTTCCTCTTTTTGTTGCAACAGCGATAGTGCCTTTACCTTTGGACTTTACAACACCGCCATTTCCCATCCGAACTGGAATATTAATTGACGTATCCAATCTGCAAAAAATGCTAGAATTATTAGTCATGTGGTTTGTGCAACCACTATCAATTAGTCATTTCTCATTTGGGCTAATGATCGATGCTTGACGAGCATAAAACAACCGAACTTCTTGATTGGTGCTTGAGAAATTTGCTTTTGTTTTCGTTCTACAATCTTTCTCCATATGGCCAAATCTTTTGCAGTGACGACATTGAGGTTTGCCTTTGAAGTAACAATCCTTTTCAGCATGGTTAGTCTTCCCACAAGTTTGACAAGGAGGATATTTTTCTCTTGATTGTGAACTTTGTTTCCCAGAAGAAGCACTTGAATTTGCAGTATTTGACTTCGAGTTACTGCTTTTTGAATTGAAGGTCTTTGATTTATGGTTTGATGGGAAAGCATCTTCTGACAGATGATTCTCCAACTTCATAAATTTCTGGTCATGGGCAAGCAAAGAGCCTGTTAATTCAGTCACACTGAGTTTTGATATATCTTTGGACTCTTCGATTACCGTGATAATTGTATCAAACCTTTTAGTTAAGGTTCCCATGATTTTTTGCACAATTCTTTCATCGGATATTTTGTCATCATACATTTTCATTTGATTAACCACTTCCATGAGTCTCGAAGTGTAATCTTTGATATTTTCACTGTCTTGCATCTTCATATTCTCAAAATCCTTTCGTAAAGAATTTAGTCGAATGGTTCTTATTTTAACGTCTCCTTGGAATTCTTGTTGAAGTAAATCCCAAGCTTCTTTTGCGGTTTTTTCACGCATGATCCTTGGAAATATTACCTCATTGACCGAATTTAAAATATATGAGAGAGCTTGGGCATCTTTTAGCTCATCGTCATTATATTTTTTTAATTGTGTTTCGGTGTACTCAACACTTTCTTTTTGCTGTTGAGGACCGTTGTCCACAATTTCCCATAGTGCATTCGCTCTTAAAAAAAGCTTCATTTTTATGCACCAATAATCATAATTTTCTCCTCCGAAAATAGGAGGTGCGGACGTTGAAAAAGTATTTGTTGCGGAAGCCATATTTTTCTTACGACCCTTAAGATCTTTTAATGCTCTGATACCACTTGTTAGAAATGCAAGAGTAATTTAGAATGAGAAAATGAGATGATTAATATTAATTGATTGTGATTATTATTATTTTAATTTTTTTATATATTATTGGAAATACATATGTGTGGTTTATATAGGCGATGATACACCTTAAACGCATGCACATATTTATAATATAATAAATGATAGAGTATAAGTTTTTCTAGCTTTCAATCCTACGCCTAATAACGCATGAATTGATTAATTGATATATGTTTCAATCCTCAAGACTTTATTTTGGAGAAGTTTCACTTTCTAACAGTTTTCACTGAGTAGGTTTTATTATTTGATCTTTTCTATTGTTCAAGTGTTGTGTTTAAACCCGAACATTAAATATTTTCATTCAAAGTACCTCAAAGTTTATATATTTAGGAGTATCACTCAGACTCACCCTAGCAAATTTAGAACAAACTAATGCCCTAATAATAATAACAACAAAGTGTATATAGTATATCTGAAACATGGGCCAGCATGATTATTTATACATTAGACGTGATATTTCGTATTCACCTCGTTTTTTTTTTCTTTCTTCCCATTTCAATAAAATATTTGTCACGGAGATTAAAGAACGGGAAGGGAAAAAAAGCTGAAGTATTACAATAAGACAATAAGCAGTGGACAGCAGTGGTAGTATATATAGACATATAATCGTAGTTTAGTGCTGGCAATAGTGATCCATGCATATACACACGGAATGCTCCATTAATTATGCTTCATGGATCAGTCGTTGAAATCAAAGTTTGCGACCAGAGCAGCACTGTCCGGGTCGTCGTGAGTGATTTCTGCATACGGGGGAGACGAAGATGAAGATTTGTCCAAATTCTCCAGGACTTCATCCCATGTCATGTTGTCGATATCTGCTTTACGACCACGGGCAACATATACCTGCAAAATCAATAAATCACGGCTGAAAGGAGTTGAACTGAATTTAAATGATCTGAACTTAATGAGTTGAATTACGTAAGTTAACGAACTAATGTTATGTTTAGAGACGCGAACTTAAGCGTACGTAGATTGAAATCATACCTTGTTGGGAGAATCATCGGAAGAATATTTGATAGGTGCTTCCCAAGCGACGATCATTGCCCATCGTTTTCCAGACTTATTGATCCCAGTGTACTGAACCCCCGCCTTGGACCTGTGCTTGTCAGGGTGATGGGTAAACTTACTTTCCCCATTAGCCGGAACACTAGCCGGAAACTCACCCTTTCCGGACCAATTATTGTACCGGTCCTGCCATATTTCGACAAACCCCTTGTTACAAAAAGTTGCTTTTGTTTGCACTTGAATTCCATTATCTTGATCACCCGAAACCTTCACTTGTTGTTGCGAGGCCATCTCTGTCATCGGAGACAAGGTTAAACATGTCAGATTAGGTTAGAGTTTGCACATTAGAAACAAAAAAAGTTTACGAAGAATTGCAAAATTATTATTGATAATCTAAACTATAATACGGAGTACGAGTAATTTTAACGGTATCCAGTATATACTCCGTATATATTTATAATTTATAATGCACTTAACACGTCAAAGCCATTGTTTCGTACCGTATTTGCTGGATGAATCTAAATTTTCTCTTTGATTATTTTTTTTGTAATTTGGTTGAGAAAACACTATGGCTGATAATGGTTGCTTTTATAGACCACTCTTCTTCGTTTAGGCTTAATAGTAACTCTTATGTTGAGACCGTCTCACGATAATTTTATTGTGAGACCTCCTACATGGGCACATAGGGGTGGTTACAAATTTAGTAACCAACTTTTATATGAGCCGTCTCACGATCTCATACAAGTTTTTGTGAAAAGTGTTGGAATATTGTAAAGTGTGGTTAATTTTTATTTGTCTAACTTTTTTTTAAAAAAAAAAAACTTTTGTCTTACTTTTTACTTAGGTTATTTGAGAAGAATAATACGGAGTATCAAAATAATACTCCGTACTAGTTTTAATTAATCTGAGAAAAATATGTACCATTGAATTAGTTAACTCAGAATAATATTGGTGACTTCTTAAACTCGTCCAACTTTCATTTTTGCTTTTATTTAATTTCATATTCCATCACTCTCTTTATTATTTTCAGTGCATGGAGCACTTAATCTTAATCCTCGATTTATGTCGTTTTCCTCGTCTTTCTTCATCTTCAATCAATCACTTTCAGACTGTTAATTCATCGAATCGTTTAAAAATGAGTTAGGTTACGTAGCCGGTTAAAAAATCACCAATACGGTTCTCTAAGTCTTTACAAGATCTTCAGTTGAAAAAAAATCATTATTTTTTGAATTCGTAATCGGGATTTATGATCGATCAAAGTGTTTTGACGATATAAACTTAGACCGATTAAAACTCCAAGGTAAAAGTTCGAAAATCGACAATTTTTTTTTTCAAATTGAAGATTTCGTAAGACATACAATAATGAAAAAAATTTTAACATTTTCCGAAATCTAGCTATGCCGTGAGTTATTGTCAGTCAATGTTTTTATTATTTTTTCTACAAAAAAAAGATGGTACAAGTGAGAAAATTGAAAAGTAGAGGATACAAGTGAGAATTTTCCAAAAAAATATACACTTATTTTTTTTTTGCAAGAAATGGTATGCCTCTTTTATTCAAATAGAATTCACAAGTGAGAATTTTCCAAATAAATATATACACTTATTTTATAATTAAGGCATTTAATGATATTTCTTTAAAAAAATTACTTTTAATAAAATTTAAGTTAGGACTCACCTTGAAAACAAAAAAATGAAATAATTATTTTTAAATATATTGCGACAAAGTTAATACTCCGTACAATATATCATACAGTACGAAATATTATAAGGAAAATCAGTTAGCGCCACCCGGTGGCGCCTAATTTGTGCGCCACCCGGGTTATTATGAGTAGTAATTTACTTTGTTATTTTTAGAATTTAAAATTAATTAATTATAAAAGGGTAGTTTCGGAAATTCAAATTGATAATAAATATAACTTTACTTAGATTCTCCTTGACACTTCAAAAAAAAAGATTCTCCTTGAAAATAGTCTAATTCGTAGGGGCTAATTAACTTATCTTAAATTTCATAAAATATATATTTGAAATAAAAAAAATTCAACAAATTAAGAAATACTCGTACTACAAAAGATTTGATTTTCAGGAAAAAAATGCCAAATTAAAACAAAGAAATCTAATTTCTCACTTTTTTTTCTAGGTTGATTTTCATATATAAACATAAAATATGTGCAGAGCTATTATTTTGATAGTACAATAACAAAGGACCGTAGATTAATAGTCGGCTTATAACGACACAAGCTGATAACATGATATGAGTCTGACACGTAATTAATGACTTGAGTTGAGACTTAATAACTCATTATGTAAGTCGATCGATAGAACAAAACACAAGATTTAATTGAGTCGGATTTAGGTCGAGACTCAAAATACGAATCCAACATGAATAACCTATTTATTAAATTAGTCTAAATTATTGTAATTTCTCAATAAATAAATATGTATACTTACACATTTCATAAACTGCCATGAAATGAAAATCCGACACAAAATTAGCGGGTTCAGATTGAGGCTTATTGACTCATTTATGTAAGTAGATCGAAACCTGAACATGGAAAGAACACAAAATATAATTGGTCGAGTTTTGGTTGCAGGTTTGTGGATCATTTACATGTGACATAAACCTGAACCCGGCACGACTCGATCTATTTGTCAGCACGATATATATGTACGTACTACCATCCATGTAGTCATATTATATGTGATGAGTATGTGACACAAATTTAATTATTTAATTGAATAGATATAAAATTACATACTTATCCTCAAGTCTTTATAACAAAAAAAATCTCAATTTCAAAATTTTTATTTTTTAATTTTTTTTGTTATGGTGGCGCCCAAATTCGGTGCCACCGGGTGGCGCCCTATCACCATCTAATATGGCGCCACCGGGTAGCGTCCAATTTGTGGCCCACCAGGGATATTATAGTCATTTACCTATATATTTTTATCTCTCTCTTCTAAAATTTGAATTCAAAATCAATTAGTAGTGAGGGGTATTTTTGAAACGTGACTTTTGTAATTAGTTATGATTTTGTATTTATTTTTTAATTTTTTTTAAATCAAAGAAGATATTGTATTTTTCTCGGAGTCTTGCTAGTTGCTACCATCAATTCATCATACCATACCGGTACGGCGGTACTTGAATTGCAATTACGAAATTAGGGATTGATAAATTGATTATATCACCTTCAATTTAAGAACTTCCACTAATCCAATTAATAAAAGTTCAATCCAATGTGCTTTCACAACAATTTAGCAGGGTTCAAAGAATTTGAAATGGAGTAATATGTTTGATGACCAAATGCAAATATCACGATCTAAAAATCGGGACTGGTTTGGGCTATGTTATTTTTGGGTGTGTTGTTTTCAATTTTTATTTTTTTTTTTACAAATATCGACTTATTTTCTACAATCATATCCGGGTCAGTTTTGGGTTAGGTCGGGTTGATTCGGGTTAATGGTCAAACTCGGGTCTTCAATTCGCGTGTCAGGTCGGGGTCAAGTCGATCGAGTCATTCAAATGAGGATCAGTTTTGTCGGATCTACTTGATACCAAATATTGGTGCGAAAGATGACTGAAATTTTGTTGTCATCTTCGCTAATGAATCGTATCGGTTCTCTTCCATTGGAAGTTTACATTTAAATAATGTTTTGAAACATTTACGGTGAAAAAATGTAATCAATGTAGACGATTTTTTTAATGAAACTATAGAAGACTAATTTGAGTAAAAAAAAATTGAGTTATTTAGAGTTTTATCTTAATTGAAAAAATGTTGAATATATAAAATTACATAATTATCCTTAAGTATTTGGCGCAAAAACGAAACTCCCTAAATCTTATTTTTATTTTTTCTATTTTTTTATTAAGGTGGCGCTGTAATCCGACGCCACCCGGTGGCGCCGTATCACTATCCATATTATAAATTTTTGTCGAATTATTCTCGTAACTTTTTTGTCATTTTTATGGCATCAATGGAAATTGACGGGATCAATTTATTCACTTGCTTATTATTCAAGAATTCGACCTACATTTCACTATTTTGTACTCCGTCTACTCAATATCACTATGACCTTTAATTTGCTAGTTGTTCCATCATTGTCGAGCTTTCAAATGCTTCATTATCGACTCCGACTATTGCTCAGGCCACCACAATTATTCACCTACAAAACCATAAATATTTATTCTCGATAATTACCCGTCGCCATTTCATTGGTTTTCCAGCTTCAACCATATCATAGCTAGCTTAAAATTCAAGCAGAATAATAACGTGAAAGAAAAATGAAGTGTCATCGGTGAATGGATGATTTAATTTTAATTTGCGAATATTTTTAGGAAAATGATGTATACCATCCTTAGGTTGTATTTAAAAGACCAAATAAAGAAACATTCTTTCATATTTTTATTATTTAAATAGTTGTTTAAATATCACGGAGTAATATAAAAAATTAACTCTTTCGATGACAAATTAAGCAACCAAATTTACTAGCATGTTACGCACTCACACATCCAAAAATCATTGACGAGGCCAGTTAGACACTCATATTTAGGGGCGTGCAAAATCCGGTCTAGACCGGAATCGGAAAATAAAAATTTCTTATGGTTAAGAGTTAATTATACTCGTCGTGTGATGTATGCGTTGAACTCATTGTTAATGTTCAATGTATCGAAGGACACAAATTCTTGTATGAGACGGTCTCATAATACGATTATCGTGAGATCTCTCACATAAGAGAGAGTTATTAAAATAATAAAATACTACTATGTGAGAGGTCTCACAATAATCGTATTGTGAGTCCGTCTCACAGGAGATTAACTACTCCCTCCGATTCTTTAGATTCGCAACGTTTACTATTTGCACAAATAATAAGGTTGTGAGTGGAGATGGTGGGTGTCACCAATAAAGTAAAAAGTTTATCCAAACAAAAACTTACCTATTATAGAAATGTTGCAAACATAATTAATTTGTCAAATATGGAATATGTCGCGAATCTAAAGAATCGGAGGGATTATTAGTTTAGTTTACATTTGGACATTATTGTGTTATTTATTGGATTAAATTACCTTCAAAGTATAAAGACGACCCATTGAGCATGCATGCAGTGATGCAGGCTGCACCAAACTTCCCTTATTAATTCTCCAATCTATAAATTCCCGTTGAATTTTATCAAATGTATATGTGTCAATGTGTGATTGACTATTGATTTATATTGCCATTGACATACACACATAGTATGTATATATATATATATATTCATCTATCTTGTAAGTTGTAATCATTTACGTATTATTTACTTTTAATTGCCGTTGATATCTTTCGCATTACTTTTTTCAACCGCTTTTTAGAAATGAAACCGATGTTAATGCAACGGGTCAATTGGTCGACTCATATAAATGGGTCAACTGCTGGATCATAATTTTTGAGTTAGTTATTTTCAACTGTTTTATGGACATCGATAGTACAAAAATATTCAGAGTAGGTCTAATTATATGTTGCGGCTACTCCATTAGCAAATTACCAAAAAAAATGGTATTATGCCGAAATAAATAAATAAAATTGATCTTAATTAGCTATGGAGACATTTTGAAGTCATAACTAAAATTATTGCTTCCCCATCTGATAATAATATACTTAACAGTGACAAAAAAACCTCCGTAGATAGCTACAAATATCATGAATAATTTTTTTTTTAATTAATAAAGAAAACAAAATAAATTAGCACGAGTCAACTGATCTAAGTCGTGAGACCCTACAAATAGAAAAAAACAACCGATATTTCATCAACTTGTTGATTGATTAAAAAGGTCGAAAACTTGAAGACTAAGTTTTTTTTCTTATAATGAGTATATCTGATTATAATCCAATTAGTCGTCACAACTTTATAATGAATTGATTATTATCAACTCCATCCGTCCGATGAATTATTTGTCTTACTTTTGGCACAAAGGGGAAGAAGTCCAATGATATGATGACATGTGGAGCAAAACTCATGAGTAGTGTCAAATTACATAGAGTATAATAAATATTACTCCATCCGTATCTATATGTTCGTCCACTTTATTTAATATATGGGTGGTCGGATGGAGTATTATAATGAAAGTGGACGAACATATAGATACAAATGGAGTACTAAAATAGAAAGATAAAAGATTTATTGAGACGCCTCAATATAAAATAGGTAAACAATTTATTGGGACGGAGAGTGTACGTTGACAGGTAAGACATAAATATCTTTACCAATATAGTCCTATCATATATTCATACGAGTGAGTATTTAACTCGTTGCCATAAATTCGTGAGTTGTGGCGTACAGTTGAAAGATGACCATACAACACAAGTGGATAGGCAAATGAAAGACAGTACAACAGGGTGGTCTATAAAAGCAAGCAGATAATTATTGTCTCATCAAACAAATCCAAAAGTTTAGCCAATAATAAAGAAAAAATCCAGATTCAAACAAGTAAAAAAAATATTACTGTAATAACTTTGATATTAATTAATTGTATGTGAAATTTACCATATTATGGAGTAATATAATACTCTCTCCGGATACAATTTATCGCCCCACTTTCCTTATTTGGAAGGTTTTTATTTTTTGCCCATTTCTCCACTTTCCTTTTATATCATACTCAAATTACCATATTACCCTTCTTTCTATCATTTATTACAAGATTAGTCACTCAATTATCCTTTCATCCTATACTTAACCTATAATATTTGGACATGTGTCAATAATTTAGGCTCACCATTAATTTGTTTACATTTTATATTGGTCTTCTTATTTTACGTGCAAAAGGCTATGGGGCGAAAAATTATGTCCGGAGGGAGTAGCATAACTGTAATAATATTCGGATAACATTAGGATATAATATTACTCCGATCCATGTAGTCCCTATGTTACTTAGGAAGCTAAGTACTCCGTAATAGTCGAATTTAGAGTTTTACCGTACCTCTTATCATTTCTAAAACTAAGTAAAATTATGGACGACAATAAGTAGTTCCCTTCCAGATCAATCAAATATTTTAGTATTGATCATTTGTTTTTACCTTTTTATATAACTGAGACCGAGTATAATAATTAATACAATAATTATTAAATTACTCCGTATATTTAATTATACGGGACTTTCATCTGTTTAGTGAATTATTTTCGATTACTGCTAAAGTTGGATTTCGTGTGTTTATTAAAAATAACGTACAGGCATGAGTTCGGGTTCGACGATGATCCAGCAAAAGCAGACAGTTGTAGTTCTAAATAACGATACTGGGGGTAATTACGGAACTGCGAAGCTGGACCGCTTCAAAAATTGGTCCGGAGGTCCCCGTGGAGGTGCATTTCCGACTACAATTTCGGCTAGTGGTGGGGTTAAGTTCACCCATCTCCCAGGCACCGCCCACGCCCATGGTTCCATGGCCGCGGTTCAGTACAGTGGGTTGAACAAAGCAGGAAGAGAAATGGCTATTATCATCGCTTGGAATGCACCACCTACTTATGACCCCCAAAATATTCAAAACAAGGTAACTTAGAAGAAACGATCTCTTATTAGCATTAATTAAGGAACCCGTTTGTTAGACGAATGTATTTTTATTCTTATTTTTCAGATATATATCTTGGGTTCCAGTAAAGTTACCGTTGACAAGTTGGATTGGGAAGAAGTTCTGTTCCGTTTGGAGGAGAGTTCATTTTGTTGGGGATTATCGAATGCGTCCATTGCTCACGAAAACCCAGATACTGCTAGTGTCGTCGTAACTTTTGATTTGGACAACGGCTCTTGGTGATTGCATTACATCCAACAAATTCAACTGAAGTCCAAATTTTCGTGGTTTATTTGCCTAAATTATGTGTTTCATCCCGTCATTAGAGCAAGTCCATTTGTATTTTTCAGAGATATTCGGCTACATTAATTAGCTTGTATTTAAAAAATAAAAGAAATTATTTTTATTGGCTGAAATTAATAATGTGAAACCAAACAAACTGCAAGATGTTACAATCCACCGTTGGGGCGGTGTGTAACCAAAAAATAAAGTAGCTACAAAAATCAATGTGGTAGAGTTTATCATTGGACTACAACTAGTCTACTCAATGTATTTGTTACTTCCTCCGTCTTGTTCATTTTTCGTCTTTGATTAAAATACTACTAACAAGTCACAATGGGTACTCATAAAAGACAAATAAATAAATAAATAAAACGGAGTGAGTCCTCTGTATTCTTGTACGGAGTTTCATACTTCGTGTACATTTATATGACAATATTCAAAGTGGGAAGAAAAAAAAATGGAGGTAATAATAATTATGGCTTTGGTTTGCTTATAGGGTACTTATTACTCGCTCTATCTCGGTTATTTGTTGTCATTTTATATTATTTGTGAAGAGTATTTTAATCAAAAGATAATAAATGACTGAGACGGAAATAGTATTATTCTGAGCTCGCTTGGGAAGGGGTAATGTATCGGGGTATAGATCTAAAATGAAGTGGAAAATGATGGAGAATAGTGATAATGTTAAACGAAAATGGAGAAAATGAGGGTAATATAGGCTATTTGAGGGGAAAAGATTATTCTCCTCTTCCCCTAAGTAATGCATTACTTACTCCCCGTGGGTATGTAGTTCTTCTCTCATATCTCCTTTACACTATAAAATGTCACAGCCAAACACCAATCTCCTCCATCTAGTTCATTTTAGTTCTATTACTGTACCCCTCGATACATTACCCCCATCCCAAGCTAGCCCTCAAAGTATATTTTGTTTGTTTATTTTGCTACGGAGCAGTACCTCTCTATTTCGTTCATTTGTTTGTCTTAGATTAAAATACTCCTCACAATGAATATAAAAGACAAACAATTGAATGAGACGGAGTAAGTACTAATTACTGTACCCCTCGATACATTACCCTCATCCAAAGAGAACCCTCAGGGTATGTTTTGTTTGTTTATTTTGCTACGGAGTACTCCCTCAATTTTTGTTCATTTGTTTGTCTTTGATTAAAATATTCATCACAATGAATATAAAAGACAAACAATTGAATGAGACGGAGGGAGTACTAATTAAACCGATCAATTGGCTAATGAAGCATATTTTTTGTTTTTGATTATCAGAAATGAATTATTGACTTATTGTAGAATACTTGACTCTATGATTAATAATTTCAAACTTTATTAGCTAAGTATATTTTCTTATGATAAAGTTTGAATATGAGAATGATAAATTAATCTCTCTAATTTTCTAATCATCCTTAATGACTAATACATGTTCTATTTATAGATTTATAGTGTTATACCATCTCCCATATCTTATATCCTAAACACAATATCAAAAATATTCTTGTGATACCGTAGATGTCTTGGCCTACTGGTTGTGACTAGATACCGTGAATTATAGGTCCCGGGTTTGAATCCCCCTCCCCTTATATTGTAAAAAAATATTCTTGTGATATTCTTAATTCTTTCACTTCCCCTTAAGTTAAAAAAAATAGACGAAGTACTATAATTTGCGAAAATGATTATCAATTTACACAAATAATTAAGGTGTATATATATATATGATGAAGTATATCCGAGTACAAGGGCCAGCACGATTATTTTATCCACTTAATTAAGTAATAGTGGCCATATATATATATATATATACTCCGTAAGAGCAATTTAGTGTTGGCAATAGGGATACATATACATAAGAAATACTCCATATCAATTGGAGTAGTATGCATGCCTCATCAGTTGTTGAAATCAAAGTTTGCGACGAGAGTAGCACTGTCTGGGTGACTGCCCTCGTCGTGAGTGATTTCCGCATACGGGGGAGAAGAAGATGAAGCTTTGTCCAAATTCTCTTCGACTTCCTCCCATGTCATGTTGTCCATCTCTGCTTTACGCCCACGTGCAACATACACCTGTAAAATCAATAAAGTATACTTTTTTTAAAGTTGGATCGCTTCGTCAAATCTTTATAACTAAATGTACGTTTTGTTGAAGAAAAAAGAAATTGTACTCTGTTTGGAGAATCATCGGGATTATAAAAAAGAGGTGCATCCCAAGCGACAATCATTGCAAATCGTCTTCCAAACTTGTTGATCCCGCTATACTGGACGCCGGCCTTGGACCCGTGCTTCTTAGGGTCAGGGTGATGGGTGAACTTACTTTCTTCATTACCCGAAATCTTACCCGGAAAATCGCCATTTCCGGACCAATTGTTGTACCGGTCCTGATAGATATCGGCAAACCCCTTGTTACAAAAAGTTGCAATAGTTTGGTATTGAGCAACTTCCTGCTTTTCGTTAACAAAATTCTTCATTTCCTGCCTTGAAGCCATACCTGCTAGTTATATATACACATATTGAGTAACATTTAACAGCAAAATTACCGTGAAATCGTATTATAATATTTTTTTGAAAATTTTCTGTATATAGGAGGACCGACGTTAAAATATTATCTTAGCCATGTTAACTCGAGGTCACTAATTAGATTATTCTAAAAGAAACGAGTACATTTTACCATAACTTAATTTAAACAATACTTCAACATACGGAGTAATTAATAATAATCTTAACGATATATTTTCTTACCTCTTACCGGATGAATATAGATTTTTCTCTTTGATTAAATTTAGGAATTTGTTTGAAGAAACAATATGACTAAAGGTCGCATTTATAAACCACCCTTCTGCGTTTAAGCTACGCGTACATTATTGACGAATATTTATAAAGCATTGTCACTTTTTTATATTTCCTACTTTTTAATTAAGTTGAAGTTGATTGAGTTTCGAATGTTATTCACTTGTATTTTTGAATTCTTGTAATAGAATATATATGTGCCATGTTGTTCTATGTTATCTTTGGTTTCGAATGCACTTATTTAAAAAAGGAATCATAGAGAAATCCTAACACTTTAAAAAAGATTGGAAGTACATATATATATTCTATTCTATTACAAGAAGTTTCAAAAAGTTTCGAGTTTAGATGAATTTGTTGACGGTAATGCAATCATCAATTCAATCGTCCAAATTAAAATTTGCGACGACATCAACTGTGTCTCGTTTTTCGTGAGTGATGGTCGCAGTATTCCCATACGATTCCCGAGTAGATGAACTATCCTCCAAACGGAGTAGAACTTCTTGCCATGACATTTTGTTCCTATCGACAAGTTTTTGTCGAAAAATATTCGCACTTTAGAAAAAAAAAATCCGCATTCAAAAATAGGCAAAAATAACCCATTTTAAAGGTTATTATCCTTGTTTAATTTTTTCGACCTTATGAGTCCCGAAATAAAATGAGTCCATATTTGCACGGAAGAATCTCCACACCAAATAAAATGCCCCGGTTTAGTATAGGGTTATTTCATGGGAATAATACCAACTATATGTGTGTGCTTCTTAAAATAATTCAAACTACACCTAATCTCATTTTAATATGAATATTAGGTCCGTTTTAGTCATCGTGAAAGCCAAAATAACAATAATTTTTTTTTCATAGCTTCTTTAAGACTAAATGAAAAAGAAATGGAAGATAAATTTTCAGAATTTTTTTTTTTTTTTCAATGGCCGAAAATGAACACGAAATGTAAATCAGAAGAAGAAGAGTTAGAGAAAGAGTTGAATAAGGGAGGTTCAACAGGTAGCCGGTCACTCATAGCAAAGCGAGGTTAATGAAGACATAGTTCGTATTAAAATGAGATTACGTATAGTTTGTATTAATTTAAGAAGCACACGCATAGTTTGTATTATTCTCATGAAATAACCCTTTATTATAAACATCATCCAATCTTCAATAGAGACTTTTAATAATCATAAGATTGTTATTTGAGACGGGTCGGAATCAGTCAAAACAAGCTTTATATTTCATCATGTCAGAGCGTTCTAATAATCATTATTCGAAATTTTGTTCCTATCGACATGTTTTTGAAAAACATTTTCCGCATTCAAAAATATCCAAAAATAACCGATTTTGAAGATTATTATCCACGTTTTTTCAACCTTTTGGATCTCGAAATAAAATTGATCTATATTCGCACTGAAAAATCTCCACGCCAAATAAATTTCCTCGGTGTATTAATAGGATCATTTGATCTTCATTAGAAACTTTTAAGGACCATAACATTGTTATTTGAGACGTGTAGAAATTAGTCCAAACAAACTTCATAATCCATTTTTTTATCGTGTCAGAGGGGTTTTAATAATCATTATTGGACATTTTGTTCCTATTGACAAGTTTTCGTTGAAAAATATTCGCACTTTTGAAAAACTTTTTCCGCATTCAAAAAAAATTATCCACGTTTTTTGACCCGATTTGGTCCCGAAATTAAATGTCTCCAAATTCGAACAACAATCACTTCATACATCGTGTATTTGTCTCGGTGTAATATAAGGTACATATGGTTTGAAATAAACACATTCAAAAGATATTCGACAATCTTTCGAGTGACGTCGAATTATGACGAAATCGATATATATACTCGAAACTGAATTATTTTAGAGTTTTTCTAACTACTATAAGTCATTTTATGTTATACGGATCCTATTTAAATAGCAAGCAAAATATCTCACTTTTTTCGAAAAATCATCTGAAATGGTCGAATTTAAAGGTTATTATCCACGTTTTTCGACCCGATTTAGTCCTGAAATTAAATATCTCCGAATTCGCACAGCAATCACTCCATACATCGTGGATATGTCTCGGTGTAATATAAGGTACATATGGTTGAAAATAAACACATTCAAAAGACATTCAACTATTTTTCGAGTAACGTCGAATTATGACGAAATCTTCGATATATATACTCGAAACTGAATTGCTTTAGAGTTTTTCTAACTACTATATGTCATTTTATGTTATACGAGTCCTATTTATATAGCCATCAAAATATCTCACATCTTTTGAAAAATCATCCGAAATGGTCGAATTTGAAGGTTATTATCCACGTTTTTCGACCCGATTTGGTCCCAAAATTAAATATCTCCAAATTCGCACAACAATCACTCCATACATCGTGGATATGTCTCGGTATAAAAGAAGGTACATGTGGTATAAAATAAACACATTTAAAAGACATTGGACTATCTTTCGAGTAACGTCGAATTATGACGAAATTTTCGATATATATACTCAAAACTGAATTGTTTTAAAGTTTTTCTAACTATTATATGTCATTTTATGTTATACTAGTCCTATTTATATAGCAAGCAAAATATCTCACATTTTTCGAAAATCATCTGAAATGGTCGAATTTGGAGGGTTTTTTTTTTTTTGGTAAAGGGTAAGTATGTATTAGTATGTGTGTAACCAATTTACAAGGAAATGACTACATCAAATGTTGTAGCCATCTAGCGTCTTTGTCACGTAATGAGTATTTGATCTTAAACATTATTCAGGTTTTTATCCATGTTTTTCGATCTGATTTGGTCTCGAAATTTAAATATCTCCAAATTCGCACAGTAATCACTCCATACGTATATTACTATGTTACTGCCATAATCCATAAACTATGTTACTTTAACTCATATAACGTGTTACTTTAATTCATGAACTGCGTTACTTTAACTCATAAAATCTGTTACGTTGTTTAATATATTCTCCTGCAAAAACTATTACTCTAACCCATACAATATGTTACTCTAATTCATGAACTGTGTTACTTTAACTCATAAAATCTGTTACGTTACATAATCTCTTGCAAAAATTGTTACTCTAACTCATACAATGTGTTACTTTAATTCATGAACTGTGTTACTTTAACTCATAAAATCAGTTACGTTGCATAGTAGTCTCTTGCAAAAACAGGAGTTCCAATTAACAAAAAGAACAATGTTTTTATTAAGATACTCCAAAACAAAAAGTGGTACAAGGTTCCAACTAAATCAACTCCATTACAATTCCAATGTTTCAAACTTGTTACTCATAATGTCATACTTATAATTCTGCTTCTTCTTCATCCTTCTCGTTCTCTCCGTCTTCTTCTTTTTCATCTTTTTCATCATCATCTCAGAAGCTTTGATTTAATCTCATCACCGCACAATGGAGGAAACTCTCACCCACATCCCTACATCATTCATGTGGATTAAAGTAACAGATAACAAGAGTTAAAGTAACAGATGAAGTGCATTGAATTAAATTAACAGAGTATGCTTATACACCAGATATAAAGTAACAGAGGTCAGACATTAAAGTAACAGATAGTATGAATTAAAGTAACAGATAATGTTCATTAAAATAACACCGTTAGTGCAAAAAATTCATATAATGATAAAAATGAGAGCATGACGCAGTATCTTACTATTTGATATTGTTTTCTATTTTGAAGTCATCACGTCACATAATTATAGGAAGTAGTATTTTTTTTTATATGATGTTACTCTTTGATATTGTTTCCTATTTTGGTGGCAATCACGTCCCATTATTATAGGAAACAATATCTTTTTTTTTTTTTTTAATATGGCAATTTCCTAAACTCTTAGGACACTACAATGCACTACAATAACAGATAAAAAACACTAAAGTAACAACTAGAGTGTATTAAAGTAACATGACATATAAAGTCACTAAAGTAACGCAGTATATGAACTAAAGTAACGCAATATATTGTAAACGTAAAAACTAATAATTGAGTAGCATCTCAACGACTTCCATGGCGATTCCAGTATAAATTACAAAACATATATACTCACCGTTTGTGTGTTCTACGATTTGCATATGAATCTATGATGAATAACACGGCCATGAAAACAATATCAACATGAAAATTGACGCAAAACATGAACACAAATTGACGCAAATTAATCAAGATAATGAATAAAAATTGACGCAAAACATGAAAGCAATATCGAAACTCACCATTGTTATACTCGATGAATTGCTTATCAACGGTTAATGAAGATGTCGCGATCATTGAATTCATAGTAACGGAATTTCGAGCACAGATTTGATTGAATGAATGAATGAACGTGATGATCGATGGGAGCGTTTTTTTTTTTTAAGGTTTTGATGAACCTGTAACGTGAATGAATGAATGAGGAATGATTGTGATTATGGGAGTTATTGTTTCCTAAAATCATGGGAGTTATTTAGTATCATCTTTAATGGCTCCCACTATTATAGGAAACATAACTTTTTTAGTATCATCTTTAATGACTCCCACTATTATAGGAAACAATTTTTTTTTTATTATTATTTAGCAATGGCGGTTTCAAATATCCCCATGACTCACTAACGCGTTACAATAACAGACTTTAAGAACTAAAGTAACGTCTTCGATAAACTAAAGTAACATATCATAAAAGTAATAAAAGTTTGTCATTAAAATAACGGACATTCTACACTAAAGTAACACAGTATCTGAACTAAAATAACCCAATACCTTTTCTGTGCGCAGACATCATGTGATTAAAATGCAACATTACTATAGTTCAACGTAGAAAAGTAGAAACTAAAAATTTAGTATCATCTTAATGACTCTCATATCCTTTCAAGTATAAACTACAATATATACTCACAGTTTGTTTTTTCCACGATTTGCATATCAGCCATTGAATGAAAAGTAGAAGCCGGATTGAATGAAAAGCAGCGCGATGAAGACGATTATTGACTGAATGTGTTATTGATTGTGTCGTATTGAAATAAATGGCAGCGGCGCGTTGAAGATGATGAATGATTGAATGTAATTTTGAAAAATGAATGATTGAATGAGCGAGAGAACGATGAAGAAGGTGGTTGAAACGGAATTGATGAAAGAGAGAATGAATGATTGAATGAATGAGAATGTTACTTTACTGAAATATTCACCTTCCTATTTTGGTGGATTCAGTATCTTCTTTTTTTTTTTTTTTTTTATTAAAACAGTGATTTTATCTCGTCCCTTGATCCATCTCCCATCCAACGGATGGGATGAGGACTCAAGGACTCAACACATATATAGGGACTCATTAGAACCCACCTCTATATATATATATATATATATATACATACTCGAAACTGAATTGTTTTAGAGTTTTTCTAACTACTATACCTCATTTTATGTTATACGTGTCCTATTTATATAGCCATCAAAATATCGTTAATTTTTCGAAAAATCATCTGAAATGGTTGAATTTGAAGATTATTATCCACGTTTTTCGACCCGATTTGGTCCCTAAATTAAATGTCTCCAAATTCGCACATCAATCACTCCATACATAGTGGATATGCCTCAGTGTAATATAAGGTACATATGGTTTAAAATAAACACATTCAAAAGATATTCGACAATCTGTCGAGTAACGTCGAATTATGACGAGATCTTCGATATATATACTCGAAATTGAATTGTTTAAGAGTTTTTCTAACTACTATATGTCATTTCATGTTATACGGGCTCTATTTATATAGCCAACAATTTATCTCAAAATTTTCTAAAAATCATCTGAAATGATCGAATTTGAAGGTTATTATCCACGTTTTTCGAGCCGATTGGTCCCGAAATTAAATATCTCCAAATGCGCACAGCAATCACTCCATACTTCGTGGATATGTCTCTATGTAATATAGGGTACATATGGTTTAAAATAAACACATTCAAAAGATATTCGACAATCTTTCGAGTAACATCGAATAATGACGAAATCTTCGATATATATATATATATATATATATATATATATATATATATATATATATATATATATATATATATATATATATATATATATATATATATATATATATACTCGAAACTGAATTATTTTAGAGTTTTTCTAACTACTATACCTCATTTTATGTTATACGTGTCCTATTTATATAGCCATCAAAATATCGCTAATTTTTCAAAAAATCATCTGAAATGGTTGAATTTGAAGATTATTATCCACGTTTTTCGACCCGATTTGGTCCCTAAATTATATGTCATTTCATGTTATACGGGCTCTATTTATATAGCCAACAATTTATCTAAAATTTTTCGAAAAATCATCTGAAATGGTCGAATTTGAAGGTTATTATCTACGTTTTTTGACCCGATTTTGTCCCTAAATTAAATGTCTCTAAATTCGCACATCAATCACTCCATACACAGTGGATATGCCTCGGTGTAATATAAGGTACATATGGTTTAAAATAAACACATCCAAAAGATATTCGACAATCTTTCGAGTAACGTCGAATTATGGCGAAATCTTTGATATATATACTCGAAACTTAATTGTTTTAGAGTTTTTCTAACTACTATATGTTATTTTATGTTATATGGGTCCTATTTATATAGCCAGAAAAATATCTCACATTTTTTGAAAAATCATCTGAAATGATCGAATTTGAAGGTTATTATCCACGTTTTTTCAGCCGATTTGGTCACGAAATTAAATGTCTCCAAATTCGCACAACAATCACCACATATGGTTGAAATTAAACATATTTAAAAGACATTCGACTATCTTTCGAGTAACGTCGAATTATGACGAAATCTTCGATATATATATATATATATATATATATATATATATATATATATATATATATACACACACACACTCGAAAATGAATTGTTTTATTATTTTTCTAACTAGCTACTACTATATGTTATTTTATGTTATACGAGTCCTATTTATATAGCCAGCAAAATATCTCATATTTTTCGAAAAATCATCTGAAATGGTCTAATTTGAAGGTTATTATCCACATTTTTCGACCCGATTTGGTCCCGAAATTAAATGTCTTCAAATTCGCACAACAATCACTCCATACATCGTGGATATGGCTCGGTGTAATAGAAGGTACATATGATTGAAAATAAATTCATTTAAAAGACATTCGACTATCTTTCCTACTCCATTTTTTATCGTGTCAGAAAATTCTAATAATCAATATTTGACATCTTGCTCCTACCGATAAGTTTTTGTCGAAAAATATTAGCGCTTTAAAAAAAATCCGCATTGAAAAATAGCCTAAAATAATCGATTTTGAATGTTAATATCCACGTTTTTTCGACCGTTTGGCTCACGAAATAAAATGGGTACATATTCGCACTGAAGAATCTTCCCACCAAATAAAATGCCCCGGTGTATTATAAGGATTATCCGATCTTTAATAGAGACTTTTAATGATCATAAGATTGTTATTTGAGACGTGTCGAAATTAGTCGCAACAAGCTTCATACTCTACTTTTTATCGTGTCATAGGGTTCTAATAATCATTATTCGACATTTTGTTCCTATTGACAAATTTTCGTCGAATAATATTCGCGCTTCAGAAAAACTTTTTCCGCATTCAAAAATAGCAGAAAATAACCGATGTTGAAGGTTATTATCCACGTTTTTTCGACTTTTTGGATCCCGAAATAAAATGGGTTTATATTCACACTGAAGAATCTCCACACCATATTTAATGTTCCGGTTTATTATAAGGATTATCTTATCTTCGGTAGAGACTTCTAATGATCCTAAACACGTGGTATGAAATTCAAGTTAAATTAAAACATGCACTTGTAGAAAAAAAACCTATTTGCGCGTTTTGGGCTAAGAAGCGAATGGAAGGACAGCAAATAAAATATTATTTGTGTTTAAGACGCTCCAAATAGTTATTATTTTCGGCGTCATACGAAATAGAACGGCTAAAGTAATTACTATTTGCGACGCCATTTGAAATGAAATGCCTCAAATAAATAATATTTGCGGCATCATCAGAAATATAACGCCTCAAAAAATACTATTCGCGGCGTCTTCGTAAATAAAACGCCTCTATTAATTCCTATTCGCGGCGTCTTCGTAAATAAAACGCCTCGACTAATTCCTATTCGCGGCGTCATCGTAAATAAAACGCCTCAAATAGTAATTATTTGATGCGTCATCGGAAGTATTTGCGACGTTTTCCGAAATATAACGCCTTAAATAATTACTATTTGCTACGTCAACTGAAATAAAACGCCTCTAATAACTGCAATCTGCATCATTAAAATTAAAAGACGCCTTAAATACTCTACATATAATGCTGTTATTTGCGGCTTCCTATCCTAAAAGCGCCTCCAATATGAACATTATATGCTTCATTATGGTGACGCCGCAAATAATCTTTTACTTGTGTGATACAGAGTACTCACTCCGTCCCACTAAGATTGTCATGTATTCTTTTTTGGGTAGGTTCTTAAAGAGTGTCTCATTTCTCTACTTTCCTTTTTTGTCCATCCCTTTTTACAACTTCGTCCCTACCAAGTTAAAGTATTTACCATTTTTTCATCCATTAAGCCACACAACCTCACAAGACACCATGACTCACCCTATAAAGGGAGTCAGCATTGCCTACATACTCAATCATCACACCAATTTCTTAGTTATTGTGCAAAGATTTTTGTGACAATCATTTTGGGACGGAGGAAGTATTATATTTGATGCCATAATCATTTCAATTTCGCTAGCATACATTTCAATTTTCATCAATAACACCGAAGACGCTAATATCAACCACCATTAATTCAAAAGGGCATTAACAAATTAAATTGCCAAATATAAATAATTCATACATGTAACTTACACATTATCCACCATTCAAAAGAGCATTCTAATACAAAATATAATAAACCTAGAAATTTAAAATGAGTTAGCATTCTAAGTAAACGACAAGTAAGAAACCCACTTATATATCCCGCACATCATTAAGCTCATGTTCGCTATAGTTGTACGATTTCGTTTTATGTCAGATCCAAACCTAATATAAGAAGTACCACAAAATCGACCAATATTCATAATCGATACACATCCGCATTTAAAAAATATCCAATTTCAAGAACGGCTTCAATATCCACAAAATTGACAAATTAATCACAATTTCAAGAACCCAATTTCATAATCCACATTCATAGTCACGGTCCACGTCTCCACTTTGTTGAGGGCACTACCAAGCCAAATACAAAGTTATCTGTATTTTTATCGCGATAATTAAAGCTCAAACGAAAACACCAAGATGAAATTTTGAACGTTTACCCTCATAGATCTCCAAAATGGTTTGTTTCTTTTGACCTTCATTTCACCACCACTCATTTTGAACTTCTTTAGAGCCCTAGAAATCAAAGGTTATTATGTTATTTTATTTTATTTTTATAGTTAATCAAACGAAATTAAGCTTTTACGGAGTAATTTTTACTTACTTTCCATTTTTACATGAAAGAGACGGGTCAGTTCCCTCCTGTTCATATTTTTAGGTGGCTCCAACTTCTCTTCCTGCAATAATAAGGGTTTTACATCAAATGGTCCAAACTACGTAAAACAAGCATTTTAGCAACAAACTCGAACCTCCGGGGGATCATTAGGGAAATCAAACTACCCGGGCGAATATGGCACTTATGTAATCAACTAAACTGGTCAACCGAAGGCTATCTGCAGCAGACCTTAACTCGCGTAACTTCTTATTGTCAAATGCCCAAAGCCGGCTTTACATTCATAACATTCAATAACATTCAATAATATCTTGATGAAAACGGCAATAATCTAAGATCAAACTTAGCATTTTCTTTTTTTGAATCCCTAAAGCGGGGTTTACATTCATAACATTCAAATCGGCCTCAGCCATAATCCCAAAGTTCAGAGTCATATCACCCTCCCACACATGCTTACAAGGAACAAACTCAAAATCGAAATGTGCTACTACTTCTACATGAGCAAATCTATTATAGTCCCGTTTCACAAACAACCATATCACGTCTTCAAACTCAGCGTTTCTGGATTAACCAGGTTACAAGCTACCACAAGTTACGACTTACCACTATCAAAGCAAGCACTTGATAGTATAAACTCCGTATAATAGTAAGGGTACAATATGAACTCATTGATGAATCGAAACAGCTAGTATCAAATATTTGGCCTCCAATTTGAGAAACTGAAGATAAAGAAGACTGAAAGTTCTGATAACCAGATCGTGTCGATGCGAGCTACGGTTTAGTGATGCAAAATAATACAGGACCAATTTATAGCGGAATGCTAAAACCCTAAAATCCGATCTTTCTAATAGAATTTACACTTCTTCTTCCCATTAACCTAATTTACCTTTTTAGATTCTTAAACTGAATTAGGAATTGAAGAATTAAATCAGGAATTCGATCTTTTGAATCGAATTATACGACCTGACACAGAAACGACATTATCCCGAACAACAGGATGATTAACCACAACCTTTCTCACAGAAATCGATGAACTAAAGTCGTCAAACTAAATCAAATGTCCTATCATCATCATCCGCAAAATCATCGATTAATTGAAAACGGTAAGAGCGATCGACTTACCTCAAGATTTCGACAACCCAGTAAATTAATCTGTTTCTTGAAAAATCCAGATGCAAAATAAAGCTTCAATTGGATAATGGGTTCAAAAGATCCCATCTTCTTTCCCCAATTTCATCAACGTTCGAAATCGCAAGCCTAACCCTTTGATTTGGTTGTTGTGGTGGATCAGTTTTGGCAGAGATGAAATTAGGGTTAGAGGGCGGAATCAAATTTGGGGATTAGGGTTTAGATGGAGTAATACGTAAGACAAGCTAACGCATGTCACAATGTCACATGCAGTATTAGGTATCACAAATTCTTTGGAGGGACGGTCTCTCAATGACTTCAATATCATTTTATGTTTTATTCGTTCCCTTAAATAAGGACTTTGTTTTGTAACTGTTTTTATAAGCAGTGTACCTCTTTATATTTGTATACTCTTTTACGTTAATCGTAGACGTCTCTCAGGAGACCCACTCGATAGGTATTCTAATTTTTTTATCTACTCGTGTAGATGAAAATCAATCTGTTATAAATTTATGAGGGATAGTCAAATATATCCATCGTAAAGAAAACTTATACTTTAAGCTTTCAGTTTTTAATCAACTTGATGAAATATCTATTTTATTTGTTTTTGTTATGAGAAGATGAGCACAAGTATGAGAAGCATTGGCCACTACTATTCACACAAGCATATCAACAAACACATGGAGTGCCCAATATGTGACTAACAACAAAGATTCACCCTTTTCCCCTAATCAAACAATCAAACTCTAATCACCCATAATCTACCTTAATCCCCTACTAACCCCACACCCCCACAAGAAGACTACTCACTCATTATCAAGAACAAACTAACAATCATAAGAGAAATCAACTCAAACATCCAAACATCCATAATAACAAATAAGAACAAGAACAATAACAAAAAAAAAACAAAATATAAAGATTCAAACTTGATTAACAAACTAAGAACAAGAGTAAATAAGAGAGGAAGATTATACCAACTAATAATGGATGAAAAAGATGAGAACTTGTATTGATAAGAAACCCAAATAAAACCCCAAGGTTGTCAAGCTTGGAGTAATCTTCAAGAATCTCCTTAATCCAAACTAATTACAATGATTAACTAAAGATTAAAGAGAGATTAAAACTAATGTGAGGAACACTCATCTAGGGTTTGAATGCTTAATGGAGGCTTAAAAGAGTCTAGGTTAAGGTAAGATCCATAAACAATACAAGAGGGAAGTATTTATATGGGTATAAGAATGAAGGAGAAGAAAGAAAAGTGGTGCGCGCAGCAGACCCGTGGTCCCGATCGGGACGGACCGATCCCGACCGGGACGGGATCATCCCGACCGGGACGAGCTGGTCCCGACCGGGACGGACCCAGGTCAGTGGCTATGCTATTTGTGCACCTCATCCCGGACGGGATGAGGCCTTCCCGACAGGGATGGGTCTTGTAGGCCTCCCTTAAGAGCTTTTTGGTCCCTCCTTGCCTCTCACGGGTTTCTCGTCGATTCTCGGGACTCGGGATCGGGTCTCGGAGGCTCGGGATTGGGTCCCAAGGTCTCGGGGTCGAATCCAAGCACCGAGTGATCGTTCCTTCACTTCGTTGGCTCCAAAAAGTGTATGTATCGAGTCGGATTTGCTCCAACTCTTCCCAAATGGTCTCGGGAACCTGTAACGAACTAAAGGAAACATAAGTAGCCCATAAACCGCTCCCAAGGAGCGATTTCACAAGGAAAATGGGACCAAAACATAGTGAAATAGGCACTACAAACTACACTTATCAGTCAAATCTCGAGAATCTCAACTCATGAGTCATGACCCGTGTAAAAACGCCTCTACCCATATTTTGAGTGTTGACCCGATCCGTGATGTTATTAATGCTATGAAAAAATACGAAATTAGACATGTCAAATTCCGAGCTGACCTGATCTGTTTTTTCAAGGTCAAGTCTCGAGGATCTCAACTCATGACCCGTTCAAACCCGTTTCTACTGATTTTTTACCCGACCTATATAACCCGAACATACTGTGGAACATTACTGATGCTATGAAAAATACAATTAGAAAATCCGACGAAATTGAGATTGATCGAACGAAAAACAAAGATCGTAACATCACACAAATTCCGACGAAATTGAGATTGACATCAAAGAAGACAAACTGGTAAAAATAAACATCAAAGATTCCATGACATAGTACGGAGAGAAAGCTCGGAATGCATAAACGTACTCCATATCAATTTCAATAATAAAAAAAAAAAATCAATCAAATTCAACAAAAGAAAGCTCGGAATGCACACTTTTTTTTCTCATCATGAAGGGTAACCAGCTGGTTCTGCCACCCTCACTTCAAGTTTGGGATTTATGAAATGAGATCGTCATCTATTACAATATCATCTTATACTCCATCCAGTATATAATAAGAAAAGTACCAGATGATTGTGAATAATACTATTACATACAATTACAGAATTAAGTGGAGTGCTAGTGCTGAACCCATTATCGATTTGGTGCTATTTCACAAAGTTTTTTCGCTTTTAGTGCTTGTTCGAAACTATTTACACCTAATGGTTCCACGTCATCATTTCATTTTTTTTGAAAATTTGTAGGAGTATACCGCTGTCCCCCAAAGCGGTATACTACTGTAAGCCGACTGAATTTGGGACGAGATTTTGCACTACACTGTAATTTTTTTTTCCTGAAATTAACAAGTGTACCGCTGTCCAGGACAGCGGTATCACATGCCCAACTCATATCAACAACAACAAGGCGTCTTAGACAACTGAATCAACAACATCAACCCTCCCATCCTTTTCGACAATAACCCTCTCGACTTCGGGTATCAACTTCAGGCCACAAATTTGATGATATAACAAAACAAATCCAGGCCATCCTCATCAGGTAAGGTCCCGATAATGAAGGGGTTCGTGGAGCAAGCACTATCGATATCAGAACGTGTCGGAGGTTATATGCAAGTAACAATGGCGGTAACAGTGAAACGAATGGAGAAGTTTGCGGTGTTCGACAGGTGGTTCTCGGGTCTACCCGGGCCGATGCAGCCGAATAGGTTGTTCGTGTATTCGGGTATGTCACATGGGATAATATTTGATTCAGTTCATGAGACTGGGATGAACTTTGGGATTTACTATTAGACGGTTCCAAGCACGATGTTTTGTACAGTAGAAAATTGAGAAAATTGATTTCAAGAGGATGAGTAGAGAGGGAGAGAGGGAGGTTGGTGAAGTGATGCTGATGGTGATGATGATGATGATGGTGAAAGAAGGGTTGATGTAGTTGTAAGACGCCTTGCTGGCTTGCTGCTGTTGATTTGAGTTGGCCTGGACATGGAATACCGCTGTCCTGGACAGCGGTACTCTTGTTAATTTAAGAAGAAACAAAATTTTAGTTCATTACAAAATCTCGTCCCAAATTCAGTTGGTTATACCGCTTTGGGGGACAGCGGTATACTCCTACAAATTTTCAAAATAAAATAAAATGATGACGTGGAACCATTAGGTGTAAATAGTTTCGAACAAGCACTAAAAGCGAAAAAACTTTGTGAAATAGCACCAAATCGATAATGGGCTTACTGTACTAATTTACTACTCCATATGTATCTAAATGACCCAACCTGATTGGAGATTGGAGATTGCTGATTGCTGATGGAGATGTGTCACAAGTCGAACCTGTAACATGTTGGAGTACTACGGATTATACCTCGAAGTTGAGCTGATATCCAAGGTCTTTCACAAGTTCGATCATGGCACACATCAGCAATCATAATTTAACTAATATGGAGTATGTAGTACGAATAACAAACACGGACTAATCTGGTACATTAATTATCTCAATTTTCTGAACACCGATACCATCTTTCTCTGCTTGAACCATCTTCGCAATGATCGGCTTGCAAATACTCTTGACTTCCTTCAACTTATCTTCAAACTTAACTCCCTGAGCGAGCATGAAAATCCAGTCCGATCGAGTAACACATTTGCTGTTCCAAGGATCATGATCCCCTGAACAACAGAAACCCCATTGTACTCCAGAGAAGTCCACTGGATCGTTTCAGCTTTTTGAGAGGCAGATTTCGATTTTAGTAGAAAGGACTTCGTATGTGCACTTTGCTGGTATTATCTGCGAGTTTAGTGTAAACACAAGTTAGAACTTTTTCAAGTATGCTTCCTTGTCCATGCACACGGCGACACTGAAACTCACCCAAAATAACCGAGTAAAAGAAATGAGGTAAAACATTGCGACATGGCAGATGAAGGAAAAGAACACATACTTTCACAAGAGTGTCATGAGCTCTTCTACAATTCTATTAGCTACAAATCGTGTTCCTAAATTGGATCAGCTAAAAATTGTTTGATGCGTGTAACAACAAATTTTGTACTAGTATAAAGATATTATAAATATCTGTAATACAAAATCGGAGTCAACAAATTATAATATCAGAAAGTTTATGTGTTCGGTTCTCTATTCTTCCTCTGATTCTACTACGTTGCTTTAGGCACACTTCAACAGTCTTAGTTCTTAGCTTCTTGTAACTTCCTTGAGTAGGCGTTCTTAACTTCTTGTAACTACTTGGAAGGAATGATGCTTCGAGAATTTCCGAGCATTTGTAATCTTCTTTCTCTTCACCTTTTGTAGTGAGCTTGTCTTGTATCTCCTTGTTGTGTTTTCAAAATGGTTGAGAAGCTCTCTATTTATAGAATTTCTTCCTCCATTCTTGTTGGACTCGGAGTTGGGCTTTTTGAAAGCTTGGCTTCTCTTCCGGCCCAATTGACCATGTCTTGACTTTTACGTCAATTTTGGTCAATGTTTGACTTTCGGGCCGAGTTTGACATTTCTTGAAATTTGGGCCAGATCGACGAGGGCTTGACTTTTGGACCATGTTGACTATGATCTGACTTTTCGGTCCGCTTGTCATTCACTTGACTTTTGGGTCAACTTGACATTTTCTTGACTTTTGGCCCAATGGTACATTTTCTTGACTTTTGGGCCAGACTTAACACTATTTGACTCTTGGGTCAAATAGTCAAGCTCGGGAATGAAACGACGGGACAAATATAACTAAACTTGGTCAAAATTTGTTGTTGACTCAGAATAATTATTTTCTTGTATTTTCGACACTTAAATAAATTTTCCGTGTCTACAAATTGCTCCCTCGGGACCTTGTCGCGAAGACGATTTGACCGTCGGAAGACATGGTCTCGATTTTCTTCTTTTGACTTGGAAGTTGATAGGTACTGCGTCATCCTGTCATTTTACAACTTTGCGGATGAATATATGACCTCGATTTTTTCTTTGACTTGAGAGTCGATTGGTACTTAACTTATTGTAGGAGTACCGATGTTGAATTTGAAATATCATCCTGTCACCTCGTGACTTGTCGGACAATGATCTTGGGTTTTCTTTGACTTGGAAGTCGATATATAGGTAGTTAACTTGTCGTTAACGAATACCCACATAAACTTGAGACGTCACACAATTATTCTTTTTAACTTTGACTTATAACTTAGGTACATCATCTTGATAGTTTAGTCCTTGTAAAGACGTAACTTGAATTTGATCCTCGTCCGTCGTCGATGGAAGTATTACAACGTACGTACACATGCCAATTGTAGCTTTGAGAGATACTCTCCATATAATTTCTTTTTATATCAAAACTCGACAATTTTTCATAAAATAGCAACATAGGTGGTACACGGTCACAATTGTCGACAATAGGCATAAAAATTGACAAATTAGAAAACCGGAAAATCATTCATTGAATGAAAATAAATCCATGATGATGATGATTTACCTGTGGCCACAAGGAGTGGTGCTGGGTTCAAAACAAATGTCCAAGCAAATCTGAAAATCGAAACCCAATATCAGGTTAGTTTAATAAATTACGTCTGTTATCCGGGGTTTGATTTGGGTATAGAGGAAGTAGATGGTGGTCAGAAAAAGGATGGTTCTTACGGCACATGAAAGCTCTTCACGCAGACGATCTACACATGGAAGTGTCGTAGAACTTGAGCTAGCAGCAGCGCAGTTATCCTGTTCAGCTTTTCCGTTAACTGTTTCAACCTTCTGCTGCAAATGTGAATCAGTTTTCGAGCATTCTGTCGTTTTCTTTTCTTTCCCTGCGAAACAGTAACACACAAATCACCAGTCAGACATCTGAAATGTATATATTTGCATTCTGCGTGGACTGCACAGTCAATGAATTCACAATTACCCTGTTGTTCAGCTTTTCCTTTATTTGTTTCAACCTTTTCCTGCAAATGCAAATTATTTTTCGAGCATTCTGCCGTCCTCTTTTCTTTCCCTGTGAAACAGCAAGTCAGCAACGCACAAATCACACCAGTCAGACATTTTGGTGAAACACTAAGACATCTGAAATTTCTAGATTTGCTTTTTGCGAGGACTGCACGTCTGCACAGTCGATGAATTCATAATTACCTTGTTGAGCTTTTCCGTTAATGGTTTCAACCTTTTCCTGCAAATGCAAATCACTTCTAGAGCATTCTGTTGTCTTCTTTTCTTTCCCTATGAAACAGCATCACACAAATCATCAGTCAGACATCCGAAATTTCTAGATTTGCATTCTGTGAGGACTGCAGTCGAATAGTCGAGGAATTCACAATTACCTTGTTCAGCATTTCCTTTATTTGTTTCAACCTTTTCCTGCAGAACACTTTTCGGGCATTCTGCCTTCTTCTTTTCTTTCCCTGCGAAACAGCATCACAAAACTCACCAGTCAGACATCCGAAATTTCTAGATTTGCATTCTGTGAGGACTACACACTACAGTCGAATAGTCGATGAAATTCACAATTACCCTGTTGTTCAGCTTTTCCTCTATTCGATTCAACCTTTTCCTGCAAATGCAAATCACTACTTTTCGAGCATTCCGCCTTCTTCTTTTCTATCCCTGCGAAACAGAAGCACAACCACCACCAGTCAGACACATCGGCGAACACTGAAAAATCTGACCATAAACATCAACACTCCCCCAATTCCGGTTTATCAGACGTTTTCAAAACCCGAGGGCATATGTTAGAATTGGGAAAAACACACGACGTATTCCTAATCCTATTACACTCCCCAACAATCAAAAAGGTTGTTTGGTTGTCCTCTCTGAAACACGTGAATTCTAATTCATGGCATTTGCAAATGGAAACAATCAACGAACACCGAAACCCACACAAGAATCGGACTAACAAACCAGTTGGACATTCAAAACCACCCATAAAGTCCGTTCTGAAACGCGACGCTACGAAAACAAACAAATGAAAAAAATCGGGCTACAATCGAAGCAAACAATCCAAAACTGAGACTTGGAAACCAAAAAATCGGAAGGTACAAACAAATGGAAATAGTCAAGGAATACCGAAACCCACACAAGAATCGGACCTACAAACCAGTTGGCCATTCAAAAACACCGATAAATTCCGTTCTGAAACGCGACGCTACGAAACCAAACAAATGGAAAAAATCGGGCTCCAGCCGTAGCAAACAATTCAAAACGGAGAGCTGGAAGCCAAAAAATTGGAAGCTGCAACCAAACGGAAACAATCGATGAACACCGAAACCCACACAAGAATCGAACGTACAAAACAGTTGGCCATCCAAAACCACCGATAAAGTCTGTTCTGAAACGCTATACCAAAACAGTTGGCCATCCAAAAACGCTACGAAACCAAACAGATGGAAACAATCGGGCTACAATCGAAGCAAAAGAAACTACCTCAACCAAAATAATCAAAACCTATACCAAATCCAGAAAATTAAAAATCCAGACTGTATTCGTAAACCTAGTTGATGTTAGCCAAAACTAGGGTCACGGAACGAAAAAGGAGAAGAAGGCTAAAAAAACAAACCTAAATTGATGGCGGTGGAAGAACAGGAGAAGGAGAAGAAGAATGAGAGAAGACCGACGAGGAAGGAGGAGAAGCAGAGGAACCGGGAGCAGGGCCGGTCCTGAACATCTCGAGGCCCTAGGCAAAATCGTAAAATGGGGCCCTTTATAGCGAGTGGTAGAATTATTGGTGTTATTTTTCCCTTAATACTATAGCGAAAATCATACCCCTCCGTACCATTTAGATCTTCTCACTTTTATTCTGTTGTGAGAGATATAATATTGAACTGGGAAGATATCAAACCGAGACAATTAAAAAAAGTGACTAAAAATCAATATATATATATATTTTAGGCTTTTTTCGAGCGATCTCATTGGTCCGTTCCATCAAACCTCAAATTATAATATGATGATGAAATTCTATATTATAAATATGAGTAATCATTTTGTTCTTTGATTTCTACCAAAAGTCTTTTGAATCTCAAAAAGCGTTTTTAAGACTATAAAACTTAGTAATTATCCTACATGGAAAAATTATGATGAGGCGATGAAATTTTATATTATAAATAAAAGTAATCATTCGGTTTTAAATATCGACCAAGAAAAACTTTTAAATTATTCCACATCGAAAAATTATGATGGAGTTATGAAATTTTATATTATCAATAATAGTAATCATTCGGTTTAAATATCGACAAAACAACTTTTGAGTCTTAAAAAAACTTTTAATATATAAGACTCTAAACTTAAAATCATCCCATATTGAAAAATTATAGTGAGGTGATGAAATTCTATACTTTGTATTATAATCAAGAGTAATGTATGATGTATTTTTTTTAATTATCCCACATCGAAAAAACTATGATGGGGTGATAGGATACAAACTTAAATAAATTATCCCATATTGAAAAATTATAACAAGTTGATGAATTTTATATTATGAATAAAGAGTAATCATTCGTTCTTAAATATCAATAAAAAAACTAACTCTTAAAATGTCTCTTAATAAGACTACAAACTTAATCGAAAATTTATAATAAGGTGATGAAACTTTATATTATAAATAAGAGTAATCATATATTTCTATATTAATCAAAAATCTTATGAGTCTTAAAGATAACTTAAAACGTTAAACTTAAGTAATAAAATTATAATAAGGTGATGAATTTCTATTACGGAGTATGTAAATAAGAATAATCACCTTCAATACAAATAAAGTAAAATTATCCTACATCGACAATTTATTAATAAGGTAATGAAATTCTATATTATAAATATGAGTAATCATTGGTTATCCACCAAAAATCTTTTGAGTCTTAAAAAGCTCTTAAGATTATAAATCTTAAGTAATTACCCCACACCGAAAAATTGTAATAAAGTTATGAAATTCTACATTATAAATAAGAATAATCATTATTTTTAAATATCGACCAAAAAAACTTTTGAGTCTTAAAATGACTTTTAATAAGGCCACAAACATAAAATTATCCCACATCGAAAAAAATAAAATAAGATGATGATTCTATATTAAAATTTAAAATAAGATGATGATTCCATATTAAAATTTAAAATAAGATGATAGATTCTATATTTATAAATAAGAGTAATCATGTGTTCTTTTGGGTTTAAAAAGAGCTCTTAAGACAAAAAAAAATATAAATAAGAAATTCTATATTATAAATAAGATTAATCATTCACCATTAGATATCAAAAATTATGATGAGTTGATGAAATTTTATATTATAAATATGACTAATCATGAAATAAAATTTTACATTTCGTATTATAAATAAGATAAGATTAATCATTATTTCTTAGTTATTAATAAAAAATCTTTTGAGTCTTAACAAAACACTTGAGAACTTACGTAATATTATCCCACATCGAAAAATTATAATAAGGTGATGAAATTCTATTATATAAATAAGAGTAATCATTTGTCCAAAATTATAATAAGGTAATCGAATTCTATTATATAAATAAAAGTAATTGTTCGTCCTTAATAATTTCGATAGAAAAAAACACTTTTTTAGTCTTAAAAAAAGCTCTTAAATCCATAAACTTAATTATGTAAAATTATCACACTTTTTGAGTCTTTAAAAAAATTCTTTAGGAATATAAACTTGAGTAAAATCATTCAACATCGAAAAATTATGACGACTTGATTAAGTTCTATATTATAAATAAGAGTAATCATTCATTGATTAATATCATAAAATTATCTCACTTCGAAAAATTATATAGTATGGCGATGAAATTTCATTACATAATTAAAAGTAATCATTCGTCCTTAAATCTCAACAAAATAAATAAAGATTTTTTATGACTATAAAATTAAGTAAAATTATTTCACATTGAAAGAGTAATGTCATTGAAAGATATTGTGTTTTTTAGTAGATGGTTTGTCCCACATTGAAAGAATAATGTCACTGTGTGAAGTAAGAAGTTGGACTAAATAGGAAATATTTACGATAGGAAGAAGATAGAAAGACAAACAAAAATAAAATATGGAAGAAGATAGAAGAAATGAGAAAATACTTCTTAGTATAATTGTACTACATTGAATGATTATCATGAGGGTGATCATATGATTATAAATTGAAGAAGTGATCCTATGATCATAAACTGAAGTCATTATTCATTCTTAGTGAAATTTGTTAGAAGAAAGTTTAAATTTTTGTTAATAATCTATTAAATACAAAGTATTAATTTGATAGAAAATTATTCAAAGTATAAAGTTTGAAAAATGACCTTATTTAAGGTATAAAATATCAATTTACCATTTTTTTTATTTATAATTTTCATATGAGATATTTTATTTCTATATAACTTTTTTACAATGTAATTAAGCCAACTAACCCGTGCATCGCACGGGCCTTAATCTAGTTAATAAAATTTTATGGTTATGAGTATTAAAAAGAAAAGTTTTTACAAATGGAAGAAGGTTAGAATCTAGAATGACTAAAAGGGCAGAAAAGAAAATCAGTTAAATAAAAAGGAGGAAAAAGGGGTTCGAACCTATGTGTAATAAAATACTACTATAACCAATGCCTTGACCAGAAATCCAACACTACAGCACTGATTACCCACGTACTCAAAACAATAAATATCTGTATTTCTCATTCTCCTCCTCAATTTTGGGCCCCTTCTAATCTTGCGCCCTAGGCATCCGCCCCACGTATCTACCCTTAGGGCCGGGCCTGACCGGGAGGAAGACAGAGGAAGGAGCAGGGGAGGAAGACAGAGGAAGGAGCAGGGGAGGCGGGGGAAAGAACAGAGGACATGATCAATTGACTCGTGCCATGTTCATAGGGAACAGTAAGGGGGAGTTTTGTAACTTCATGCATTTATAGGGTTATTGATTTGTAGGGTTGCAAGACTTGATCAATTGACTCGTGCCAATTTATTTTTGTTTCCTTAGGGCAATATCAATGAGGTTAATAAGAAGTTTCATATTGTTTAAGGAGCTCCTTACGCATTGTTCCACAAAATAAAGAGCTCTTTATAAGTTTATATGGAATTGGTTTTTAAGACAAAGAACCAACTTCATAGTTTAGTTATTTGTGTAAAAATTGAATAAAATAATGAGTAAAAGAACAATGAGTCTCACAAACAAGTTGTTATGGAACTTCAACCATTGAGGATAAAATAAGAAGTTTGTAATAAAGTAAGTTGATGTAGTTATAAAAAAACATGGTACGAAATCATTACCATTGTTACTGCCCTTATTAATTAATTAAAAAGTCTTTGATTCACGATGGGGAATCATTAATTTAGTTATGACTTCAAAATACTCCGTAGCTAAGATCATTTTTTTTGGCATAATACGGAAGTACCACTTTTTGGTAATTTGCCAATGGAGGAGCCGCAAATTGCCGAAATTGACCTGACCTAATACCCAATTGGAAGTCTGAATTTGACACATAACCCAGATTAAGATGGCTTAACACGAATCCTTATTATATCAAACGAGTCGATATTCTTAAGAAAAAATCAAAATAACAAACACAAAAATGATCTAGTAGTCGACCCGATTTATATGTATCAATCAAATTGGCCCGTTTATTCCTAATGTTTATGTCGAAACTTTCGATGTTTCCAATTTAATCGTCACATTAATGTTGGCTTCTGTTGCTTCATTTCTAAAGTATTCAAAGTAAAATAATCCTCACAAATAATCTTACCTCTGGTCACAAAATATTGCTCTATTTCATTAAAATATTTTTCACTTATATTCATAAAATAAACAATAATTAATTATGAGTTGAGGGTAGCATAAAAACTACCAAATGAATGAGACGGATGTATTTTTTAATGAGAACCAAAGTCCAACTCATGATAATCAAGAGTGAAGAAAGGGAAGCCCTTACGAGTCAAGCTATGATGATTAACATTGCTAGCTATGATTAACATTGTTAGTATATTACTACGAGTAGTATTTTATAAGTCGTTCTCAAATGATGGGGATGGAGGGAGTATATGTTGAACTTATGTCTTCGATTAATCTGTTTTGGTTGCACTTCGAATGATAATTATTAGTTAATAACCACGTTCTTCTAATGATATTAATTAAGTAGAAAATACGTAATATTACGTGTGTATAAAGATAGAGAATGGATCAAAGTACATAGGCCAACATTATTATTTCGCGAATAGTTTAACTACTACTCCAGTAGAGTTTAGGTAAATTTGTTGACAGCAGTGACCGGCGAATATATTTATATTTTTATTTTAATTAAGAACCAGGAGGGCGAATATTAATTCTTCTTGGAATCATAAAGGAAGCTGTCGATATCGAAATTGGCGAGCAATTCAGCGGCGTCTGGGTCCTGGTGACTGATGTGGGCATAATGCCCGTCCGAGGATGGACTTTTCTCCACCGTCCCTAGGACTTCATCCCAACCAAGCTTGTCCATTTCGGCCTTGTGTAGAGCGTAAACACAAACCTACCGAATAAATAAATAAATTAAAATTATATCGATTATACATTATTATTCACTTCATCCCAAAGAGATATTTTATCACCCAACCTTGCATATGGGTGAATCGAGTTGTAGTTCAGGTCAAATATGTGCGGGTCATGACGGTTATTCGCTTTGGGATAACTCTTTTGGGGAAAACGGGTCGTATATTGTAATAAATTTTTAGGCTATGCCCAATCAATTGGGTCAGTTTATCTCTATCCATGCAGATCTAAGTGATATTTAACATAACATGTCGCAAAATTGTACAAGTCTGTTTGATTTTTATAGTACTGTATTATTTTTATCGTAGGCTGGATGAAACGGGGGAGTAATAGAAGAGAAGTGGGATATATTATATACCGACCCTATTTGGACTGGTGTTAGGGTCATAAGTAGGAGGTGCACTCCAAGCCACCATCATAGCCCATTCGTTTCCTCTGATGTTGACCCCGCTATACTGAACCGCCGCTATGGATCCATCCGACCCACAGACATGGGTGAACACACCCGAATTTTTAGCCAACAGAAGAGACGGGAAGCTATTAGTTTCGGGGTTTCCAGACCAATTTTTGAAGCGGTCCAACTTCAGATCGGAAGACCCGAAGTTGATGATACGTGCCTTTGTTTTCACTTGACGCATTTCCGTCTGCAGCTTTCCATCACTTGAAACCTTCTTTTGTTGCAAGCAAGCCATGTCTGTTATCTACGTTTGAAATGCAATGAACACGTGAGAATCCGACACTAAAACAACGGGTTTGGGGTCGAGGTCTCATAATACGAATCCGACATTATTTAATTAAATTATTTAAACGGATCGATAATTCACAATGGTTACGGTTTGTGTTAAAGTTTAATGAATCACTTAGGTAAATAATTAGGTCGAGATTTTATTGGGTCGGGTTTCAGCTTGATTTGAATCCAACATTATTTGATTAATTTAAATTACTTCTACGGATAATTCACGTGGTACCCTCGCTCCAACCTCAACACTTTGCATGAAATAATGAAATACTCCTACATATATTTACGGATAATTAAATGAAAGCGAATGTTTAATTTCTTACCGGATTGAACCTGGAGTTTCTCTTCAATTTGATTGAAGCTGGAGATTTGTTTGATGAGACAATCGTATGCAAACCTATAGGTAGCTTTTATAGACCACCCTTCTACCGTTCTACCTTTCATTCTATACAGTAAAATATCACAAATTCTTGTTTGCAATGGAGTTAAAAATATAAACCACGATAAAAGTAATGTTTTATCTTTTTTATACAAATTGTCAGTAATTGACCCATTATAACAAAGTAACGGATAATTCCACTATCAGGAAGACTGACAGGTAAACTATTGAAATATGATATGATAAATTGTTGTTTGTGAATTGTGAGTTGTGACGTACGGTACCAGGGGCGGATCTTGGTTGGGCCGGGCAGGAGCCCGGTCCCCCAACCCAATTACGAAGTTTTTATTAGATTCGGTCTAAGTAGTCGTCATTTAAAATAAAAATAAATTACCTAGAACTTATATCACTTGTTCAGAGTGTCACACTTGGTCAGGAATTCTGATACTGACATGAATGGTCAGGCCACTGTACGGTACTATCCATCATAAATCTTAAAACGACGGGATCAAATATATATTACTCCTTAAATGACAAGACAATTATGTAGAAAATGCTAAATGACTTATCTTTAATCTTTATTAACATCATTGAATAGTACTCGTATCTGATACTCCATGTTAAGCAAGGTTAATGGACTGTTGGCATATTTGCAAGAAGAGTAACTTGTAAGTGTTCAATACTTTTATTCAAGTTGGAGTATCTTTTTTTGTTTCTGTTCGATAATTATTCCAAATAATACGGAGTACATTACAAAAGTTGTGATTGTGCCTTGCTAGGTTCCATTAAATATAGTACGAATTGAAGTAGATCATTTTAGCTTTTTATATTTGAAAATGATGCACAATTAATTAGGAATAATAGTTCATTTTTGAAAAGCATGCATCCAAAAAATTGACTTTTTATCATCAATCAAAAAGATAAATTCGAGTATTTTGCAAAATGTAAGTGGGGTAGTATTGACCCATTGTAGACTTAAGACAGATAACCCGTTTTAAGGATGACTTACTCATGTCCAATATATTGGATTTTTTTCATTTATTAAAGTGACGAATCTTTCTTTAACAAAACGACATACGATACTTATTACAGTTCCACCCTTAGCATGTGGATATTCATCCACCCGAAATATAAATGGTTGTGAACTTGTGATATGGATAGATATATTTTTTTAAGGGTTTTTCTACGTGTAAGTGTGTAACTCCGTATTTTTTGGAAATTCTACGTGGGCGGTTGACCTACTTTTGAAAAAAAAAATACGATAACGGTTCGCACTGGGTAAACCCTCGGGTATACGCATAACCTGCAAATCACGCACACCAGGGTAAACCGCCCGTGGACGACAACCGACAAACTCGAAGTCTAGAAGTCATAGTCTCAAGCCATACAACTCTCACAAATTCGTGCTTGCAGGGGATTGAACCTGAAACCCTTAGGCTGATGACAACAAGTTTTAACCACAACACCACTCTTCTAGTAGTTAGAAATATGACCCTCAAATTTTTTTGGTTTGTAAAGGGGTAAGTGGACATTTAAAAATAGTTTTTGTATATCTTTTTTTTAAAAAAAACATTCAAAATGGTTAATCGACCGACTAATTATTGAATTTGCATTTTTGTAGGGTGGAAATATCATGTATGAATACACAAATATAGTGTTGATATGGTGCATGTGATGAGAGATAAATAAAGGTGAAAATATTTCTTTAAGAAAAATGATGCTAACTCAAAAAAAATTGTAAAAGAAACATGGGATTAACTCAAGAAAAAATAATAAAAGAAATATGGACCTAACTCAAAAGGACGAAGAGAGTAATTTTTTTTAAAGGAGTCATTTTTAATTAGTATATTGTGTATTTGTATTATCTATGAAGTAGCTAAGGAAATAATTTTTAATTACTCTTTATTTAATAAAAGACAGGTATAATTGAAAACTATACCGTAATTAATTTGCAAGATAGATATCTTTGAGGATAGTATTGTTGTTGCTTGTTACGAGGTAACCCTAGACCACGGTACCACGAACGGTACACGCACAAGAAGTTTTCTTATTGTCCCACATGAGTGAAATGGTGATTTATTTTGATGTTTATATACACCCACTTACTATCCTGATCATTAGTGGTAATGGAATTATTTTATATGGGCATATGAGGTGGAGCTTTGGATCCTTCTGTTTAGGAGGCAGTTTTTGCTCCTTTTTACGACACAGAAACACTTCTCTCTTTCGCTCCTCTAAATTTATAGGTAAACGTTTATTGTAGTTTTGGCTCCTTTTTCTCTCCTCTAAATTTATAGATAAACGTTTATCATCGTTCCAAAGCTCCGACCCTCAAGTAGGTGAGGATTGGCGCTGCACCGTCAATCCTTGGAGATCAACAACCATAACTCATTTTAGGTTATACGAGTCTTATTTAGATGGTCATCAAAAAAATCTCACAACTTTCAAAAAATAACTTGAAACAAACGAATTTGAAGGTTATTATCAACGTTTTTCGAGCTGATTCAATCCCGAAAATAAATGTCTCCAAATTCGCACGTAACTACTCCATACAATGTAGAAATGTCTCGGTGAAACAGAAAGTACATTAGGTTTAAAATGACCTTATTTAAAAGATATTCGACTACGTACTTTTCGAGTAACGTCGGATAAGGGCAGAATCTTCGATATATATATATATATACTCGAAATGGTACTATTTTAGAGTTTTTTTAACAGTACAACCGTAAATCATATTACGTTATACATGTCGGTAATTACTCCATATATCGTTGAACTGAGATATTGGAGGCTGCCAGGGTTCGAACTCGTGACCTCTGGCTCTGATACCATGTTAACGAACCATCTCACCCAAAACCTTAAGACGATGGTTGAGGTCCGTTTATATTCTATTACGCAGAATTCGAAGATGTGAAATCAAAGGTAATTCAATTCAATCATATGGCAACACAAATCACTTGAAACAAGATGAAATTATGAAAAAGAGTGATAATCTGAGATTTGAACAAAAACAGAACCATAAACCCTAATTTTAATCTCAATCGAATCAATCAATCAAGCTGATTAACAATCTTAATCCCATAGAATTAGCTAGCAATACCAACAATCGACAAAGCGAGGAGGTGACAAGGTGGCCAGCGCGGCCAAAAGCGGTGTCGACACCGGCGGCCTTTTTCAGGTACCACGAGACGGCTGGTGACTTGACGGTGAATTCGAATGTGCTGTCCTTAAGCGGTGATCTTGACGGACATCGTAGTGTCGGGTTTGTACTTCTGAATTCGCGCGTTGAAATCCTTTTAGAACGCCATTAGATTCAGTCGAGCTTGACCTAGCGCCGGTCCGATGCCGCCGGCGGGGACGATGAGTTTGATGGTGGTTGCGACGGCTTTGCGGAGGGGCTTTTTTCCAACCATTTTTGTTTCTTGGGATGCTCAGAGTTTTTGGGTTTGGGTTATGCGCCCTTGAATGACCCATAAGTAAATTTGAAAGAATTAATAATAATTTGTGAACAAAAATTTTGTTAAAATGATGGAATAAGAAAAAAAAAAATTGAGATTGTTCTGTGCATATATAGTACAGAGTAATCAAGATTATTTAATGAAGTGAGCGACGAGCCATTATTTCACGCTTATTATGTGTACATGTACTTTGATGTACAAAAAACTGATCCTCAATGCCTTAGTCATCAAGTAGTGCATATTGTAACAATTTTTTTTTAATGTAATGTACAAAAAAACTGATCCTCGATGCCTTAGTCATCAAGTAGTGCATATATTTGTAACAATTTTTTTTTAATGTAATATGTCGTAGAGATAGACTTTTCATTTCTTGATCCAAACTTATAAAACACAAGAGCGAGGCCATAATTTTTTAAAGAAAATATCATAAAAATATTTGAATAGTAAATCAATTACCCTTGTCCAAATTATCACAATTTTTTATGAAATTAGTTTTCCTTTTTTTTGTGTCACTAATGCGTAAAAATGAAATATATTGATGGAATAAATACGTTTGGTACACTTTGAATTTGAACGGAAGAATAATTATTTATTAATAGAGTAAAATTAACGAATACTTGTCGATTCAATTACTTGACGATTGACATAGTCTCATTATTAATTTCATTAAATTATTGAGATACCACTTTTTCTGTATCACTTTATTGTTATTCGTATCACTTTTATTATTAGATATTCCTCAAAATGATCCTTTCATATTGTACTTAGAGCAATAGCAATGGGAGGATTATAAGGAGTTTCATATCTATATGGAACTCATCAACCATTGTCATACAATACAAGGAGCTCCTTATATGAAACCAGTTTCTAAAGTAAGAAACCGGTTTCATGTAGTAAAAAGAGAGGAAAAGAGGGGACCACATTGAATATAAGGAACTTTTACCATTGATTAGGATCAAGAAATTTCATATAGAGTAATATGTGTTGATGTGTCAATGAAAAAGTTCACTATGAAACTTTCACCATTGCTATTGCCCTTAGGATTATAACAAGCATAATCATTTTATCGTAAATTGTGACCAATTTTATTAGTATATCTTTTATATTAAACATATTTACGAAGATTTTATTATTTTTGTACCATTGTTACGTCAATTTGTAGTCAATCTCTCAAGAAATTTGAGGAAAGACCATCTTTCACTATAACCAACCTATCAACGAATCACTAATTTACTTTTTGTCATCTAGAGGAGTACAGGGAAGTTTTTCTCGGGGCACACGAGTATCGAATCTTAATCACTGTACTTCAGAATCTTTGGTAACAACATTGAACCGTTTTAAGCATGGATAACCAAAGGTAATCTGACTCAATACACAACTAACAGCCCAATCAATACAGCTTTCGATACCTCATGGGCTCGTGACTACACAAGCAGAAGTATTAACCACCGCTCCCACAATTTGTCTCTTGAGTTCGCTCCCGGCCACTCTCTAGATATGGTTCACCCGCTTCACCCATAGGCGGTCAGTTTTCCTAGCCAGTCACCGCACCAGTTTACCAATATTGCCTCATAGTCATAGAGGTTCATCGTCATAGATAGTCAATGCTATGAAGTTATGAAACAACAGCTGAGAAACCCGACAACTCTCACTGTACAAAAACAGAACCAAATATGACTATATGAGAATCGAATTCTCGACCATTGTCTGATGATTATACACAAGCTCTCCCTAACACCAAGTTTGATGTAAACTCACCACTAGCAGCACAAGCAACAAGTGTACAAAGCTACTAATTCATCGGATAATTGATACTTTAGTTTGTCGGGGAAGCGATTCAGACATTCTTGATGAAATGTTAGCAAAAAAACACGAAATTGGTGACAGAATTGAATTTTATATGTACACTGAAAAATGCAACCAAAGTTTATACCTTGAATCTAGACCTGTCGAATGAATCGGGCGGTCGGGTTTCGAGTTCGATCATTTCGGTTTCGGGTAAAATACGGGTCGGATGTATTTCGAGTTTGAAAAATACGGGTTTTATACGGATTTCGGGTCAAATACGGATTATTAACGCACCTTGAAAACATTAATTTTCTTTTATTTTTTTATCATACATACAATTTTATTTTTATTTTTTCTTAATCATTAGTGAGAATAAACATGTTTTATTAAATATATCTTTTAATATACATTGATATTTTATTTTCTATAGGAAGTACGGATATATATGACGAACTTTGACTCAATTTATTACTCCGTAATTTTTTTTACTCAATATAATTATTACGTGGTAAAAAATGATTTTAAAGATATATATAAATATTATTTCTTAAAATTTTGAAAACAAAAAAATATTTCTTAGTTTTTTTTGAGAAACTTCAGTGTATAATAGTAATATTTTTTTAATTTATCTATTTTCGGACGGGCGGGTTTTGACCCAAATATTTGGGTTATTATCGGATCGGGTGACTTTCGGGTTTTGGTTATTTTCGGGCGGATTTTTTCGTATTTTTTTCGGACGGTTTCGGGTCGCGTCAGTTTTTGACAGGTATGACGATAAGCAAATGACTAAATGAACGATTAAACAGAAACGATTGTCATCAATTGATTAGAGTGAACTTAAAATCAGGAGCAGTGCAGAATTCGAAGATGTGAAATCAATTGGCAAAGCTAATACGATTCGATGTAATTCAATTCAATTCAATTCAATTGATGGCAGTACAAATCACTTGAAATTAAATAAAGATAAATTATGAAAAAAGTGATAACCTGAGATTCAAACAAAAACAGAATCATAAACCCTAATTTTAATCTCAATCAAATCAATCAATCAAGCTGATTAACAATCTTAATCCCCATAGAATTAGCAGTACCAACAATCGACTTACAAATACTATCAATCGACAGATGCGCAGAACCAGGATCCTGCTGCTTAACCTTCGCAATCTCATAAACATGTTTGACGGAAAGCGGGGAGGCGACAAGGTGGCCGGCGCGGCCAGAAGCGATGTCAACACCGGCGGCCTTTTTCAGGTACCAGGAGACCACCGGCAACTTGACGGTGAATTCGAAGGTGCTGTCCTTGTAAGCGGTGATCTTGACGGCCATCGGAGTGTCGGGTTTGTAGAGTTCGCGCATTGAAATCCTTGCAGAACGCCATTAGATTCAGTCGAGCTTGACCTAGTGCCGGCCCTACCGGTGGCGCCGGCTTTGCTGTGCCGGCGGGGACGGTGAATTTGATTTCGGGCTTGGCTTATGACATATGCGCCCCTTGAATGACTATAAGTAGATTTAGCAAACAGCCGAATCAAGTTAGGTTTGGGTCGAGTCCAGTTTGGATCAGGTCATTTTCAAGTCAAAAAAATTGGGTCAATCTCGGGTTGAATTAGATCATTTTTATTTCAGATCCTTTTCGAGTTTATTATTTTCAAGATATCTACTCGTTTGATATAATAATATTTGGGTCAGTTTAGATTAGGGCGGGTAATTCAGGTCGGGTCAATCTCGAGTTGGATTAGATCATTTTTATTTCAAATCGTTTTCGGGTTTATTATTTTCAAGATATCTACTCGTTTAATATAATAATACTTGGGTCAGTTTAGATTAGGGCGGGTAATTCAAGTCGGATCAAACTCAAGTCTTCAGTTTAATGTCGATTTCGTTAGATCGAGTCAGTTCAGATTAGAGCGGGTAATTCGGGTAACGGGTCAAACTCGAGTCTTCAGTTTGACATCAATCTCGTTAGATTGGGTCAGTTTCGGCAGGGGATTGTTTAATAAGCTACTCTCCTATCCCGGATCGGTTTAAAAGTTCATATATTCTGGTTAATATACTCAACTAATAGAATAACATACGGAGTACGAGTATATTTTTTGTTTTACCTATCAAAATTACGATAAATATAAACCGTCTTAAATTATAATTTGGATAATTTTTGAGGGAGTTTCTTTCCATCCACCGTTTTTATTTAAAAATTAAGATACTTTGACATCCTCCCTCTTTCATCCCATATAAGCACTAACAAACACAAATATGTGTAAATATTGGATTGGATTTGATTGCAATTATAGGTATACGTTGTAAGTACCGTTTGGCGTTCTATTAATGAATTATTCTTCTAGCTCAAAAAAAAAACACAAACATGTGTACCTGCTAATTCCAACAACAAAATCAATTATGATATGAGGCTAGGACTTCATCTCAACCAAGCTTGTCCATTTCGGCCTTGCGTAGAGCGTAAACATTAGCCTATAAAATAAATAAATAAAATTATACGGAGTATACATTATTACTCACTTCATCTCAAAGAGATGTTCTCATTCAAATATTATTTTCCTCGCATCGGAATAAAAGTAGGAACATCATATATTGGATGGAAAGACTATAATATAAAAATATAAACGGTTTTTCTGATGTGTGCCCATTGGACACACGCCGCACACGTTAATAAGCTATTTATGGTAGAATCACATTGATATTGTAGGGTAATTATGGCTTATTAACATGTGAACACTGAACACAAGTTAGAAAAATAGAACTATAAAATGCTACTCATAATAGAATAATTATGAGTAATGATTTATTTCAATGATGATGTTTTATTCCATGAGGGTTTTACTAGAATAGATCCCATTCAATTGCATGGTTTTTTAGTTAATGGTACTTCCGCTAGAATAGATCCCATGAAGATGAGGGATAAAGGAAAAAGTGTGATCGGCCAAGAGGAGAGTTTTGTGTGGGATGCGGGAGAGCGTGGCAAGACATCATCAACCGATGAAGCGGTGTTGGTGGGACGTATCTGGACGCTCAAGGCCATAAACGCGAAGGCTGCCATTGAGTCCATGATCCGTCTATGGAATACCAAAGGTAACGTCTCTGGCAACCTCATTGACGTTAAGAATAAGATCTTTGTCTTTCGTTTCGCTGATGTGCGGGACAAGGACAGGGTTATTGAGGGCCAACCTTGGCACTTTGACAAGTTTGTTTGGTGCTTTAGTGACCCTATAGCGGATGGTAAGTTATCGGAAACCCCTTTGTTCCATGTGCCATTATGGGCTAGAGTTTATGATCTCCCTCTCCAAGGGAGAGCGAACAAAGATAATTTACGTAAACTGGGTGACATGCTGGGAGGCTTTGTGGGTGATGATATTGCTCCTTTGCCGGAGCTTGAAGGTGCTGTTAGAGTTCGGGTGTTACATGATGTGCGACTGCCTTTGAAAAAGCAGGTGACGATTGAGTTACGTGGGGGGAAAAATACTGATTTCGAGGTTAAGTACGAACGCCTTCCAATCTTTTGCTATGGATGTGGAGTTCTGGGACATGGGGAAAAGGATTGCGAGGAAGGCCCCTTCGAGGATGGGGAGTTAAGCTATGGGGAATTCCTACGTGCCTCACCGAGGAAAGCCTTCAAGACAGTAGCAAATTCGGGTCAGACTCGACCAAAGGTGTTGTTGGGGGTCCTTAACGACGCTGAATCTAAACTTCGACAGGAGGAGACTGTAGCCACTCTGATTGCCAAGCTTCAGGATATTGCTGTCCGTACAAAATCAAGGCAGGTAGGAGAGCTTGGGGCGTTGCGTAAACTGGAGAAGGGGGGGTCGATGGTGAGGGATGAGGGGGGACTGGTGGGTGTAGGGGGAGTAAGGAGATGGGACTGATAGATGAGAGTCCACAAGTACACTGTCTAGAGGTCGGAACATTGAAGGAGGGGATACGGGATGGGCCGACGCAGGAGGAAGATAATCATTTCTATATGGAGGTTGAGGGGAGCGCTAAGCCATCTTCCAAAGGGGGAGGAAAATGGAGGAGGATGGAGAGAGGCCAAACCCATTTACAGGAGGGAGGGCTGCTAGCTATCGGAAGTGTGAAACGAGGTAGGGAGGAGATTGGGGAGGAGTTAAATGATAATGAGAAGAAACTAAAAACGTTGATGGGTGTTCCTTCACCTGAGGCGGAGACTGACATGGCTCAGTCCCGCCCGGCATTATGAAAATTTTGAGCCTTAACTGCAGGGGTCTGGGCAACCCGGCTGCGGTAGGCGGACTGAAAAATCTTGTCCGGAGGGAGGATCCGTTTTTTATTTTCTTGTGTGAGACTAAGCTTAGTGGTGTAGAGTGGCGGAAAAAGAGAAGGGCCTTTGAGGGGTATGATGGTATGGAGGTTGATAGCATGGGGAGGTCTGGAGGGTTAGCGTGTTTGTGGAAGGAGGGGGCTGATGTGACTTTCAGCTCGTGCTCTATCCATTACATGGACTTTGTGATTGTGACTGGTGGTATAAAGTGGAGACTCACTGGATTCTATGGCTGGCCTGCCATACAGGACCGTCACTTATCTTGGGAGTTGCTTCGAACCTTGTCGAGAGATGGGGAGCTGCCTTGGTTGTGTATCGGGGATTTCAATGAAGTCATGTACTCGACGGAGATGAAGGGGGGGACGAGAGCGGAATGGCAGATGCGAAATTTCCGTGAGGCGTTGGAGGACTGTGAGTTACGAGATTTAGTGTATGAAGGCTATGGGTTTACGTTTGATAATGGGCAAGTGGGGGAGGACAATAGACAGAGTCGCATTGATAGGGCGATGGTTACTGAGAGTTGGGTGAACGCATTCCCTTTTGCCAAGCTTCACCATCTACCTGTTGAGTGGTCGGACCATGTCCCACTCCGGGTTATGTTGGATGCCAGGGAGGGTGAGGTGGTGTTTCCGCAACGCAAATTCCGGTTCGAGCAGATTTGGGTTGGGGAGGAGGGGTGTGAGGAGGCTATTAGACAAGCATGGGACCCGGGGGATGATGATATCATATCCTGCTTGCACAACTGTGCGAAAAACCTGATGGAATGGAAAGGGATTAATATTGGTAAGATTGTCCGGCTCCTGAGGAATCAAAGACGCCAGCTTGCTCGACTCAATGAAGAAGAGCGCACGGCTAGGAATGGAGAGGAGAGGAAGAGACTCATGTCGTCCATTGCGAGTCTGATCAAACAAGAAGAGATGTTTCGGAGGCAACGGTCTCGACTTCTGTGGCTGAAGGAGGGGGATAGAAATACGGCGTATTTCCATAGGAAAGCGCGCCAACGGAAACAAAAAAATCATATCTCGAGGGTGGAAGATGAGGAGGGGCGTATTTGGGAGGGAGTGGAGGGGGTGAAGGGGGCTGCGGTTAGCTATTTTGGAAACCTGTTTCGTAGTTCTAACCCGTCAAACCTTGACAATGTGATGGAAGGGGTGGCGGGCAGAGTGTCCAACGAGATGAATGAGGGGCTTCGACGTGTATACACGGGGGACGAAATAATGGAGGCATTAAACCAAATGCATCCGCTTAAGGCCCCGGGACCGGATGGGATGAATGCGCTGTTTTACCAAACTTATTGGCATATTGTGGGGGAGTCGGTCATCAAGGCATGCTTGCGAGTTCTGAATGGGGGATGTTTTCCGGTTGGTATTAATCGGACAAATATCGTTTTGATACCTAAGAAGAAGAATCCGCAGGCTATGGCTGATTTTAGACCTATCAGTCTATGTAATGTGTTGTATAAGCTTATTTCTAAGGTCTTGGCTAATCGACTCAAGGTGTTTCTGAATGATATTGTATCTGAGAACCAGAGCGCTTTTACCCCGGGGAGACTGATCACAGATAATATTTTGGTTGCTTTCGAGTTGTTCCACTTTATGAAAAGCTCGAGGGGGGCTGGGGGTCATATGGCTTTGAAGCTCGATATGGCCAAAGCTTATGATCGGGTCGAGTGGAGGTTCTTACGGACGGTCCTGGAACAGATGGGATTCGATGGGGGATGGGTCGAGATTGTGATGAGCTGTGTAACCTCTGTCCAGTTCTCTGTCCTAGTTAATGGGTCCAGTTCGGAGGTTTTCACGCCTAGTCGGGGAATACGTCAGGGGGATCCCCTATCGCCGTACCTCTTCATTTTATGCGCGGAGGTTTTCTCGAGTCTAATTAGACGGGCTGCGGAAAGGGATAGTATTAGAGGGATTCGGGTGGCGCCGGTTGCCCCTATGATCACACACCTCTTTTTTGCTGATGATAGTATTGTCTTTGTTCGGGCTCGTAAGGAGGAGGCGCAAGTTATTAAGCAGATTATTAGCCAATATGAGATGGTTTCAGGGCAACAAGTTAGCTACCAAAAAACTACAGTCTCATTCAGTAGAGGTACGAGTTTGCAGCGGAGAAGAGATGTGGAGGGAGTGTTTGGAGCGCGAGTTGTAGCGGAGCAGGGCGTTTACTTAGGGCTACCCACTGTTGTGGGCCAATCGAGAGGGGGAGTGACGAGAGGGATACAGGATAGAATTGCCAAGAAGCTCCAGGGGTGGCGTGGAGGGTTCCTGAGTAAAGCGGGGAAAGTGGTATTGATAAAGGCTATAGCTCAGGCTATCCCAAACTATGCTATGAGTGTATTTCGGCTGCCTCGAAATTTTTGTGATGAGCTTAGGCGGATGATATCGCAATTTTGGTGGGGTGCGGAGAAAGGCAAACGAAAGATTCCTTGGGTGGCTTGGGACGAAATGTGCAAGTCGAAAGGGCGTGGTGGACTGGGCTTTCGGGACTTCGAGGCATTTAATCGCGCCTTACTTGGCAAACAGGCGTGGCAACTTATGACAAACGATACATGTTTGATGGCGAGAGTGCTCAAGAGTAAGTATTTCAGAGACAGAGGATTTTTGGAGGCTGAAATTGGTCCTAATCCGAGCTTCTCATGGAGAAGTATCTGGAGCGTCAAGGATGTGGTTCAACTTGGAGCGCGTCGAAGGATAGGGGATGGTTGGAGCACTAATGTGTGGTTGGATCCTTGGATCCCGAATACCCAATCCCGGCGTATACTCACAAGTCGAGAGAACCAGGAGAGTGACCTTAAAGTGGCGCAACTTATGACAGTAGACGGGAGTAGCTGGGATATGGACAAGTTGGAAACTCTGTTCCTGCCTATTGATGTTGAGCGTATTTGCGGGATCAGGATTTGTGACTCGAAACCGATTGATTCTTGGACATGGGATCATGATAAATGGGGACAGTATACAGTTCGGTCCGCCTACCATTTGATTCATGACGCTTGCGTTCTTGCTGGCCCCTCGAACCTTGGCAGAGATGGGTGGTTGTGGAAGACAATTTGGAAGTGCCCAATCTTGCCCCGTTTCAAACTGTTCGCCTGGCAACTTGGCCACAATTCGATTGCCACGAACTACAATGTAGCTAAACGGATGTCATCTGCCTGTGAGGAGTGTTTTCTGTGTGGGAGTCCTCGGGAGTGTTGTTTACATGTCGTGAGAGACTGCTGGAGAGCGAAGGAGGTCTGGGAGGAACTGGGTTTGGAGGAAATTGTGGACAATAATATTACGAGCATCATGGATTGGATGGAGCATGTGCTGGGTTTGCTCCGTGAAGATGAGAGGACTTTATTCCTTCTGACTTGCTGGGCTCTTTGGGAACGTCGGAACGGATGGGTCTTCGAGAAGAGACGGAGAGAAAGGGCAGATGTGGTACGACGTGTGGAGGATCTGAGATGGGAGATGTTAGCTGCTGAAGGGGATGTGGGGACGGACCGGGAGGGTGGCAAGAGGGTTATACAGGGGGCAGGTCGAAGGAGGGCGGACAGTGGCGGACAGTGGCGGACAATGGGTAGGGAAGCTGGAGTGGAGAGGGTGCAACGGTGGACCAGACCTGCGGTGGATTTTGTGAAGGTTAACGTGGATGGAGGTATGAGTAATGGTGTGGGGAGCGGAATTGGGGTTGTGTGCAGGAATGGATATGGACAGGTTACCTGGGCTATGTCTATTCAGCGCATAGGGAGCCGGGACAGCAAGATGGTGGAGGCGGAAGCGGTCTTGGAAGGACTAAAGGAAGCGATGTCTCAGAATGTGCAGAAGGTGATTATAGAAAGCGATAATATGAGCGTTGTGCAGGAGCTAAACAATGGTGGAAAGGGTGCTGCCGACATCCACTTGGTTTATGATGATATTTTGACCCTTTGCAACGTGTTTGAGTATGTTACTTTTAGGTTTGTCCATCGCGAGGCTAACTCGGTTGCTCACCTACTAGCTCACTATGAGATGGATAGGGTCGGAATTAAGCGTTGGTCCTGTAATCTTCCTGAGATGGTCGGACTGGCTGTTAGTCGTGATTTAGTTGATTCGGTCTGAGCCCGTGTTCGGGTCTCAAGTTCAAAAAAAAAAAAAAAAAAAAAAGAATAGATCCCATGAAGTATAATATTAATAATCAATAATTATAATTAAAATATTAATAATTTATTATAACTTTGTGTTTAACATGAAAATATGTTACTCCCTTCGGTTTTTTTAATGTTTGCTCCCTTTTAATATAATATTTCACTCATATATTCATCAAATTGAGCAAACATTAAAAATCGGAGGTAATATTACTTATTAGTATTAGTATAAAATGAAGAGGTTTTTTTTTGTGAGAAAAATGAAGAGTCTTAAAAAGGGGCAAAATGATTTACTCTTTTAGTTAATATATTTAATTATTTACTTTTTTAATTAAACTAAGTCAAATAATATTTATTTTATTTTTTTTCAATTTTTGTGATTTATCATAAAAACAAATTTGTATATGCTGAAAAGTTTATAAATTAAATACGGAGTATGAATTAATTGTTGATTTATTCTCTTAATTATTATTTCTATTGAAAGTTTAGAGAGAAAATTTTCAATGTGAGGATGACACATAAGCTAGTGTTATCCTTTTAGTAAAGAGAATTCATGAATAGATTAAAAAATATAGAAAAAAAAATTACATTATAACTAATATAATTAAATAATTGATTAATAGAGAATTATAACTAATTAAACTAAGTGAAATAATATTTAAATAAAAGTTGCACGATCTTTTTAATGTTTTTTTATCAATATTTATTATTTTATCGTAAAAATTAATTTATACAATTATAATTTTATAAATATAAGTTTATTATTAATTGTTTTTTTAATCAACTATTGTTTCCATATTTGAAGATTAAAGTTTTTGGAGGGAAAATAATTGATGAGAGCATGACACCTCATCACTTTTGTAGTAGTTCCTATCCTTTTAGTTAATAGGGGATTAGGGTGATTTACCTGCGAATGGGTGAATCGAGTTGTGGTTGAGGTCCAATATGTGCGGGTCAGGACAGTTATTCGCTTTTGGGATGTACTTTTTTGGGAAAAACGGGTTGTATATGTTGTAATAAATTTTTAGGCTAGACCCAATTAATTGGGTTGGTTTATCTCTATTCATGTAGATCCAAGTGATACTTGACATGTCACAAAATTATACCAGTCCATTTTATTTATTTGTTCGACTTTTATAGGAGTATTATTTTTGAAGGGGGAGTAATAGAAGAGAAGTGGGATACCGACCCTATTTGGATGGGTGTTGGGGTTATAACTCATAAGTAGGAGGTGCACTCCAAGCCACCATCATAGCCCTTTCGGTTCCTCTGATGTTCACCCCGCTATACTACACCGCCGCTACAGATCCTTCTGATACAAACCAAATTTATTACGGTTGTATTATAAGTTATTTCTATTTTATGTATATTTCTTAGTTTATTTAAGTTTAAAAAATAAATACGGTAACCTTCTACTTTTCTGGTAGTTAGGACTTAGGAATATGATCCTCAAATTTTTTGGTTTGTAAAGGGGTAAATTGACATTTAAAAATAGTTGTGACTTCACTTGTGCATGCACCTCTAATTCCCTAAATAGGGGTGAGAAAAAACATGTATTTTTTATTATTGAAAATATAAATTTTTAAAATCGGATACTCGATCTGATTTACAAAATCATATCAGATATCCAGTTTTACTCTATCCCTGATGTTAAAGGCAAAGCCTTGCTCACAAGTTGGAGTACTATAACAATTCACTCGAACACTATATAAATCCAGACCATCTAATTGATACAAACAACTCAAATCAAACATATTACTCGTAGGAGCATAATTTAAGCATGTAAATGCCAAATTATTTATCCATAAATCAATAATTCTCGTATTAAATACATACGGATTATATATTATTTATATCGAATCAGCTCAGCCCCAAGTGTCGAAATTAATATTAGCGACGAGATTAGCCGTGTCTGGGTCGTCGTGGTGAACGATGGATGCATAGATGGTAGAAGACGCTTTTTCCAACCCTTGTAGGACTTCTTCCCATGGCTTACTGTCGAGGATGGATTTTAGGGCACCGTATGTATATACCTGAAAAATAAACAATGTGTTAATACGTAAGTCTCTAATATTTTTTTTTGAGTTCGAAAAAAATATAGGTAAACTCAAATGTGTACAACAGTACTCATAAGTAGACAAGTCGTACCCTATTTGGGGCATTTGGGGGGTTATAATAAGAAGGTGCTTCCCAAGCGACGATCATTGCAAATTCTTTCCCATTATTAGCGACCCCACTATACTGAACCGCTGCCATGGACCCATACGAGCCCGGGAGATGGGTAAACTTAACCCCGCCATGACCGGAAACAATAGCCGGAAATGCATTATTGAATGGTTTTCCGGTCCAATTGTGGGACCGGTTCAGCTTTAAACTGGTAGACCCAGTGTTATTCACAGTTACGATTGTTTGCTTTTGTATGATGTGGTGCATTGAGGCCATTCCTGTATTTGCAAATATCAATCAATGTTAGTATAAATAAATGACTATATTAGCAAATAGCGACGGTTATACCAGATCACCGTACCCCTTGTACAACGAGAATATTGAAATTAAAAAAAAATACGGGTTTTCATTGGTTAAAGATACGATAATGTGATACACCTGATGTACCTTAGAATCTTTACATAGAAATGTCACTAAAACATAAAATTCTTATGTTTCTTACCTATAGGAATCTTGATTTTCTATTTTGTTTAAAACTTTGGATTTGTTTCCAATTATTGTATGAATTATACATTGTATTTATAGACCACCCTTGTGAATTTTATTTATTAGCAAACTATTGGAATATTTGAAAGTAGGGTCATTTTCAATTTATTTATTTATTTATTTTTTTTTCGCTTTATTAGTTAATTAAGTTTATTCCATAATATCTTTAATTTGCTTCTGTTCTAGGATTCCTCCTAATAGAAAAAATATATGCTGTATTTATTCGTTAATATCTTTGATTTTGAGTGCTTATTACTTTAATTAATTAAATAGTAGATCTACTTATGAGAGATCAATTATCATGATATATACCGTCTCAGAAAATTAAAGATTTTGTGTACTTTAAACAGGTGAAAAGACTAAAAGACTAATTCTTTGTTTTCTTTCGTGAGCATCTTAATTTTAACGGTAAAAAGTTGAATCAGATTCTTAGTTTATGTATTTGAAATACTATTTTTCTGACATAATATTATTTTATTTTATGAGTATACATAGATGGCGCCTGAAATCAAACATATTATCGTTATTAGTTTTTTATTATTAGTGTGCACGAATACTTTTTTCTATGACGTACTCCGTATTTATTTAGAGAAGTAATCCAAGAATAAATCGGTGAGGGGTTTGACACAAAGCGAACCGTATCACAGAATCTGAATGGCGGATGTCGACCGAGATATGGGCCTAAAGAAATGGATACAATACTTGGTAGTCCAACATATCATTTGCTTACGTTCGGATATCGGGTTGTGCATGTATTTAATGGGCCACGACAAGTCTTTTGGGTTGGCTGCCTTGAAGAAATTACTTTCGGTATCAGCCTGTATTTTCGGCCCAATATTTACTTCGTAATATTTTACTCGTATTTAGTTCAGCTTCGTTCATAATTTTGGAAAATACGTTTTTGGTCGTGACATACTTATGTACTTCGTAATTGAAGTATTACAAAATGTTGATAATTCTTTAGCCAAAATTTGAATCGATCAAGATATTAGTATCAAATGAATATTAGCGTGAAGACGATTTGTCGAATAATCACTAATTAGGCGATTAATTCAAACATCCGCCCATCAACGCAGCTAAAAATTGATGTAAATATAGGCAATGTATATAGTTGCTTCAGCCGATCGGCCCTATGCAAAATTAGAACTCAGCTTCCTTCTGTTTGTAAAAGATTATTAAACTTTGTTTGATTTTTATCACGGTACTCGACTACTCGTATAATATACCGTACTAATTTTCAATGTAAAAATCGATAATAATTAACAATAGGAAAACTCTATATACATATATTCTTAATATACTATATGCATAATAATTTCATATAACAAAACAACGATAAAATTTAAAAAACCGAAGGAATTAAGTGAAGAGGAAACTATCTCACTGTTTCGGATAAATATTGTTATAATGCAAAAGTTAACGTATTTGAACAACCAAGTCGCTTTGGCCGAGTGGTTAAGGCGTGTGCCTGCTAAGTACATGGGGTTTCCCCGCGAGAGTTCGAATCTCTCAGGCGACGTTTTTTTGCTCATTTTCGTCTTTTTCCCTTATTTGTCCTGCAAACTAACCTTAAATCCTTTTTGTTTCTGAAATCTAACCTTAAATATTTTGGAAGACCGTCTAGCAATAATTATACGAATATTTAATTTGACAATTAATATGATTATTGTAAAACCGTCTTTCACCGTAAATCTTTTGGGAGATCATCTCTAGTAATTACTCCATATATTATAACATTTTTTCCTATGATGACGGTAAGACAATTTTTTGCTAATAATAACAAGACCGCTTGTTTTATTATATTACGTCTATTTAACCTATTTTGATCTTAAGATAAATCAGTCGGTCTCTCTTGCGATGGATATACCCATCGCAAGCTTAAAACGAGTCAAGTAATTGTCATTTGACTATTTGAGGAGATAAAGACAAATGTTTACCTAGGTCCCACCAATCTTATTTTTGTCTTATTCCACTTATTTGGTACATACTTGACCCGTTATATGTTTGTGACGGATATCTCCGTTACAAACAAGAATTTGTGAAGATAAATATGGTTGTCTAGTTGTATACTTTGTACTCCGGACACTATTTTTTTGTCCCCATTACCTTAATATTTGTGGAAGTATTTTTGTATTTAAACGAAAAAAAAACCTATAAAGAAATTTAAAAAAAAAACTCACAAAAATACCAAATTATTAAAAAAAGCATGGATCAACGACAAAGCATCTTGTTTGAGATGGAGGCAAAGTAAGAGAAATGAGTCATTGAAAAACGATAGTTTACTGAAAGGGGGAGTCACTAGGAAGTAGCAAGTGGAGCACCAAATGACCCGGATTTGGCATTTGTACTTTGGAGCCTCTCCATCGTCTTTATATTTCTGCATTCTTATTGTATTCTAGTCTTACAATTAGAATATCATTACTCCATTCTCCAACAGATCATAACTAATTTTAGAGCCTTTGATTTGATAACACACTATATCTCTATATGTTCAAGCTAAGGTTTGATTCTCTTTATTTATTACGGAGTATAATGCAATTACGTACGTACTTTGTTGAGAAAAAAAAACAAAAAAATCGACTGTGATAGGTTGAGTTCTCTCACAATTTCGTCGGTTGAAATTCTTCCTTGCTCGATTTGTTTGGATTATTAGGTTGTGATGTCTTTAATGATCTTAAATTACAATTACATCGTTATCATGTTTTAGGTCATGTTCCATATATATTGGCTAGAAAATAATAGATTCAAGTTTTAAAAAATAGATAAAATATGAGTGTGTAATAAATGAAAGATTTATTGATTTATCGATTGATCGATGACAATCTATACTATTTTTCGGTATCATGCTAGAGTTTATATTAGCAATGTACTTCGTATTTAAATAATGGTTATTTCATGACAATAATACCAACTATAGGAGGACTTCCTAAAATAATCTCAGCTATACGTAATCTCGTTTTAATATGAGTTATGTCTTCATTAATCCCTCATTGATATAGGTGACCGGTTGAACCTTCCTCTTCAGTTTCGGCTATTGGTTAAATTTTTTTGAATCTTTCCAAAATTCAACTTCCATTTTTTTTTCCGATTAGTATTATAGAAGCCATGAAAAAAAATGTTTTAATTTTCTTGTTGTTTTGGCTTTCATGAACGACGACAGAACACTCAAGGACCCTAGAAAGTCACAACCGGCCGGTCACCATTACCGGTAATAGTAGGTCATAATTTTGTTCATAGCGAAACGAGATTACGTATAGTTGAGATTATTCTAAGAAACCCCCTTATAGTTACTATTATTGTCATGAAATAACTCTTTAAATAACATATTCACCATTATACAGTTTCACTAATATTTCATTTATCAGTTACGGAGTATTTACCAGACATTATTTCTAAATATGCTAATAATATAAAATACGATAATCAACCTCCGAAGTATTATCAAAATGCGTTAATCGATCTGTAATTCTACAGTATTCCGTATTATTTAAATCCACTTTCATCCTTGTAATATTTTAACGGGTACAAGGGATATCTAAATTAAGGTATGTACAAGGTGCATAAATTTGAAAAAAATTATTGGCATCATTCAACATTTGTTTCTACTTTTGGCAGTGGATCGGTAATTCGGTATCTTTCTGGTGCAAGGAGCCAAGGACCTATATGTGCATTCCGAGCATCTTCCCCCTAATTCAATACAATTATTTCAATCCATTACACACCAATTTATTACGTCTCCCTTGTAACGGATACATTTACAAGTTACAATATTGTTGGATAGGGAGTAGAAATTATTTGTTCTTATTTAGTATAGGTTGATGTAATATAGGTTGTCGTAGAGTAGATCGTTTTAGTCTAATTGCCCTAATCGTTTAGGGAATAGTAAGTCGTGGAGCCGATATGCTACTCGAGTTGTGCCCTGGTTGGTTAGGTTGAACCCTTTCTCACTACGTATGCACCTAGTTTTGCCGAGATCCGACCATTAATACATGTTTACATACAGCCGGTTGTGACATGGCGATACGTTGATTAATGTAGGTGACTACTTTGTAGAGGATTTCTTCTGAGGATAGTATTGTTGTTGCTTGTTACGAGGTAACCCTAAATCACGGTACGACGAACGATATTTGCACAAGAAGTTTAACAATCGTCAATCATTTTATGTTATATGAGTCTTATTTAATCGTCTAGCAAAATATCTCACATTTTCAAAAAAACACTTGAAATGGACAAATTTGAAGGTTTATCCATGTTTGTTGGGCTGATTTGGTCCCGAAATAATTAAATGTCTCCAAATCACACTGTAACTACTCCATACCATATAGAAATGTCTCGGTGAAATAGATGGTACATTATGTTCAAAATACACACATTTAAAAGACACTCGAAGCTGAACTATTTTAGAGTTTTTTAAACAACCGTCACTCATTTTATGTTATACGGGTTCTGTTTAGATGTTCAACAAAAAATCTCACAATTTTCGAAAAATTACTTTAAACGGACGAATTTTAAGGTTATTATCAACGTTTTTCAGGCTGATTTGATCTCGAAATTAAATGTCTCCAAATTCGCACGTAACTACTTCATACAATGTAGAAATTTCTCGGTGAAACAGAAATTACCTTATGTTTAAAATAAACTTATTTAAAAGATATTCAACTATACGTATATCTTTCGAGTAACGTTGTATAAGGGCGGAATCTTCGATATATATACTCGAAACAATGCTATTTTAGAGTTTTTTTTAACAACCGTAAATCATTTTATGTTATACATGTCATATTTAGATGTCAAGCACCATATCTCATATTTTTCGAAAAATCACCTAAACGGCTGAATTTTAAGGTTATTATCCACGTTTTTCGTGTTGATTTGTTCCCGGACTTAAATGTCTCAAAATTCACACGGTAATTACTCAATATATTGTTCAAGTAACAGAAGGTACATATTGTTTCAAATAATCACTTTTAAAAGACATTCGACTATTTTTTAGGTAACGTCGTAATCTTTGATGTATACTCAAAATTGGACTAATCAAGAGAAAGAGATGATAAATAAGTGTGCCTAAAAATGTAGGATTGGTAGTTCAATTGATTATGAGTCTTGAATATCAACCATTTTTACACATTTTATGTGGACAACACAGAGCTAAACTCGTTGCTAGTTTGCTACCATTAAATCAAAGAATTGACAACCCATTTACATATTTCTTTATTTTCCAACAAAAAAATCATCATACAATCATAATTTGCACCATGACAAATTCTTATTCATGATGAACTGATGATACTATCTGTCGTAAATTCTATTATGAACGGGTCAAATACATATCAAATTACATGGTAAATTACCTAATAAATGACAAATATTTTATCTTTATTAATATTATATATTAATATAATTAATCCGTTTTAAGATTTAAAATCGGATATCTGCCTTAAGCGAGAGTAGTTGTTTCACTATAAGTATAAGTATTGAGCAGCCTCTTGTGACTCATGGACAGCTACTTAAAATCATAATAACGAAGAGACTTTTAGATGACAAATAGACAAAGGCATGTAAATCATGCACCACAATATCCATTGTCCTTAAATAACATATTTTTTTGCCACGATAACGTCACATACAAAAGTGTATACATACTTTGTGTTTATGGTTGGTGTTTATATTTGATATAATGGATATCTTAGTATCGTTATGATTAGGAGGATAATACTAAGGAGTATGATGTGTTGATTATAAATTTAATGTAAACTTATAATTGATCTTAAGTTGATTGGCCAAAGAGCAATTTTACCATTGTATAATAATATATCGAGATTCATTTAATAGCGGACTGATCAACATAATATTTTAGAGATTTAGTAAATTTACAAGGAATATTCGATAAATTAATCCACATGTTATAATTATGTAGAGCAATGCCTTACTAGAAAACGTGATTCTCGTGAAATTGTTGTAGTATTGCAGATGAATTAAATTGCATCGATATAAGTTGTAGATGTCGTATGAATTAATCCACATGTTATAATTGTTGTAGTATTGCAGATCAAAATCTTAGTGAGAGATCTTTGTTTTAACGAGAATTTATTTTACTCAAATTTTATAGTATTGTATCCGTTCAATTTCGATATAAGTTGTAGATGTCGTATGACTTTTTATTAATGAAATGATCTATTCGCTCAAAAAAAAAAAAAAAATTGCATCGATACCTTGATAAAACGATGAACCAAATGGGTATGATTTAAACCAACATTGTATTCGATTCATCCTAACTCCTAAGTGAGATTTGTGAAACTTTTTATCAATGATCATACGTTAGTGTAAATGAAATCATGACGAGTATATGTATAATCGATCTCCAAATTCGCTTCCTTAATTACTTGTAAAAGTAAAGGATTTAATTTACGTAATTGAATATTGATGTATGATAATATTGATAAGAATTTATGTAATTTGCGACTTGGTCATTTATTGCTTTTTTATATTATTTACGAGGAATATTTTAATCAAATAAGAACAAATGATCGAGACATAAAAAGTACAATATATCTTGTGTTACATTTATCTACCTTTTATCAATCCATGCATTCATACAACTTAAAGTATTTAATTATATATGCGTTTGCGATACAGGTTACCACTGCTTAAAGATGCTAATAGAAACGAAATCATGATAAATATCAGCCTTACCATTTCCAAATCCACCTTCCAAATTACTTATAAAATAATACCCCGTACAAAGTATTTGATTTACTTATCCAAATTAGTAAGTCTCTTGTGAGACCGTCTTACGGTAAGTTAATGTGAGACTTACTAATAGAAATAAAATAATAATAAAAGTAACTACTTTGCATGTGAGAGGTCTCACGATAAATTTATCGTGAGACCGTCTCATATAAGAATTTGTGTATCCAAATATTGATGTATAATAAGTTGATTAATCACTTAGGAACGTACTCCATATATTACAAATGCATAATAAGATAATAACATATCAATATACATTCGATAATGAACTCAGTCTCAATGTGACACTTTACACGAAGACACATGAAAATTCATTTACCCGATAAAAATGCTGGGTAGAAACTACAATAACGCTACAAAAATTAAAAACATCATTTCTTTTTATTGTATCAATACCTGCATTATATATTTAAAATACCTTATTGGAAACAAAATCACAACAAATATACCAAACTCATCTCCATATTCATTTCCTTAATTACTTTTGAAATTAAAATACTTCCTAAATGATTCAATTTACTAGCAAAATATTTTCTCCGACTTTCTATCTTCTTTTCACTTACTATTTTCATCCAACTTTCTATTTTCTTCCCATTTCATTTATTTCCTAATTTGTCCATATTTTCATTATTTTAATCTATTTATACAATAACTTTATTATTTTTCATTACTTTTTTATTCTCAATCCATACTTTATTATTTTTTTATTATTTTAACTCAACCAAAAAAAATTGTATGTACCATTTTAAAATGGAAAGAACATTAAAATTTGGAGGAATTAATATACCCCATAAAATCCTAAAAATAATTCCTCAAAACTTATGATTTTTTTTGGACTATTATGTTCCAAAAACATCTCTCTCTTTCAATTTCATCAATTTTTTTTTTAATCTAGTATTTTCATTTTTTTTCTACCCCTTTTCTAAGTGTATCAAAAGAATCCACACCTTTATTTTTTCTCCTTCACCCAATAAAACAAACCACAAGAAATAAAAAATAAATAAATAAATAAAATAAAATAAACAATTTTTCTCTATACATATTTTTATATGAGACAGTTTTACAATAATCTACGAATGCAATCCGAAACTTATGACATAGGATCTCTCCAAATAGTCTTATTCCTACAAAACCCTCCATATATTTTTCTTCCCTCTTTCTTTCTTTCTCCTCTCTTCCAAAGATTTCTCCTTTATTCTCACTCTATCTCTTCCCCCAACTCCAAACCCTTCATCTTCCTCTCCAAAACTCCATCCCTTCAACTCCAATCTCAATTTTTCATCAAACAACACTCTAAAGTTATGATCTTTAAACTCCCCAATTAAAAAAAAATCGATTTTTTTTATGTGGGTGTCACAGAAATGTTCGATTTTAATCAAATGACCGAACTTTTATGTGATGAAAGTAGCAAAGATTTGTGCTTTGATGATGATCATGATCATCTGGATGATCTTGATCATGACGATGATGATGATGGTGATGTGATTAGATCAGAACCGTTGATTCAACTCCCAGAACAGAGTGATGATGATGATTGTTTTGCTACCATTTTAGATAGGGAGACTGATTACTTACCTAATCATGATTATATCAATAAATTACTTTCTCAAGATTCCAACTTGGGTTGTTGTCGACGATATGGTTTTGATTGGATTTTTAAGGTCAGTATTTATTTATTTATTTTCATAAAATAAAATAAAATCATCGGGTTTAGTCCAGATTCGACCACCAAGTTTTATTTTATTTTTGTTAATCGAGAGACCGTTTCTCTAAAGTGTTCGTGTATTAAAATTTAGTTGACTCATGTTGATTTTTAGGATAATAATTAATGTTAGTAAGTATTTTGTAATCTCCGATTTTTCGGAATTTCCCCATTATTTATAATGTTATTTTATTCGGGATTTATTATGTCATTAATATTATTAGCTGAAGTTGCGCGCCTTTTTTATTTTATTTTATTTATTTTGCAGGCACATTCATATTATTGTTTTGGACCATTAAGTTTATGCTTAGCAGTGAACTACTTGGACCGATTTTTGTCAGTCAAGGAATTACCCGTGAGTTTTTATTTCATTAATTGTTGATTTTTTTTTTTTAAATTGATTAAATTTGACCCAAAAAAAATGCAATTTTAATTATGTAATTGTAATTGGAATTGATAGAAGGATCAAGCTTGGACAACGCAATTACTAGCTGTGGCCTGTTTATCGATTGCTGCGAAAATCGAAGAAACTAGTGTTCCTCATTCACTTGAATTGCAGGTTCGTTTAGTATAAGACCGAGTTACTAATGTTCGCTAATTCGATTGATTTCATATAATGTGGGTTGATATGATGGACCGTCTCACAGACTGAGTTACTATTGTGGGTGATTAATTGATTTGATACAATGTAGGTAGATATAATGCCATAATAGCCCGTCTTTAAGTGTAAGACCGAGTTCCTAATGTTGCTGATTAATGTGGGTAGATATGATGGACCGACCGTCTCCGAGTATAAGACCGAGTTGCTAATGTTGCTAATTAAATGAATTGAGGTAATGTAGGTTGGTAGATGTATAGTATTAATGTTGGGAATTGATGTTGAGGCAGGTAGGAGATCCGAAATATGTGTTTGAACCGAAAACAATACAAAGAATGGAACTTTTGGTGTTGGACACATTGCAATGGAAAATGAATGCTATTACTCCTTGTTCGTTCTTAGATTACTCTTTAAACAAGATAACTGATCCTAATAGCGCCACCGACAAATTCCTCTTCTCCACCATCAAAGTCGTCAACCGATCAATGCACCTCATCGTGAGCACAATCAAAGGTAATAATTGCTCGAAAGTTAATTGGAAATTTCGAGAATTGTGTTTGATGGGTATTGTGGAAAACTGAATGTAAATGCAGGTGTAGAGTTTTTAGAATTCAGGCCGTCGGAAATTGCAGCAGGAGTGGCCATTTGTGTTTCGGCTGAAATCCAACCGGTCGACATCGACAAGGCTAGCTCCTGTTTCATTCATTCGGAGAAGGTATACAACTATCTTTTTACAAAAAAATGGACCGTCTCACGCGTGATGGCTTGCATTTAGCAGGTTTCTTGGGAAATTAAGGAAACATGTTGTGAACTGTGACGATATTAATGCCCTTTTGTTGTGTTCATTTAATATTTTCTCCTCCCAGGGTAGAGTAATGAAGTGTGTAGAAATGATCAAGGGAATGTCACAGAATAGCATTAATGGTCCTCCAAGTTTAGGAGTACCCGAAAGTCCGATGGGTGTTTTGGATGCGAGATGCTTTAGCTTTAAAAGCGATGAACTAACATCGTCTCTCGTTGGATCATCTTCTAGTCCTCCCGAGACTACAACGACGACTACTACTACTACTACTACACCCCCGGAATCTCCGGAAACTAAACGAATGAAATTAGACCCGGGGTCGTCGTAAACCGGTTCATGATTCACGGTTTATGGCCGATATTTTTTGCATTTAAGACGAGACGACGGGGTGGACCATTGAAATGATGATATGATATGGTATGATATGATATGATATGATATGAGATGGCCCTTTCATCTATAGTGAAGAATTCACACACAAAGTGAGGAAGTGAAGTATTCATGGAGAGTAGATGATCATATATTTACTGCAAGAAATGAATGCATCACAATAACAAGAAACCAGCTGTTTTTGATGGGAGGAGAATGTGTGTGTTTGGTGCATTGGACAAAAAAAAAGATCTTTTTTTTTGGTGTAGAGATTTCTTCGGCATTCCGGAAAAAAAAAAAAAAAAAAAAAAACAATATTGCGTGCCTTAGGACGATTTGGACCGGTTTTTTTTTATTTTTGGTTGATAAAAAGGAGCGAAAAAAAAAGTCGGGTTTTTTTTATTCATTTGTTTTTGGCAATTTTATTGAGGTGCTCTTATAAGGTGGTAGATGTCAATTTATTTCTTTTGTTAACAAAATTGGTAACAAAGACAAAAACAATGAACTTCAAGAGGATGTACCTTTCAATTGTTGCCTTTAGTATCTTTATTTATTCAATTGAGAAAGAAAATTATACTCCATATACCGTACTGTATTTTTATCGAGTTTTAGATGCTAAAACTCGACAAAATACAAACTCTAAAGTGATAACAATGTTGTCGATTAAATTGAAATATCTATCATGAAATTACTTTTTATGAAGAGTTGTGTTTCAATTTATTTTAATCATTATCAGTTTCACTTGAGAAATTGTGAAATTGAAATCGTGTCTAAGATTATTGATTGTTGTATGATGAAAATTGGATGTTGTCGAGTAATTTTTTATTTTACATAGAGAAAAACGCAATTAATCGCAGATGGGAAATTGAAGCCCCGATCCCCGATCTCTTTATTAGGGTAAGGAAGTCCTAACCACCTGAACTAAATCTCTTTATTAGGGTAAGGAAGTCCTAACCACCTGAACTAAATCTCCTTCCTAGGCTGTCGAATGTTTTTTGGAGTATTTGAAATACCTACTACGTAGAGTGCAATGTAGAGGTGTAGTACACAAGTACGGAGTAATTGACTATGGGAGACTAGTCAAGTAGTCAACCACTTGCATCAAGGCCTTATACTACAAAGACTCTTTATACTCACTTCATTAACTTCATATTGGGGTGTTAACGAGTAGAGCACGAGCTTGTCCTTGCTTGACTCGTGTTCGTTAAGCAAAATTTGAACTTGAGTCGGTATCGAGTTTACCTGGGTTTAAAAAAATTGAGCTCGCGAGCTAAAATGTGAGTTCGAGCCGAATTCGAGCCCAACTATTCAAGTATTTCATAAGTTGTTGCAAAAAAAAAAAATTACAAATTCTCAGGAAAGTAACTTTCTAGGAAATGCAACTTTCTCCGGGAAATAAGTTCTCGGATGAACAAACGAGATCTTAAATAATCGTTCCTTATACAATATCGTATGTTCGTATAATCATATTACCTTATTTACCTAATATTTGGTCAAATTTGTTTATATGTTGTGCAAGTTGAGTTTAGAATAGGTAATGAATAACTACGTTCACAATTTACCAATTAAATTAGTTGATCTATGTTCAAATATAGATATATCATGCGACGATTTGCAGTGTCGACATCAATAAATTTATTCTACTCCTACATAAAAGTCATTTCTCTTAAAAAAAAATTATACTCGTACTCCGTAATAATGTACTCAACATATTCATCTTATAAAACAAATCTGTATTATCACATCATGATAATATATGTGACACAACTATTGTAATTTTTCCGGAATATTTTACTCCCCTTTCTGTCATTTATTTATCTTTGATTAAAATATTTTTCAATTATTTATATTTCTCATAAATAATTGAGACAAAAAAGTACTCGTATTTTTGTAATCAATTTAATTGTACAGTGTATTTAAAATTAATTCTCCCTCTGAGTTTCTAACATTGCCCCCATTTGAATTTTGGGTGAAAAATAAGAAAGAAAAAATGAGTGGTTAAAAAAGAAAGGAGAAAGAGATGAGAAATTGGTGGATTAATGTGACACACACGTTTATGACCAAAAGTAGAAAATGGATAAAAGATCAAACTCGGTCCAAAGAAGAAAATGAGACAATGTTAGAAACTCGGGAGGGAGTATTATATTGTATTAAATGAAAAAAAAAAAGAGCAAAGTGGGCCCTGGATTAGCTGGAAGAAGGGCCATGTGGTTAAAATTAGAGGCAGTAAAGAAGGATGATAAGAGTGGTCATATTTACACTTTTTTAGGCAAAGTCTTCATTGACATTTCACAGTTTCTGAGGGACTTCCCTTCCCATTTTTACTCCATTAATTTGCATGACAGTTCGAAACGTCCTCTATGTACCCTTCTTCCTCTTTATCTTACTTTTCGCGATAAGTCTCCTTTGTGACGGATATATCCACCCAAATGTATGACATTTAAATACCAAATGACAAAGAGTATCTACCCACACAAAATCTTGGGAGAGACGACTCTTCAGTACTACTTTATGTCCTATTCGTACCCTTAATTGACAGCTTTGTTTTGTACCTGTTTTTATAACAAGCGTACCCTCTTTATATTTGTATACTCTTTTAGGTTAATCGTACCTACTTATATTAGGTTTGGTACCACTGTTACTTTCACTTGTACTTAGTCTCTCAGTAAAGTTAACGAGAGACCGTCTCTCAGGAGACCTACTCATCTACCCATATAAGTGAGACGTTTGACGATCCGTTACAAATTTATGATGGATATACTTGTCACAATTTTAGTACATTTAATTTGTTTTTAATTTACATCATTGATTGATTTCCTATTGTACTTTGGGTTTGGTGGGTGGCCTAAAGTTTGTCATCAAATCAGAAATATCACATTGTAGCAGTTTAATTACTCCATTTCCCTCATTTTCACCTCTTTTCTCTTCAATGGATCTCTTTTGATCGTGTTAATCATTTTGTGTATGGACAAAATGTAGTCGGTTTTAAGTCAAATTACTTGGATGTATAATAAGGGCGGAATTAAGGGGAGCCCGGGTGGTCACGTGTCCCCCAATCAGTTTAGAAATTTAACGATATAGTTCGTGTTGTTATATTTGCTAGAGAACATGTGAGTTCGATCCCTACTAAAAACATTTTACCTAATTTGTCGTGATAATTCTATTATTTCGGACTTTGGTTATTAATTAATTAATGCATTCTAATTTCTCCGTCCTAGACAATTGTAGTGGTACAATGTCGATCATGGACGACCACACAAGCATTTTATTCATGTATGAGATCGAATCCTTTGGACATATGTATGTGTCACACATACAATTCAAATATAAAAGATAAATTCATGTGTGATGAACTGTTGATACATTACTAACACAATACAAATCAATAATATTAATTTTAAACTAGTATATAAAAAATCGTGAAAAATGCAATTCATATTAACAAAGCATACGGAGTATTAGATACTATCGTGCCAAATTGGATATGATACGTGTCTGATATATCCGACTTACTGTCATAGAGTACCGAGTCTTAAACACTAGGTTAGGACATCATCGATTCTATCAAAGTAGCAGTTGTGTAAGTATAGGACTATAGGCATTAAGGCACGCGTACGTGTTAAAAACATGAAGTAAAAAGAAGAGTGAGACTCACTGTGAGAGTAATGTGGATGCAGCAGTAGTAGTTGTTGTGTGTTGATGGAAGCCACGTGCTTTCACTTGAGGTAACATAACATATCTTCTGCACAAAACGCATAACAGAAGTAGAGAAGACAAATCACATTATGACATTAACACTTTGATCAGTTGTTAACAAATTCCCCCCTCAGCCCACATGTTTTCTTCACATCATTTCTTTGACCACTTATTCCCCTCGGGAACACTCTTCTGTTTCTTACTACACTACAACTACTTGCCTAATAAACCGGGTCGACCCAACGGGTTGACCCGGCCCGGCCTGGCCGAGATGATTGACCCGCACTACCTTGCCCCTTGACCCGGGCTTAGCCTCGGTCCTACGATAATGGCTTGTTCCTCTAGCCCTCTAGGTCTAGTTCGGACTAGGCATCGGTAAATCCAACACTGTCTGACCAGGCCACTCTCATGAGCTGATTCAAAGCCCGATAGTTGCTGGCAAAAAACAAAATCTGATAGTTGTGGCCCAACCGGAATCCTGAGTCCTGACTGCTCCTTGAATTATGGTTTAGACGTGTTCGTTTTATTATTATAACAGGTTAGATTGACATCACTTGATGAAACATGTAGGATAGAAACTAATAAACAAACTGCACTTAATAATATTACGATTTGTTTAAGATAAGAGTATAGACAGATATTCCGTTCTTAGTATGTACGATAAATATCAACTTATAAGCAGATTATCAAAATTTATGGTATAACTCTTACGGAGTATATATATAGGAATATAGGATCATCTTAGACGATAGGATGAGCCCAAAATATTACTCGTAGAAACCCAACTTCATGATGGAGTTTTGTGTTCGACGTGTCTTACTAGAAGTCGATATCAGATTGACATGCAAATGAATTACCTCTATATTATCTTATCGATTAATACTCGTAACAGATCCTTAATTCTAAGACGAGCAAAGACCTACAAGAAGGAAAGTGGATTTGAGGAGTTTGGACATCCACAAGTAAGAGATATAACGTCAACCCAATTTGGAGATGAAGGCCCAAATGACAATAACTCCCGGAAGCAAGGGGTTTTGGCCTTTCTAGCTAAACCATGCAACAACCAACCTTCTTTGATACGTTAACACTCGAACTAAAACACAAAATCGTTCTATGATGTATGACGGTTTTATAATACGAGTACTACATAGTACTCATATCGTCCAATGAGACGGGTTTCTTTAGCATTTTTAGATGACAATTTAGGTATCAAACGTACAATTTACATTCGAATATTTCATGTAGTATAAGATAGTTCTAAACCGTAAAATTAAATGGTTTTACTTCTATGGATGACCAAATCGATTTATTAGTTCATTTGAAGAATTGATCGTAATTCGTGACGAAATCAACCATGCACTTTTGGAGGTCGTATTAGCATCTAAAGATGGAAGAAGGGACCAAAGTATAAATATAAACAAAAAAAAAGGCTTATATTCTTGAACCATTTTCAAGGTTGATATATATCTTGATAAGCATAATTTTGAAATCTTAATTTTACAAAATTTGACTGCATAATATGGACCATCAAAATCAATTCTTTATGTGGTCCGAAATTATCAAGCTAAGGCTCCAAGGTTTTCAAGGACCATCCCAGAGTAGTATCCTTTGTTTATGCTAAACATGTTCGAGGTATTTCTTGTGTAATTAAGACGGTCTCACGATAAATTTGTTTTAAAATTAGGTAAATTTTTAAGTAAAAATGATACCAAAAGTACAGTTATCGAGAAAAAATATCAACTTAAAGGGTGACTTTGAACTACGGGGCAATAATTTTAGGGTTACGAAAGTGATGCTGCAATTCCTGAATGAGAAACCGTCTTTTATAAGTCTTTCTATTTAACTATTTACGATCATTTTGTAATACTATGTTATACTCCGTAGTTGAAATAATCAATTAATTACAGTACAAAATATTGTGGTTAACCATTCCTTCAAATTACAATGAAGTGGCGTAAGAAGATGGTTGGTCGGTCCAAGTTTCAGGCCCAATGATCCGCTGACCTATACGAAATAAAATTAGGACCAGATCGATCGCAAGGGACAACGGCAGGTGACAGGTCCATCGTCTATATGACTATATATGACCTCTATGCACCATTTTGTAGATAAACATATTACAGCAAAATGATCAATTAAAATAATTAATACGGAGTATCTAACTCGACTTTTATTTTAATTATTATAAAGTTTATAATTATAATGTATAGAGAAATGAATATTAAATATTTCATTCTTTTTTCATAGTGGTGTGGTTTAGCCAAGAAAATTCGAGGAAGAGATATTTTCTTATTAAATACGGAGTAGGGCATTATATATTTGTAAAATAAAATATTATTTCCTTTGTATTTTTTTTTTTGAATTAATCCCACAAAATCACATTTTCCCCTCATAAAAACAGTATTCGAATAATACCGCGAATTCAATAAAATAGAGGTAATACGGAGTAATAACTTATTTCAAATAGAGTACATTAAACATAAATGAGGTTGAATCAGTTATAGTATATCATTAATTTTTATTTTTTATTGTTACCGTTTATTTATTTTGAATACATCTAACTCCCAAATTTTGAATCTTACGGAGTAATATTTAGTTTCATAATATTTGCTAATTTTTCTTTTTTATTAGTTTAAAATCTACTGTAGTAAGTTTTAGATTTGTTGTGCATGTAATATTGTAATAGGCCATGACCCGTAATTATGAAATACTTTCTCCATATCATTTGATTATCCACCAATATCTCTAAAATTTACATAGCAAGTTTATTACATCATTAACTCGAATAAAATAGTTAGAAACGCGTCATGTTTGAATCTCAACACGAGGTTTCCCCCCAATCAAGGGGCCCTAACAAGGCAAGGTAAGGTCATGCCTAATTAAGCCATCAACGCGTTGGACCATTTTTTTTTTGAGCAAATAGATCATTTCATTAATAAAAAGTCATACGACATCTACAACTTATATCGAAATTAAACGGATACAATACTATAAAATTTGAATAAAATAAATTCTCGTCAAAACAAAGATCTTTCACTATGATTTTGATTTCCGCTTCTGCACATCCTCTTTCAACATATCGCTGTTTAATGATACAACTTTTCACAAGAGGGTCTTTGTATCTTAAGGTGTTGAGGAGAATCGATTTCATCTAACCAGATAGATTGTAGCCGTCAATCTGACATAAATTGAGATACCATACCATGAACGATTTCAAAGCGTTGGACCATAATACCATATTAACCTATCGATATAGATAACGACATACATATATACGGAATATGTATTACTCTACCGACATACGTGTCCACTTCAGTCTCAAAAGAAGGGCAATATATATATGGAGTGTCGAACCCCCTTGGACTACTACCCGAGAAGTAGTACAAAAGGAATGTATGATTTTGTTTTTAATTTTATTTTTATTGGGATCATCATCATCTACTATGCACAACACAAGGTTATTCTTGCTTTTTTATTTTTACTCCCAATAATAAAGCCAAATGTGCTCCCTCCCTATCTTTTTCTCATCATACATTCTTTTGTCTAATGGTCACTTACTCTATTTATGTGACCATTGCTTTTTAAATTAAATTTTTGCATTCGAATCTTTCAAAAATCCATGCTACTCTATTCATACATCTAGCCCCATCTAGGGTAATTTTTTTTATAAAAAATTTACCCTACATTGTTACTTTATCCACTTTGTAAATTGTAAAAATATTACTTCCTCCATTTTATTTATATCTTCCCAATTTTCTTTTCGGTCCACTTTTTTTTTATCTTCCCATTTCATTTCTTTCCTTTTTGGTCCATAATTTTTACCATACTATCCTTATTATTTACAACACTTTCCATCTTTATTATTTCCTATTTACCCACACTTATCATTCTACCTTCACTATTTTTTAAATTTATTATTTTATATTCATTACAAAAAAAGTGTGCCAAAAGTAAATGGGAAGATAAAAAGAAAATGGAGGAAGTAATACAATTACTCTCAAGACACTTTGAAATATGACAATTGTATCTTTATTAATCATAAACAATGAGCTCGATAATAACGAGTTTTCTTTGGTAACTTCGCTTGAAAAAATGTTTATAGTTAAATTCATTTCGTTGATAAATATACTCCATAAAATATTGTAATGTGTATACTCCATAATTATCTTTCTTATGGCCTGGTAGGATGAATATATATCCATTTTAATAATGAAATGGATCATATTATTTGAATCGTGTCATAAATTTTAAAACGAAAGTATACATCTTAAACTATAATTTGCGACTATGAAATTAGGCTAAAAAGGTTGATTAATTTGAAATCATAGCATGATGCTCGAATCGTTAAAATAAATAAGTAAATAAATAAAGTGAGATTGCGTGACATTGTAAAAAGTTACAGTAGCGCTAGTAAAAAGGAATCTTGAAATGATAGGTCATAGCCATTCATTATAAAGTTTTACACATAAGCTACATAAATCATCACCATCTTTAATTAATTTGATTTACTTGCTTCAATTTTTACCTTAATTTCATAGTACTCGTATTATATTAGTCCATGAATTGAACTAAAACGTAAATTTTATTGATAAAAAATAATTACATATTTACTGAAAATAAATACAAGGTTCAACTTTTTTACGTAAAATTTCGCAATATGATCCCATCTGTCAGAGTCACGTGTCATCACTAGTCCAACCCTAATTTTATGTTGTGAGACAATAATTCATTAGTCAGTCGAACCAACTTCATGTCGTGAAATAAGTCATTCATGTGTGTAAATTGTAAAACGATTATTCATTCACTGAAAATGAATACACAATTTGATCTTTCTACGATCATAGTATGAAACCGTCTCACAAAGTCACTGCCATGTTGAATGCTACCGTCAGTCAAACCCAAATTAAAAAATATTTAATGTAATTCATTAATTAGTAGGTAAATGAGGTAAGTAGTGAATAGTGAAAATGAAAGGAAGCAGCTTTAATTAGAGAGGATGTATGGCACTTGAGCACAAGTCTGATATTGATATATGGAGGGGAGGAGGAGGAGGAGGTTAATGACAACAGAAGCATGCATCATATTCGTGCATGCATGCATGCAGTAGTTTCTGGCTTTTGTGTAGTAATTATCACATGTGAAAGTGAAACCATCATCTTCTTCTTCTTCTTCTTCTTCTTTGTAACTTAAATAGAAGTAAAATTATTCATGTAAATGTAATTGTAATTGTTATTATGTGTCTTTTGACTACTAATTTGTTTGCTTTCTCATCCACCTTTCATATTTCATTTTCACAAATTCCTCATTAATTAATTCCCTTGTATCCGTCTTAATAAATATTAATCGGAGTAACATATTAAATAAATACACTAGCATATACTGAGTATAATTATAATCCTCCGACCTCCATAACCATATGAGATATTGTTTGACCCGTTATAATTTTAAAAACAAATATGTCAGTCATAAATCATAGAGGATTTCACTCTAAAATCAATTGACAATAGAGGGATAATCCCTTGCTTGATAAGGTGGAACATTTTTCTCTCATCTTTCAATGTGGGACACATGTGATTATTTGGGTTTAGGAGTCAATTCTCAACAATATATGAGATATTGTTTGATCTATCATGTACTCTTTCTGTCTCGATTATTTGTTGTCATTTAATTAAAATATTCTTCATAAATAATTTAAAAACGAGACAGAGCGAGGGAATACTCCGATCCAAATATAATTTAAAAATGAATATATCAGTCAAAGTTGATGAGATTGGCTATTTTGATTTCCCTTGTTTGATAAATTGATAAGGTGTTGCATAAAAGTATTTTTTTTCCAAATGTAATGGGTTTATGCATGCTCTATTTATTTTGATTATTTTTTTTCTCATATAGAGAGCATGGTTCACTTTATTATTGCTTGGCTAAATTGGTGAAAAACAATGCGTTGTAGTGCCTTAAATATCTCCACTTTTGGGAGTCAAGAATCCCTCAAAGGTGTCATGCTGGAATATGACCCAATGCAATAATTCATGTCAAGATAATAATCATACAACAACATATTTGTCATCATGTTTTTATTAACAAAATGTGGACCGACGTATATATTTATCATGTTAATATAATAAAAAAAATACTTACATGGTTACGTAGTCCCCCTTATGATAAAAAAATCGTTTATTAAAACAAATCAAGTCTTCTAAGCAATAGTAATAGTACATAAATGCGACGATTTATCATTTTTTAGGTTACCAAATTAATACAGAGTAGTGCTTAATTATCCATTATAACTATAAAATGGATAACTTTGTTGAACAACAATTTGGATTAAGAACCGCAATAACAATATTTTAGGCAAGTTATTAGTACGGAGTACTTCAAATGATTAATTAGTTGAATAGTGTATATAACCATCTAGTTAATTGAATAATGCTCACTTCGTTTTATATATATATATATATATATATATATATATATATATATATATATATATATATATATATATATATATATATATATATATATGAAGTTTTGCCTTTTTCGAGGTAAAACTTTGACTTTAATTTTTATGTAAATGTATTAGTAAAGAAAAATGCACCATAAAATATCTTACGAAAAGAGATTTTAAATAAGTATACTTTTCATAAAAAAAAATTATGTTGTGAGAAATATATTGAAAAGATAAGAAGTTGTCACGAAAAAATGAGAACGATTTATTGAAAAACATAGCGCAAGAAGTAGTAAAAGAATTAAGAGTAAAGCTTAATGCTAAATTTTTAATTTTTTTTTTTTTTTTTTAAAAAAAAAGGTTCTAGTTTAGTTTTTGCGTTCTAAAAATTAAAGTACATGTTTCATGTGACATAATTTAATGCTCAACAATCACTTTAGATACGAGTATGCATGTACTTGTTTGGTGCAAATGTGCAATCTCATGTGAATGCTTATATTAATTTCTGTACAACATAATAATAACATGGAAAATAACTTATTATTGCATGCTCCATTTTCACAATTTGACCATTATTCATTTTCACACTAATAGGAATATAGGATTATTGGACTACAATGTCAAACTAAAAATCATCTTGATTTCAATTTTCAAATAGGATTTGATGGAATCAATGTCATTATTAGGGTTGGTCTTGGTCTTGGTCTTGGTTTTGGTTTGTGTACGGTTTCTGCCATGTTTATTTCGGTTAACCATCTTATTTGATTTAGATGTATTGTTTCCAGAGGCGGTCCAGAGGAGGTTCAGTGCGAGCAGGGGAACTGTGCCTCCAATTTTGTTGGGCCTCATAATCCTCTTTCTGAGTAGTTACTCTATATATAAAATTATGACATAATATTCACACATGGTGCTTGTAGTGTGGTGGTTTGTGTCTACTCTCTCTACATGAAAGGTCATGGATTCAAACCTTGTTGGATGCTATTTTATTTTATTTTATTTTCTAATATTACATCCATACAAGGGCCTCAAACTCGAGACTCGAACTGGGCCTCCAAATCTATTAAGACGCCCCTGATTGTTTCGTATGTGGCATGGATTGAGTCAGATTTTTACTAGTATCAATTTAGTATTCTATCCAATTCAATCTACGAAGTATACGTAACACATAATATAGATAATCAACGAATCCAAACAACTCATACTCCTCTTTTTGGCAAAAAATTTACCAGCTAGTCTGATACTTCGCCATTTAATTACAACAACTGTTTACCTACTTTTATTTAGAGCTCTCGGTATTATCTTTTGATTGAACAATTACATCCATACTTCTACTTTCTACTCATTTCTGTCCAACCGGACCAACCCATGTTACATTGGGTTGGATGTGAAGGAATATTACAAGTATATTTTACCCGGTGACGCCATCTCATTTTCCTTATTCAAATTATCAATATCTGGTATCCAATTCAGATTACATTGACGAGTTTTATCCAAATTTCGGTTGTGGGTTCGAGTTACGAAGTGATTTGTTTTAATTAAAGCACCAAATAACTACTCTAAACACCAAATAAGTGATAAGAGTGCCAGCTTCATGTGTGCATACATACATACCTTGGAGTTGGACTGAGAAATGAGAACTTATTAGGACCCACCCAACCCAGCCTTACAGTAAATGAGTTAGTACTACATACACAACTAACACGAGATTTTGAGCTAATTTGATGACAACTGTGTGCAGTCTCAATGGACCATCTTCCATTCCATTCCTAACTTAATTAATACTCCCTCCCTCTACGTTTACATCTAATAATAATCCGCCTTGAACACGGTCTGTCATAAACTTATAACGGGTTAAATTAACTTACTTATCCTTGGTAGTTTCTATTATGTAAATTCTAACACAATATGATAGATGGGATAAAAACATAATACACACAGGAAAAAATCTGTTACTTTTATGGCTTATTGGTTTCTTGAGCAGTTGAGTATATATATAAGTGTTAGTAAACCTGACATAATTGACTTGACTCGACAACCCAACACATATTCGACCTAACCCCCGAGTTATCCTAATAAAAACCTGAATTAGGGCAGAGCATGACCGGGCGAGACATAGCTACTCTGCCCTAATTCAACCTGATATTTACGAGGTGAAAATGACATGATACGAACGAACCCAACTTCAGTTGTCCATTAGCGAGTTCTATATACAATTAATAATACACAAGTACTACTAGGACTAGTACTAGTAGTGAGTGAGTAGTTAGTAGTGAGTGATAGTAAGTGTAGGGTAAAGTAGCAAAGCAAGCAAAGGTTGAGATAGAGAAAGATTAGATAAAGAAACACAAAGAGTTATTGTACGTACGTAGGTTACGTTGGTTGTGGTTTGTAAGCAAACGTAGGAAAGGAAGTGAAGTGAAATGGGGTAAGGGTAGCTAATAATAGGAGTAAGGTTTCTGGTGACACTCTTCATTCCTATTTAGATTTACATGTTGGTGACCGGGTGACACTCTTGTATTTTACCCCCCAATGCATTAACTTCACTATTACTACCATTATTATCGTCACTCGCTCAGCCTCTTTTTAGACGGATATAGAATAACAACTTAGTGTTGTGGTAAATGGGTCAATAGAGTTAGTTGGGCTTGGAACGAGTCGTTTTCAAGTTTATAAGAATGAGATCTAGTTCATGTGGGTTAGATCATCTTGATTCCACGCAGAGGGGAATCTAGCTAGTAGCAAAGGGTGACATTCGCTACCCCAAATTTAAAAAATTTGGTTAAAATTATCATTTTTTACTACCCTAAATTCGTAAAAATGACACATTTTCGTACATAGTAAGCAAATATGTTGAATTCGTCACCCCAGAATTTTGACTCTGGATTCGCCCATAATTCCACGTGCGTTGTTATTGACTTTTTAGGGTATTGGTACATGGGGATGGAGTAGAGTTGGATTCTATTCGAGTGTTGGATTTTTACGGGTCAAGAAATTTTCATTTCAATACTAGAAGAGTCAAATACCATCTTAGGTATTTGATCGATTAAAGAATAAGATAGATAGACTCGGAATTGTTTTTATTAGTATTAAGAAAACTCTTTAACTTTATTGTTTCAGGGGACTGCATAGTGCATATGCATGTATGCCCACATGTGACTCACCACAGATTTTTTGTCAACATATCATCACAACTTTATAATTAATGTTTTACGGAGTAGTACTACTACAACTACTACAACAACAACAACATCAGAATTTTAGAGAATTTCAACCTCAAAAAGGCTTTGGATCTATCGACCTTCTCGAACTTCAACGAAAACAAATCAACAACCATTCCCACATTTGGATTTGAGCTCCATTATTATTCCTTACCTTTGTTTATGCGTTTCCCCTTTTTTAAATCTATACTTCACACACAAATCGTAACCCACATCAACTACTGTTGTGTGACACGATTTTCATATCGTCAAGTATCTACTCATTTCATTCTATAGTTTGTTCTAGTATTACATATACATGCATTTTGATTGTGCATTTGTGTCCTATTCATATTATTTGACCGATTATAGATAGAGTAGTAAGTATAGTTGAATTTATGAAATCAAGAATTTGTGTTAACTCACCAATAATACAAAGGTGACAGTCAGTCTTGGAACATAAACCATGTTTTTGGGTTGCAGTTTAGAAGTTGCAGTACATACATGATACATACAGCTCCTCTTTCCCAAGAGAAATGTAACAGAAACATACGGAGTACAAGACAATACACAGTAATAATAATAATAATATTATTATTATTATTATTATTATTATTAGAGGAAAACTTGTAGTACTAGACGTCTAGAGTTCTAGACCCCTAGCTAGCTAATACAACTAGTACAGTATTGTTTTCAACAATTCAAACTAGCTACTTTAGTCTATAATGACTGAGAATTCAAACATACTCATATGTTTTCGTCACAAATTCTAATTTAAAATGGATATATTCATCATATAATTATAACGTATTGAATAATCAATTTTTCGATATGGTTAAGTGTATTATTCAAAAAAAGTGTCGGGAGTTTTTGTAAATATCATGTATTGATGGAGAAAGGGAGGAAAACTAAGAACACTTTCACTGTTTACTTGTCGATTGTTTGCTTCTGGATTGCGTTGTGAAAGAATGATGATAAATTTCCGACAAAAAAAAAGTGATTACACATTAACATTTCATACCTTGGTTAATCTTAAAACACCGCTTATTAAAAGTGGTAAGAAGTTTAGTTGTCGATTGTTCACTTTTGTATGTCGATAATTTCCCGACAAAAAAAATGTACACAAACATCTCATACATGTATTAATCTTATAACACCACAAGATTAAAACTTAGAAGTTGTTGAATGTTTTATCGATTGTTTGCTTCTTTATGTCGATAGTTTCCCGACACAAACATTTCAAACACAATTTATATTCCGTATGTACTTCCAATTAATCTCGTAATTAAAACCAGATATGTATTAAACCGGTCATGATGAGATTAAAGTCAAAGTCTAAGACATTCCGGAATTGACATGCACGATTTTGATAAAACATAAAAATGGATTAAGACATCACACAACAACATTTCCACATATTTAATAAATATACTCATGATTTGATACGATAAGATTTAATAAAAGATCGATAAATAATAGTGATTCCCCATTACATAATTAATCATCATTTGCATGTTCATTCGATCTCTCTCTACCTACCCTAAACAAATACTATAATTAATAATAATAATAATAATAACAACACTTAACCCCACTAATTTAATTAACTAATAAACTTACTAAATTAAGCCAAACTAAATACCCCTTAAAGTACCAACCCCTTGCTAATTATGGCAATAACCATGTAGGTAATAAAAGATAAACTACTTAATTAGTAAGACGGTCTTACTTAAGAGTAAGACCGTGTTACTAAGGTAGGAGTGGGGGGAAGAAACCCGTTTGGTGGGTGTGGACATCAAACGGGTTTCTTCCCTAAGGTGTGTTTGTTATTATGCATCCACACCTTGAGAACGTGACGTCTAACACCCGTCTCGTCACAGAATCGTTGTACTTCCGTCTCGTCACATTTCTGAATCTTCCACCCTAACTGCTCCGCAAACCCCAACATCTTATCCTTCTGCTCTTGACTGAACTTCGTCCGATGCCGCTTTTTCCCCGACGACGACGTCGTATTCGACATCGTCATCGCCATCATCCCCCCAGTCACCTGCTCCTCCGGCGCCGACACCGCCGCAGTCGCCGCAGCCGCAGCGGCGGCAGCCTGGTGGAGGAACCCCGGGCGTGCGGTTGGGTAGAACTGGTAGACTTGAGGCGGCGGCGGCGGGGGTGGCGGGGGGCGGTAGAGGGTGAGCTGCTGGGTGTCGGGGATTTGCAGCTGCTCTTTCCGGTGGAAGTTGCGGTGGCAGCCGCAGGCGGCGCATTTTAAGCCGTCGAGAGAGCCGTCGGGTCCGGCGGGCATGAACTCGCCGCAGCCGTCGACGGCGTGGCCGCCGATGCTGACGGCGTGGTTTTTCAAACACTCACGGTATCTGGACACGGCGGTGGTTGACTTAACAAACTCGAGTTTGTTGTTGTTGTTGTTGTTGTTGTTGTTGTTATTGTGGTGGTGGTGGTGGTAAGGAGGTGGGGTGAGTAAGGTCATAGTTGTTGTTGTTGTTTCTTCGTCGTCCTCATCATCGTCATCTTCTTCAAGCTCTTCGTCTCGATCTTCATCTTCAAACTCCATGATTTAGAATTTTTGGAGTTAATTTTGGTGTAATTTTGATTAGAAATGGGAATTATGGATAAGAAGGAGGTGAATAAGGGAGGGTTTGGGGGGGAGTGAGGAAGAGGGGGAAATAAAGGAAGGAGTGTAAAAGTGATAAAGATAAAAAGGGAATGGAACTTATGGAACTAGGTTTAGAGATTAGGGAATAAGGGATTTGAGTTAAGTACTTAAGTTATCTCAAATTCAACTCAAACTTCGGTCCTAATACGGTTATTGTAAAATCTCTTGTCTTGACATTAATTATTACGGGTACTTCCTAGTTGAGAACGGTGGTCCTAATATGGTTATCGTAAAACTTCTTGCCTGAAATTAATTGTTACGGGTACTTCGAAGTTGAGAACGGTTAATTACAGAGTGCTATGACTAAGTCTGGTGAGAAATCGTTTCGAATAAATTATGTGGGAATTGTACTAAATACGGTCAAAGAAAATTAACTAACCCCGTCATGTAGGAAATCTATCATTAATGATATGGAAATCATCTCTTTTAAGAAGTACTCGTAGTATAATTTTACAAGTGTGGGTGAATATTTAAGTGATTGTCTTTATTTTATTTTTTTAAATTAAATTTTGGAGCATTTTTTGCATAAAGTAATTGGAAATAATGGCCTCTTTTTAAAATTACGAGCAATAACAAACATTTTTTAAAAAATGTGAATAATACTCTAGGAGGTTAACAATATGATAACTCCAATGATCCAATTGTTGGTCAATCAATTCAGACCTCTAATTATTTTTAAAAACAAAACCTTAATAATTTACATAATTCTTCCATCTTGATTATTTATTTACCCTTTTGTGTATATTAGTTAAAAAATATTTTAAACAAAGTTAAACTTATGACCAAAACGGAGGGAGTAGTACCATTCTTCTGGGATCAATATAGGGTGTTTCTTTAACTTGAGTTTGACAATAAGAATTACTCCGTACTTAAAAATGTCCATTTATTGCGTCAAAAAATATGTTTTAATATAAAAACACAGTTCTCTTATCTAAGAAACTCAATTTGTATCATAGAAAAATGTGATAATCATTCTAATAAGTTTAGAAAATGATAATGTATTTAAATTTTGTTCATTTTACAAATAAGAAATAAACTACTTTGCATATAAAGTTCATTTTTTGTGAATAAAAATTCTAAAATATACGAGTAAGAATTTATGAAAGCTGACTTGACACTTTATTTGAAGTCCATCTATTGTACTCCGTAGATAAAAGTTCTAAAATAGGTATACTCCGTATTTCTCATCCAAATAAAGTTTTATACTTGTAGTATTATATAAGGGACATTCAATCTACATTCAATTTTTTAAAAAGAATTTACCATATAATTTTGGTAATTTCCATCTATTTACACAAATATCATTATTTTTCCCTCATTTTAATTTAAATTTGAGTAGATCTATAAAACTTTTTGATTTAGTAACACCGAGTAGTACATTTTCTTTCTAGTCGTACTCTCTCTCTTAAAAGTGTGAAAGATTCTAGGTAGATCTTTGTTTGGATGAGATAGAGCAAGAATTTGTGAAAATCGACATGACATTGAAAGAATCTTACACCATAATTATTTTTCCAAAAGTTGGTAAAATGTGTAATTCAGAAGGGCAAATGTGTCATTCTATATAAAATAATTTACCAAATATGAAAATAATTTTCTATTGAATAAAAAGTACGGAGTACCCTTTATGAGAAAAACGGATTCCTTCACACTCACCGAGACGGAGGAAATACGCGTTACCAATTATCTATAACGTAAAAGTGTTTTACACACGATTCTCTTGATCGAATTTGGTTATACGTGGAAGATTGTTTTAAATGAATATGGATTATTTCATGTGTGAAAATTTCACAACTCAAATTTGTATCTTTGACTATTTTTTAATAAATTAGGAGTATTCTTCGTAGAAACTACTCGTTATCATTTACACGTGTGAAAATCTTATAATTTAAAATTTAAATCAACCACAATTTAATACTCCGTATGAATTCGAATGTAGGTAAAATTTGAGACCCCCAAAATTGTACTCGATCATAGTAGTTATATTATATCTTACTCGTACATTTTTCTTAGGGAGGAAAATTTAATTCAATTAGTTTCCTTTAAACGGTTTTCATTCACGGAATCTAGTTTGCTTAAAAAAAAAAAAAAACATTGGGAAATTCAAATTCAAAATTGAATTTTATTTAATTTTCAAGTGTGTTTGGGAGTATAAAATTTGCTTTGGAATTACTTTAATTAAGAACACTTTAATCTCTATGATTGAAATCATTGAAATTAAATCAATCCCAAGCACTGCCCTAGCTCAATCACCCACACCCACAAGTCCATAAGTAAACACTCGTAGCATTAATTTTGTGAAATGGGGTTTATGGAAATGGGTGCCTTAGCTAATTACTCGTATACAAAATCTTGGAAAAGACGGTTTCTCAATAACTTATTGAGAGACTACTCTTCAGTACCACTCTATGTCTTATTCGTACCCTTAAATGACAGATTTGTTTTGTACCCTTAAATGACAGCTTTGTTCGTATGATATCAATTCTAGTTTTATTGAGTACGGAAATGGGCTTAGATGGTCTCAAATTTTGAAACGACTCGTCCTCCTATTCTCTTATATGGGGTACTAGTAACAATATTTAACAGTTTTTCCTCAAAATTCATCCTCTTGCTAAATATGGATTCAGACATGTTACAATTAGGGCTTAAAGCTTCTAGATCGACTTTTACCTGGATTGACATTTGCTAATAATTATACACAGTCAAATAGTTACTCGATCACTCAAATAATTATCGTGGAAATGAAACCAAATGATGAGTAAAGAAGATTAGAAGTTAGAAGCATATATATACAGTCGATAGAAGTGTTTTTTGTGCTCGATATTATACGTTAGTTTTTACAAGGGGTTATACATGCAATGGAGGGTATAATGGTGCAGAGTGCAGTGCAGAAGTGGAGGGGAGGGGAGGGCAGGGCCAGTGTCTTCATTCATGTCTGAGTATCTGAGTGAGTGCAAGAGTGGTTTATAAGTTTGGGTAGAATAATGGTGGAAGTGATCTGATCTGAAGTGTGTACTCCTTCTTCATTCTGCGCATATGGATTGATGAAAGGTGTCCGAATGAACCCCAGGCCAGCAGTTCGTACCCTGTATGCTGGTTTCCTCCCTCCTCACCTTACTTGGACCCACAACCATACCATGAGCTACATACCCCTTTATGCTCTACTTTCAAATTACGGTTCGTTCTCAACTTAACTACTCCATAGTTTAAATTTAACTCAATAACTAACTTTGCATTTATTGTACTGTACATGTTTTGGCCTAGTGGACTATAGGTGGTTCCAGGTTCGAATCCCCCTTCTTCTTCTATATTCTAAGACATATTCGCTTCCTTCTATATTGTAATGTGATTAAGTTTGTGCCAAAAAAAAAACATGGTAGAGTGCTCCCTATACAATTGGATAAATAAGGCAGTTGGACCTCGATCCACCTTAATTTTTTTTGTTGATTAAGGATTATTAACAAACATGGTTTATGGAAATCAGATTGACTTTGTAGTAAACGAGTAGGAAAATTGAATCGGGTTTTGGTAGGATTATTACACAAATTTAGGTTGTTTAGGTCGTCACTTTGTGATTAGGCCATTAGGGATGAGGATCGGCAATAAACATTTTCGATGGTGTCAACTGTCAAAGTCCCCGATTATGAAATTGAGTAATAAGATGAGTATTACCAGTTTATACATGATGTCGTCCATAATATGTTAACTCAAATTAAACTAGGGCTCAAATTCTTAATTACAATACTAATAAAATTACTCCCTTCATCTCTTTAAGATTGTCGTATTTTATTAAAAAATACACCTTAAATATAGACCTGACAAAGTAAAATCGATTCCGAAAAACCGATAAAAAAACAACTTAACTGATAGTTGATCGAACACTCGATAAGATTAGCTTGATCTTACATTCGAAGCACGATTCTATCATAATCAACTGAAATTGAACCAAACTCAATATAACCGATGAATACCTTAGCCTGAATATATTTGAGCTAATAATAAACGAACGGATTGACATGATTCATATACACGTACTCCGTACTAGTTTTCTTTTAAAAAAAAAACATTCAGTTTAGGTATTTTTTCATTGATTATTTATTTATTACTCCGTAATAATACTTTAAATTATTACGTACAAATTGATGCGGAGAAAATATAACAAATATTAAACCAAGTTTTTATTTATAACTCAAGAAAATTATGACCCACGATACATCTGAACGGTTGGCCTGACCCGACCAGTATCCGATAGTACGAAATAACACAAATTGGCTAACCAAAATGAATTGACATCGAAATTGAATTGAAACTGAAAGATAAGGTCAACCCAATTTAATCTGATCCGAACCGAACTGGATGATCCATTTGTCAGGTCCACTCACAATCTCACGTATAGTAAGAAAATTAGACCATCTTTAAGGGACGAAATTTAAAATTTCAATAATGGAGGAAATAGTGAATTAGTAATAATTTGAAATAAAATATTTAGGGAAGAAAGGAAATACTTCCTCTGTTTCTTTGATATCTTCCACATTTCCTTTTTCAATTATTTCTTTGATTTCTTCCACCTTTTTTTTTTTTTTTTTTTTTTTTTTTTTTTTTTACACTTCTCTCTTACCTATGTGGCCCACTTAGGTTACCCCTCCCTACTTTTACTTATTTTATTATTTTTCTTAAGAAATTGGCCACTTTTAGATGGAAGAAATCATATAAACGGAAGGAGTAAAAGGGAAGGGAATAGTGGGGGATTGGAATTAGAGAGGAGAGGCGTGAAGGGGAGAGTTATGCGTAAAAAAGACGTTTGATGCGACGTCGTCTGACATGCTCTCATCTCTCATCTCATCTTGCGGGAAACCGCTTTATTTATTTCACTCTACCAACTTTTTGGATAAACTTATGCTACATACACCTTCATCAACTATCTTAAGCTAAGCTACATACACTCCTCTTTTTTAATTCAAATTTATAAAACTAAAATTAAAAATTATAATCATATTTGAGTTTATTAACTTAATTAAGAACTATAGGGTACGGTTTCACCAATTTTATCTTTTAGTCAAAATTATTACTCCGTATAACCCATTTATATATGACGATTGCTATATATATAAGAAATCAGTGAATATAATTACCTCGTACACACATTACTCATAAACTAACGAAGATTTAAACCAGTGCGATACTGTGATTGGAGAATATACTCCAGCACTCCATATGCATTTATTTGAGATCGATACCAAGGATAACCGTGTAGATGTTTTAATATACGGAGTATATGCTTTGTGTATCCTCCGTATATGATTGTACATGTGACAAACAAAATATTAGAGGATGTTCAAGTTATCATCTCCAAAATCTAATTCAACAAATGTTTATATAAGGGTTAAAGTCATTATTTGAGTTATTTAGTCTTTACCATATACTCTGTATTTCTTGCACGTGTATGTGACAAACAAGACATTACTTAAGGGTGTTCGAGTTTTACTCTAGTATCTAATTAAGTTAATGCGTATGATAAGGGTCGTCAAAGCCATTATACTATATATACGGAGTACGAGTTATTTAATCTTTATCCTGAGTAGATGCATGTTTATAAGTGTGTAATGTGTGTTTCCTGTGCCGTTGTGCGTGTGACAAATGTACAATACATCAAAGTGTCCGAGACCCTCTCGAATATCTAATTCAACAAGTGTGTATGATAAGGGTTAAAAATGATAAGGGTTAAAACCCATTACATGAGTTATTTAGTCTTTATCATGTACGTACTAGATATGTTTATGAATTCCAATGGATCAGTCATTAAAACCTAGACCCGGATCCCTTGAACAAGATTTCCTTAAAACTTACTCCGCATTCCTTATTACTCATTAGCGAAAACTTAAAGAGTACTGTAAGTCTGTATGCAAACTAAAATTTTGACCTGTATCCCCTATACCACTAGTCTCCTTTGTCACAAATTATCAACTAATTTTTCCTCAATACTACTGTATAATTTTGTATCTTGCAATACGAGTATTCTTCAATTTTTGATACGGAATAATTTTAATTTCTTAAATGATCTTTTTCAATAAAATAAGTTGGGGATGGAATAATGATAATGAAAATGGGAAAGGGGGGGAAAAAAGTGAGGAAATCAGAAAGAGTGGCCTACAAAAAAAACTTTATATTTACTCGTATTGTCAACGTCTCCTACAAACCCTTTTCCCCGCAACTCTCTTTCTTAGTTGTGTAAATAATGTTTTGGTTTTTGCAGCAAATTTAGCACTTAAACTTAAAGACCCTACCCTTTAAATTAAGGGCTACCCTCCCAATAAACCAACCCAACCCCTATTCAATTGATACTCCATCACCCAACATCCCAACAAATCCACCTCTTTTGGCAATCAGTTGGTCTCTCTTGCGACAGATATATCCGTTATAAGTTTAAGACGGATCAAGTAGATACCACTTGAGGGAAAAATGATAAAGGACCCATCAACCTCACTTTTATCTTATTCCACCTACTTGGTACCTATTTGACCCGTTATACGTTTGTGACGGATATCTCCGTTATAGACAAGAATTTGGGTTTGCCCATTGGAAGGCCCCCTCTCTCTTCCCTAATAAATTAATAATAATCTATTCTAGTCTAATCTTTTGCTCAGATTCCCTTCTTTACCTCATTATTATTGATTCCAATTCCAATACAATTATGTCATTCATTTGTTATCTCAAGAAATTGACAACTCCTAGGTTTGTCCCTTAAATAAGATCGTTATGTATTATAGAACGGTCTAAATTAACGTAAAAATAGATTTTGTTAGAAAAAATTAAGGGGGATTATCAAAAACAAAATACATAAGTTTGATTTATGGACTAAAGCTTAATAATTAGAGTTGCATAGGACGGTCTTAAAAAAAATTGTGATCAAATATATATGGAGCTTGTTGCTAGAGCGGTTGGACCTAGAGGTGATGACAATCGGATGAAGGTCGAGTTGGGTTATATTGGGTCATCAACTCATCATACACTATTACTCTTATTATTATTATTAGGTTGTGTCGAGTATTGCTTGGGTCTAAAGTGTCCGGGTGGGACTTGGGATGAGGTTTCATTCAACATTTTCTATCTCTGCGTATGTCAATTTTATTTTTTTCTGAAGAAATCTCTGCGTATGTCGATTCTTTACCAATAATGTTAACTTTGTTATTGAGTTACTACGAGTATTCCTTCAATTCAAATCCAAAGTGCACGTTTCTTTTTTTTGACACTATTCACAATTAAAGGGGATTTTCGATATTCTCAACAATATACTCCCTCCATTCAACTCCACTCTTCACTTATTCCATTTTGATCCATTCAAATCAACTTATCACCTTTCCTTTTTTGGCAATTATTATGACAAATTTGCCCTCAGTATCTTACTTTATTTACACCATATACCACTACTATGACCCACATACTTCATTTTGGTCCACTACTTTTAGGACAAGTGTGGTGTGTTGGTCCACACTCTTTTCCTTTTATTCATTTTTTATTATTTTCTTAAAATTAGTGCAAAAATGAATAGTGACAATTGGTAATGAATGGAGGGAGTATAAGAGAAAATATAATTCATCTTTATGAGTAGGGTAAGAATATCAAATTTTTATAATTTTTGCTAATGTAAAATGAAAGATATCAATGGTGCAAAACGCGCATCAACAAATATATAAAAGAGAAATGTGTAATTTGGATTTGAATAGAGAGAGTACAATATAAGCTAAACACTGAATATCTTTCATTTTGATCATTGAAGCTTAAGAAAATTATTGGCTATCGTTAATCAGGTCAGAACACGAACAAGTTCATCAAGATCGATTTCACATGGTTATATCTATTGGGTTAAATTCGAACTAGTCAACTCAATATTTTTTCCACAAAACAATCATCAAAATTGTTCCTATAAATCTATTCATAAGTCACGTCTCACATGGCTGGGTTGCATAAATTGCATATATACACACATGATACACCCTCCCTAGTCGTATTGCATTGCTTACACAAAATATTCGACCGAAACGTACATAATCCAATACACAGTACAATTCTACTTTTCCCAACCGACATCGGATGTGTCTAAAACAACGTAACATTCTTCAAATATTCGTAGTTTCATCCCATCACGAATTTACGATTTTTTTTTTCAAATGAACATACTTTTTTAGATATATATGGATCATAAAACCTCCGTAATAAAATTCAAAACAATAGTGTTAATTAAACTATAATGAAATTAGCGATATATTAATCGCCATCTTAAAAATACTTTCGTACCATAAGATTACTCTGCATAAAAGTATACGACATGTTAGAACCGTCGAGATACACAACATAAGCATAAAACGGTTTTGAATATTGCCCTATTTAAATAGATAAAACGAGTTTTTAGTTAATCTCTATTCGTTTTTATTTTTCCATATATTTATTTGCTGATATATCCACCTAAAAAAATTTAAAATGTGATGTCAATAGTTTTTTTTTTTTTTTTTTGATAAATAGTTTTTTTTTTCATTGTTGCTCTAATTATTTTATTTTATTTTGTTGCGTGTTACATGAATCCTGACCTTCACATAAGATAAGGCCCATGCCCTGCTCACAGTACTGCAGGTACTAGTTTTGGAGCAGTGAGGTCATAAATTTATAGTAATAAGAATACTGTTAAATCACCTTTTTCGGGCTTTTCTCAAAATCATTGCAGTATTTATGGTGAAAGTAAGAATTATTTTTGCAGTTTATGAGAAGAGAATATTGGGGAAAATTCAAATGAGACTGACTAACCACATTTGATTTATGAAGACGAGGGGTGTAACCGAGCCTAGTCGAGTTTCTAACGTAACTGGAATCAGCTCGGAAATTCAAGCCCAAGTTACAATTGGTGCGAACCTCGTTAAAGTTAGAAAGTTGAAGATCGGAGTTGCCTCGGAAAAAGGGTGGGAGTTCAACATGAGCTCGATTAAATCATTATTTTACTTTATTCAATTCTAATTTCAAAATTTTAGAATATACTCCGTACTATCTTAATATAAAAATAAATACTTAAAATCCATACATTTTCCCTTTTTTTTTCTCACTTCATTAAAATACCCCACTCATATACTCCGTAATAGAGAAGTGAGAAACAAAAAAACGGAGGTAATTATTAGTGTTAATATAACATTTAGTTAAGAACAAAGGAAACTATAAAAACTGAAATTAACCAACAAAAACACAAATCGAGCTGCCAATCGATGGTTTACTAAGCTTGGAATTAGCTCAAATTGGGTCAAGCTCGTCTCAAATTCGGCTCAAACTCAATTCAGACCGGCTCTATCCAAACTGATTCCAAGGACTTTACGGTACTGATTTTGAGCTCACATTTAATCACTAAAGTCCATTTATTTCAGAGCCCCAGCCCCAGGTAGGGGCACTGATCCAAACCAGTATAGACAGACCTCCAATTTCAGACCAACACATCACCCCACCCACACATGTAAACTAAATCTATACAAAGAGGAAACGGATTCATTTGAACCCATACGACGATCTCGCTTTCTACAAGAACACCAAAACGGAAAAAACTGATCAAGATGTCGACAACAGTAGCAGTTGAGGGATTAAAATGTACGAACTACAAAGGGTCGATAATTTCTGTATTATTCATACATGCCTACTTTCCCATATCCGATTGTGAACAAATCAAATTGCAAAACACATTAAATGAAATTTCAAAAGAGAATAAATTAAACAAGAAAAAATGTTACCAGAAATATCAGAACAGTCGACTGCGAATCTGCAGAAGCTTGGTATTCCAACATCAAAGGCTTGTTAGATGGATCGAATAAATAACCACGAGATTTTAAATTAGTCATCAATATAACCAGGTAAAAATTTGCTGCAAAATTACACCCATCCCCGGGATGGAGCTAGTATATATATAGATCGACAGAATTCCTGTGATTTCGTCCAAAAGAATGCTATAACCTGGTTGTAGTAACAAACTCGAGTTTGCGACAAGACTCGTCTCGATTTTCACACAGACTGCATGCTTCTGGACTGAAGAGCGCCTTGGAGGACGCTCACGGCATTTTCATAATGCAAGAATCCCATGTACCAAAACTCATGGTTGTCGACGGATATAATCTGGATGTATTTCTCGGCTGAGTTGACCCGGCTTGCAGAAGGATTGACTGCTTTCAGCTGATGCAGTGGGATGACTACCTGTTTGAACACAGAAACATCGTACCCCAATGAGAATCAGAAGACTTGGATTATTGATAATATACACGAAGTAATTACAAAAAAAGGTATCGAGATAGAATATCTGACAAGACAAAACTTGTAAATGGATATTCTTATGCGTGATGAAGGAATAAATCATGTTGAAAAGAAGTACAGTAACAATCAAAGAAATAGGTATACAAAAGCCACAATATAACCAAACCAACCCAGCAAGATTTCGCACAATCGTTCAATTACACAAACATCAAGGATTCAGAGAAGCTTTGCAGTTTAACTACTAATCAGCCAAGCTAATTATATATGGAGTACTGAATCTAGCAAAACAAAACAGAAACAACACTGATTGTTTCGGACGATCTATAAATGAAACATTGCAGCATAGCATCCATCAAGCAATGTAAGTGCTGCATATAACTTGCGAGTCATTTTACTTTAATCCACCCTCTTTGAAAGCCAAAGATTAACGAGTTTTTCACTATAAAACGAGACACAAGAGAGGGATTCAACAAGATATCCAAACGAGGCAGCTACAATTCAATTCAATGAGAATCTATACAATACGTCTTAACTGTGTGCACGTACATGTGAATGTTCCATGCTTAAAATGATAAGATAATTTACCACCTATAAAAAATCACGAAGTTCCTCGACCAACCGAATTGGTTTTGGGATGAAATCATATCCCGACATATAAAGCGGAGTTTGTGTTGTCACTCTCTCCTTGTCATGGATGTGGTGCCGTGGTGGTATGGCCGTATGGCTAATGCCCTTTCATGTCACTAAGTTCATGTATTAGCTACAGCCCAAATCAATCTCAACTAAGCTAATTTTGCCAGATATTGTAGGGCCTAAAATGATAGTTAATGCTTGCCACTAAAAACAAATTTACAAGGGACCTCACACTGTCACAGATAATAAAGGTGTTAACATCCTCTTATTATGTGTACTCAACTTACTTTGGAGGGCAGATCAACCTGCAGATCACGTGTTAACACAAGACGCGACATGTATCTGACACGCCAGAAATTTACAAAAATCCGACTTGTGCCACCATGACAACATAACGGAAATGCCCAGAAGAGAGACAGAAGCATGGAGCAGAGTACAGAAAAAATAAAGATGCAACCATGGTATGATTTGAAACCAGAAATGTAGTGAAGAGAGAATCTTTAAAAAACAGAGAGGGATACAAGGGCCATGGAATTGCATCCCACCACCATCTTACCCCTCTCTCACTCTCTGTTTAGATTTCAGGCCAAAAGAGGACCCGCAAAGGTAATTATTTCAGGAATTGCATATTCGCATCCCATAACTGACACTTATATGAATAAATAAATGACATGACGGGTTTAATGAGTCATTTAGCTTTAGTTTATTATACTCCGTACTTAAAAAAAATGAAAATGGAGCATTTAAAACAATCAAGATAAGGTTATTAAAAAAAAATTAAAAACCCAACATTTTCTCTTGACTACAGAACTCACCTACCAAATTTTTCATTCCCCAGTCAATTTTTTTTTTCATTTACGTAGAAGTCATTCTAGCTCCTACCAAATTTTCAGTACAATACTATGCATGAGTACTGTGTCTGAATCCAAGCACAGATCAAGATAGTGGGTTCACCATGTTTTCGTATCAATAAAGCAAGAAACTCACGTGAAAAACACCATAACTTAAAGTGTTGTGTCTGAATATAAACACAGATCAAGATACTTGCTTGACCATGTTTCCATATCAATAAGGCTGGAAACTCGCATGAAAACACCATAACTTCACACCATATCGGGGACTCTACGTAGGTTTGTGTTCCACGTTGACATAGAGAGGGCAGTTTATATACGGAGTTCTAAAGAGTTGCTCTAATTTTTGGATAAAATTTATTTTGCCTAATGTAGTGAACCTCTCATGAATCTCAGTCTCATCCTATGATGTGACCTTGGCCATTGTTAATTAGTTCAAGAGAAGCTTATAGGAATAAAACAACAAACTATCACGGTACTTAGGTAGTTAGGTCCCTCTATAAGTCTTCACATACTCGTATCACTTATTGATCAAAAACCTCTACAAAAATTAATGCCTCGTTTGGATAACAAAAATGGAGGGAAACAGAGGGGATGGGGAAAGAAAGTGGAGAGTAATTTTCCTTCCAAATCTTTCTTATGTTGGAGGGAAATGGAACAAAAATATTTTGTTCTGTGGGAAGGAAATAGAGTGATTCAATTTCCCTCAACTCCAGTCCTCCAGATTCCTAAAACCTCACTTTGTGATCCAAACGAGAGAAATTGTCTACCTCCAAATCCCTCCCCACCCATTCCTTCCAATTCCTTCTATCTGAACAAAGGATAAGGTTCCACAGATTTACCAAATGCATGTCCTTGCATAACCAGATTTTCATAGGCAGGTCAAGTACACCTATATATCACAAATAATACTGTACAGATGAAACATCGCTGAGTGAGTGAATCTCTCTTGGAATGCATTTGATTCTGAAGAGTGTCAAGTCAGGATCCATAAGCTAGCAGTCTAGATTACCAATAACAGAATTGTAAGCACATGGAGAGCAAGAACTAGCAGCTTAACAAGATAACATAAGCACAAAATTTGATGTGTTTGGGGACTGGGGGGAGCGGGGAATCTTTCATGGAGTTGAGATCTCACCTTATAGTAACTCCAATCAGTCTCATCACCATTCTTGTACGGAAGAGGATTATCACTGCAAAAGGCCAGCTTCGCAGTAGATACATATAGCGTTCCCATCACTGGCCCAGCTGATGTGGACAAGTAGCATGCAAATGAATCCTGGAGTAGCTCCTCCGGGACTGTTTCAAATGTCTGATGAAATATTTTCTCGTAGCCTCCCTCAGCAACAACCTTGGTGCTATGCACGATTCTTCCCATAGCAGCATCAGCAAAACTGGGGCTTGTTTTCACTGTGAAAAAGCAAAAAGGAAAATTCAGAGCGACCCAAAAATTCGATCAGCATCTTCAAATACAAAAGAAAGAAAGAAACAGATGGATATCATTATTGCGAGGCTTGGTCAACGAACTGTAATTTTGATATCACTCTAAACAAAATTATGTAATATTGGTATAAAAAATCTTGTGCCAGATATGAAGACTTAAAGGCTATGCATGAACGGACATAAAGAGAAGTTAGATACTTAGATGCATAGACACTAAAACCATCCCTCAACGACATGAAGAAACCATTCTCCTATAATTTCAGCACGGGATGCAACAGTTTGTTCATCTTCCTATCACGCACATCAATGACTTTTCAGATATATATATATATGAGGGACATTCCCATCATGGCCATCAAACATCACCCCCAAACTCTAAAAAAATCAAAGAGCAAAACTACTACAGTACAAATTAAAATGACATGCAGTAAAGCTACTCACACTCGTACACTCTCCAGTTCAAGGGACTAAGGTCCATTTAACCTTCCCTCCTCACGAAAATGGTCAATAGAGAGAGGAAATACCAAATTATCAACTACAAATCAAATCCAAAAACAAGTTCCAACTTTCCACCATTTGGAATCAGTTATTGATCTTTGCCATTGCGCTGCACCAGCAATATCACCTCAATATGTCGGATATTAACCTTCGAAACCAATTGATCATGATAAATATCCGCGACCCAAACTTGAAGAACTTAGATGGCACAATATCATATTTTATCTTCATACACCTCACAAGCTTGACGCCTTGGCATAACCTTTCTTCATGGCTCCATTTATAAAACCAAACAACTCCCAAATTTGCAATCACAACTTATAGGCACAACTCGAAGGATAATCTCAGATCATAAAAACACGTCTTCAAAAACTGACTTTAGGTTCCAATTAGTGCAAGAACAGCACTTCCCAAACAGCCTCTAGGTTCCACCAACTAATGCAAGAACAGCACATCACATCACTCTCGATGACAAATGTTAAAGCGAAAATCCTAATTCCTACAATTCCCAAATCTACAATGCCACAACTTAATAATATCTGATCAGCTGAACGTCGTAAACTGCCTTACATTTGCCACCTAATGCGATAACAGCACACATAAAATCGCTTCTGATAACAAATGTACACCGAATCCTAGTTCCTACCAAGACATAATCTCGTTGTCGAAAAGATTGCACAGAAAACCTTGACGACTAAACTAACCACAATACAATAAACTACGATCACGCAAACCGAAAGCAAAGCTCTAGAAAATGAACAATTGCATACAGTGTTGCCAGGTATTGCCAGCAAGATCCTCAGCTTTCTTAGCAGCATCTTTGACATTCCTTCCCCATCTCCCTAACACATTCCTCACCGTCTCCATCTTCTCTGCCAAATCTTACAACAACAAAAAAAATCATCAACTATCCAAAGAAAAACCCTAACAAACTCAATCAAATCAGGTAAAACGACGAAGATACCTTTGAGAGAGGGAGAAGGAGTGAGAGAAGGCGCGGCTGCACGAGAAACATACGGATTACTGCTGTGATCGGGATCAATGGCGGGAGCGTAGGTAGACTCGGACACCAATTGCTCGCTCCACCGCACCGATTTCTGCGCCTTCAGCGCCGGTGCCGTGACGTTTTCCGGCGAGCTTTTCTCCAGATCGCGGCTGTTTTCCGGCGGCGCTTCGTGGTTGAGTACGATCTCATCTAGCGGGACGGACACCGTCGCATCAGCGGTGGCGGCGGTGACGGCAGCGGGTTTGGTGGTGGATTCTTCCGCCATGGAAATGTGAGAGGGATTACCGTGAATGTGATCGAGTATGAGTTTGAATGGCGTCGAAAATGGAGAAGGAGAAGGAGATGGAGGTGTGAAGATCGTGAATTTTCGTTGGAGTGAACCGTCCGTCTTTCTGTTGATTTCAAAGAATTCGGTTTCTCGGTTTGCGTCGTGTGTTACGTAACCCAACTCCAAGGATACCGGTGTTGACTAACGGTCAAATCCGCTTTTTTACTTGGATAAGAAATCAACAACGATGATAAGAACATAAATTAGACGGTCTCATACGAGCCAGAACAATACTCTCCCTGTTCCAACAAATTGTATATATTTGTTTTTTTTTTTACACTATTTATAAATAGGATGAATTTTTGATATAACTTCTAATATATAAGATAAAATATATTCATTTGAGATCTTGTTTAAATCATCTAATCGAATATACTATGAATATCAAATTTTTATAACTTTTAGTATTACGTAACTAAAGATATAGACAAAAGAGAACGGGTATCGATATACGTGTATAAAGCAAATGGATACAAATGGTTGGAACGAAAGGAGTATTTCATTACTCGCAGTAACAATGTAAAAGTTTCGCTTGTATTGTGAGGTCGTCTTGCTCTAACATAAGACTCAATAGTGTCTCAATAGATAGTTACATGTTTTATGCACGAATACCAATGTAAGAAGAGGAGAAATTGATTTAATAAGTATCATGGAGTATTACAGCACATAAACGATTAGATGACACATCCAAAAAAGTACGAGCATAAACTATTGATCGAGAAGGAAAGAGTACAAAGTACCATAAATGTGACCGATGTATGGTATGATTAATGAGAAAATGATAATTTTATGACGATGAATTATTAGTTTATGTGTAAAAATGATCATTTTTTAGTTAATATTCTCTTCGTTTGTATCGAAGGGGTAAGTTTCATTTTTGCGCAAGGATTAAAAAAAATTAAAATACTACTTTGGGACAAATTAATATTTAATTATCCAAAGTGTAATTAAATATAAAATATGACGTAAATATGTTAGTAAGGTAGGGATAATTTGGTCCAAAAAATGGACTAAAAAGGAAAGGGGTCAAATGGATTTAAACGACCCAAAAAAAATACGTACCCCATGGATACCAACGGAGGGAGTAAGTGATTATTAATTTTTTCACATAAATTGGTTCCCTCTTATCACAAAGTGGTTATTATTTTGCCGTTTGCATCATAAAATAATTAATTTTTCTACTCCATATATGGAATAAATACAACGATATATTACGAATTTACGATATACTTTGTATTAATAGTTGCGCAGTACGGAGTATACGGTTACTTCATGTGAAAGCCTCGATCCCGAATTGAGGTCCGACTCACATGTAGCCATATAGGCTAGAGGGAGAGGGCCAAACTTTCTACGGCCAGAATGGATGAAGTCGGCCCACAATTAGCCCATTAGATAAAGGGATCGCTGATAGAACCTTTTTTCGTTGGCTGTGCTAGTCTATAAGCAAGGCCGGTCGAGCTTGAGCTAGGCCTAGGCCGGCCAAGAGCTTGCTCACGTTTAATTCGTGGACGACTGTGGACCGGTTGTGCTGACCCACTCATCGTCTTCTCTTTTTGGTTGACGTAGCTGCCCGTGAGAACGTTTGCCATTGTAAGTTTGTAACAAACGTCACATGCGAACGTAACAACCGGCCAGCAGGCGACACAAATAATTGAAGCATACATGCGAACGTACTCATGTACTGAATGCAGTAAGCCAGTTATGCCTTCCAGCTTTTGACACTATTTATTTCTTGCCTTTTCTTCATTTTGTAAGGGGCCAACCAATCACCCAATTGAAGCATATAATTAAAGAGGCTGGCAAAAAAAAAATTATGAATTTTAAATCGTTAAGCAAATTTTCTTTTTCTTCGAAACAGAACTGAATAAATCGATCAAGGTATTTTTATTCTTCTATATTTTGAACGTAGTACAATGTATTCATAGCTACGATTAAGGGGGGGACTAGGTAGGGTACGGTGCACAGATCATAAGTACCTGTACTGTGTCCATGTGATCCAGTTTTTCAAAAAAGTTAGTAACATGGCATGCTCGGTAGTCGATGTAGTATAAGATAACAAGTGTTTCAATTTTATATATGTAAGTTACTACGTGTGATTTGATGTATAGTTAATACTCCGTTATTTCGTATCCCTAGTATTTACTTTCAAAATTCACCATAGGACTTAGGTTTGACCCGAACCTAAACATTGCAATTTTTTTAGTAATGCACCTCATTTCAGCTTTGTGCCGACAGATGACAGTCCACCACTTTTTAGTAACGCTTGAAAAGTTAAGATTACCATTGAAATATTTTGATTTTTTCATTATTTGACATTCGATAACTATTAACCTATGATTCTGTGTTTAATTAAGTGGTACTCCGTACTAAATTTTAATTCCACTATACTCACGATAATATAAACTCTAAAGATAATTTTATGTGTATCTGGTGACACTACTTGTATGTCAAAATAGATTTATGTGTAATTTTGAACTCTGTCCAATTCAAGTGACGCCATATTAAAGATCGTTTCAACTTTTACGCTTTTAGTTCCATTACAATAACAAGAAGAAAATCGAATACAATTTTTTTGTTTAGTGTATCTCCGTTTTAATTACTCGCAGGCCCGTCGGAAAGCATGTTCACCCGGTTCCAAGAACCGGGGCCCATCGTGGAAGGGGGCCGCATTGGGCTTCACTTAAGTATATAGTGTTAATGACAATATAGAAGTTGTTAGTAATCACAGTGGCCTAGTGGTAACATATTGGTGCATAAGGCTTTGTTTTGCCTGAGGATTGGGTTTCGAATCCCTATACGTTTTCTCTTTTTTGTTACTCCGTATTTTAGTTTCTTTTTAGCTTTTGACGTACTTTCCACTTTCTTAGAGTATAAAAAATACATAATATATGACATTTAATATAGATATCTTTTTTTAATTATAATTTGTGGGTGATTTATTAATTTATACTAGTTGTTTTATTAAAACGAAATAATCTTTGTAACAAATACAGAGTACCATACTACGAGATTTACTACCCACATAAACTATTTTATTATATTTGTGTATCATGACACTATTATACGGAATATTTAAAAAATCGACACTTAATTTCAATTTAAAAACAATGATAATACGTAATATTTTTCAAAATAACCTAAAAATATGGGAGACGATGTTCGGTAAAGGGCCTCTAAAAAATATTTGGCACAGGGTCACCAAATATCATTTGACGGCCCTGATTACTCGTATTAGACTAAGACAAAGTATACGATATGGTCACTTCAACCTTTACGCAAAGAAAAGTAAAATGAAATAATTTTACGTGTATGTGGGTAAGTTGATAACGACGCTATACTGCCACTTATAGAAATAGTTGTAAATAAGCCGCAAAAATTTAGCGCATTATATCAGGCAAACTTAACTGCCTGACACCTGTCCTCTTTCGCGTCAAACTAACGACGAAATTGCACCGATGCTTCCCTCGCCTACTTTAATGCGCGTCTGATTCTTCTAATTATGTTTCAACACTTCAAAGCGTCGCCAAATAAGGAACAGTTCCAAGTCACCCAAATTCTCGTTTCTCACGAGTATCAGTCATAAATCGTGATGGTTCATTTGATCCGTAACAGATATACCCTTCATAAGTAATACTCCGTATAAGACTTATTCTTGAAATAACATATCGAAGTTTAAGAATGTCCATTTCATATTATAAATCGTTCTTAGATGATTTTTTATTATAAATTGATTTATATTTTTCAATATTTCCGCTATTTCCAAAATACTCCGTATTACTCCCTCCGCCCCACAATGATTTACCCACTTTTAATCAAAATGGGTGAGATTAAAATAATAAGTGGGTAAATCATAGTGAGTTGGAGGGAGTACTATTAACTAAGAAAAACATGTACCTTAAACAATTAATCGGTAGAAAAGAAAGTTTATTCTATATTTGCAAATATCATTTTTCTTTTGGTACAAGACCAATGACTTGCTCTTTCTAACTGAGAGAGTTTGAACTGAATTTAAATGAAAGAGATTTAATGCAATCAACTTTGACCCCGAGGGACCTTAACCTTGAGGCTTATGGCCTAGTTGCCATGGCCATTAAAGGATAGCCCCTCCCTTTTTGTCTTTGCTGGCGAAAAAAAAACAACTTTGACTGAATGACGCTAAATCAAATTGAAATGAACTAAGTATTCTGAATCAACTAAGACAAACTAAAATTATATTAACAATATTGAATAAAGATTAACTTAGTTCGTCAAAACTGAAAATCAGCGGAAAAGAACATTTCAACATTTTTGTAATTTACGTGCAGCATTCTCAAATGATCATGAATAAAATGAAAAAGGGAGTAAATACGTACACGGTACACCATATAATATACTCTATAGTCACCGACCACTTCTTGGTATAATTTTTTCTCGAACCTCCAAATCGATCTCTCATTAAAGCAGAACAATTTCTTAACCGTCGATCGATGGTAAAATTAAAATTTAACGCGGTTAAGTTAACAAGGCATGAAAGTATCTAGAAGTAACGTCATACCATAACTTTGCCCATATTTGTAAGTATTGAGGGTAAGATGTCACCCTCGAAAGTGAAGTTTACGTGTTGAACAATTGTGTTTGTAGTGCCTTCTTAGCTAAAAACAACTGTATTCACACTTTGTTTATAGATTTAAATGTGTGTTGTGTAGGGTAAGTTACGTGTTTTATTATAGTAATTCTATTGAATTATTGATATTCATATTCATATACAGAAAAGATAAAGACTAAGCACTACTAGGCTCATTCAATGATTATTCCTATTATTAACTCTTTAATTATGTGGTTTAATCTTATTTTAATAATAAGTTAAATGAAATGTAAAATAGGGAGAAATAAACAAATGTTTATTTATATGCATTATATATTTATATATAGGTATTTGATGGGGTGTCGTTTTCGGGCTGGATTATTAAATTACTCGCTTAAAGTAAAACGGAAAAGTCATGAAAATCGAGTCGTTTTTATTTATTAATTTATGACAATGAAGCAATACTTAAGTTGAAATGTTGAATTTGTATTAATCGGAAGAAAAAAATTCGAAGCAAAAAGGTTTTTTTTAGGGTGAAGAAACAAAGCTACTTTTGCATGAACATAATCTTTTCGATTTAAAAAAATACTACTCCGTAGTATTTTATGAACAATTCTGTTTTATTTTGTTTTGAATAAACAAATAAATTTTCAATACAAATTTGTGTTTAAGATGCTATTTACTGAACAAAAAAGTTATTTATTTAGATAAATGAAAACAATATACTCTGTATATGTTGTTTACTCTCACAATTTTTCATTTTAAATGAACACTATTTTTTACATTTAAAACAATATGACGGATATTTTATTCACACATACGAAGTAAGAATTTGTATTTCGAGATATTTTCACTCTCCGTTTCCTTTTCACATTACCTTTTATGATGAAATCCGAATCCAAAATATAACAATATCAAATCATAATTGCTCTATTTCTTATAAGAAATAAATGAAGGAATTGCAATCGCACAAATATTGCAGCATTTGATTTGTTTTAATATTATACTGTAATAGATATATACGTTGATGAATTCCCTGACTACCCACTAATCATCTGTCACAACTGTAAATATCTTAATCTAATGTTCGAATATATCCCCAACATTCGGTATCAAATTAGCACCCAAAAAAAAAATACTCGTATTAGATATCAAATCTGATCTTTCCTCTGTTATTGTAATACGACTTGATACAAACTCCTACGATAGAAGAAAAAATTACTCGTCAACAGTCGTATACCCACAGCGCATTACACATTAAACAATCCAAAAGTTGATAAAACTACAACTCATTCCACCACACGCTAAAAGTCGCACAATATTCTCCTAATTTAATCCCTTCACCACCCACACTATATAAACAACCCCCCTCTGCCCCAATTCACTCTCACAAACACTTCTCTCACCAAATCATCTCATATCTCCGGTACCATAGAATTTTTACGGATAAAAAAACTAGTTAATCAAACTGCAGACATAGTTAAAATGGCACACACCAAAGCTCAAGTGTTGTTCATGATGGTTGCATTGTTAGCCGCCACATGTACCGCCCAAGCCCCGTCACCAGCCCCCACCTCCACCCCGACCAAACCCGCACCCACCCCGGCTCCAGCCCTCGCACCCACCACGGCTCCAGTCACCGCCCCCACCCCTAGTGTGGCCCCAATCACCGCACCCACCCCAAGTGTCGTGGCTCCAGTGACCGCACCCACCCCAAGTGTGGCTCCAGCCACCCCACCCACTTTGACTCCAGGGCTCGCACCCAGTCCTGTTCCAGCATCCGGTCCAGCACCCTCACCGGACGCTGACTCCACGCCGAGTGCGGCTGCTACAACCGCATTCGGCGGGGCGGTTCTTTTTGGTGGGTTCGTTGCTGCGTTGTTGGTCTAGATTTGAATTTGAATTACTATTAATTGGGTGCTCCGTATTTGTTTGTTTGTTGATGTTCGGGTTTGTGGGGATTTAATTTAATTTTAATTTAATTTATTGGTGTTTATTTTATGGCGGCTTTAGAGTATAGAGTTTCTATTTTTCTAAATGTTGACTCGTTATTTACTTACTCCGTATTTGTTTTGTTTTGCAAACAATATTCTTATGTATATGAGTTACTTTTATATTAATAATAAAAAAGGATTTATATCCGATTCTTGCATGATATGACTGACCGTCTTCCCTGTTGGTCCTAAAAATTTGGAAGTATGAGTATAACTTAAGGACTAGACTAGTCGATATTAGGTAAGTTTTGTTTCTCGCCTCGGATCTTCGAAATCGTGATACTCTACAATTTGAGTTGTCTAGGAGGTCCTAGTCCTATGACAGATTTTCAGGATATCTCCCGTTCAATTTAACCCTCCATACTGTATATAAATCAATCTTGGAGCAAAAACGGGGAATATGCTTCAAAATAAAGATACTTAGAGCTCTTACAAGCACTTTTGAGTCCTGCTGATAAAATTTAACGAAAAAGCAATCTATTCGATTCCAAGGCATCTTAAATCCTTTGTTAGTGATAGACATCGATTTCTCCAATAATTTTAGGAAACAATATTGCAAATCCCAAAAATTTGTTACTGTCCACGTTGTTTTGCTTCGACCAAAATTAATCCATACATACAATATACGAGTATACATCAATTCTAGGGTAAAGACAACGTAGAGAACTTACAAGTACTTTTAAAGGCCTGCTAAAATTAGACGAAAAAAGTTACATACTCGATTTCCAAGCCGTATCAGATCTCCATATTTGTTACGAAGTAATTATCATTTCAACGCATATCTTTAGATGGTTTTAGAAAACAAAATCACAGTGGACGGGCCCAAGATAAAGCCCATTTCCCAGGCCCCTTAAGAAGCCATTTACTATTGTAATCACAGTGGATCAGTACAAGATCCGACCCACTTTCTTGTTCATTTTGGGAGACACATAAACTACAGAGGTGTTATGGGCTTTTGAATTGAATCCAGATTATTAATGTGTAGTTTCAGCATGCATGGGCCTAGTACACAACTAAAATCATGAATCACATATGAGAACTAACTTGGTTTTTTTTAATAGTTAAATCACATTAATATGGTCTTATAGGAGTTTTACTCTTTTCGAAATCAAAATGTAAGTTGGCTTGATCCACCATGGTCAATAAGGCACGACCACATTTTAGTGCGGCCACACAGCCCACGCTACATGACACGGCATGATTCATAGAATGGATGTAGGACGTGTCTAGGCCGTATTTTAATTCACCGACATCACAACAAGGTATGAAGCTCACCTGCCGATGCCTAAGTCGTGTCATTTTCTACCGGCTTGAGGCACATGGTGCACTTCTTTTTCTATATGATACGAAGTATTACAATGATTAATCATTTACAAGTTCTTATACATTCCATTAAATCCATAAGTTTCAAGTCTTTCAACGTCAAAATCGTTGTATGACTACTCAGTTTATGTCAAAATAATGTAAATTTGTAGTTTTGGGAGTACTACTACTACTACTCCAAGAGTCCAAGGCCATTATGACCAATACTTGCACTCCAAGGCCATTATAAACTTGCATTACACACGGCGGCTGCTGCTCACTATAATCTCCGTTTTTTTTGCAAGTCAAACCCGAATTCTCTTCCTAAAATATATGAATAATCTATTTAGTAAAGTCCAAAAATTTAGAAGAGACAAGTTTTTATAACCGTTAATGAGATATACAGAGTATCTTTTATCGTAAAATTTTTTGTTTGTGATGGAATATCCGTCGTATTAATATAACATAAATAAAACTCGTAATCATTTAGACAGATAAGGTAAAAGTAAATTACTACTCCGTACATAAGGAATACCAACGCTTCGTCTTTATCTATTTAAATGATTGCGAAGTACTCACTCAGTTCGTATCGAAATAGTACGTTTCACTTTTGCACAAGGATTAAGAAAAACTTAAAATACTACTCGTATTAAAGGTACAATAATTTGGGACAAATTAATACTCCGTATTTTCAAAGTATAGTATTACAACGATATACGATGTAAATATGTTAATAAGTTATGGATAATTTGGTAAAAAAATGGACTAAAAAAGAAAGAGATTAATTGAATTTGAACGACATAAAAAGAAATACGTACCCGTGAGCTACTCATAGCAGAAAATCACGCAAACCAACCAGTATCAAACATGAGTAACCGAAACTGACAAAACTCATACGGATCGGAGTATTCTACTGTATATTTATTGCTCCACAAAACAAGAATGGAAGCAGATCAACAAATAGTAAAGGCTTTAAAGTCTCAGAAGTGATCATCAATTATGAGTTATGATCACCAATTCATGCTCCAAGAATCAAAACTTTATTACTACTACAAATAATTGCTTTCGTTTGTTTTTTTATAATCCATATATAAAATAATAGAAAAATCAGCATAATAATTAATTAATTACGTACTGAATATGACATTTTTTTTTAATTACAGAGTACTTCGTATATTAATTCTAATTATTTTTGCGACTCTCGAACCGTACCTCGACCTTTGCACATTGCACCTCATTAATTACAAAAACAATATAGAAAGCCTTCACATCGATGAGCAAAGACCGATAAATAACGCATCTTTATTTATTAGCTAGGACCAACGTATTCATCATGAATTTATAACTACATCAAATAAAAATTCATATACTTTTTCTATCCTTCATTCTAAGATAATCTTTCCAATTGATTATTTAATACTTTTTCAAGTAAATATTATACAAAAATATAATAGAAAGTGGGAGGAAATACATAAATAAAATACAAAATTAATTTTGTTCTTCATATTTACCCTATAAATGATCAGTTGGTCTTGCTTAACACGGAATATCCATTATAAACCTTAAAACGGGTCAAATATTACCACATATTACAAAACATTTGTCATTTGCAAGATCACGATTTGGTATATTACTTGACCTGTATTAAGATTACGATGGATAGTACCATCACAAGTAAAAAATTACCATAAATAATATGGGGACTCGTCCCTAGGGAGACCAACTCGACAAATTAAATAATCGAAAAAACACAGCCACATGAACGTAGACCACTAGTCAGTCGATCTCAATATGAGTCATGAGTCATGACCGCCTCTACTATTACGAGGGAGGCGGATGTACAAGAGTACAAGAGCACAACTGTAGAAGTTGGATACTCATAGTATTTATTATTTGCATCATGCATTACGTTGTTCACTCATCCCCTAAATTCCAAATATCTATGTAACAATTCATCAGCTCTAAATTTAAGATAATTGATATGATTATTTTAAACATCAGTCCAGTGATTTTGTGATATATAGTCAGTGATTTTGCTGATAAACTACCTAATTTTGGGTGTCAGTCAACAAATATATAGTCAGTGATCTTATAACAACAGAGAGACTGTTTCTCCATATTTTTTGTGATAATATGTCATCTGTTCACAGATTATTGTTAAAAAAATGCTACTCCGTATTTACGTGTATTAATGAAATACGGTGTAGCAAATTTATGACCAAAGGAAATGCAAAATTAATGAGCTCTTTTGGGAAAATATGAACGATAAAATAGTTACTATTTTCATCATCTCCGTCATTTGTTTACCTTTTTACTCTCCTTGTCCCGATCATTTGTTTAGTTTTGGTTTTGGCACAAAAACCAAGAAAAGAAGAGAGGTTTATTTGAGGTTATTGTTATCGGATAACAAATATGGGTGACTCGCACGATCAAATTACAAATAAAACAAACCTAGCTAATCCGAAGTATAAAATTCAACGAATGACAGAGACATCCTAAAATTGAAAAGGTAAACGAATTATCGGAACAGATGAAATATACCGTATTATTTCTGAAAAAAAATATTTTAATCAAAAGTAGAAAAATGACTGAGATGAAGGGAATACAAAAATAACATATATACGGAGTACTCCCTCAATCTCATTCATTCTTTGTTTTTTATATTCATTGTGAGGATTAATTTAATCAAAGGCAAATAAATGTACGAGACGGAGAAAATATATGAACATAGACAAATTATTATCAATCTCTCGATAAACAAATGACAGAGACGGGACCTTTCTTTTCACCCAATTTTTTGCCTTCCAAACATTTTGGCTTTGGCAGATTCTCCTAATCACATGATGATTGAAGCATGGATTAATTAGCATTCATATACTATACTATATATAAACTTGTAACCCCATTCACACATTCCTCCCTCATTTGCACTCTTTCCTCTTCAATCTCTCGACTGCAAAATTCATTAAACAAAATAATAGTTATAATGTCTCAAAAAACACCCTTGTTAGAACACAATAATAATGATTCAAATAATACAAGAAAAACCATAGAACATGAAGAAGAATATGAAGAAGTTAGTAATGTAAGAAGAGTATGGATTGAATCGAAGAAACTATGGAATATAGTTGGACCATCAATCGTTAGTCGAATCGCTTCGTATAGTATGTTTGTTATTACACAAGCGTTTGCTGGTCATCTTGGTGATCTTGAGCTTGCTGCTATGTCCATTGGAGGCAATGTTATTGTTGGTTTCGACTTCGGACTCATGGTATGTATATATTCTTCTTCTCGTTTGACTTTCTACAGTTCAAGTTTTACTTACGTAGCAACACTTTTGGGTGTGAATTCGTTGGTAGATATATAATATAACTTCGATAGGTTAAACCTTTTTTTTCGTTATTTAGATACGTTTCACAAAATAATAAATTCGATTATTTTTTATATCTTCCCATTTTTTTAACCTACTGTATAGATTTATGAAAAAAATCTTTAAAAATATACACTTTCTACTTTTTTACCACGACGGGTTTAGGTGGGTAGAATTTGGTAAATAATTTCATTCTTCTTGTTCATAGTCTCACTTTGAAATTTTGTTAAAGTGACTCTAACATGATTCGATCCCGGATCATTTCTATCAAATACGAGTGTATTGTGCTAAGATATTTGTTTGTTTATTTGCTAATCTGTAATTTCCTACTTGGTATATTGTAACATTAAATAGAGAAAATGAAATAACTGAAGAATATTTGTAATTACGATGTCAAATATTTTAGAAAATTTTTTATGTGTCGTTCTTTTGCTCATTCAAAACTTTGTTTCCTATTATTTTCAATGTTTTAATTAGGTTATTATGATTAAAGAAATTTTTTTTAGACTATTACAAAATTAAAATACTCTGTAGTGATCGTCGTTTTAAAAAGTTTTTGTCATAAATTAATTGAAATATGTAAAAAAAAAAAAAAAAAAAAAAAAGAAGAAGAAAAGAGGTGACGGTTTCTAGGATTTTGTCAATAAGCGTGGAGTTTTTCATCATCATGAAAAGTCAAGTTAAATAATTGTATTCACTAATCACTAGGTTAGTTAGTCTCCTGTGAGACCGTCTCACAATACGATTATTGTGAGATTCAGAATATTTTATTATTTTATATAAAAATTTGCGTCACTAGGTAGCCAAACATGATTTATGAAAATAACAAATGTAGAATAAAATTGAACAAATAAGGTTTGAATGGTCGATTTTCTTTTGCAAAGAGTGATGTCCACACGACACATATCGTTAGACCAACTTGATTATTGTGTTTGTTAATTACCCTCTATTGATGAAAATGAGGGGTTCAATTGCACCCACCCAACCAACGACTGGTCGACTGAAGATCCGTTGTCCCATTTAATTAGGGTTCGTTTTGATTCAATGCGGGGAGTATTGAATTATTGGGACTATGAATTATCGGGAATTTACATTTCCGGTGAATTAGTAAAATGTGTTTGGTTCGTATGATGTAAGCAACTTCCCACGTGAAGGACTTCCCACATGATGGAGGACATGCGGTAAGTTTCACTTCCCATGATTTTGGCAACCAAACAATAGACTAATTTTCAACTTCCCATGAATTCCAATGGCAACCAAACGAACCCTTAGTATCCCATTTTGTGTATCATTTTATATATTTTTCTACACGTTAATATTTTTTTTTGTATTTTGGGCGTATTTAAACGGTTAAACATGTCATGTTGATTGTTGAGATAAGGAGAGAATACAACTAGCGAGGAACCCGATGTAGTCTTGTTCAAATCTCATCTTGTGGGAGCTCGACTTGGGTTGGGGCTTGGTTACACAACGTGACAAGTCAAACCAAACAACAATTTGTTTCACTCATTTTCAGGTCCCCCAATTTATCGTTTCTGCATAACTATTGACATACATTTTCGATGTGCATTAACTGATATGGACACAGATTTTTAGTTGTGCATTTATTTTTGACAAAAATAATTGGTTGTTCATTGATAATTTATGGTACCACTATCCTCTGTTGCACGTAAATTTTCGATGTGGGACACTGACATTGACGTACGCGCATATACCGATCAATTTGATCATCAGCTAGGTATGGCGAGTGCACTAGAGACATTATGTGGACAAGCATACGGAGCAAAGAAATACTACATGTTAGGAGTATACATGCAACGCTCATGGATCGTACTATTCATATGTTCCATACTGTTACTACCACTCTACCTATTCGCCACCCCGGTGCTGAAATTATTCGGTCAACCTGATGACGTGGCCGAGATGGCCGGAGTGGTGGCATTGTGGCTAATACCGTTGCACTTCAGCTTCGCATTCCAATTCCCGCTTCAGAGGTTCTTGCAGTGCCAGCTGAAGGCGTCCGTGGTGGCTTGGGTGACAGTAGTGGCCTTACTCGTTCACATATTTATTTCGTGGTTGTTTGTGTCGGTGTTCAAGTGTGGGATTGTTGGTGTCGCTGTCACTCAGAATTTCGGCTGGTGGGTGGTGGTGTTCGGGTTACTTGGTTATACTGTTTTGGGTGGTTGTCCTCTTACTTGGACCGGGTTTTCTATGGAAGCGTTTACTGGGCTTTGGGAGTTTGTCAAGCTCTCTGCCGCTTCTGGTGTCATGCTCTGGTACGTTCTCAGAACCGTGGTCCAACAATTTTACCTTTGTCGACTGTCATTGTAGTAAAATCGATGTTTTTGTGAGGATGCAGCTTGGAGAATTGGTACTACAAAATACTGATACTGATGACAGGAAATCTGAAGAATGCAGAGATTGCATTGGATGCTTTATCTATTTGGTAAGATTTACATTATACAAGAATCATCGATCTTCCGACATGAATGGATCAAATAATTTGTTCTTTATTTTGTAGTATGAGTATCAACGGATGGCAGTTGATGATCCCGTTCGCATTCTTCGCTGGTGCAGGGTAAGTGTAAGCTTTAGATTGAACTCGGTTTCCTGCTGAAATAAGTTTTGTACAATTGAAATGAACTGAACTGAACTGAACTGAATTGAATTGAACAGAGTAAGGGTGGCAAATGAACTGGGAGCAGGAAACGGAAAAGGAGCAAAGTTCGCTACCATGGTGGCAGTGAGCACGTCATTTGCAATCGGACTCGTCTTCTTCCTGCTTGTTCTGATCCTACACGACGACTTTACCTTCATTTTCTCAACCAGTAAGCCGGTTATTGAGGCGGTTAGTCAGCTGTCGGTCCTCTTAGCCTCCACCATCCTTCTCAACAGCATTCAGCCCGTCCTTTCTGGTGTCGCTGTCGGATCAGGGTGGCAAAGTGTCGTGGCGTACATAAATCTTGGTTGCTACTATCTCTTAGGCGTTCCTCTCGGAATTTTGATGGGTTGGCAATTTGATCTCGGAGTTATGGTAAGTAAACCTTACTCCCATAGTCCCATCCATATCAATTCAGGGCGACAGTTGGTCCCCGATTCTGAGAACCTAATTAATAATTGTTGTGTGTGTAGGGCATTTGGGCCGGAATGATTTTTGGGGGAACCGCGGTTCAGACACTCATACTGGCGATCATAACGTATAGATGCGATTGGGAGAAAGAGGTACGATATCCAAATCTCGTTAGAAAAAACTCGTCTCTTGGCCAAAACTGAGGTAATTTCGAGCTAACTGTGTTTTTTTTCGATGTACTGGTTTATGCATTTCAGGCTTCGAAAGCAACTTTGCACGTACGGAAATGGACCGAGAGCCTCTAGACATGGTGTAGAAATACAGTTTATAAGACGGTGTTTCAGGAGACTCGTGACATATTGACAGAGGAGTTAATATCATATATGGGATGTAAATTGAATTGTTCGAGAGTTCAATTCTTGAATCACTAAAAATGTGATATTAATCAATAAAATTATGAGATGACGTTACCCGATATTTTTTTTAGGATTAGTTTAAATAGCCCTGTGGGGGGTAGGTAAGCATTAAAATCTTTCCTCTTATGACCTTTTAAATATAACCCTACAGTCCTAAGGACTGTATTTATCGTTTTTTTTATTATGGTAGTGTTGGGACTCAGTGTCACCGAGTAACGCCCCATTGCCAAATATCGTTTGAGAGTCATTGTCATGTACCATACGAGTATTATATTTATTATTCAGGGGAGTACAAGGAAGGTAAACCGTGCCTACCTGAGATGACACGCAACTTATTTTTTTGTCTCTAATCAGTCGAAACATTCATAGTTGTCTCGTCTTAAAAATCACTCTCTCAGTCTCTGTGTCTCATAACTCTCGCTCATTTGCTTAATTTTTATATTCTCTATAAGAAATATTTTAATCAAAAAATAAATAAATTATCCAGACGAATGACCTATAAATCGTAGTCGCGGATTTGAGTCTCTTTTCTATTCTATTTTAATGTGACTAATTACACGTTTCTTGAAACCAAAACAAATAAAGGTTAAAAGATCCAATTATCATGGTCTTTTATTACGATATTAGAGTCGGATGATCCTCCAAACCTAAGTTCGATTCATGGGAGCCCCTTGCCGTACATTTGACAATTAGAGGTGATCTAATGACTCGATCCTGCCCGTTTTTTTTTTGTTGAGTTTGAGAACCTTATTTGGGCCTAAAACATCTCACGACCTAGCCATAAAAAGGCCAAAGTACATCAAAGCTGGGTTGTGGACTTGTGGCCAAGTAGGAACCCGAATTTTTGGCCTTTCGTGACCCACATTTATAATTTATTAAGACGTAATCTGAAACGGTTCAATTCAAATTAAAAAAAAAATGATTATAAAAAGTGGTTCTCCCTAAAGCGGGCCAAATCGATCCGACCCGTCCATTCCAAATTTCCAACCCACTTGACCTATTTGCACAATTGCACCCCTACACTACACTAAACTACATTACACCCTAGACCACATATTACGTCGAATACTCGAGAGAAATTGAGTATAATTTTGGATCAAACGATCTTTTTATTACAACTCTCTATATACGACTTGTATTTTCGACCACATAGGCACATAATATATTATTATTGATTTTTGTATGTATAAAGTTCTAATGATAGTAGTAGGAAACTTGGTGGAACCATGTGAAATAAATTTGTATCGAAAAGTTCAAAGGAAAAGGAACAATAAATAGTGGAGAAATCCAGGCTAGAAAGCCAAAAGACAAAGAAATGATAGAATTACTGTTTCTGTTTCTTGGACATTTGTCAATTATAATTTTTTTTGTGTGTATACCTTTTGTTTTCATTTTCTCAAGTCTTTTTATGTAATTTAAATGATTTAATGTGATGATATATGATGGCCGACTTTATTGATAACGTACTGTCGTAATGTCAGATCAAAATATCTTCATATGTTAATTATGAAATTATCTTAGTTGGTGAACCTGGGTTTGACCGTTTGAACCGTCATCATTAAATTGTCTTATGACTTCCCTTATACCAAAAGACGATGTAAATTATTACGGAATATTTTTTTATTGAATTAACCTTCGACAGCTTGTATTAAAGTTTCTGGTATAAAGATTAGTGTAAAATGTGTTTTAGTAATCTCTAATTTTTAGCTTTTTGACCATATATTTGATATTTCATCCAACGATATATGATTGCCGACTTTATTATTAACGTGTTGTCAAAATCAATAATATCTACTCATTTTCTTTGAGGTGAAAGGTGGATCAACGATATTAATTCAGCTTTATTGAAGTAATACTCTTTTTCAAACTGTGTATCTGAAGTGGACACTTGTAGTTATGGTAGCTCATTATCATATATACGTAGTAATTTGGGATTATAGATCAACATATTTGTATATTTTGGCCTCGCTCATTATCAAGTTCCTAGGAGATCTTCACTCCTAAAATTACATCTCACCATATACATATACAATTAATTATGTATGGAGTAGTTTGTAAGTCATAAAATGGACAAGTCGGGTAGGTTCTTAAAGATTGTCGCATTTCTCAATTTCCCTTTTTAATTTATTCATTTTTTCAATTTTGTCCCTACTAAATTAAAGTATTTATCATTTTGTCATTCCATTAACTCACACAACCTCACATAGTATGATGACTCACCCGGTAAAGGAAGTCATCATTACATGTGTGCTAAAGGAAATGAGACGATCTTTTTAGGACGGAAGGAGTATATAAAATCAATTTTTTAATATAAATTTAAACTTTTTCTTAATCCAAGCAAACATGAACCATAAAATAAAAAGAATTTAGTGGTGTCAACTTAAAGATGCACCCAAACAAAAAATTGGACTACACTTGTCCATAAAAAAGTTTGCCATACTAGCATGAATCCAAAAAATGGGTATTAAAATATGGAAAATATTGACATTTATTTTGTTACTCATAAATAGTTTGAGTAAGTCTTCCTTGTAACGAAATAACGGGTCAAAGTATAAATGGATTAGAGAAGACAAGGCTAGTGGATAGCACATGCCTTTATCTTATTTACCTAAATGGATATTATTTGATCCGTCATACATTTAAGACAGATTGTTCCGTCACAAGAATTTGGCTAATAATTGAGAGGTGTAATGTCGTGGTTTTCAATGATAAAGAGTATCTTCTCCGGGAACTGTGCATAAAATTGGAAGCATTGCCAATAAAACGCCTGCATAAAAGCTACTCCCTCAAAGTCGAATCACCAGCAGACAAAGGGTTTTGGAATTTGGGTGTCATTATCATTTTTAATATTAATATTAATAATATGGAGTAGGATAATTATTGTAGAGTACATATTTCTAACACGCTTATAATTATTTTGATAGAGGAAAAAAAAATTAATATATTACGTACTATATACTTTTTAGGACGGTTATATTTATCCTAAGCAAACGATCAAAATAATATTGTATGACATTATTAATGCGGACAATTCGTGTCTTAGGCTTGATAGCGGTACAACCCGACACGAAACGACTCGGTCTGACGAGAAAGGTGAGACTCGGCACGGTGGGCTAGGCAGATGACAGGAAAATGACAAAAAACAATAGAAATATAGCTAGGCGCGACGGGTGACATGTGTGCAGTGTATCGGCCCAACAGGACCGACAACCCACAATTTGGGGTGGGAAGCGGGTTAGGCCTAACAACACTACATAACGGGGGCCTTGGCCACGCATGGGTTGTGTCAAATGTGGATCTAGGACTCTAGGCACGATAGGTTGACACGAAACATGATCTGCCTATCGAAATACCAGTCCTAGCCGCTATGCAGTTAGATATGACAAAAAAATATTATTCAATTCACATTGTGCTTTTGTTTTATTCATGCTATGAAGTATGGACCCATTATAAGGTTATACTCCGTAGTGGTTATGGGTCATTATATGAGATGGTCTCACACTGTGAAACGATCCATTTTATATAAAAAGATAACTTAGCTTATTTATCAGTACTAAATCATTTGTCTTGTTTCAGAATTCAGAATTTGACCAACTGTCTTACTCTATAACTTGTGATATACGAGTATATTACCGTATCTTTTTTTTTTTTAATTGCGATAAGAGTAATATTTAGACATGGTTTGTTTGTTTGCATTGTAGGGTAGTGTTCTTTTGTGATATTTATAAACATTCTATGACCCCTTTTCGAGAGGGCAAAATCTAAGAGACTAGGACTACATTAAGCCACAAGTCCCACAACAGTTCATTGTGCATGTCAGGCTGTGTCATGGATTAAATATACACACTACTTTTTAATGTATTATTCTTAATATTCTGTATAATTGGATGAGGAATAATAGCTACAAGTTAATTAGACATTTGATCGATTTCAATTTGAGGTCGTAATATTTTTCAGTGTAAAGGACGTCATAAGGCATGTGATATTGATGAGATTTGAACTTAGGTTACCCTCAGCTCGTATCTTTATCAATTGGGTTTACAAATTAATAAGCTGTGGAAAACGATATGAAACTCAAATCAACCTACCTACACACAAATGCCAATTCAAAACAAACGTGTAAAAGTTACGGTACTATCCTAAACAACCTAAAAGCGATCTAAAATAACTAATTTAAAATCACACGCACTTAATATCATCCGATCAAAACAAATGAACAATTGCCTAACACTCTTTAAGAATTAGGTGGCTTAGCTTTACAAAATACTCTCGTTTAGTCAATCTTATGAAAAAATCAGTTAAGCTAAACCGACCTAAATTACCAGTTCAAAATCACGTGGACTTAATAACGAACCCATCAAAATAAATGATCAATTGTCGAATAAAACACTCCATAGAATTAGGTGGCGTTAAAAAAAATTGCATCATTTTATACAAAAAAATAAATAAAAAATTAACCACCGATCCAAAAATAAACTTACCTTCAATAATCCAATCCAAATATTCTAACCCGAGAAAATTGTACCCAAAACAACCCAATTAGATCGATATATATCAGGAAATTTGATTTAGTATCTTAGAAAATGATTCATTCGACGTAACCAAACATAAACCTGATAGAGAGCTGAGTGGATTGACCCATTGACTTCAACTCTTTTACTCTTCCTATATTTCACAAAAGGATGTTACGGAGTACGTTGTGTTGCTTATGACAAGTATATCGTCACAAGCTTATGACGAATCAGATAGATGTCTGTATCTGTTCGAGATAAAAACTTGTGGTGTTTGATTCATTATTCCTTGATGCTTTGTATTCATTGATTAACATCTCATTTTGAGGACTACTTTTTGCATTACACACAAAGCAAACTTCCACTTTGAATAACTTAATAACAAACCTAATAATAAAAGTAAACTAAAGATGAAGTTGAATGATTTAAATAATAAGAAGAACAATAATAATCGTCATTATTTGAATCATAAACAAGTGATTAGTGTCAGAGATAAACTAATCTATTCTCATTAGTGGTCTAACTAGATTTTCATAAACTCAACCACCATTCATTATTTACTTTAACAAATCATAATGTTTACAAATGGTCTCGTACGTGTCCGGTTTTGTATTTTATAACCATAATTTGTAATACATACGTGTAAGCGTTGATATCTCATATTGGATCTTAATTTGTAACGTTGATGTTCACGATCATTCATAATAGTACGATGTAGTCCGCTTAGGAACAAATATTCAAGGATTTAGACCATTCAACTTGGCTTTGATACCACTTGTTAAATGTGAAAGCGTACATACCTCGTAATGGACCCTTGTTGCACAAGTGTCCACGATCCATAATAGAAGTAATACAATATTGTCCGTTTTGAACAAAGCCTTCACGGATTTACTCTTGGGCTTATTACCAAAACACCTCGTACGTACTATTATAATTTATGGATACTTTAAGAACGAAAAAGAGTTCACACCCTAACAAGATGGGCCACGGTCTCTTCTTTAAGACAGTTTTACACCAATTTTCGTTAGAATATGCCAGACATAGATTCACCTATAAGATAACTTTTCCATAAGATAATTTTACGCAGATTATTCTATAAACCCGTTTTACAGAAGAATAAATGTGAATAAATTACTTATAAATAAACTTGCACGTACAAAAGACTATCTATAAATTCCCTATATATATATTTATGACCCTCACTCCCTACTCACAAGTGCACCGTACAAACATCTCAACATACATATTTCCTCACCACGCCATCCACCCACCCGATGATGAGATCCACCCGACTGACCACCGACGTAGCCACGGTCGAATGTCACAACCAGGTCCGCTCGTGGCGGCTCCTCCGTACCATCATGGAACTCCTCATTCCCACCTGCAACTGCACCTTCGTCCACCCAACCAACAACAATAACACACCCTACAAACTCAACAAAAACTCAAACTCAAACTCAAACTCCCCTTCTTCGTCTTCTGGGATTTTCACAGGGACGATATTCGGAAGTAAAACCGGAAAAGTGAAATTCTGCGTCCAACAGTCAAACAAATCAATCCTACTCCTCGAACTGGCGGTCCCCACGTCCGCCCTCGCACGAGAGATGCGAGGGGGGCTGCTGAGGATCGCCCTGGAGTGCACCACCACGACCACGGCCGTCTCAGGAGACGGTCCCCTCCTCGAGACCCCCGTCTGGAGGATGTACTGCAACGGTCGGAGAGTTGGTTACGCTGTGAAAAGACGGCCTTCGAGGGCCGATGTTGAGGTGCTTAGGAGGATGAGTGGTGTGGTCGTTGGGGCCGGGGTCGTTCGTGGGGCCGACATTAATAATAATAATAATGATAATGATAACGATAATAATAACAATAACGACGATATCATGTATTTGAGAGGGAATTTTGAGAGGGTGCGTGGGTCGTCGAATGCTGAATCGTTCCATTTTATTGATCCGGAACATAATGGGAATTCTAATCAAGATCTTAGCATCTTTTTTCTTCGTTCCACCTAATTAATTATCGACTCTCAGCAATTCTCAACTGATCGAGACGGTCTTTCAAAAGGGTTATTATTCATCGTCGAATCCTCTGGAAATTCATTCAGTAATCCTGTGAATATTTTTTTCACGGTTTTTGGAATTAGGGAAGGAGGAATTGACCCGTCCTAGACTCTCAATTGTTGCGTATTCTATACGCGATAGCATGCAAATTAAACAACGGTTACAACCAGGTTTTGGATGATCGTAGTTTTTTTGTACATTTTGTAACCTATTTTAATGAGCCAGGTCGAGTTTGGATTAAGTAGGTAACTACAAATTACAAACTCTAATTTTTAGTGTGCCTAATTCTTTGGTACATACACAAATTATTTTATCTCCAAGTTTTTTTTAGTTACCAAGGGAGTTGATATACTTCAATTTGTCCTTGGTAGTTTTCATATTGGAGGTTATTTAATTTATGTGTACTTACAAAGTTGCGTACATAACCGAAGATGTCTTAGCCTAGTGGTTAGGACTAGGTGCTCTGGGACAGTAGGTCTCAGGTTCGAACCCCCCTCCCCTATATTGTAATGCGACTAAGTGCGCTCTTCGATGGACAAAAAAAAAAAAACAAAGTTGCGTACATACATGTAGTTGGCTTATTATGTTTTGATTAACAAATGTGTACTTAAATTTAAACTCTCGTATATATGGTGGTGAATTCGTATTTATTTTCTTATAATTTGTCAATGCTAGCAATTCTATGTTTTTTTTCCAACGAAACGTGTACTTAATTGCATTACAATATGAGGTGATGAAGGATTCGAACTTGAGAGTTGAAACCCACTGGTTTTCAGTAATTCTTCTGTACAACCGTTGCACAATGTGACAATAGTAAAAATTCGCAATTTATGATAAAAAGTGACCGTTTTAAGTTAGTCTATTACCAGGCTCGTCGTACGGTACAACAGTTGTATACTATAATTTGTGACTGATTTTAATGAGATCTTCGGTATGGGAAAAAAATCGTTCTTTTTTGAACTCATAACGAGGTTTTGATCGAGTAATAAACTATTTCGGTATGGGAAAAAAATGATCAGTCTAATAAGTCTATTAACGTACGGAGTAATAAACTTTGATCGATCAAAATTCTTAATTCCAATATCCAAAAAGCGATGATTTTTCTTTTTCAAATTCATTATCTTTACAATACGTTTTATGTGGATTTTTTTTAACATTTCGTAAGTGGTAAGAATTATGGTACAAGAAGAAAATCCCAATGATTTTTGTACCAATTTGTCAAGATTCTCAATTTTTTTATTAGCATGATACATCTCCTTGTTTTCCAAGCAATTCCGTTAACTAATCAAGGCAACATAATAAACATAAATAAGATTAAGATTAATAGCATCTGTCATACGAAAGATCTCTCGTTAATTGAAAAACCGTCTTTTATAAATATAAATAATTCCCTAAAACCTCTCTTCTCCCCCTTAAACTCCTCAACTTTTCAAATTCATCACTTTCAAATCAACAAGTCAAAAAACATAAATGTTACTGTACTAACAGATTCTCTAAAAATTCAAAACAGTAGAAGAAGATAATGGAGAGCCTGAATAAACTTGCACTTTGGTACACAAAATCTTTCAAACCATTAGTAACCCATGACGAACTCGAACCCATCATGGCGGTACTGGGTTTCGTCTGTCAACCCGATAAATCCCCCCAAAACGGCGTGGTTTGGAAGGAATACGTTTATGTTGCTGCTGCTGCCATGGCCGTCGAGTTATCCATACCGCTACCAAGACCCAGATTACCCGGCTATAGGATCGATGGACTGCATATTCATACGTACCGGGCTTTTATCGACGCTGTTAATTTTTACCTTGACATGGATGATGTTTCTGAATTGTTTCATATAAGGTAAACACTTTATTGACAGTTTTACTGGTTTTTCCTTTTGAAATCCCGAGCGGGTTAACTTGATTCATCGATTTTTCGATCCATTTTTGAAGTTTGTGTTGCAATGGAATGTTGACATTAACGTATTGACAGGGGAATGCCACTCCATCGAGTGTATGATCGTAAAAACAAGTTTCGGAGAATGGATGAGAACAATAATGTCTTCGTATACAGAGATGGAACGCTCGACCAACAATCTACTTACTCTTACTATCACGTTGATCGGAGTGATGCTAATGGCGACAACAACAACAACAACAACAACAACACCCGTGGCTCGATCACTCTTCGTAGCAAAGGAAAAAACCTTTCGATTGGGACCGTTGTTGAGCTAAAAGACATCATTGTTTGGACTTTGGCATGAGCTGATTTCATAGAGAAATCATGCATGAACTTGAGATGTACATTTGTTATTTTTTGCTGTATTTCGCATGTAACATTCTTCGAAACTGTCACTGAACTGAGCGATATCTCCCTCCTCGCCCATTTCGCTTCTCCTTAGACAAATGATAAGAACAAATATCAAAGTATTAAACATAAGAGACGTAGATCAGAGGGAGCAGTGTCATCGCTGTCATTCAGACAGGCAAGAGATGCTTCAACAACTGATCAATGTTGAAGTAGAACTGCAACAGCTGTAGTACAGAACCACAGATCTATACAGTGGCCAAATGCAGTAAACAATACTTGAAAGCGAAATCACGATAATCCTCCAATTTTATACAATGTTTGATTCCTGCTACCGAGTATGCAAAATCTGACTGAAACATGTATCTTAACCTGAGCTGCAGCAATCAAAAACAAAGCAACAGCTCATATTACTGCAGTAAAACTTGTAGTCGACAGTCTGACACGATCATAACAGTTATTTTTATACCGAGTGCCAAAAAAATTCCGGCAACTCTTAGTTCGTACAAAAGCTCGCTTCAGAGTTCAGACCATGTATGTAAACTACAACCCCTTACATCCAAATTTCCTTTGGTTTAAGGGAACCTGAACCTATACCTAATCGTTCCTACAAAAGGTGCAGTGCCCTGATCAGCCTTCTTCGGCATTAGGCATCAGACCCAATTAACTATCGGAAACTCAGAACCCACCAAATGCACAATGCACTACACTTATTGAAATGAACCGATTCATGCCTCCGTTATTAAAAACAACAATTAAACCCCGAGAATCCAAGATCAACTGTTATTCACAAAGGAAGTATTGAGGCTTGACTTTTCGTCCTTCGAAATGAAAACAACTTCCCACCAGAAGACATTGACCTCATCACAGAAACCGCTCCTTCCTGGAATGAACGACCAATGGTAGGGCTTTTATCAGTCAACATCCCCGGCACAGGCACAGGCACAGGCACGGGCACGCTGCCACTGCTACTACCACCCTTCACCACATTCTCTACCTCGAGTTTCACGTCTGGCAAACCTACACTAGCATTACTACCGTCACTACCAGAGCATCGATTCCCTTCATTCTCGTCAATCCCATTATTACCGTTACCCACCACCTCACAAATCGCGGTAACAGCCAAAGCATTGAATGAAAACGACCTTTTAATCGTCTCCAAACCCTCTTCCTCCTCGTCCACCCAACCAAACCGATAATTCACACCTAAATCACTAAGAACCCTAAGCTCCCCATTCTTCTTCAGTAACTCCGCAATCCTAATCTCCTTTTCCCCTCCACCGCCACCACCACTGCTACCACCACCAGTACTACTACCACTACTCTCGCCTCGGCTCTGATTTTCCTCACCAGCTACTGAATTATCACGCAGATAACTCCACCTCTCGGACCTCGCAGCGAGATTACTCCCAGTAAAACTCTCATTCACTACAGGAGCACGACAAATAGGACAATTTTTATGCGATCCAAGCCACATATCAATACAGCTCAAATGAAACGCGTGACTACACTTAGGTAAAAACCGTAAATCATCATCTTCCTCAAATTCCGTCAAACAAACACTACAATCACTCCCCTCCGTCAACAGATTATCAACTTTCTTATACTTAAACGCAGTAATCGAATCAATCACCGATTGTTGCAATCCTACTGTCGTAATATGCCAAATCGGATGATCAAATCCACCACCACTAACGGCAGCCATCTCGCTGTCATCAGTCGTAATTTCACCGTCCGAACCATCACCGCTCTCGCGGTTCCGACGGCGTCGAGTGAACCGCCACCGCAGAATAATCGTACAGGTGGTTAAAAGCAGAAAGGAGATTCCGAGTATACATACCGCGGCAATAAGGAACGGCGCCATGTGACTCTGCGATGCGGCGGGGTGTAAATGCACCGGCGGCGGCGGCGGTGGTGGCGGTGGCAGCGGCAGCGGTGGAGCATATAAGTCGGAGATGAAGCATCTGTAGACGCAGGAGTTTTTGGCGTCGCACTGGGTCTTGATACAGGACAGGCTACCGCCGGTGGTGTCGGATTTCGGTCCAGACATCATTGAACTGTCGATTTTTGGAATGGATTGGAATGGATTTGATCCGAGTATCGCAGTCGGGGAGGAGTGGGCGTGTTGTCGTTAGGAGGTGGGATTTGACCGAGTAAAAGTGGTAGTTATAGAAATGAACTAAAATAAGACAGTGGGAATTCGGAATTGCGGGGAGAGGTGTTGTTAACACGTAATGTAAGGACCGAAAGGAGTTCGACCTGCTCGAGGACAGATATATCTGATTTAAATTTATGCTTTAAAGGGTAAAATATAAAGTGATAATGTTTTGTTAGGTGCGGAAATATGTGTTTTGTGTTGGATTTTTTTTTTTTTTTTTTTTTTACGGTCTTTAATAGTTAACCTAATCGACATTGGTTTTGATACCATTTGTTATGTTCGAAAGCGTGTACTGCGTATCTCATGTCAGCCTATCAGGCCTTTCTTTCACCTGTTTGATATTGTCTGATTTATGTCAAGCCTCATATGTACAGACTACAGAGTACTATTTAGTTCATTCCCACGATACATGAATATTATATTCGTACATGATACTATGATAGTAGTATAGTCTCTCCATTCATACGGAGTATTCAATAGGATGTTTTCTCCTTTGCAAATTAATTAAGAAAAAACTAAAATAATATTAAAAATATAATAATTGGGGACAAATTAGTACTCGTACTCTATTATCCAAAGTGCATTATTAAATGAAGGTATTACAATGTCATTTGATGTAAATATGTACTTTGTAGAATAATGATAGTACGGTCAAAAAAATGAACTAAAAAAGAAATGGATCATTGGATTAGGATGTCCCGAAAAAGAATAATATCTTTTGGATATAAATGGACAAAGTACTATACGGAGTAATAAGAACAATATCCCTTCGGATATAAAAATAATAATCTTTGAATTTATTTCAACGATGGACAATGCCGTCACAGCTCACAGAATCCCCGGACAAGAAGTTGGGGAGTGTGTGGTGAAGGATTAGCTACTTGAGTGATTGTTTATTGTTTGTGTTTTTTTTAGGTGGAGAGTGGTTAGTGCTTTTGGAATTTAATAATCTTGACTCTTGAGGATTTAATGTATTACGGAGTAGGAGTTTAGGACAATGAACAATGGACAGTCGACAATTCTTGGTTTGATTCCGATGGTATGATTATGACTATTCAAATCATGTTTATATTGACTTTAATTTCTTTAATCTTATTGTTAAATTGTTTGGTTCCATTTTTTGTGCGTCAATAGTTTAAAATTATTCCATCTATTTCGTTCTTTTTTGTGCTTGGTAGCCGACCCCCATTAGATGTCATGGGGTTGATGTTACTGTCAATTGGGGAGTTATTGCATTATTTAAATGGTACGGAGTACAATAATAAGTACAATAATATTACGAATTTACGATGTTTATAAAGGAAATTGTAGGAAAGTTAAGGGTTCGTTTGGTTCACCATGGGAAGATGGAGTTATCGTCGGCAATAATAATAAGATATTGTCTGATTTGGGTCAAGCCTCATAGATGTACTCTTTAGCTCCTTCCCACGATACATGAATAATTGAATACGGTACATGATATGAGTACTATGATGGAACTCTGTAGTATACTCTCTTCATTCATATCCAATAAGATGTTTTCTCCTTTATATATTAATTAAAAAAAATTAAAATAATATGGAGTATTAAAAATACAATAATTTGGGACTAGTACTCTATTATCCAAAGTGCATTATTAAATGAAGGTATTACAATGTCTTCTGATGTAAATATGTTCTTGGTAGAATAATGATACTCCGAAGTATGGTAAAAAATGGACTAAAAAGAAACTGAATCATTGGATTAGGATTATTAGGATGACCCAAAAAAGAATAATATCCTTTGGATATAAACAGACGAAATACTATAAAAAAATAATACTGTAATAATATCCTTTGGGATATAAAAAATAATAATCTTCGAATTTGTTTTAACGATGGACAATACCGTCACAACTCACAGAATCCCTCGACAAGAAGTTGGGGATGAGGAATAGAGGTGATCATTTGCGGGTTCAGGCCGGACACGGGCCGGGTCAAGTATGAAATTTTGGCCCACAGACAAGCGTGTTAGCAGGTTTGGGACGGGTTTGCGGGTCGGACTTTTATATATTTTTAAAAATAGTGTCCAAGCCCGCTAAAAAATTGAGTCGGACAAGACGGACCAACACATCCCATTAACAACTATAGCAAGGATGTGTGTGGTCAAGGATTAGCTACTTGAGTGATTGTTTATTGTTTGTGTTTTCTTAGGTACATACTAGTGAATCACTTACTTTCTCGCAAAAAGTAAAAGTTTCCTAATCCCTATGATATGGGATTGTAGACATGTAATTGTAAGCATACGCTATACGGTAGTCCAACTAGAGACTCGTGTCGTGGGTTAAAAAATTGAAGGTACGAGAAGGTGACAAAGCTAATTCCAAACAAACCAACGAGTTAAAAAAACATGCGGACGCTGTCACTCACTCGCTCGCAACGACCACCTTCCTATAATAGAGTCAAGATTTGGTGAGCACCGAGCATCACCAACTTGTTGAGAACCTAAATCATGTCCTTCCCACAACAACATAGGCATTAGCTTTTACACAACAGAAATTCCACATGAAGGAAAGGAACACTGAACACATATCATGCATGGATGCTTAAAAAAAAAAGACATTGAAATAGGGTGATTCATTCATTTGGATAATTGGGCAGAGAGGTTAGTTGCTAAGCTCTGTATGGTTGTTGAAGACACTGCTCTACTTCCACCCAAATACCATTTCTTCATCATCTCCACCACATTCCTGTTTTCCACCACCATTTTCGATTCTTCCTTCTCTTCTATGCTCCTTCTAGTAATCTGCACCCAAAACAAAAACAAAAACACTAATATGAATTCATCGTAACATAAATAATACAGTGACAACATACAAGACAAGACAAGACAAGACAGTTTCAGTTTCAGTTTCACTTACCTCACCACTTCCTGAAGCAAAGAACTTGAAGGTAAAGAAAGAGTTCTTTTTAAGGTATTTAGTAGGAAAAAACTCGACAACTTTCTGAAGCGCCCCCTCCTCTTCTTCGTCATACTTGTCGACGGCTGCCAGACGGTCCCTCACGGCACCCTCCAGCTGCGTCCCGTACTGCGAAGCCTTGATTTCCTTGATTACCACCACTTTCACTACTGATTCCAAAGGTGCTGATCCAACAACAACATATATAAGACCTTGTTCTTTTGGACTGAACTTGACTTAACTTAATTTAAGTGAAATTGGTGAAATATAGACAAAATATGTCTCCTGGAACTGAACTGAAAGTGACTGAATATAAGTCTAAAAGAACAGGCCTAATAATAATAATAATAATTTAAGGTTATGGATTACGTCGATCATTACAGACTTGCTGAGGACAATTACCAGCTGCCAGAGCTTCGAAAAATTCATCGTCTTCAGCGAGTTCTTTTCCTGATTTGCCCTTCCATTTCTGTAACTCTTCTACGATGGTTGGTTCGAGGTAGACTCCAATGGCTGTGTGCTTTATTTGCAGAAAGTGTATTTCAAGTTCGGTGCATCCTAACAACAACAAACAATTATTCTTAGAATAACTCCGTATATTAAATCCGATCTCTATAACAACGTATGAAGTGACATGTGGAACCAAATTCGAAAAGTTGTAAAATTACATATAAAAAACATTCGTAAAATAGAAAGACAAACAATTCATTGAGACGCTCCAATATGGAATAGGCAAACAATTCAGTGGGACGGTGGGAGTATATAAAAAAGGAGCAAACTCGATCATACCATAACCCAAAAGCGTGAGTGGTTTAGTCAATCTGATTTCTTGAGCAAATGCAACGTCGTCCACCATCACATCATTCCCCACTGCATCCATCCCACACACAAAATTAACAACCGAGTTTTAAGACCATCCCCAAACAAGGTTACGACTTATTTTGTTACTCTCAATCCCATCTTATTTATTTTGGCTCACTTTCACCCCGAAATAGAAGGTCACGACCTAGGTTCTCAATCATTTTCTAATTTCCAACATTTCCAACCAGTACATGATAACAGGGCGGATTTAACGGAAGGCGGTATGGGGTATTGATAAACGTCATTTTAGTTATAATTTTAACCACATTTATTTACTTATTCGGATCGATTTTGCGTACTTAATCATTATTACTCCGTATATGATAATAAGTGCTAATTTGAATATACGGTATAAGATTTATTTGGGTTGATTTGGTATGGAACGACCCTAATCCTAACCCTAGGGTAGATACGACCATATAAATAAATAAAATTAAAATTAAAGAATAAAGCAAGATAACTCACTTATTGAATTGGAAGCTCCTGAGAAATAAAGCAGCAATAATAATATAATATAATATAATGGCAGTAAAATTAAACTAAATAAGAAGCAGTGGGGTTAGTATTTAAGTAGTCGTAGTCAGTATGTAGGAGGTTAGGTTGAGGCTGAGGCTGAGGTTGGTAGGGGGAGTACAGTAGTGTATGAGTATTTATGAGAGAGTTTGAGATTGAGCCACCTAACCTTCATTCATTTATGAATGTAGACTGTGGACTAGGGATGGTAATGTGTCGGATTCAGATCGGGTGGAGCCTCACCCGCATCCATTACCCGTCTCTATCCGTTCATCCGATCAACCCATCATCCACTAAAAGTGTCATCCATATCCGATCCACCCGTCATCCACGGGTGAAACGAATGGTTCGGGTGCTTAACGGGTGATTCACTTTTATTATTTTATGAAATAAATACCAGATCGGAAAAAAATTCTTGCGAGCCCTAGCTTGCGACTCGACCTCTTTCGTTGCCTTGCGAAAATACAATATAAATTTAAACATTACAAATCCGACATGAAAATTAAATCCATACATGGAAGCTTCATAGTCTTGACATGAAAATTAGACATTATAAAATCTCCATCACAAACTAACATGTGATACAAATATTAAGCTTCATAGTCTCGACTCTTGAAGCCACGTATTTTTTTTAAATGGATGATGTCGGATCGGGTGGTTAACGGATTACGGGTGGGATGATGCTCCACCCGGATCCGACCCAATCCATCACCCGTTTCATCCATCACCCGCTATTCATCCATTTATTCGAGTTTTCACCCATTTAATTTTTGCGGATGGGTCGAATGCGGAATGGATGCGGGTGAAATTGCCGTCCCTACTGGGGACTGTGTGTGGAGGAGTGAAAGTTAGGTGGCGGGCCGTGGTGATGGGAGCTGTTCCAACTTACCCCTTCAATATGGTCTTCACACTACTCTTAATACGTAGCGTCACTCCTTACCACTGTAAAATTAAATACTCTTTGTTACGTTGTTTGTATTTTCTTTTTGGACATTATTTACAGGTGAATGAAAATTTAAAATCGTCAATGTAACTTGTAATATATAGTACTTATAAGATTAAACATAGTCACGTGGGATCTTGTTTAAATTGTCTAATCGAGTACGTTATAAATATCAAATTTTTATATTTTTTAGAAATACGTAACTAAAGATAAAAACAAAAGAAAACGTGCATTGACAAGTGTGAAAAAACAAACGCAAACAATCAAATGGAACGGAGGAAGTAATATTTTGCCCCGTTTCACCATTATTTATGAGAAATTTTAATGAAACAAGGCAAAAGATAGTGAATGGAAGGAGTAGTTTTAATCCCTATGTTTTTTTTTTAAAAAAAAAAAAATTGTGTTATTTTATAAAGTAAAAGACTCATGCACCAAAAAGACTTGAATTCGTTAGGATGCAGAATCAAAAGATAAAACTTTTTTCGAATTCGTCGTAGACACGCACTGACTAAACTACTCAATATTCAAGAAACTTACCGATAAGTCGTTATTTTACCTAATTTTTGTCCCACGTTCCGACTCTTATTTAGTCAACTTTATTAGTCGTTTCGTTATTATGTAATCGATTTTATGTTTATTTAACTTATTAGTCGAGTCTAACTTGATTAATATATATTTATGTTATTTCTCGAGAAATCGGTACTGTTTTTTGTTAATTTGATTTTGTAGGACTTGGAGTGGAAATTACTGAGAAAAGACGGGTCAAAGCCGAGTCAAGAAGCGAAACGGGTTAAGACGGATTGGAATTAAAAGAACTAAGAAAAGAAGATAAAAGGACCAACTGATAATTTAATCTTTTGAATTTTTGTAAGCTTAGATCTTCACTTTGATGCAAGTTATTTTCCTTCTCTTATGGTATAACTTTCATCTCTCAATTTATTTATTGTCTATCTTTATGTTTAATTTAGCTATCAATTAGTTTAAAGTTCATTTCTTTTCGTTAATCGTGTTTAGTAGTATGATTCTAAGTTTGTATTTCATCTTTATGTTGAGTAATTAGTACAAGTATATGTTAGGTTAGATTAGTTTAATTTTATTTCATTAGTTAAAGTTTTTGTCTTTATTATTCCATAAAATGATACGGACAAGTTGTTTCTCAATAACTTATGGAGAGATCGTATCTTCTCAGACTGAATTTTGATAATTCAATCTCTTGATTAAGTCAAACTTGTGTAAAGTCGAAAATCCACCAACCTTAGTGACATGGGTTGACTTCCTCATCTCATAAATAAAACTTTAAATCCCTCCTATGCGAAGAGAATAAAAAAATTGTAAAAGTTTTTCTAATGTGTGTCCACTGGACAAACTTTAATATGCTTACTAAGAAATAGATCACAATAATGATGTCTAGGTACGGTAAATATGAGTTAGTATTTCAATTTATGGTGATAATATCATTGTGATCTATTTCTAATAAACATATTAACGTGTACCCAGTGGACACACGTTAGAAAAATCGTTAAATCAATGTGAGTACCATATATAGTCGACGTCACAATCAAGAATTTGTGCGTTTTTATTCTCCTTTCCTTTGTCAAATCAATGTGAGACCGTCTCATATGAATTTCTGTGATTGACTAGAAGTTAGACGACGAAGTAAGCAAAGAGTATCCTTTTAACTAAGTTTCCAAGTTTTTAAAGCATTGGAAATTTGGAATCTAATTTTTTTTTTCCCATTCTTTGAACTTAACAAATTGAAGTTGCTACGCATTCGTCAACCCAATTCCCATACACGCAAGAAAAGCATTTCTTCCCACCAACAAACTCCTCCTTCCCCACCATCATTTCAAGATCAAAAGCCGAAACTCGATTGATAATAACAAACCCTAAAAATTAAAATGCCTCATGTTCTAATACAAAACTGCGATCTCCCACCTCCATCAAAAACATTCACAAACTACGACAAAAAATGCGAATTAACGAGGATGAACATGATCAGAAGTGTAAAATACGATGAAATTGAAACAGGGGAAAGTAAAACAGGGATAATGAAGGCGTTAAGGCTGTCGCAAACGCGAACGCGAGAGGCGGAAGCTAAGTATAGGGCTATAGAAATGGAGATGGAGTCGCTTTTGAAGGTTTACATTGAGGATTCTATGCAGGTTTTTGGGTACAGGCAGTTGATTAGGTTGGTTGAGTTTCAGGTGTGTCAGTTGAAGAAGACGACGAAGAAGACGGTCGACTGTGGTTGCGATGTTGATGATCGCGACGGTGACGGTTGTGGGGGAAGGAATGGGGTGATTTGGGTGATGGGTTTGGCGATTTGTTTCGGGTTTGTTATTGGTTGTAAATATCATTTGTTTTAGAATTTCGTAAGTAAGTGTAACCTTTTCGTACATGGAGTGCTAATTATTTTTGTTTCGATTTTGAATCGTAGTTATATGTTCGATTTTGTTTTGGTTGATATCGCCTAGACGTACATACCAATGTGTATTATAGATTTAAATTTTTAGAACAAAAGTCAATTAGGTTAGCGCATAAAGTTTTCAGAATTGGTTTCTATGATTTGAGTCTTATTCACGTAACCATTATGTTTGTCGTCATGATATTCTTTATAGTGAAAAGAAAATCAAAACATAGACCTATACCCCTATGTGGACCAGAGCGGATCTCTTGTCCCATTTTTATGTCTCACTCTGTGTGCCACACCATGCACTGGATGACACATCGCCTATTGAATCAATAAAATATGCAACAAATATCATAACCATTTGATGTGTCATCTAGTGTATAATGTGACATACAAAGGGAGACACAAAATGGGACAAGAGATCCGCACTGAAATGAGTTAGAGCTAGACGATCCATTTATATTTTAATCAAACAATTCGGGTCGAGTAATTAAAGTTATGTCAATTCGAACTTCAAATCAATTCATGTCAACATTTTGAGTATCAAATCAGGATCCATGGAATTATTCCAATTGGATCATCCGGGTCGGTAATTACTTCCAAACAACCTAGCCTCATATTATCCACACAAGGCTATTGCCCAAAAGTGAGTGAAAATTTCAGGCTCAACATTTTTGGCTGTTACAAATTCTCCCGCCTAAATTCCATAAATCAATCCCCCAAATTAAAAGTCTAAAACGACGATTTTTTTCTTCAGAAAAAGAAAACGACGATTCTTCAACAACTGCGCGACGTTATGGAAACCAAACGCATGCGCGATCTTCCTCATTTTCCCGTCTTCTACGAGGTAATCGTAAATCGCTTCCACAAATTCTGGTTTAAAACGGATATATTCATCGTAAACTAATTTTCCGACTTGTATGAAGCCCAATTGTTGATGTAATACTCGTATCATTGTATGGATTATCTTGTCGGAAATTTCGAATTAAGATTACGGGTGTTTCTTGATGTGAAATTGAAATTGATGAGTAATTTGATTATCGAAGTTGATTATGGCGTAATTTAATTCACGTTGTTCGTGTTTCTACTGTTTAGTTCGTGAGTGTTTGCTTAATTCGGTAATTCGTGAATAATTTGTTGTATTAAACACTTTGGAGTAAGCTAGGGTTTCGCTTGATTGCTTAATTTTGGTTTAGTTAGTTTAGACTAAGCTAGGGTTTTGTAAATTGGAGTATAGATGACTTTTAATGTGTATAGAATCAAAGTCGAAACTATGAAGATTATTATAATGTGCATAGGTGATCAAGGTCTAGTTGAAGTTCTTTGAAGAGTTGTAGTGAATTTCTGTAGCCTGTTGGAGTGGTATCATGGAAACTGGAGTATAAATGACTTTTAATGTGTATAGAATCGAAATCGAAACAATGAAGATTATGATGATATGCATAACTAATTAAAGTCGAATTGAAGTTCTCTGAGGATTTGTAGTGAATGTATGTAGCCCATTGAGTTGGTATAATGGAAATCAGAGTATTGATGACTTTTGGCGCGTATAGAATGGAAGTTGAAACTATGAAGATTTCGATGATATGCATAGGTGCTTAAGGTCTAATTGAAGTTCTCTGAAGAGTTGTAGTGGATTCTTGTATAGCGTTGAAGTGGTATCATGGAATTTGTGTATAGATGACTTTTAATGTGTATAGAATCAAAGTCGAAACTATGAAGATTATGATGATATGCATAGGTGATCAAGGTCGAATTGAAGTTCTCTGAAGGGTTGTAGTGAATTTCTGTCATTTGTTGAAGTGTTATTATTGAATTTGGTGTATACATGATTTCTAATGTGTATAGAATCGAAGTCGAAACTATGAAGATTATGATGATATGCGATTATGCATAGGTGATCATGGGCTAGTTGAAATTTCCCGAAGAGTTGTAGTGAATTTTTGTAGCCTGTTGAAGTGGTATCATGGAAATTGGATTATAGATGACTTTTAATGTGTATAGAAGCGAAGTCGAAACTATGAAGATTGTGATGATATGCATTAATGCATAGGTGATCAAGGTCTAGTTGAAGTTCTCTGATGAGTTTTAGTGAATTTTTGTAGCCTATTGAAGTGGTATAATGGAAATTGGAGTATAGATGACTTTTAATGTGTATAGAATCGAATTCGAAACTATGAAGATTATGATGATATGCATAAGTGATTAAGGTCGAATTGAAGTTCTTTGGGGAGTTGTAGTGAATGTCTGTGGCCTATTGAATTGGTATCATGGAAAACGGAGTATAGATGATTTTAATGTGTACAGAATCAAAGTCAAAACTATGAAGATTATGATGATATGCATAGGTTATCAAGGTCTAGTTGAAGTTCTCTGAAGAGTTGTAGTGAATTTGTGTAACTTGTTGAAGTGGTATCATGGAAATTGGAGTGTAGATGACTTTTAATGTGTATAGAACCGAAGTTGAAACTATGAAGATTATGATGATATGCATAGGTGATCAAGGCTGAATTGAAGTTCTTTGAAGAGTTGTACTGAATTTCTGTAATTTTTTGAAGTGCTATCATGGAATTTGGTGTATAGATGACTTTTAATGTGTATAGGATCAAAGTTGAAACTATGAAGATTATGAAGATATGCTTAGGTGACTAAGGTCCTATTGAAGTTTTCAGATGAGTTGTAGTAATTTTTGTATCCGGTTGAAGAGGTATCATGGAAGTTGGAGTATAGATGACTTTTAATGTATATGGAATCGAAGTCAAAATTATGAAGATTATGATGATATACATATGTGATTAAGGTCGAATTAGTTCTCTGAGGAGTTGTATTGAATGCCTGTAGCCCGTTGAATTGGTATCATGGAAATTAGAGTCTAGATAACTTTTAAGGTGTATAGAATCGAAGTCGAAACTATGAAGATTACGATGATAGTTCTCTGAGGAGTTGTATTGAATGTCTGTAGCCCGTTGAATTGGTATCATGGAAATCGGAGTCTAGATGACTTTTAATGTGTATAGAATCGAAGTTGAAACTATGAATATTACGATGATATGCATATGGGATTCAAGGCTGAATTGAAGTTCTCTGAAGAGTTGTAGTGAATTTCTGTAATTTTTTGAAGTGGTATCATGGAATTTGGTGTATAGATGACTTTTAATGTGTATAGGATCGAATTCGAAATTGTATAGATTATGAAGATATGATTAGGTGACTAAGGTCTTATTGAAGTTCTCAGGTGAGTTGTAGTAATTTTTGTATCCTGTTGACGAGGTTGACGAGGTGTCATGGAAATTGGAGTATAGATGACTTTTAATGTATATGGAATCGAAGTCGAAACTATGAAGATTACAATGATATGCATTGGTGATTCAAGGTTGAATTGAAGTTCTCTGAAGAGTTGTAGTGAACCGGTTTAATGGTATCATGGAAGTTGGAGTATATATGACTTTTAGTGTGTATAGAATCGAAGTTGAAACTATGAAGATTCTGATGATATGCTTAGGTGATTAAGGTCATCGATATATGTGGGATTGTTTAACTGTTTAACATTCTATCATTCAGTTAATCTCAAAAATTAATTCAATGAATGTTTGCTTTTGTTTAAAATACTCTTCACGAGCGAATCTAAAGGTAAAAATAGTATATCGAATAGGAAGGAGAAACTTGGGGTATTCAATTGGTTGTTTTTTAAAATGGGGTGATTTTGGGCCATACAAAACACAATAACTCCTGTTGCACGTGAAAGATGGACTACAAAAACGTACCAAACATGGTAGAAGTATATTGGGTATGGAGTGATGGTTAGGTTTGGTTGAGCTCGAGACGAGGAATTGATGAGTACATGCTTAAGAAAGTGGGTTTCCATTGAAAACCAGCTAATATTCAGCCAAAATTGACCCATTGCTTGAATACATAGATGACAAGTTAAGCTAACAATGTAACACAGTGACACCTGAAAATGCTGTTTTCAGAATTGTGTGTGCTAAAGCTTCAATCATCTTAGAAGGCTGATCTTCGGGCTTTAGACTGATGAGGTATTCCATGACACTAAGTTTTGATGGTCAAATTATCCTTAGGGTATTTCAGGAAGAGTATTTCCGGGAGAGTAACGGGTTAGATAGCTTGTCAGGGTTTCAACCTGCATTGACAGATTGAGATATCTTGTGTTTAGGATTACAGTGTCCTTTTCTCCAGCTCACTTTATAAGTTCATCCTCAATTAGTTACGTTAAGCTCAGTTGAATTAAGTCTAACCTCATTAAAATCAGCTTGTCTCACTCATTCAGCCTTATTCAGTTCAGTCGCTTCAGCCTCATTCAGTTCAATTCAATTCAGTTAAGCCTCGTTTAGTTCAGATTTCGGTTCACTTAAATCCACTTCAACCGGATCCTACATGAATGAAGAACTCTTGTAACTATACAATCAAATTGTACTGGAAGAATTAGGCTCCAGTATCGCAATTTTTACCTCATCTGGGTTTTCCGAAATTTCTGGTGTTATTGCCTTATTGGTGCCCTAGTTTACCTCTCTTGTAAAATATTTTTCTCACCTTCTATTTACACAAAGGATCTAATATTTCTTGTTCAGAACTTGATGTTTTTGATCTGCTGTATCTTGATTGTTGGTGGCGCATAAATTTTGCAGAAGCATTCGGATAACCTATGCTATCATCTCATGTAAGCTACTCGTACTTAGCTTATCCTTCATATAGTCTATCATAATGTCTCATATTTTTCATCTTTCCGTGTCACGTTGCTACCTGATGATACAGTATAGTACAATACTATCCAATTTGATACGTCACTGATTGATTTACATCAGGATAGACAAAGCTCATAAATGAACATTAGTCATATACTCCATACTATATTGGATGAAGCTTGTAAATAAGCATTTCAATCTGTTTTACATTGCTATATTTTCTCTTCACTTTGTAATAACTACTCGTATTTATATAGCTGGATGTAAACTGTCTTAAGCTCTGACCCTATTGATTTTCTATTCGGATTTATTATGTATATATGAAATATTTAGAGAGCATCAGCATGAACTTTAAGTTGTTATGGTATGTAGTGGAGAGAAGGATGCTTATTGCATAGAGAAAGTAATCTCAGAATGGTAACATGATATTGCACTGTGCCTTGAGGGGAATCTAGCTCCATAAAATATCCGTCTATAACTCCAAACGAGTCAAATAGGATAGATGAGATAAAACTAGAATGCATCTACAAACAAAAATCTTGTCTCATGTATATCCAACTGGGTTACTTTTAGAATCGTTTTAATCTAAAGACGGATATGTCTGTCTTAAGAGAGTCCAACTGAAACTATATCGAAGTTGCATTTAGTTAGTTTGATTATTTAGGTGGATTCAAGAATGACTTATATTAGTGTCTTAGTTCATTATAAGGGTACTATTTGACCCGTTCTAACTTTAAGACGGATATGTTTGTCTTAAGAAAGGCTAATAGAAACTATTTAGAAGTTGCATCTAAATGTTTAAGTAGTTTGATTATTCAGATGGATTCAAGAGTTGCTTATACTAGTGTCTTAGCTCATTATGACTAGAGAATAGTCCACAATCTCAGTTTCATGAAATATTCAGGAATATGTTGCAACTTATCAGTTTGATTATTCAGCTTTGTGAACTTCTTTAGCTTTTGTCATGAAGCATTTCTATCACAATTCCTCTATAAGTTAGCTCTCTCCTATGGGTGTGATAGGGATGTTTCAGAGTTGATTAAAAGTTGATTTATACATGAAAAAGATGACAAAAGGTGGTCTGAATAGATTCTGCTTTATTTACCTTTCATCCTTTCCTTTAGACAGCACTCACCAAATAAATAAAAAAGTGAAAAAGAGAAAGCTGCCCGTCATTGACGGGGTCAATAGTCTGTAAAGCTCAACACCTAATCTTTTCATTTTCTCTGTTTCTAGTAATTTGTGAGGGGAAAATAAAGCGAAGGTATCGAATTCAAGTGAACGGAGGGACTATTATTATTGTTGCTTAGTTCACGTTGCAAAGAATGCTTGTAGATTTTACGTACAGCAACTTGGTACCAGCGGTCTTTTGCCTGTTTTAAGTGCTTAGTATACTTCCCAAGGACCATTTTTCGCATTGTTGGTTTTCAGTCTCTTAACTCCATGACAGTTGTTAAACCTCTGAAATCAGGAACTGGAATTGGGCTCCTTGAAGAACACTTTCGCGTCTATATAATCCGTTTATCATGCATTACTGTCAGGTGATGTCGGTTTTCTGTCACTTAGAAAACACTAACCTTAATGACAGTTGCTAACCTCTGAAATCAGGAACTTGATTTTGAGGCTCCTTGAAGAACCCTTTTGAGTTTTATGTCTTAATAATCGGTTTATCACGCGTTACTGTCAGAATTCGTAGTTTTGTTCTTAATATCAGTTCTTGCCATTTTTTCTACTTTTAGTAGGGTAATTAATGGGAATTTAGATCTTCCCATGAGGGCCAAGACAGATACCCACATGCATGTTCCATGATGCATTTCAGAGTAGTTGATCATGATACTTGCCTAATCTTGTTTCCCATATTTGCCACATTTCCATTCGTGCATGGTCCTTACTGAGTAAAAGGTCTGACAGTGCATGAACTTCTAAAGAATAACCTTTATCTATGTGCAGGCTACTTTGCCTAATCAACTTGCACCAGCTGTCACTTACCAGACTTACCACAATATACTGGATTTGGCTCTAATTACTAATTACTGGCTAGAAGGTACGATTCTTATCTATGTTACTCAGCCAGTCAGCCTCATTTAGAAGTATTAATATGACTGTAGGAGTGTCCAATGTCACTCAGTCAGTCAATCGAGTGTCCAATGTCACGTACTGGTATTCCAGATCATACGATGAGACGGAGTAAAATCAATTCTTATTCCGTATAACTTGCGTGTACGTACGTGATATAATAAGGCTACTTTGAGTCATTAGTGCTAAAGGGTTCACGGCTTTAAGCATCTTGCTTTGGTATAAGGATGTCACTCCTAAGTTGTTTTGCTTGTACTCGAGTGTCATTACGTTGATGTCTTTTAGTCAATAAGCAAATGAAGCTTGCAAGCAAATACTCCTATATACTTAATATGCCTATTTTTGTGGAAATCAGGAATGGCTTAGAGTAGTATCTTTAAACAAAGCCATACCAACTTTTTTGCTGTCTTTTTCTCCCTTTTTCTTTTGAATTGAAAGACGTTGAATCAAGTTAAAATGTTTCACTTTATGTCGAAATCACTTTTAGCCTATGGTACTTAGACTCCTTTGGAAGTATACCACACATGTGTATGTCCTTTGTCCAGGTTTCGGACTCGGCTATTTTTTAGTGAAATATTCACATATTTTGGCTTAAAATGAAGTGTTCTTGTGACTTGGTGTCATCCCCTTAAACGAATGTCGAGTGTCAAGTGTCGGACAAAGGTATGGGTAGCTTTTAGCTAATGTTGCCCCTACTCAACTTCACACTGGTAAAGTTATACTAGCTGGCTATGTTTATTGCTGATATAGGAAGACCATATTGACATATCTTACCTGCTCATGCATTATCTTGGTAATATTGTATTCTATCTTTAACACAAGATCATGGGCTAGCGCAAAGTTTGCTTTTATTTATATTTATTTGGAAGTGGTTGGAGTTGGATGATTACTACATACAAGTGTTACATAAGCTGTTTGCAGTTGTGTAATTTGTCCATCCTCTCTTCTTGGATGAAACTAATCATTATGTGTGGGCTCTATAATTCATTGCCATATAATTGCTTATCTCTAGAAGATCCTGTGTTGCCATAATCATTTTCGTCGGGAGATTAATGTTGCCCATTCCCTTTCATCTTCTCTTGAGGATGGACTCGAGTATTGTGAATAGAGAAGATTGGTATGATTAGGAGACCGAGCATATTAGATGTGTCGCCTTAATATTAAGAGACCGAGTATGATTCCTGGATGTCTTCGTTAGCATGCTAATATTCAGTGCCATTAGGGGAAGAATAGAAATGATCCCCTACACTTTGTACAATTCACTAGCATGTGGTGGGACTTAATTGCAGGACAAAATAGCAGGATCCCCTACTTTTGTTTGTTGACAAGAGTGCATGTGCATTTGTACCATAGATGCGATGCTGAAAACATTGATCAAACAACACACCTATACTGCTATACTAGTATGAAGAAGTATCACTACTCGGGTTTCATCGCCGTTGTTTCTTACTCTCATGAAATTGTGAACATGGAACAAAAGTTTTATGGACCAGAATGTATCTGCATAAAAAGGGATTTCTCAAGATGCCTTTCGTTTCTGACCCTACTGGAGTTATTTGCTTAGTATATGAATCGTGGATTCAATTTCGCGTAATTCACATGAAAACACATAGGAAAGTATTCCACATGCTCACAACAGAGGGAAGTTCCCCTTTCTGTGAACAGTAGTTGGGTATTAACTTCCATGAACGCGGTTCACACGTGTCGCTGTCACTCTGTTACTGATTATGGACCTACTGGGGGTCCTTTTCCTCTTGCGAAGTTCCTGCGAAAAACCCGTTACTCGGAGAATCACCTACTTCTGAAATGTTTACTGGTTTACTGTACCATTTCCTTGGTGCTTTGTGTTGTGAGCAGTTTTCATAACTTGAAATCCAAGCCTTACAGTCCTATGAGGTTGGATTTGATCCACAGATTTGTTGGCTATACAATTATGATAAGACGCGATTTTTATTACATCAGCGACATTAACGAGCCCACCTCATAATATGATGTGAACTGTTATGTTAATGCCAGTACTAGCCTTAGAGCAAGTACATTTTGATGAATAGAACAATGTATGACTAATATTAGTAACTCAGTCAGTAAGTACACTTTGATTAATTGCTATTTAATGTTATTGGGATTGTTGGTTTGTGTTACTTATCACAAACAGTTTTATTTCCATAACAGGGTAATATTAATGTGACCTGCATCAGAGATTTATATAAATGTTGGTTCACTTTGCAGAAATGGCCAGTGCACATGACATGGAGGTTACAATTTCCGAAATACTTGTTCAGACGACAGTCGATAGGTATGTTGAATTTTGTCCCAAGGCCTTGAAACGATATGATCCTTTCGCGATTTCAAATATCATCTAATTTTCGGTCTGTTCCGGTAGGTGATTGCAGCTCACTTTATGACTCGGACTCAGACTCAGATTAGGACTACTCTTAAGGTAAGCCCTTGTCTTTTATGGTGAGCCCCTAGTTGGTTGGTAATCTCTATCACTTTAACTTAATTTTAGATTCTTCTACTGCAACTGGTCCAACTTTAAACACTGAGTTTCTAGATGAGGGTGGACTAATGGACTTGAGTCTGTTACAACCTGTTAAACTCGCCATTTACGACTGACTAGCGCTCTAGCGAATTGGACGAGAATTCGAGGTTTTGGGATTAAACCCTTCTAAACTCACCACCCTCACGGCCGCCCTTGACTTAAGACAGTCATAGAGAAAAATTGTTGATATCTGTGGATGGTTATCGTTGTGTGGTTTTATTCGGGAGTCGGTAATATTGATAATGTAGTTGGTAGCTTAATAGAGTATAAGGCCCTATCCATAATGAGATGAGTGTCTTTGAAATAGGAGTATGAATCTTATCACATATTCATTAACTCTTAGGATGTAACACATCACATTTTTGATCTTTTTCTCATGAAAGACTTATGAGACACATCTCTTTCCCACCCTCAATTGTCTTTGTATACCCAAATTCCTCATCGCCCGTCACACTCGAGACTGTCTCCCTTCCCTTCACCTCCCTTTTTTTCGTGCTGGTCCCGATCATCTACTAACCTAGCAATAAATCGACCTTTCCCTAACATGGGGTCTCTTATATTCAAGACTTCAATTTTTCTTGTTACTGTTGATCTCTCTTAGGCTTTACTTTCTCCGACTCAATTTAACTTAGTTGAACTAAACTGAAGTGAAAATATGATGGGAAAACATCACTTTTAAGACTATGGATATTCACTAGTCTGGACTCGGATTGTATAGACCCAAAAATCGGTCACCGTAGAAAACCAAACCTAGGGATTGGACTGGTTAGAAGAGGACTTAGATTGGATTGGACCTCCCAAGATTGATTTTCTCGGATTTGGACCGAATCGGATTGGAAAAATATGACTTTTTCAATTATACATCGGATCAGACCGAAACAGAGATCTGTCCGCTTATTTGGAGACCTGGAGATCGGACTGCCGTGTGTCCAATCCGAATCATTTTTTGTACACCTCTATTTAAGATAGAATGTTCGTGTTAAACAAGGATTTGCATTCTTATTAACGGGAATTCCCTTTAGGAAAAAATATAAGTCCATAATAATATGCAAATAATATAAGAGGATGCTTGTTGGGTTATGTCTTTCGTTTTCACCATATTTTCTAGATTAGGCTGAGGAAACTGACCATTGTTTGACGTACTGAAATTGGCTTAGTTGACCTGACCATCACCACCAGCTGCTTGTGGATAACCATTCTGACAGGTAACACTAAACTATAGTTAAACCCGCTACCCACTCCCATGTCCTTGCATATAACGTTAAAACTTTATCAGCGTTACTCTTTTCGGTCTTAATTTCCGCTTCCCACTCCTACTACAAGTGCTTTTTTATTGCTCCCAATTTACTCTTTTCACTTTGTTAATTAGTTTCAATTGCTAAAGGAAGTCATTTACGAGATGGTGTGCTTAAAAGTTTCCGTCCAAATTTCGGTTGAATCTTGACTTTTAAAAACTCAATTTTGTACTTACATCTTTATTCTCCAAACTTCCATGTCGAAATAGTAAGACTATCCTCAAGCAAGATCGGCTTAACTATGTCACGATCCATTTTTACTCTTATTTTTACCTTATTTATTTTGAATCACTTTCACCCTTCCAAAGAGAATGTCACAACTTAAGTCACCAATCCAATCTTTCCACTTTCTGACATTTTCAACCAATACATAATACACATAGATCTCAGAGAGGTCACGACCTAAGTAACAAGGAAGGTCACAAACCTCAAAAGAGGTCATGACCTTTTCCTTATATTGGATCATGCTAATTTTTTTCTTAATAGTAGTAATTAAGGTGAGCCTAGCAAAGTCATGATTGATATAAGATCCCTTTCTATTCCATCAAAATTACAACCAAAAACTATGTACACACTTTCATTATGGTGTATTCATTGAAAACTCTTGAGGATTTAAATTTCTTGACATTTGTAGATTAGAAAATATTCCCTCTGTTTTTTAATATAAGTCATTTTCACTTTTCGAGACAATCTCTTCTCTCTTCAATATCTTTCACAATATAAGAAAAAATATTATGAAATGTAACTCATTTGAAAGCTCTTTTCGTAAGGAATTTTATGGTGCAATTTTTAAAAAATTTGGAATAACATATTTACATGAAAATTAAAGTCAAAGGCTCACATCGAAAAGTCAAAATGTTATATATTCTGATACGGAGGGAATATTGTGAACATCATTTAGTAAGTCTTTGAGATTTTGAAATACATGTGTTTTATTACTCCTTATATGATAATCGACCTGATATTAGATAATACTCACAATACTAATTAGGGACCATGATGTTCGAGTTCGTCGATCCAAATCTACTTTCTATTTATACACAAATTCTTATTTTTGACGGGTCAAATACAAGAGACAAACAAAAAGCATGATACTAGGAAGATAGCACATAGGTTGTTTTTTTTCACCTACATGATTATGTTTGACTTGTTATAACCCTGTGACGGATATACCCGTCATAAGAGAGATCCACTTCTATTTATAAAGTTTAACTACAAAGTCCTGTCAATTTTAATTCATCAATTATAAAACAAGAATTTCACATACACTATTTGTGATTATTTGTTTAATTCCAACTTATTTGTAGTTATTACAAAGTACCGTGGATGATAAATTTTTGTTTGTGACAGAGTTATCTGTCACTTTTTTATAACGGGTCAAATACAATCCTTTTTTACAAAAAATATTGTGTTATCTTTTAATTTTTTTTACACAAATAGATTATATTTTTGACCCATTATAACAAAATGACAGATATTTTTGTCACGGAGAAGACTAATTGTTTGTGAATACGGAGTATACAGACCAATTTTTTAATAATCATATTAGTTTTTCAGTTGTAGGATAGTTTATTTAATTGAAATATACCGCTAATGTGATTCCTGCCAGTCTGCCACCGTCCCCGGTTTGTTTTACTATCAGGATACGCTGACGTTCCCAGATCTTTGATGGTGTGTGTGTTTAAGTGTCTTAAGCCTAGTCATATGGGAGTAACATGTTTGCCGTTTCAACTGCCCAATTTTCCTTCCTTTCCCATTTCCTCATTTTCTCCCACCTCAATATGAACGCACTATTTACATATACCCACCCCCAAATTATTCTTTCTTGATGATTAGTATAACCGTCGTAATGTTATATCAGATCAAATAATATGAATATGACAAAAGCAGAATGCATGAAAAATAGCAAACTCATTTGAGCAAAGCTTCAAATTGAACTCCTTATATAACCTTAAGATAGATATATCCAACATATAGGATGATATGTTTTGTGTAACACTCATACTATGTATGATTTATTATTAAACTAATCCAATTAAAAATAAGTTCTAATTGAAAATGTAATAACTGAATTTTTTTAATTTATTTTGATAATTAGTTATTTTATGCCTAGGATGCATATTTAGACAGGTTAGCAGTTATCAGGTCGTCAAACGAAAGTTTTATACTGTATAAGATGATCTTGAGAAGAATTGTTAGATTATAATTTTCCGTTGTTCTTCACGTATTGATCGTAATTCTTTGGTACTCCGTATAAAACTATCTATGATATTTAACACTTGTTTTTTTTAGTTCAATGAAACACACGTTTAGTCGTATATATTGGATGAAGCTTCGAATCTGTGATCTGTTATCACAGAGTAGATAGTCTTGACCACTAGATTAAGACGTACCTGAAAACAAAAATAAATAACTATTCATCGGGACACGACGACTTAGAATAGAGTTCTCTTATTAACCATACAAAATATCTTATATTCTCACCCCAAATAAGGCCCTCAAATAAAGGGCAACTGGCAGCTCCCACCGGCTACAGCCGGTCATATAAGTTGCATTTAAGTCCAATAGAAGCCATATTTCATTTTCCAACCCATAGTACCTAACCCAAGTCAAATTCTAACCATTCTCACTAACCCTAGTTAGGTTTATTTTAAGACATTGATCTGTTTATGGATCTATAAACTTGGTCTTCTTCTACATATGTCTCTGCAGTTTGCACCCCTTCCCTTCTCTCCAACCCAAAGAATTTAAGAAATATTTTCTCTTAAAACTTTTTTTTCATAATTTTGTAGAATTGCCACCCAAGTAATAGTAATTTCTTTTATCTTGGGTTTATTAATGTGGTAAAGATAAAATTATTTACTCCTGCATGCTTAAAAGGAGAAAAATGAGAAGTTTCCATACTGCATTACACTGAATGATGTAGTGGTGTAATTCTTACTTGTGATTCAAAACAAATTTTGTAGAACAAAGAAAATACTCCGTATATAACTTAGAAAGACTCAACAATGCGAAAGTCTTGAGACCGTCTCTTAGAAGTTTTTGCGAAGAAGAACAAAAAGGAAGGATCTTTTTTTTGAGTTTGAAATTCCTCCCCACTTTCTCTCTAATTACAGTAGAATTATGAAGAGACTTTGTAGTTCAGATTCTCCTGCTACCCTCATCTCCATGTGCCCTAACACCTCAGGTTTCTTTCTTTTAAATATGATATGATGCATCCATACATAAAGTCATAACCTTTATTGTTACATTTTAGATTTTTCGCTTGTTTGTTTACTTTTATATTGTTCGTGACGAGTTTTTTAATCATGAGAACAAATGATCGTGAAGGTGGGAAGTATATGATATGCTAAATTCTTACATGCTTACATTTTTGTTAAATTTACAGTTTCGACTAGTAAAAACCCAAGGATTTTGACTTAAGGGTATATGATATGTTAAATTCTTACATTCTTACTATATTTTTACTGATTTGATATACTGTATGAGTCCTAAATTCTTACATTATTGTTTCATTTAGAGTGTAGACTACTACTATATGATTGAATTATGGACTGATACATGAAAATGATGCAGAGGAGCTAATGTACAGCAGAGAGTACCAATCAATGTTGGATGGTGTTGATGAAGATGTATGCATTGAAGAATCGGGGAACAAGAAGCGGCGACTAAGCGTCGAACAAGTGAAGGCATTAGAGAAGAACTTTGAGGTGGAAAACAAGCTTGAACCAGAGAGGAAGGTGAAACTTGCTCAAGACTTGGGATTGCAGCCTAGACAGGTTGCTGTTTGGTTCCAAAACCGTCGAGCCCGGTGGAAAACCAAGAATTTGGAAAGGGATTATGGTGTTCTTAAGGCTAACTTTGATGCTCTTAAGCATAATTATGAAACTCTACAGCATGACAGGGATTCCCTTCTCAAGGAGGTATGCATAATTCTAAATAAAGTCTTCTTCTCTTCTCTTCGACTTCACTTCAATTCAATTCAGTTCCGTTCTTCGTTTTTGTTTAGTAATTTCCTATATTGCTTGGACTCGTTTAGATGTGTATGATTTGGGTGCGTGTCCAAGTGTTCGACGTGACTAATTTTATGAAAATTCTTCGTATTTTGGCTTAAAATGAAAGGGTCCAAATATCATACCAAGTCTAACTGTCAAGTGTCGGGGTACACAGTGTAATTAGTAGAGTCGGAGTAACATAGGTAATTTTGTTCGGTTCAATTCATGTTCAACTTTGTTCAATTTTCTTAGTAAGTCAAATAAGTTTAGTTTTGTTCATAGCTTTTGATTAGTAATTCAGTTCAACTGAGCTTACCTCGGTTCAATTCACTTCGTCTCCGTTCATATATGTTTAGTTAGTCAATTCAGTCTAGTTTAGTTCGGTGCAATTCAGTTTAGACAACTTTAGTCAAAAATAACCATGGTAATTGGTGAGTAGTTTTTTTGTTGAGCTTGTTTACTTGGAACTTAAAAGTAAGTATAAGAGGCCTAATTTGATGTGAGTAATAATTTAATTGTGTTGATCCAACTCTTACATTGTGAGTATATACTGAAATATCGTAATATGCAGGTGAAAGAGCTAAATTCGAAATTGAATGGAGAGAACACAGAGAGCAACAACTGTGTCAAGGAAGAAGCTTTGATGAACAATACCAAAGACGACGATGAACCACTTACCCTGCAGCTACCCTCTTTAAGTGAAGGATCCGATGATCCAATCATCTCAAACACTAACAAAGAAAGGTTTGAAGATTTCAAAGACGGACCATCTGAGAGCGATTCAAGTGCAATCTTGAACGAGGACAACAATAACAACAGCCTATACGCCTCAAATTCGTCATACAGTAGAGGGTATTGCCCGGAATCTGAATCACTAGTACTTAACCGTTCATCCTCATCAATCGAATCCTTCAGCATCACAGACTCGAGATCAGAAGGTTTAGGAAACACACGTAACGATAAGATTGATCACAGTAATGTGTATCACCCTCAATTTGTGAAATTGGAGGAACACAATTTTTTCAGTGGAGAAGAAGCATGTAACTTCTTCTCTGATGAAGCAGCTCCAACACTCCACTGGTACTGTCCTGAACCTGATCAGTGGAGTTGATTACTTGATGTTGACATATCAGTGCTGAAATCAATGAGACTTTGAGGAATTCTATGAAAAAAAAAAACACAAACAAACATCCTTTGGGTTAATGTATGCAGTATCTGGAGATGCATGTACACTGCAGATCAAGTGGGTGAAATAGTAAGTGAAAATGATGATGATGATGATGATGCTGTAATTGAAGCAACTTTCTGGTCTGTAGAGACTGTACACAATGCTATGCTGCTTGCTGCTGATTGAATGCAATTTCATAGGACCATTATCCTGCAATATGCATTGACAGGGAGTAATAATTCTGTATAATGCAGGAAATAAATGTCATGGGGTAGAGTATGTTGTTTCCTGTGCTAACTGAAGTTTCATCATATAATCAAAATGTTCATCTTTTATGTCACATGAAAACCAAAATTTTGAAGGTCTATGTCCTTTACTACTACTATGCTCAAACTCATCAATATTTAACAAAATTGTCAACTAATTCCGTAGATATCTTGATCTAGTTGCTAAGACGGAGGTATCCTGAATAATAAGTCTTAGGTTCGATTTGTCCTTCTCTCTATTGTAACGTGTCTAAGTGTGTTTCTGTGTCATATTCCGTGTAATTGAATGATGAAAAGTCGGGTCAGATGGGTTCAGAAGACGGAGATATCTTGGACAATAGGTCTTTGGATCGATTTTTCTTTCCTTTATTGTAATGCGTCTAAATGTACTTTCATGTCATATTCCGTGTAATAATAAAATGATGAAAAGTCGAGTGAAATGGGTTTGGATCGGGTTTAATTAAATCAAAAGAGTAATGATGAAAGTGATTAAAGCAGGAGGTTTGTGTAAATGAGTCTTCCCTATAAAAGGAGTGACATTAAGGCACTAAAAATGGAAAAATGATGATGGAAAGAAGAGAGCTTAAAAGAAGAGATGTAATGATTGAATATGATTATGTGTAAAAACTGCCCACATGTGTGACACCAATTTTGTGTTAAATGGTGCTTCCCTTCCTTATAACACCACATTATACAATAAGTACAACTCTCTTTATTCCTCCAACTACTAATTCTTGTTCATATAAATATCTTTCTTCCTAATCATTACACAACTCACAATATTCATTCAATTATCATACAATTAATATTAATTAAGTATAAGTAATCTTGTTTTAAGATTGTAATATTCGTTTTACTGATGAAATGGATTCAAGTACTATTACGTGAGAATGATAAGAAGACTTTTTGTTAATACATAATATACAGGTTACCTTAAAATATGGTAAAATTCGACTCTTTTTTAATGGTTTATCATTAAAATGATTGTTGTCGACTACAAACATCTGATTATACCGGACAACTGTACAAAACTAACCCAATCCAGTCCGTATACTCGAGACCGACGCAATATCCAAACTGAAAATTCGAGTTGAACCCGTAATACAAGTTGACGTACCCAAACCTGTCATAACCCGAATGTTTATTACAACGAACGAGTCAATATCCCTACAAAATTCTTAAATAACATCTCAGAAGATGACACGAACTTGAAATATGCTGATCCGACTCAATCTGGGACTACCCCAATCCTATTGATCCGTTTACGAATTCTAGACTTCTAGATATGATACGTCTTAAACAAGAATCGGTGATTATAAAAAATGGAGTAGTTGTATTAAAAAAATGGTTGCCTGTGAAGTAGGGAGTAGTAGAGTATGAAAGTGATAAAAGGTGTCAGTAGCAATAATTTAATTGATTCCATCCTTCACCATCTTTTAAGAGAGAAAAATGGTGATAGGTGAAAGGAGCATGTGAAGTGGGGCCTCACCCTTACCCTTACCCTTACCCTTACCCTTACCCTTGGCCTTACCCCTTTCAAAATTAGGTTTCCACTCGTCATTGTCTTTTGGGTCACTTCCCTCCCTTCCCTTCTCTACTTTTGCCCTCTATGGACCCTTCTCTTCCTTTCCAACTCCCACCAATTACGAGTATGATGGATGTATTCGTCTTAAAATTTATGACACGGGTCAAATAAAAAAAAAAAACTTCAAAATAAATAAAAGTTTTATATTCGTATCTATGTAAGTTGGATGTTATTTGATCTATTATTCCTTATAAATTTAAGAGAATCGTGATTCCTTAACATTGAATGTACTCCGTACATCATAATCTTTGATTTAATAGTAACTCTTTTTTTTTTTTATGTTTATTTATTTTCGCGATGGCGTGATTGAACTATGGTATTAATTTAAAAAAATTAAAAAAATAACCTATTTATTGGAAGAGTTAACTAAAATTTCTAAAAATGGTAACTTGTGGAAATAACTTACACACTCAAATGAGAAAAACTCAAATATTAATGTAAACAAGAAAGGTTACTCTCCTCCGTACTCCTTCCCATCCAAACAATTCTTGACATAGGGATTTTCATCAATTTTAAGAAAAAATGGTAAAAGTAAGGGTATTATTGGTAAATCAAATGATGTTATGGGTCCACCAAAATTAAAGTAAGGAAAAAGTAGTGGCATTTTGTGTAAATAGAGTAAAGATATGAGGATTTAAAGTTAAAATTTTTGCCAAAAGAGGAATGTAAAGAATTGATTGGATTGTCCATTTATAGTAAGTGTAAAGGATTGTTTGCATGGGAGGAAGTATAAAATAATCTCGTTAGTTGTTTGTACAAATAGGTAGATTTAGATGTATGTACAAAATAAATCGAAGATTCCACTTTTACTTGAAACAGTGATTAAATTAACTGAGATGAGATATACGTTTATTAGAAATTACGAAAAATTCCAACAACAAAAACAAACGTGTCGTAATGTCATTACACAAACTCGAGAAAATTTTCAAAAATTAGATTAAAACTTCGAATTTTTCGAATTTCAGCGAACATAAACTTCCCTATTAACACCTCTTAAAATTCGTACATCGTCAAAATACAAAATAGTTGGTATGTAACACAATAACACTATGAATCAACCAAAGGATATTGGCACATATTATATAAAGATTTGTTTTTATTATTTAAAATATAACAAGTTGGAAAACTTCATATAGAGTATAACATAGAATATTAGAATCTCTTAGGCTTTGGCTTGCTTGAATGTCCAATTGACATGAATCAAGTAACCTTATTCTAATTGAACAAGTCTCCATTGCGACGGATATATCTGTCATAAGTATCCGTTACAATGGGAATAACGGGTCAAATAATATCATTGGATTAGAAGAGACAAGGCAAGTGGATAGCACATGACTTTGTCTTATTCACTCAAATGAGTATTATTATTTGACCCGTCACAAACAAGAATTTGTCGTTCTAATTATTGTAATGTAAAATGCATATGTCAGACTGTCATTGTTCCTAATTATGCGTAAATTAATCATTGTTTAGCTTACTTGATTGGTTTACTTATACACTAATACGTGTGGTATTACATCATTAACTCCTTCATTACATTAACAATTAATTTAATCTATGTAGTTATGTACTGTAGTACTCTTAAAATATGCTCTAGTTTCATTAATATCGAGGTAGTTGGTATTTAGGGCAGCATGCTTCTGTAATTCCCCGCAAAAGGGATCCAAGAACGATCAAGGAATAGTAGATTTCGAAAAAGTTATGAATGGTGAAAATTACGAGATTTGATTAGTTGGATCAAGCACGTGTTTGCATTAATGTTATTTGATCCAATGATTTGAGCAATGAAATGTGAGGTATGAGGAAAAAACACAAAATACTTTTTACTAGAAGTTATCAAAACACTATACTTTTTATTTCGAATGAAATTTTCGTAGACGAATTATAGATCTTTAAATTAGCATATACTATGAGTCCTTGACATCATCCCAAAAGATATAACGATTTAAAAGTATAATTTCCTAAGAAGGGGCTCAATTTATGATTTTTAAAGATTTTGGGAATCAAATCACCCCGGTACACCCGTAATCAGTAGTCACCCACTCACCCGTAAGTGACTAACTCGTCTGTCGACAAGGGATACTCCTAATCGATACAAATACTTAAAAAATAAAATGAAAATAAAGGTTTATACAATATCAAATGGTGGATGTTGTAATTGTTCACCTCCTTGCTTTAAAATTCACAAAATCCATGTTAGACGGTCTCACCGTAATTATTAAGTGCATCTAACAATAAAGTCTCACAATACAATTATCATGAGATCGTGTTATAGGAAATTCACTTTAAATTAGACTTGGGCTCGTATTTAGTACGGGAGTATTTGAAAGGGTAAATGGGCCGATCAAACACATTGCAGACCATATGCATATTGGGGTCGTTGAGCGGATGGCTTCAATTTCAAGCCCATCTAAAACATGGGCAACTTCAAATTTAAGGTTAGGTCTCCTTTTTTTTTTGTCCTATATATTATAAGACGGTTTTATAAAAGAGTTTCCTGATAGCTTAAATCCACTAAAATTGTGCGAGTGTTATAACCCAAAGCCCAGATCTAATTTGAAACCAAAACCAAAAAAACTCGTCAAGGGACAAGTATCCATTTTGTAGTCACAACGGGCCAAGTATTTTTCATTTGGATAGATGAGGACCAAAGCAAATTACTTTGTGCTAATTGAGGCAGTATTTGACCCATTTTGATACAATATGAATTATAAGGATAGTAGAACTGTTCAATCTCAATGATTGATAGGCTCTTAATAGCTATAAATGCAGCACCCAAACAAAGAAAAGGGAACTTGGTTTAAAGCTTTAATGGAGAATCAAGGAGAGTTTAAGACAAAGAAGACAATATTTTCATTCATGATAATCTAATAACTTATCTAATGCCCTTATATAGGCTACATGCCTTGGGAAATAAGAAATAGAAGACAAAATGACGAGACTACCCTTCTTAATATTTTGGTTTGTATCAATACCCGCCTCTTGAAACGATCCTTGTCCTCAAGGATCAAAAACAAGTAAATCGAACCAGGAAACAGCACAGTAGACTCCACACTTTGGGTTTGTCATGGTAGCATTCATTACCCGTTTTATCAATAGTCCTCCTGGATCGAACACATATATCTCATAGTCTTCATAGTTGCAGTCGGACTTGTATACTTTTGGTCTGTTCATCATCTCCAACCAACTTGTAAAACCGCCAGGATCAAAAATCAAGATAGTGGCACTCTGACTTTTAAAGTCAGAACCGAATAATCTCTGAGTTAGTAGGGAGGCACAAGATGTGGTGAGGATCAATAAATACCAATCTCCACCGGGGTCAAACACAACTCGTTCCACAAATATAGTAGTTCCTCCATAGAAGGGAACATGCCTGCAAGACACCAATGCAATCTGATGCTCCGAAACTAAGGTTTCGCTAGTGGTGTTACCGAATAGTATTATACCAAAAGCATGGCACATACGATCAAGGGCAGTCAGTGAATAAGCATCCTTCAACCAATATGAGCTTAAGTATTTGACTTTGACTTTTACCATGCCAACAAAATTTTTCTCAGGTCTTGCAACAATTTTCAACATTTTTAACATTTGATATTTGTGCTTCCAATCAATTTTCACACCATTATTCCCCTTGAGACAAAATAAGGTCCATTTTTCATCAACTAGCTCAAGATTAAATAATTCCGTCTCAGCCTTCATTTCTTGACATTCCCAAGTACATTCATGTCTTACTTTGAGACTTCCCTTCCTTAGATCAAGGACATGGGTATGGAACATCAAATTCTTATATATCTTACTGAAAGAACCATTATACCAAGGGACGGTAAGATTGAGTAAGAATTCCCATGTATATATGGAACATGCATTGTCTTCCTCACTCCTAAAACCAACCATATCCTCAAGGGTGAGTCTCCAAAACGACATCAGCGTGCTCATTCTAATACCATAATCAATACTCATGAGGACAAAAGGATAGCCAATTTGTTTCTTGAAACACTTTGTTAAGCTAGCATACATGAGATGCAAAATAAGAAGTGATGCAACAATAACAAACTGAGTTACCATGGGTGCATCAAGGGTCTCTAACCTTACCACCCTAAAGAGACAAATATTACCAGATACTACAATTGTAACATGATTCACAAATGACAGTTGACGATCAATTTCTACCTCCTCAAGGATTAGATGGAAGCTACAAGGAAGTAACATGGATTTATTGATGAACCAATCATCTAGTAGGACTAGTACCTTCATTGACATATAAGCCTCATGAAATGCTAAATCATCTCGATAGAAAATGTTGGTAAGAAACACAATACTCTCATTTGACCAACTAGCTTTGTAATCACACCATATTACTTGAGGGTTGAATAATTCCCAAGTACATCTTTCTGTAATATCTTCCTTACTCCTAAAATCAACCTTGTCCTCAAGGGTGAAGCTAGAAGGAAGATTTGACCTTCCCATGCTCACGACACAACACACATCCGTCATCATAATCCTCCAAATGACGATCCTAAAGTAGTGGAGTTTGAGCTTATGCACATAACCAATGCAACCAAGTATATAGCTTATCACCACATCATGTATAATTGGCCCATTAAAAGAAAGAATGGAATCACGTTGGAGTGAATGAAGCTCAATAATATTATCTAATCTACCCCAAGGGGTCAATGTGGTGCATAATTTACCCCAACTATGTGCCTCTTTATAGCTAATATGAGATTTCCATCCATATTTCGTCACTACAAACAGAATTCCTTCACTCATAAATAAGTATCGTTGTGAACATTTGAACACAATTTTTAAGACATTGGTTTTATACTTAAAGTCCAAGAACCTGAGTTGCTTCAAGTTGGCATGCCAAACATTGAGTACCTTTCTGAAGTCAATTTTATTTAGCCTAGCCAAGGACTTGGAGTTTAGCTCAAAATCTAAATGGTTTGAGGCTAAATTGTCATGATACCTGACCTTACGGTTGATTAGCTTTTCACCAAAGAATAAATCAGCCATGGGAAGCACAATACTAATAGATTGAGGAGCGGGTGCACATCGTCTTCTCATAAACTGTATAGGTTGAGATATGTATGGATGGGAGTTTGGCAGAGGTACTTCATTAAACATGTTGTGGGCGTCTGCTACTAGGTCATATTCTGTAGTATTATCTTCAGTTTGACGCCTGCAATACTCATGGCTATTGGCTCCAACATTAGATATCATTTGTTCTTCCTTAGCTTCTACACTTTGTTCAGACATTGTATCAAACACTTGGTGCACGGAAGCTATGTCCTCACGTTGTTGGGTAAGTTTTAATGGTTGAGCCATTTCTAATATAAAGGCCGGTATTGGTAATTCTTCAAACACTTGGTGCGCATCACATATCATCTTCCCATCCATCGGATTAGAAGAAACTGGTTGGGAAATTTCATCAAACATTTGGTTTGCACCCTTTGACATTTCGTTATCCTTCAAATTACTTGGAAAACCCATAGTTTCATTAGGTTTAGCATGAGCAACAACAGTTCTAGCACATAATTTAATCGAGTCACCTGGAACATATTGTTGGGTGAACCATGGCAACTTATCAATGTCAATTTCACCTTGGACGTATCTTCTTATAGCAAGGCTTTCAACAGCTACTGCCAATTTGTGAACTTCAACCTTGAGATTTGCAATGTCGGAAAGCACCATAATTGCTGATCGGAAATTTGTAGATTTTTTTTTGAATATGGATGAGGAGGAAATTTGTGGATTCTTGGGGATATGAAGCAATGGTTTGGTGCGTGGTTAGAAATGAGTTTTTTTTTTTTTTTTTTCAATGATTGCGAGGGTGCTCACACAGGTCGAAAAGAAATTTGGCTCTGATACCAAATGATACAATATGAATTATAAGGATAGTAGAACTGTTCAATCTCAATGATTGATAGGCTCTTAATAGCTATAAATGCAGCACCCAAACAAAGAAAAGGGAACTTGGTTTAAAGCTTTAATGGAGAATCAAGGAGAGTTTAAGACAAAGAAGACAATATTTTCATTCATGATAATCTAATAACTTATCTAATGCCCTTATATAGGCTGCATGCCTTGGGAAATAAGAAATAGAAGACAAAATGATGAGACTACCCTTCTTAATATTTTGGTTTGTATCACATTTTGATTACAAAACGAATATCATGTTCTTAAAAGAGACTAACTAGTTTTGTAAATGGAATCATTGGTTTTACTAGGAAACAAATCCATCAAAGCGCGACAAAGCAGAAGTGATTCGGTTATGATAAAAATGTCAATTTTAAGAGAAAAAATAATCATTTTATCACAAAACTGGTCACTTTGTATTAACAACTACATACTCCTATTTTAAACTTGAACCGATCATTTTTCTTCCCTTTACATCACCAACGCCAACGATTACACATAATCCATAAACATTTTACATTAATGTGGACTTCTTACAAGTTTGTTGGAGCTAACGAAACATTAATTCTTGAATGAGACGATCTCATAATAAATTTATCGTAAAATTTGCGCATCCATGAAGTAAAAACGGCCATGGATGCAAGACATCCTATGTACTTCAATGAGACTGCACGAAAAGAAACGAGACTGATCCGGTGGCTCGCTCCGCCTAATGAATGGCTCGCCCTTAACATCGATGGCGCGTCAAAAGGAAATCTGGGCTTATCGGGGTCAGGAGGTGTTTTTCGAGATACCACAGGGAGCATAATGATGGCGTATGCGGAGAAGATAGGACAAGCAAGTGTTACTCGCGCTGAAATTATGGCGCTCCGGAGAGGCCTCCTACTAGCTAAGGAACGAGGTTTCACCAACATACTCATACAAACAGACTCTCAGGTGGTTCGCAACCTGTTAAACAAGGAGCTGCAACACCCATCTGCCCATTCTCACATGCTTAAATTATGTCAATGTTTAATTCAAAACGAGCAATGGAAGGTTGAAATTCATCATGTATATCGGGAGGCGAATAGATGTGCTGATTGGCTCGCAAACATTGGGGTGACTCAACTGGAGCAACTCCAAATCTTTGAGGAAGACCGAATCCCGACTAATCTGTTTAAAATGGCACAGGAGGATATAGGTGGGGCTAGCTGGCCTCGTGTTGTTCCGTTTTATGCTTTTTAGTTTGATTTATTGGTATTTTGGGTTTTTTCCACTTTGTTTTCGACCAAAAAAAAAAAAAATAATTATACTAAAATAATGCAAGACGGTCTCGTGGGAGATTTACTGGAAACGGTATATAACCAGAATTGAGGAGGACGTAGTACGTTGATGTAGATGGACAGAAAATGAGTCGGCCATGATACGGTCGAACATCAACATGATGGATGGCACGCTGCTTTGTTGAATTTTTCTACTGTTGTGAATGTTTCCAAAACATACAATACAGTACCGTATGTATTAATTAATCTTCTTTAATTGTCTTTATGTATTCGCTGGAATATTTTTAAACTCACTTTAAATATAAATTTATGTTATAATTCTCCTGGCAGTTTTGATTAAAATTCTTGGCATCTTGACAATATAATTGACGGGCCACACTAAACAAATCAAAGACAATCTCATCAAAGCTAGTTGACTTATTAATACTCACTAAATCTTTATTAGATTTTCTTGATAGGTAGTTTTATATGGTTCAAACTCGATATAATGACAGTTGAGTATTCGAACGATTTTTTTTTTGTTATTAAGGTGTGTTGCCTCAAACGAGACCATGAATCAGGCTCACATCGAACTTTTATTTTATGTAGAAGCAAATCGATTATAATGTACAATAATATATCTGTATACACGTGTCAACTACATAGTAACTTTATTTGTAAAATTACAACATTGATATCAAATTCATTACTTTATTCAAATCATGTCTTTATTAAGTTACAAGCAATATTGTAACGAGTGAAGCCAATTATTCATGCATCTTTTTTATTTATTTTTTTGATGACGGGGGAACCTGCAGTCGCTATTTTTGGTACGTTCTGGGTAAATCCTCGGGTGTAAGCAATAGCCTGCAAACCACGCACACCATGTAAGTCACCCTTAGGCGACCCCTCGAAGTCTATAAGCATAACCTCAAGTCATACAACTCTCCCACATATTTTAACTACTAGGCTCCATCCTTGCGGACAATTAATGCATTTCTATCACCGAGACAAATTTGGAAAATCAGAAAGCTACACTATTCACACAAATTTTCTCCTAGAAAAAGTTCACTCAAATGTGTAAGATTGTTCACCGGTTCAGAAGTGAAATCTAAATTAGTTATGAAGTTACGGGATAAGAGATTTCGACTGGATCGATCCAGCCCAATAGATCGGATTTATCGATTCGAACACACATTTTGAAGACCTTCCTAATCAAAGATTATTCACAATAATGAGGGTGCATTAGGCTATAGATTATCACCGTACGTCGACTGAGAGTGAGAGTACATTTGGATGATATTCTTGGTGATATATGGGCCATTTACTGCACGTGGGTATTAACTTCATGGCTGAGCCCACCGAAGTAAATATGTTTTGTCAGTCAAAGTTATTAAATATTACCGGCCCGACCTTCAACCACACGGCCACCCCATTTACCTCTCACCTTCGACCGCAATTGTTATATAGAACGGTCTTATACTATAAGACTAGTAGCGCAGTCAACCATTGACCCGTCTATTAGTTTTAGGTAAAAGTATAAACGCTTAAGTTACCAAGTACTCCGTAATAACTTCTGCTTTTATATAACTGATGTATTCCTCATTTTAGATATATAGGAGTATCATACTTTATATACAATAAGACGATTTTATAAAAGTATTGACTCGCTGACTCTTGAATTGATTCAATGATTCTACAAGACTATAACACGTGATTTTCTGTCCTTTCCACATTGTTACCGACTGCTCAAACTACACAACAAATTGGTGTATCTTTCATTCTTTCTCAAACATATTTTGTGTGCCAAATAAGTTTGTATGGAAGTTTTCACACGTGCATAAATAATTTTACATAATCTTATTGTCATAACTATGTAATCCGTATATATCTATATCATACGGAGTACTCCTTATGTCCTAATAAAGATACTTACTTGAAATGTCACGAACTAAAATATATACTTATTGAGTAATGTATAGGCAGTAATGCTCCTGAATCTTGATTCATAGGTTAAATCTGTTAGTATTATAATTGTCCTTTAGTTTGCATTTTCATATTTGTCACATAGGGTCATCTCGTTGCCCACTACGCGACACCAAACATCGTGCCCATGGATATGTACGTGTCGGGCAAGTATCGCTCTCCACTTGGTCCCGCTCGTGTCAAACTCGTTAACCTAGCCTAAAACAATGATGTTGGCCTTGCCCGACCCACTTCAACCATAACATTCATTGAGTTGTGTTTAAGCCCAACTTTTCGACACAGCTTCCGCTCAATGCTACTGATCCAAGCCCCATGCATATCAAGAGCCCGACCCATGGTTGTCCCGTCCCGGTCATCCTGAACCCTACTTTTAATTGTGTCTTGTTTGTAGTTTTGTGCTCATTGTCTAAACTTAACTAAACTACTAAGAACGAACAAGACTACAAGAGTTAGTCTGATCATTAGGGAATTCAATTCTTACCAGCGATACAGTGCGCTTCTGTCGCCCAAACAAAACTTAACGAAGTTACTAATTAAGTTGATTAAACAAAACCTTTTATTAATTACTTTAGTAGTTTTGATACATAGTTGTGTACTAGTATGATATGCATTATGTTGGTGGGGGTATTGTATGCAACTAATGAGTTAATGATGTTATGACCATTCAAACCACATTTAATTTGTTCACTTCATTCATTCATGGAAACACGTCTCACTCCATCTCACAATTCACAATCCTCCTCTCCCCTTTTTAAAAAGCTAACCCTCATTTACCAACCACATCATTATATTTCATTCTTCCTCTAATTTCCTCACTATTTCTTCCTACAACAAATTAAATTTCAAAACATCCGTGCAAATCTCGATTTTCTATTTCATTTCAAACTAACTAAAGAAATAGGGTTCAATCTTAGTTAGCTTCATCCATGCAAATCTCGATTTTCTTTTTTCGTTCCAGCGTTATCAGAGAAACTATATAACGAAGTAGGGTTTGTTTCAAAAGAAGAACGAGATCATTATTATTATTATTATGGGTTTTTCAGAAACAGACTCGTCGACTTGTAGAAGACACCCAAACCATAGACAAACCCCAGGAGTTTGCTCAACTTGCTTACGGGAGAAGTTATCTAAACTCAACATTTCTTCACCTTCCTTCAATCCCAGGAAACCTCATATCATTTCTCACTCGTCTTCCCTTTCCTCGACTCCTCCATACTCCGACACCTCCTCCACCACCGCCGCCCCCGCCACCACCGTGACAACCACCAAAGGAAGCCGACACCGGAGAAACGGGTCGGAAACATATGTTTCAGTAGGGTTGGTGTTGAATAATGGGTTGAAGAAGAGTAGGTCAGTGAGTTGTGCTCCTTTGTCATCAAGAAGCAAATTAGGAGCTAATGATGTGATTAATGAGAAGTTTAAGAGTTGTGTTAATGGATGTGGTGAGTTAGATAATAACAATAACAATAATAATAAAGAAGGGAAGAAGAAAAATGGTGGATTTTTGAAGAAATTGATTCATTCAACAAGTAAGAAGACAAAAGGGGTTTTGATGCACTCTAAAACCATGAAAGAAAGATCTAATATGAATAATTAGAATTTCTATATATATGTTTTAATTTCATAATTATAATTTGCTAATATCTTGTTAATTATATGCTCTCTTTAAATATAATTATAAAAGTGAGAAATATAATTATAAAAACTCTTTTTTTCAAGTAATTTTTTTCAATTTCATTGCTATTTCTATGTATGTAAGTCTTGCAATTGTATAGTTTTATGACATGTAAAAAGAGTTATTTGGTATTTTTTTTAAGTCACAAATTAAATTTATTTATGAAATGTCGCAATAATTAAAGGCCAGAAGGAGTAGTGTATTTTATTATTTATGATTTATACTCGCTTCATTATTTTTTTTATCTGTGGTTTTAGAAGATTTCACGAGAATTGAGATATTTTTCGAAAGAACATTACTAATACTTGAAAAGTAGAAATCTTACATTGTACCTCTGTATCTTAGTATTCTTTACTCTGTATTTTTTTCTAATAATTATGAGAAATATTTTATTGAAATAGAAAATTTTAAAATACAAATGGGGAGTATAATACTTAAAAATTGTAAAATATACTCCGTAATATATTGGATAAGTTTAATAAAATAAGGGAGTATCATAAATAAGTCTCATATAAGTATAGTATGGATTAATACATAGCTTTATATATATAGTTGAATTTCATTATAATTATACTCCAATATTCTTACGTGTAGAAAGCGCAGGTAGGATAAATAATTAGTGTTACTAATACATGAAAACAAATATCAGCCAAAAAATTCACAAAATTGGTTAATAAGACCATCTTATATCATGAAATCAGTCTATTACCTTAAAAAAAATTGAAACATATGGCTATGTAATTGCTTGTTTTATTTAATATAATCTTCAATTTTGATTCGATCAAACTATTTCATTTTAGATTTTTAGGCTTCTAATACGTTACAGATCTCGTGGACAATCCATATGCTAGTTTGGAGCCGCTGATTAAAGATCTCGTGGCAGAATGTTTACTTTCATTGTTGTATTGTTTCTTTTATCCCTAGGACACGAAACTCAAAAGCGCATAAACTAACGTCTAATTCACTTAGAGTTTCATGATTCTAACTTTTATAACCTTTGGCAAACAAAACTTATAGAACGGTTCCATTAAGAATTACTCAATTTACAATATTTCGATAAATGCGTCGTACTTTGCAAGTACCCTAGTTGTACACTATTCGCCAACCCCTCATGGTAGGAGAACGATCTATCGTAGAATTATTTGTTTCAAAACTAAGTAACTTAACGAAAATAAAGCCTGAATGATTCGACCGAATAATTGTCGTTTTTTGTTTTGTCTATTTCCAATGTACGGAGTAATTGTCTAAGCTTTGGACGATTAGACCCACCCGACCGATGGACGAGTTTTGGTGTGTCCCATTTCAATTATTGGATTTTAATCTGGATTAAGTTGTTGGTTGTCGGGTGTCAACATTTTGGACCTAAATTGTTGGCTTAACTTCATGTTCCAGGCCCACTTACCCACGCTACGTGTTTATCATCGATTTATAATCGATACAGTCTAGAACGATATTTATAATCTGAGTTCAAAATCTTTAGTTTTAAAAATTGAGATGAACAATATACGCATGTTCGAATCCTAATAGCTCGTCAAATTATGTACTCTTCCAACGCCTTAAGGGACGGCGTATGAATGTATGATATGACTACTCAACAATCACGATTAACTTTATATCAGTGACACGAGGTTCTTAAAAGAAAAGTGCACTTAGATTTAGTCATTACAATAGTGCAGCAATCGATTTCCTACGTGTGAAATTTAATAGAATATATATAAATATAATAGTTGGGCCTCAATCATAACCCTAAATTTTGGTTGAGAGGTTCATCTAACGTGTTACTTATTAGAATCAGCATGATCAAAGGTCACGAGTTCGAATCCTGACAGCTTACTGAACGCACCATGACTCCCAATATGTCATCTTTTTGCTACCTGTTTACTGTTTTCTGTGTCTTCGTCGTCACTGTACACCACGATATCCATAGGCCGTTTCAGTCGTTGGAATATTTCGTCCAGGAACTCGGAAGACGAGGCATGTGAAAGACCTTCTGTTTCTTGTTGGGATTTTCCTAAAGGAAGGAATTTCGTGGACTGAATGTTCGTCTTAAGATTATGAATCCCTGACTTCATCGTCTGCCATGTACTCGACGGTCCAGGAGGAGAGACGTCGACAGTGTTATTCTCTGACACCTTTTCTCTCGTGGCAGCGGACTTGTTACTACTGATGCTCTCTTTGCTTCTGCTGTTTTGATTAGCCTCCGGTTTTGATTTTTTCGACAGTGCTTTCGTCTTACCAGCTGCTGCGATGCTGTCATTCTGAATTATTGCAGGTAGTTCAGATTCAGAATATACAGTAGGAAAAATTTAATCAGACTACGATTCTGCGAATGCAACAGGTTTACCTTCTCATTCAACCCCGACTCCACGTCAAATGTTATATTGTCGGCATTTCTAGCCAGTGGCCTAACTTGTTCGCCGACTCTTTGTTCTCGTTGAAGCCAAGACCGTTCTGCACATCCGCTTGAATGTTTGAGATTTCACGACATTAACTGTACAGTTCACTGAACTTTTAGTGAAAAAGAAATAGAGCAGCAATGCTACCTTTTTGTAAGATGATGACTCCGGATGAATCAAAACCATCCATGTCATTGCGTTCACGGCCGAACCTAGATCTCATCCAGCTCCCGAAGTAGCTAATGACTCGATCAAAGAAGTCGCTTGCTATCAGAATCGTGTAGATAACCATGAGAAGGGGGTAAATTCTGTTGAATTTTTTCCCAAAAAATGGCACCACGTCGTCTATGTTTCCCATTCGCTGAAACAGCCAGTTTAAATCGGGACTAAGATCAGTCATAACAATATTTGCCAGAAAATATACTGTGAATCGAGCAATGCAATAAAATGACTGTAATGTCGATTTTACCTCCTCAAAGACGGTTTTAGCATTCTGATCAAGGCAGATGAGGTTTAGAAAGTTGTAAGAGATTGGTGGCGCGTATCTAGCAACCATCCTGTCAAAATAAACCAACTCAACCAACACGCTGAGAAGCTCGATTGCTATTAGGGGTGTTCCTATTTCCAAAGATGGAGACTGAAAAAAATGACTTACGAACAAATCATAAGCAGGCTGACGGAGCTTGTTTGTCCTGGCGTCAACGAATAGAACATCAGCATTCCGATTTTGAACAAGGAGTAATATGTACATATGCACATGTACATCAGAGGTATAAACGCCAAAACCTGACAGCGAAAGCAATACAGAATTACAGATACATACAGTATTATTATGTTTCTTGATCTGATGTCATACAGTCAGAAAAAACAGTATAACTGTCTGAAAAATACCTGCACAAGTAACTCCTGTTTTCCTGCAGATTTGATGAGAAATGAAAAAAGCGACAGATTAACATTACTCGGCAGTAATGTCGCTTCAGCCAGTAGTACTGCAACTGACATGAAACCAAGAACGACAGCCAGTGCTCGTTGCAGTTGCTTTTGCAGGATACAGCGCCATAACAGCTCTGATATTACAATGAGAACATGAGAAATGTCTATGAATCTGTCAAACAGTCGAGTTAATTTCTTCAAGTAAAGATGTAGAGCAGACATCACTTACCAAAAGTGTCTAAGATGGACCCAACTGAACCGGAACGACTGCCTCTCAAGCTTGAAACATACTTCCTGATGCAACGATACACGATATTGTTACAGATGTTACCTCTACTGCTCTACCAAACAATACTCGACAAAAAAAATGCATGCAGAATGACGAGGTTTTCACCAGCAAAAAAAAATGCGTGCAGAATGCAAAACATACCATCCAGTTGAATCACGAAGGTTGTAGTTTTTAATAGTGTCTTCTAGTTCAAGTGCTGCCAACACATGCGTCATATACTCGCTGCAAAACAGGAAACAATTGGAGCAAATCGACAATAATAACAATACTATATATGTCGTTTTAGGAAAGAAAAATTAATAACAGTACCTCTTGTATCGATGATAATTTTCATGTGCGAGTCTAAGCTGTCGCCTAAGGGTAGCCAATGATTTATCGTCTGCATCATAGTCCATGTCGTGTTCTCTCAGTCGGCCACCTTGGGGCTTGAATGATGGATCTTCTTTGAACTGATGTATAGAAGACTCACAACATGAAAACCGCAAAGAGGTTTAAGAAAACGAGAAGAAAAAAAACGTAATTGTCATACCATTTCAGCCAGCATCCCATCAATGATATCCATGTACGGCTTTAATGGATCGCGTTTTGACATTTGGTTCGATGTTGCTTGAGCAACCTAACAGAAGACAACCACATTCACTTCAGTTCAGTTCAGTTCAGTTCAGATTCCCCGTTATTTCCAGCTTATTTTTAACGCAGTACAGTTCAGTTTAGTAAAGTTCAGTCACATTCAGTTCAGTTCTGAATGGGGTCTAACATACAGCAGCGATGTACAGTGTACTCACCACAATTGCATCGGAATAGTTCTGATGAGCTTCGTCGAGTTTGGCAGTCATTTGAGCAATCTTATGAGAAAATACTTTCTGCTGAAAACTCCAATCAGCCTGTTTCCAAAGACTCTGAGGAATTTCACTTAAACCGAAACCAAGCAGAAATGCTCCGGTAACAAGTCCAAAGGTGTTCGAGCAAGCCATCGCAAATACTATAACTCCACCATTCCTGTCTTACACAAGAAACACCCAAAAGTGGTCATAACTCATCACTCAAAACATACTATCCGTATTTAGGTCGCTTACTCACCAATCGATGTGCATTGTAATAAGAAGAATGAGTCCGACAAGACCAACGGATCCAAGAATCAGGTAATACACCAGGTTCACCTGCACGCTTGTTTTAAACCGTTCTGTCAACGTGAAATCTCCAGCGTCTTCGTAACCCTGGAGAAGGGGGATGACAGCCCTGCTTAGACAAAAATCAGACTGTCTAAATATAATACTGAGATGTGAATATGTGATGGTTTAGCAAAAGCATAATGCTAAAGTTTCTGCAGCAGACAGAGGCAGCACGACTGGTTTTATGCTTTTGAGTTTTGACGTAAAGTTTTAGACTTCACTCGAGAAATTATAGTGTAGAACCTCGGAAACTAAACATATAATTATAAGTCGAGTTAAGAGCGTAAGGGCGTACCAAGTCAGGAAAAATGTGCTCCAGTATGACAGGCTCCAGGATACGGAAATTACGTGATTGTTGTGGCCGTCAATCGTCTGCAAGAGTAGCAAAATTACGGAGTCAATTCAGTCCGTTTAGTTCATTCTAATTTAGTTCAACTCCATTAAAGTTAGATTTAGTTACAATTAAGGTTATTAAGTCTCTTTCATTTAAATTCAGTTCAATGTCGGCCACAAAGAACAGGCCAAGCGTTAGACTGATGTGATTAAGTCCTAACTAAGCCTCAGTGTTAAAAATGAGTCACAATGGTTATTATACGATGCTGACGGCATTCGAACCCTTATCAGGAGTACCAACCATCCTAAACTAATTAACATCTACCCCTCAAATATAAACATATGGAGTAATAATGAATAATGATACCGAAGATGCCTTGGCCTAGTTTTTGAGACTATGTACTCTGGAATAGTAGGTACGATAATGATATAGCACTAGCGAGAATTTTGGGCTCTCAAGATTCAAACACGTGACCTTTGATTACGCTGACTCTCATATATACCAGTATACCACGTTAAATAATAGGTACTTTATGAGTTTGTACCTTGATAAACTTCCTAACTCAAATGTATCTTTTTGGCGTTAAGGCGTCAAATGTTTGAAATTCTCGTACAAAATGGTTTCATATTAACGTTAATATTCCATCATCAAGAAAAAAGGGGTGGGTACTACGTACCGTCCAAATGTCGGCAGGGACGAGGACGATGAGGGAGAGGGAGGAAAACCAAGCGTAAGCGACGGTGATGAAGACATAGATAGGCACACGTGGTCCGGCGAAATACTTCAATGTTACAACCACCATGCCTATCGTCAACGGCAACGATATCAAATAAAACACCCACATCGATAATTGTATTATCTTACTCTTTTGCTTCTATAACCATTCCTAAACTCACTGCCTCAATCGAAAAGGTAGCGACTGCGTGTTTTCCCGTCTTAATTCGTTGGTGGATGTGATCGTCGCAGATTGTAAAGTAGAGGAAACCAACTAATCAAGGCGTGTAATAAAAATAGTAAACGCATAAAATCAAATAAAATGAAGATCGAAGTCATAGAACATGATCAAATGACTGGGACATTGTATCTACTCTCTTAACTAGACCAAGTCTATTGTATCTAAATAAACCAATTGGTCCTTTGACTTGGTTTGGTTTGGTATAGTTGCTGTTGCCAACGTATGTACTCCATGTAGTGTGTAATTGTCCTTCCTTAGCTTGACTTATTCATGTTTGCGCTTCTTACAAATTCTTTTCTGTATGACACGGTTTCACAGTAGTTGTTTTGTGAAACGTCATCATTTAGGTAACTAAGAAGTCTCACAAATCACAATATAATCTATAAATGATCTGAAAGAGTCTGGGTCGGGATTCGTACATCTGAGTCAATTGTGTATGAGATATATGAAAATACGATTACGTGAAACCGCCTCATTGAAAATCTAACGTTAATGCTTAGAATTAGAGCTATTATTTAGTATGTACTTGCATTGTATGATCTTATCTATAAAAATCTTCAAATGAACAATATCGTAAGATTCTAGCTATAAACATGAGTCAGATAGTAAAATCGTTAAGATTATCGGATTGGATTGGATTGGAATTCTAATAACCATGCATGGCATGTTTGGTATGCTCACTTGAAAACATATCATTTTAAGGAAGAAGTCTATGAAACAAAGAACTCGTTTCACAATAATTGCGTCAAATATATTCGGTTGTTCATCTACATTGCATGAATGCACAAGTGGTTCATAAGCTAAGTTAATTTTTCGTATATAAATAAACAACTTCGAATTTGAAAATATATAAGTACGTAAATTACTTATATATATATACTCGGTATTACTTACTCATATATGCATGTGAAATTATAGATGGGGTTGATTGATTTCGTAAAAATGATGTTATATTTGCTGTTTGGAGTGCCAATATTTGTTGCAAGAAGGGCATATAGGCGTTTCCAATTGCTTGTTCTTGAGAGTGAATTGGAGAGTATTGATCCTAGTTACGTTATACCTCACGAAATTTACAAATTGTAATACGTTTATGGATTTTGCATACACGTTCACGGTTCACCTTATGTCTATCTTTTAGACGATATTTGGTGTTTGCCTCGAAATATTATATCTTGAATTCTATAAATACTTGCTTTATGATAGGAATTTGTATGGCAAACCTTCAATTTTGCACGTATATGAATGATCCATATGAAATTACATGATGGGTCTGGATCACATTCGAGAGTCGCAATTTATAAGGTGGAACATCTTTGTCTCATCTTTTAACGTGGGACAAATGTGATTATATGAGTTTATGAGTCATTCTCAACAATCCATTATAATGTACGGAGATTTTACTTGTCAATGTTTCGATGAGTTGATTAAATGCAAATTATTATAAGACACACTCTCGTGACGTATAAAAAAAATGGTTAAAAGAAATGTTTAAAATATAACTGTGACCCCACGTTTATGCCCTCCTCGTTCTTTTATTGATATCAATGATTCGAAATTAATAAGATGAAGAAGAAATATTAATAAAATAAAATAAATCTAATCGTTTACAATTATCGATGTTTTCCAGCGAATTTCATACTCCCGACTTTCGAAAAACTCCATATTTATTTAAGTTTTTTAGACCGTTGCATACAAGAATCGGGGAAAAAAAGTTTAGGAAAGGACTCGCTATCCACACAAAACACACTACAACGAATCTTATCCGTCCACTTCATCAAAGAAAACACAATATCAACCATTAACCACCGTCCGATGAGGATTCAAACAAGCACACGGATCGCAAACATCAGCCGTCGGATTGCCCAGCGATGACCGACCTTGTAACCCTATATAAACTCCCCTAATCCCAACTTCCCGTATTTTTAGCAACTTCCTTGAATTTAATTTCACCTTCATCTGAAAAATTCAAAAACTTCGTAAATCTTGAAGATTTCTCCAGGTATTTTTTACATTTAATTAGGTTTTTCTTGATGTATGTGTTTCATTCGATTGATTGTATACGTTTTTTAAAATCAATTCTATATGGTTTTCAAGAAATATGATTTATGTTTTGAAAATCTGGGTAGTTCGTGTAATTGCGGTAATTAGGGTTTGTTGTTTGATTTAAGCATTGTTAGTGATTCAGATTCTTTATGGTTTTCAAGATATATGATTTATGTTTTGAAAATCTGGGTAGTTCGTGTAATTGCGATAATCAGGGTTTGTTGTTTGATTTAAGTATTGTTAGTGATTCAGCGATGAATATCATGTTCGATTGTTTTGAATTTGTTCCTTGATTTTGTATTTTTGAAAATCTGGGTAGTTCGTGAAATTGCGTTAATTAGGGTTTGTGTTTTGATTGAAGTATCGTTAGTGATTCAGTGATGAATATCATGTTCGATTATTTTGAATTTGTTTCTTGATTAGGTACTTTAGGTAATCTGGGTAGTTCGTGAAATTGCGTTAATTAGGGTTTGTGTTTTGATTCAAGTATCGTTAGTGATCCAGTGATGAATATCGTGTTCGATTGTTTTGAATTTGCTCCTTGATTGGGTATTTTGAAAAACGGATTAGTTCGTCAAATCGTGTTAATTAGGGTTTGTGTTCCGATTTAAGTATCCTCAGTGATTCAGTGAGATGAATGTCATGTTCGATTGTTTTGAATTGGCTCCTTAATCAGGGTTTGTGGTTTGATTCAGTGAAGAGTTTTGAAATTGTTCTTGATTCGTGTTTATGATGATAATCAAGAAAATTTATCAATTATCTATGCTCAATGTTTAATTCACCTTCTTCAGAATTGGGATTTTGATAATCAAGATAGCGGCGGAATTAGTAATTGACGAAGCTTATGCATCGTGTTATTTCAAAAGTGAACTGTTGATGGTGTAAATTTCTTTGTAATTAATGACTAAATATCCCGTCTTTTATGCTTATAGATGGCTCGTACCAAGCAAACCGCCCGTAAGAGTACCGGAGGCAAGGCCCCCAGGAAGCAATTGGCCACCAAGGTATCTTCAATCTTTTATTGTAATGTTGTTGCACAATGCTGTTATCCCCAACTGTATATTCATGTCTTATGAAACATGTTCTGAATTGCAAATGTTATTGATGTCTTCTAAAAACGCGATCTTTTTGAATTGCAAATGACATTGATGCCTTCTAAACACGGTTTTTGATTGCCAATGATATTGATTTTTATCAAAACACTTTCTGTTTGAACTTCGAATGACATTGATGTCTTCTAAGCACGGTTTCTGTTTGAATCTTGGATGATATTTATGTCTTCTAAACATGGTTTCTTCTTTAATTGCAAATGCAGGCCGCACGTAAGTCTGCCCCCACTACAGGTGGAGTGAAGAAACCCCACAGGTACCGCCCTGGTACAGTGGCTCTCCGTGAAATCCGTAAGTACCAGAAGAGTACTGAGCTTCTAATCAGGAAACTCCCATTCCAGAGGCTAGTCCGTGAGATAGCGCAGGACTTCAAAACTGACCTGCGTTTCCAGAGCCACGCTGTGTTGGCTCTCCAGGAAGCTGCTGAGGCATACCTGGTTGGTTTGTTCGAGGACACTAATCTCTGTGCCATCCATGCCAAGCGTGTCACTATCATGCCTAAAGACATTCAGCTCGCGAGGAGGATCAGGGGTGAACGCGCTTAAGCGTGCTAGCTCCGTGTCTGTTGTCTAGTGTTTTGTTACTTGGACTAATACAGTACTTCGTTATTCTACTAGGGTGGTTGTTTTTTGGGTATTGGGGGGTGGTGTAGTTGAATGAAGGCGGTGATGTGGTGTTTAGAGCAGACAAAACAATGGTAGAATTTTTTATAACTTGTAATGTAAGAACTTGTCATATTGTTCTTAGGATTCGATTTTATATTTCTTTAAACAAATAGAAAAATGTAAAAATTAAGTTCTTAAATATTTTGACAAACTTAATGTGATATACAATGGAAGACCATATAAACAAACCCAAAACTAAGAACCACCATCTCATTGAATACTTTTACGTGAAATTGTTTCATTGAATATCTGACGTTAATAATTACGATTGGAGCTCTTATTTTGATGGTGTTTAGTATGATCGATCTTATATGTAAAAATCTTCAAAATTTTAGAATTGGATCGAAATTCTGATAACCATCCATGCATGCATGGTATATTGGTATGCATGCTCGCTTGAAAACGTATCATTTCAAGGAAGGAATCTATGAAACTAACATAGAACTCATTTCACATTAATTGTGTCAATTCTAACAATATAGGTTGTTCATCTACATTGCGTGAGTCCATAAGTGGTTTATAAGTTATTTTCCGTATATGAATAAGGAACTTCGAATTTGAAAATATATAAGTACGTAAATTATACTTATATATATACTTGGTATTACTTACTCATATACTCTATGCATGTAAAATTATAAGGATGGGGTTGATTGATTTCATAAAAATGATGTTATATTTGATCTTTGGTGTGCCAATATTTGTTGCAAGAAGGGCATATAGGCGTTTCCAATTGCTTGTTCTTGAGAGTGAATTGGAGAGTATTGATCCTAGTTATGTTATACCTCACGAAATTTACAAATTGTAATACGTTCATGCTTCAACTTATGTTTATCTGTTGTGTACAATGAAACTCTTTCAGTCGATATTTCGTGTTTACCTTGAAATATTTTGGACTCTCGATTGATTTCTATAACTATAGTTGTACCTTTGTGGGTAAATGACACAATACTTTTATTCAATTTTACTTGTCGATGTTTTGATGATGAGTTGATTAAATGTAAATCATAAGATTCACGGTCTCGTGCCGTACTGACGTATAAAAAAAGGCAAATGAAGTGTTTAAAATACAGTTGCGACCCCACATTTATGTTCTCCCGGTTCATTTACTGATATCAATGATTCGAAATAATTGAAACATTTGATAGGACGAAGATTTTTTTTTTTAAAAAAAAATCTAATCCTTTATAATAATCGATTTTTTTCAGCAAATTTCATACTCTCGACTCTCGACAAGCCCACGGTTACGCATCAAACGAACAACTCCGTATTGATTTAAGTTTTTGAAATTATCTCATACAAGAATCGGAAAAAAAAAATTAGGAAAGAAATTCACTATCCACACAAAACACACAACGACGAATCCTATCCGTCCACTTCATCAAAGAAAACACAATATCAACCATTATCCACCGTCCGATGAGGATTCAAACAAGCACACGGATCGCAAATATCAACCGTTGGATCGCCACGAGGTGACCGACCCTCTAACCCTATATAAACTCTCCTAATCACAACTTCCCCAAATTTTAGCTACTTCCTTGAATTTAATTCCACATTAATCTGAAAAAGAATTCAAAAACCTCGTAAATCTTTGAAGATTTCTCCAGGTATTTGGTACGATGATTTGAATTAATTAGGTTTTTCTTGATGTATGTGTTTCATTCGATTGATTGTATACTTTTTTCAAATTCAATTGTATATGGTTTTCAAGATGTATGATTTATGTTTTGAAAATCTGGGTAGTTCGTGTAATTGCGATAATTAGGGTTTGTTGTTTGATTTAAGTGTCGTTAGTGATTCATAGATGAATATCATGTTTGATTGTTTTGAATTTGGTTAATCTGGGTAGTTCGTGAAATTGCGTCAATCAGGGTTTGTTGTTTGATTCAAGTATCGTTAGTGATTCAGTGGTGAATATCATGTTCGATTGTTTTGAATTTGTTTCTTGATTTGTTATTTTTGAAAATTAGGGTAGTTCGTGAAATTGGGCTAATTAGGGTTTGTGTTTTGATTCAAGTATCGTTAGTGATTCAGTGATGAATATCATGTTCGATTGTTTTGAATTTGCTCCTCGATTGGGTATTTTGATAAACGGATTGGTTCGTCAAATCGTGTTGATTAGGGTTTGTGTTCTGATATGGTCAGTGAGACGAATATCGTGTTCGATTGTTTTGAATAATAAAGAAAAATGTATCAATTATCTATGCTCAATGTTGTAATCACCTTCTTCAGAATCTGGATTTTATCATCCAGAGAGTGGTGGAATTAGTAATTGATGATGTTAGGGGTAATAAATTTGGGAGTACAATGATGAAACTTTTGCATTGTGTTATTTCAAAATTGAACTGTTCATGGTGTAAACTTCTTTGTAATTGACGATTAAATATCCCGTCTTTTATGCTTATAGATGGCTCGTACCAAGCAAACTGCCCGTAAGAGTACCGGAGGCAAGGCCCCCAGGAAGCAATTGGCCACCAAGGTAACCTCAATCTTTCATTGTAATATTCTTGCACAATTCTGTTGTCCCCAACTGTATATTAATGTCTTACCAAACATGTTTTCGTTGTAATGTTCTTGCACATTGCTGTTATTCCCAACTGTATATTAACTTACGAAACGTTTTGAATTGCAAATGTCATTGATGTCTTCTAAAAACAGGAGCTTTTTGAATTGCAAATGACATTGTTTTTATCAAAACACTTTCTTTTTGAACAACAAATGTTGTTGATGTCGTCAAAATACTGATTCTTTTTGAATTGCGAATGACATTGATGATTGATGTCTTCTAAGCACGGTGTCTGTTTGAATCTCGGATGATATTTATGTCTTCTAAACAGTTTCTTCTTTTATTGCTAATGCAGGCTGCACGTAAGTCTGCCCCCACTACAGGTGGAGTGAAGAAGCCCCACAGGTACCGCCCTGGTACAGTGGCTCTCCGTGAAATCCGTAAGTACCAGAAGAGTACTGAGCTTCTGATCAGGAAACTCCCATTCCAGAGGCTAGTCCGTGAGATAGCACAGGACTTCAAAACTGACCTGCGTTTCCAGAGCCACGCTGTGTTAGCTCTCCAGGAAGCAGCCGAGGCATACCTTGTTGGTTTGTTCGAGGACACTAATCTCTGTGCCATCCATGCCAAGCGTGTCACTATCATGCCTAAAGACATTCAGCTCGCGAGGAGGATCAGGGGTGAACGTGCTTAAGCGTGCTAGCACCGTGTCTATCTAGTGTTTTGTTACTTGGACTAATACAGTACTTTGTTATTCTACTAGGGTGGTTGTTTTTTCGGTGGTGGGGGGTGGTGTAGTTGAATGAAGGCGGTGATGTGGTGTTTAATTGCAGACTGGACTCTAATATGATGTTTGTAGTAGTAAGATTGTGTTTTAGGATGTCACACTTGTTCTGTGTGAAACATTCGTTTAAATTCATATGTAAGTTCGACATTGTTTTCCTTTTAACAGTGTGTCTTGTTGAATCCTGTGCATGATTTTCTTTTCTGTTGCAATGTGTTACATCTATTTTCTTGTTACGAGCCGTTTCCTCCCTTTGACGCGCTTGTTTCCTTCTGACCTGCTTTCCTGTGCTCTTTTGCACTAGACTCGGTTGTTCTCAGCTTTAAGCTTATTATGCTTGATAAGCGTTTCGAGTGGAAATGGAACTGTGTCTGTTCTGTGCGTGTTTGAAACATTGGAATTTCTGCTGTGACCCTTGTGGTGTAGACTCAGAGAATCATGTAAAGTACTGGTAGAGTTGTAGCATGGCTATGTTCGGCCACTTGTAAACTGATCACTCGAAACTTGGTACTATAACGCATGGTCGCCTTTGAATCCTTATGTTAACCATTTCTTCATTGATAGTTGACCATCTCAGGAATGGCTCAGCTTAACACGTTGACCGTTCGAGACTTGGGTTCCATGTCCATTTCTGTCATCCTTCTGTTACCGTGACTGTTGTTAACAATGCTCTATAAGTGCCCGAGACTAAGGTGTGCCAGCCGTGGTCGAACTCAGGCTTTAGCCTTTTAGACCACTTAACCGAGTTTCTTCAAAGACGGTGAATATTTCCAAGAAATCGGAGGTAGTAGTATAACATGGGCCCAGTGGGCTCAAAGCCCACACATAAAAAACACAACCCCCATGCTTTTATAACCGACTATTTCTCCTAAATTTCCAGTACTACTGATTTTTACTCCGTATTTTCTAACTGCATTTTCAAAACCTCACAAACCCCTCCACCGCCACCATCTTCCTTAACTATCGACAGCAGCGGCGGCGGCGATGGGCGGACGAGGGCGGAGCCGTACACAGCGGAAACACTTCAAAGAAGGCCGCGAAAATGTCTGGAAATACTCCTCCGACTCCAAAATCCCTGCTGATAATACTGAGAATAAAGTCAGATGGGATCCCTTCACCACTCACAACGCCGCTTTCGAGGATTACTACAAGGTACGGCCTCGGGTTTTCTGCTGAATCATTTGTTTATCTTTGATTAAAAATATCGGATTCCGATTCGAATGATTTTAACTTTTGCAGGAGCAAGGAATTGTTGCTGCTGAAGAATGGGATACCTTTATGGAGTTCTTGCGCAAGCCGTTACCTTCTGCTTTTCGTATCAACTCTAGGTTTCCTTCTTTTTTCGCTGTTTTTGGTTTGGTTCGTTTGTTGAAATTGGTGATTTTAGGGTTTAATGTGTAGAAAGTAAAGGTAAACAAATGAATGCGGCGTAAGAGATTTCTAGCTGAATAGCTAAGATGATTGATTCATAATGATTGTTACTCGATTGCAATTAGAGGAGAATGATTCATGTTAGACGTCCCCAAATCTTTTACGGACTAAGGCTCTGATGTTGATACAACTATTTTGTGCGAAGTTTTCAATGTTTTTGCTCTAATATGAAGTGTTGGGGTGGACACATGACATGTGACACCCGAGCAAAGTGAAGTGACATAGTAACTTAGTTTGTTTAATATTGGCTTTAGTTAAAAATGAACTTATGGAGCGTTTTGTAGGCGATTTTAGATTGCAGGTGATGATAGTGATTATAGATTAATGAATAATGACCTATTAGTCTTTGTTTACGATGAATTGGAGGGGTACAATTTCCCTTTTGTTTGGTTATCAAATCACGGTGGATGAAAATATAGAAATATGTCCTACGAAGGAAAGTATTTGGAGGAAAATTACATCACTCCGTTTGCCCAAATCTTACCTTTCCTTCCCTACTACGTCATCAAACAAATAAACATTTGGGGATTTCAGAGGGTTGTTGGCAAAATGGCTTTAGGTTATGTTTTGAGTGAGTCACACTTTCTAGGATGAGACATATGGCTCATCTAGTCGTTGTTATTATATTGCGGTAATGGTAATGAGTTTATTAGTGGGTAACAGTTTGTTTCCTAGTTCACTTTGTACTAAGATCTATGGATGTCACTGGTAGGCGGTAGGCTGTCATCGTAGGTTGGTGAATTGGGTTGTTCGGACTTTGATGGAATTTATAACGAATATGCTAATTGACTAGCAAATGTTATTTTACGTAATTAACTTCTGTTCTAGTTTCCTTTTCACTGATTCTCTGTTGTTTGATTGGATTTTACAGTAGCCAATTCTGCTCGGATATCCGCTCGCAACTAGAGAATGACTTTGTCAAATCCCTTCAGTCTGAGGTTGCTCAATAATGCTTTTTATTTAACACTCTGTAATGTTTTATGATATAATGTCTATGTTATTTTGATTCCCGAACCTTGTTTGTTATTTTGTACTAGTTCTCCGGGGAAGATGAAGCTGCCATTAGGCCACTCCCTTGGTACCCAGAAAATCTCGCATGGCATTCTAATTTTTCACGTAATCAGCTGAGGAAAAACCAAACACTCGAAAGGTGAGGCTGCCTTTTTTAGACCACTGAAACCATACGAAATATGTCTCACATAAGATAAATCTTTGGACCAATGCTATACTTATACCTATCAGTTTTTGGAGTTGTATGTTGTTTGGCTGATAGGGTACTAACTTGGGAACTTATTTGTTCTGGTGTTTATTTTCAGGTTCCATGAGTTTCTCAAGCTCGCTAATGAAATTGGAAACATTACACGACAAGAGGCTGTCAGCATGGTGAGTTATTATGCATGTCCGATCATGCTTGTTTTCGAGCTTTTTGTTTTTTAAGTATCTTATGGAATTGTAATGTTTATTGAGCAGGTACCACCTCTATTTCTGGACGTGCACCCAGATCATTATGTGCTGGACAGTAAGCATGACATTTCTTACTATGACTCTGGTCCCCTACTTATTTGGTTGTAAAGCGACTATTTATTGCGTCGCGTGCCCTTAATCATCTAAATTCTTAACACAATCGAATACTTCTAGTGAACCGTTACCGATTATTTACATGCATTTCACCTTTCCTATTTGTACATGTGCAGTGTGTGCAGCACCGGGATCAAAAACATTTCAGCTACTTGAGATTGTTCATCGTACAAATGAAATTGGCACATTGCCAAATGGGATGGTACATGGTTCTTTTACTTAGTAGCTCTTACCATTTCTTTCACTTGTATATTTTTTTGATGTTGGTTGGACCATTATTTTCAAGTATTCTCTACGAAAATATTTTTGGCAGATTTCTTGATTTTGTGGCAGTAACGCTTTGTTTATTACTGATTTTAGTCATATATATGCTTGTGCACCAGGTTGTTGCAAATGATGTTGATGTTCAAAGAAGTAACCTTCTTATCCATCAGACAAAGAGAATGTGCACTGCCAATCTAATTGTTACCAATCACGAAGCACAAAATTTCCCTGGCTGTCGTCTCAGTAAATTTCACCACAATTCCTCTGTTGTTGAAGCTGAAAACGGGCTAAGCATCAACCAGCTTGTTTTTGACCGTGTCTTATGTGATGTGCCTTGCAGTGGTGATGGTACTCTCCGCAAGGCCCCTGACATCTGGAGAAAATGGTGTGATTAGAGTTCTTTGTTCAATGTTATTTTGACTTATTTCTCACGATGGATTATCCTGATAGTTGATGTTGACTTTGAATTCCTTGTCCTTCTATGCCTATCACAGGAATGCAGGAATGGGCAATGGATTACATTGCTTGCAAGTAAAGATTGCCATGCGAGGTAGCTTTTGTTCACGATTTCTGTTTAGAATTGCTTTAAGTGTTTACCATTGGATGTGATTTTTTTTATTTAGCAGTAAGTTAAGAGAATGTTTTTAGCTAAACTGTGGAAGGTGTTATAAAATTATCTTTTAGAAACCGGTACCAGAACTCTTTTAAGAAATACTCGGGCCCACACACGCGCACACATGGCGTGGATGCAAAAATATCTTTCATGTGCCTCAAAAGGCTTCTGCTATCCTTCATATGACGGGGTGGGGGAAGATTTATGAAACCTTTCCCTCTGTTGAGATTACGCAAAACAATATTTCTGGTGACTCTTTAGTGCAACAAGATTTGCGCCGGTCTGCTCAACATTATAGAAATTGATGTAATTCATTTTTCTCTGGTGGATCATACTTAAAGATAAAGAATTGTGAAATGTTGGCTTCATTGGAAATATCAAAATGTTTATTTCTAAAATGCCGGGAGTATAAAACATTATTATTGGCTCAGTACTTCAGTGTTTGGTTTTATCTGTGTGGTTTTAAGTTCAGAAGCTGATGCTCCCTTGCTGCAGGTATTTCTTTGCTTAAAGTTGGGGGAAGAATGATTTACTCAACATGCTCCATGAATCCTGTGGAAAATGAAGCTGTGGTCGCCGAGGTAAATGCTCTGTCAAAAAAGTTGGCAGTTTTTCTTCTTTCTAGACTAAATGTTGCGTTAGATCATCTTGGGATTAATGAATCTTTAAATGTTCATTTTTTTGTTAACTTTCATTAGAATTCTGTGAGATTAGTTCAACTGCCATTTTATTTCGGATCAGAAATGTTGCTGTATTTTGCTAAGTGAAGATGTGGTATGGAAAGAGGCTTTGTCATACTTTCTGTTTGAGGGTTAATTAGGCTTTCATTCGTATATCGTAATCTTGGGTGATCAGAGTATTTTCACTTGGGTACTACTTTGTAAATATTGAAATTAGATCTAAAAGATAAAGTGATCCATTTGTCAATGTAGCTGTTGACTCTTTAAATTTCTCTGTATCAAAAATACATATAACGGTCATATTCTCTTATTTATCGACTGTTTGTAAATGAATTATTTTTTTGTTCAGATTCTTCGAAGGTGTGGGGACTCTGTTGAACTTCTTGACGTCTCTAACGAGCTCCCTCAGCTTGTTCGTCGTCCTGGTCTCAAAAAATGGAAGGTAAGCCTGAAATCAACCTTTATCTAAACTGATGATTATCTTACAAGGATGATCAAGGCTGTAATGCATGGTTATCTTGGACATGCAGGTGAGGGACAAGGGCCTTTGGTTATCTTCCTATAAGTCTGTGCCAAAATATCGAAGGCCTGGCATCCTATGTAGCATGTTCCCTTCAGGGAGAAATGATGTTGATTCATCTGAAGTTGTTGATGCTCCTGCCGCTGAAGCATGTAATGTAGATGGTAATGAAATGGCTCACGATTCTGGTTCGAGTCCAGCTAAAGCAGATGGTGTTTCACCTTCTGAAGCTAAAGCTGGGTCCCTGTCAGCTGATGATGATGATTGTGATGTTTCAACTCTTCCTCTTGAGCGTTGCATGAGAATTCTGCCTCATGATCAGAACACTGGGTCCTTCTTTATTGCAGTCTTTCACAAGCATTCTCCTTTTCCTGGTACATTTCCATTTCCCTTTCCGATGTTTTCGTGTCTGATGGAATGAAGCATAAAGGTGTATAAAGTTTTCTGAAATAACTTTTTTGTGTTTCCACACAAAGGTAATGTTTGTGCAATTATTATAAACTCATGCAGTCTTTCAAGAGAACGACAATGAGCAAATGGGCAATGGAAGTGAAGAACCTACTAAACCAGGAAAGGAAGATGCAAGTAAGGTGGACGCTGTCTCAGAGACAATAGTATGTGAAACAGCCCCAGTAAACGATGAAGAAATAGATGCAACTTCTGTAGACACTGAAGCTCAGAGACTGGAAGATGATGTAGCGGAGGATCAAGGAACACCAAACATTAAGGAACCAAGCCCTGCAAAAGTCGGGGTAAAGAGAAAGTTACAAGTCCAGGGAAAATGGAAAGGTGTTGACCCTGTGATATTGTTTAAAGATGAAACTGTTGTGAATAATATCAAAACATTCTATGGATTAAACGACTCTTTCCCGTTGGATGGCCATCTTGTGTCGAGAAATAGTGATACTGAGAGGGTGAAGAGGATATACTATATATCTAAACCAGTGAAAGATGTTCTGGAATTGAATCTTCTAGCAGGACAACAACTTAAGATTGCCTCTGTTGGTCTGAAGATGTTTGTAAGTTCTCTGATGATCACTGTTCTACATTTTCCAATTTCTGTTGCTGTAGCTGAAAGTTGAAAAATAAATTGTGTTTCCTAATTCCTATATTTGCCAAAGGAACGATAATTCGAGGTTTGGGTGTTATACAAAGAGCTCTATTGGTAATTTGCCCTTAAAATTAAAACTGATCACCCTGTCTGCAGTCCCTACCCATGATTTGGGTGTGTTCGATAAGAAAATGAGAGGGAAAGGGAAGGAGGGGAGGGGGAATGTAGATGGTTTGAAAGTAGAAGACAATTACAACGGCTTTATACACTAATTTTGGCAATCTGAGCGGATTGTTTTCGTATCTAATCAATTTGTAAACATTGCAGGAACGACAGACATCAAACGATGGCAACTCTTCGGCATGTAGATATCGCATATCATCAGAAGGATTGCCAGTGTTGCTCCCCTACATAACTAAGCAAATATTAGTTGCATCGCTTGTCGATTTCAAGCATATCTTGCAGTACAAGTCAATTAAGTTCGGTGATTTCGTTGATGCTGAATTGGGGGAGAGGGCTACCAAACTAGAATTAGGAAGTTGTGTCGTGGTGCTAAAAGAAGGTTAGTTGCTTCAATGCATTCAATCGTCTCATGCAACTTGTTTTTTGGGCCTAAGAGTTACCAATAGTTATTGTGTGAGTCTCGGTCACACACTGTGATACAAACGCTCATTTATCAGTAATAAATGAGCGGTCTTTTTACAGAAATGGACCGTCTCACATGTTAGCCCTCCACAAATTACCCTAGCGTCTTCTTTTAATTCTCGATGGCAGATATTCATCATAAACCAATGAAGAACCCTAGCTTGTATAGTCACTAATTTCTCTCAATTACTCTATGCAGCTCACCAGGAAACCTCAAATCCTCCAAAAATAGATTCATCTACAATAGCAATCGGATGTTGGAAGGGAAGATCAAACATCAACGTTATGGTCACGGCGCTAGACTGCCAAGATTTGCTTGAAAGGCTCGAGGCACGCATGGGAACCACAAATGACCATCAAACTGAACCAGAGTCTGCAAAACCAAATGGAGTTGCAGCCACAAACGACGTTGACACTGAAATGAAAGATGAAGGTGCTACTCAAGATGATGTGAATGAATAAAAAAGAAATTCACCGGGAAATCCATATTTTTTGATGCTTTTATAACTTATAAACCATGCTGTAGACGTAGTAAAACCGATTTATGCACGATACTGCATTTTTTGTCTGAACTTTATTTGGAGTAAAAGATTTCTGTTTTGTTGGAATTGATGTACTTAGCGCATTGTATTTTCCTTTTGAAACAAGCGAGAATGCATTGTCGACACATGTTTAGGAGATAGACCTGGCCACAGGTCGGGGGCCTTAACTGGCTGGTGGGAGTTGTGACGTGTGAGACTTTTTAAACATTTTTTGGCAAGATTGAGCGCAGCCAGGCTGCCATCATAAAACGACCCAGGTCTGAATATCTGATCTGGGCGGTGGTGCGGAGGTGACGAAGTCAGCCAAATACAGACCCGGGAGCCAGTACGGGCTACGATAATCCGTTGGTTTGGCCAGGTCAAGTAGGTGTTATGACGAGGTAGCTGAAAGTATGCAACAGTAAATAAATTTGAAAATTAATTGGGAGTAGTATGAAACAGTAAATAAATGTCTGTCTGTCTGTAAGACTAGTTTGGATTAAAAGAAGGGTGAAAATTCAAAGAGGTGAAAAAAGTACAAGGCTGTATTAATGCAAACTGCTGATAAATTCCTTCAGAATGCTAAACTGAATATGCTGTAATTTATGCAAACACTTACACTCTTTCCCTTTTATAACTATATCTATCGTAGATTTGTGACGGATCAAATATTATTCACACAGAACAAGAGTAAAAGTATAGTAATGCCTCGGGATTAGCTAATGCTTGTTTTTATCTACCCATACGGGTCAAGACACTTGACCCGTTACAAGTTTTTGACGGACTGACGGATATGCTCCGTCAAAAACATACTTTGTCCTATCTGTTTTCTTACCGTACAGCCTATACAGTAATTATTCAGGTACACAATACATTACAACTGTATTCTGTAGGACTAGTAATATTTACTGCTCTCAATCTTGAATTGAAGCTGGTAAATTAAACCATCAATTAGTGCCTTACTGGTAAACTAAAACAAGCTCTCCTCTCCTCTCCTCTCCTCTTCATTCTCTGTTTTTCTGCCTCGAGTGGTCGAGTCGGGTAGCTGCTGTGTTCACCTTGGGAAACTACCGGTGTAAGTCGAGTGGCGGATACCACGACACAGCATACGGTTTTCCTTTCCTGTCCCTTTCGATTAGCTTGCTGGTCAGCTGCCTGCCCGTGTCCGGCCTCCCGTTCTGTTGCCTGTCACAGTCTCCATTTGTCTGCTATTTCTTCTCGGTCCTCGTTGCCTTTGCCATCCTCGCGTCGGTTTGGTTTCAATTTCATTCTCTTCATTGTTACTCACTCCGTTCTAACACAAAGTACCCGTGCTTATACTTGGTTACCACTTACGACTTATTACGATTCACTAGTCTTGAATTGCTTAAGTAAGAGTAAGACCGTCTTAAACTTATAACACATTCGTTTTCATTATATGTAAAAGGGAAACCCAAAACCTTGAGCAAAACAAGGTTCAACTCACCAAGTTGACTTATGCTAATGTGCTAAGGAAACAGAGTCCACAGCAAAAGACAAAGGAGCAGTTGACAGAAGATAGCAGTGCATCAGTTGCTGCACTGCATCAGCAACAACGACAGTTCAGTAGCAGCAGTGCATAGTGCACATGCTCATCTTGTCTGTTCTATGGATCCTAGGGTTGTGGGATGTAACCTAGTATAAATATAGTCACTGTGTAAGGCAAGAATAGATCAATGAAAACACATTAAAATTAGCCAATCAATTCTTATGCAATCATGTAGAACAACATATACTACTGATTACACAACATCTCACATATAAACATAACTACTAAAATTCAATATGGTATCAGAGCCGTGGTTACACTTGCTCTAATTATCCTACAAACAACACCTCTCCCCTAATCCGTAACCAAACTAAAAGCATCACAATGGCTGGTAAATCTGAGAAGACAGTCATAGACATCTCAGATCCCTTGTATTGCAACCCAAATGATGTTGGAAGTTCACTCAAAATTACACCTGTCCTAACTGGGGTGGAAAATTAAATACCATGGAAAAGGGGAATGGAACTGGCATTATCAGCCAAAAGAAAGTTGTGCTTTGTTACAGGAGCAATCGAGAAACCCAAGAATGACAAAGTAAAGGAAGAGGCTTGGCATGCCACAAATAGTCTGGTGATATCTTGGATATTGCAGAATGTCAGTGAACCCATCAAGATGGCAATTCTGTACACTCAATCGGCAAAAGAAATATGGAAACTCTTGAAGGACAGGTATCTAGTGAGCAATGGTGCAAGGAAGTATAAGCTCAACAAAGATACATATGAGTTGAAGCAAAATGGTAAATCTGTAACGGATTACTATATACAACTCAGATCTGTGTGGGATGAATTGGAAAATCTCAATGATTACCCAATCATCACCACCATGACAGAGGAGATTACTGCTTTTCTTGATACAATTCAAAAACAAAAGGAAGAAGCAAGGTTGTTCCAGTTCTTGAATGGACTGGACAAAACTTACAACACTCAGAGAAGTGCCATGTTGCTCATGTCCCCTCTGCCAGTAGTTGACAATGCTGTAACCATCATGGTTCAGGAAGAAGCGCAACAGTCCAACATTCAAGCAAATGGAAAGCCTGAAGTTGAAGCTTCAGCCCTCATGGGAAAGGGGGAGCAAAATGATGGTGAATGCAAACATTGTGGACTAAGTAACCATTCAACTGAAAAGTGTTGGTATGCACCTGGAAATCAAAGACCTGGGAAGAGAGGAGGTCACACATCTGGAAGAGGCTCAAATAACAATAGAGGAGGAAGAAGCAACAGAGGAAGAGGAGGCAGAGGTTATGCTAATGGTGGAAACAACTACTACAACAATGGAGATAACAACAACAATGGGTACAACAAGAGAATGGCAAACAACTCACAGCTAGACTCTAATAACTCTGATCTTGCTGCAGCTCTAATGACCCTGGGCAACATCTTGAAGGGAACTTCTGAACAGAAGAATGGCGCCAGGTCAGGACAAGAGACAGATGAGGAAATTGACTGCAATTTCGCAGGTATACTCTCATGCCATAATGTCAAACTCAGTGGTGATGGTTGGATTGTAGATTCAGGGGCCAGTGATCATATGATCACTGATCTCAAAAGACTTAAAAATATAAAGGTCCTAAACAGAAGATTCAAAATAAATCTCCCTAATGGAGAGGTATCATATGTCACTCATATGGGTGATATGAACCTTAACATTGACCTCAAACTGAAAAATGTAATGTATGTGCCAGATTTCAAACAAAATCTCATGTCTGTCCACAAATTGGCAAAGGACAATGACTGTTATGTTAAGTTTTGTGACACCCATTGCCTCGTGCAGGACTGCACCACCCATGAAGTCAAAGGGAAGGGAGAAACAGTAGATGGACTGTACTATTTCCAAACTCACAAAAATGCAGCAGACAAGAATATCAATATGAAGTCTTTTTGTTTACAGTCTAAATGTAGTCCTAAGCAAGAAAATATGAGCATGTTGTCATCTGATAAGAATGACCTCTTTTGTAATGAACATGCTTTTTCAATGAATGCAAAGTCAAACACTTATGCTAATTGGCACAACAGGCTAGGTCATGCTCCATATAGCAAATTACAACATATATCCTCACTTAAATTGTCTGCTGCTGATTCTCACAAACAACTCTGTCTTTGCTGCCCTATGGCAAAGTTAACAAAAATACCATTTTCCCTAAGCAAGTCCAATACTGAATTTCCCTTTGACATAATACACATTGACACATGGGGGCCATATAGAGTCCCATATAAGGGACACTACAGATATTTCTTGACCATAGTCGATGACCATTCTAGAGCCACTTGGGTGTATCTACTTCAATATAAGTCTCAGGCTTTTGAACACATAAAGAAGTTCTATGAGTTTGTTCATACTCAGTTTGGTTTCAAAATTAAGATACTCAGATCAGACAATGCCCTTGAGTTCAAAGACCAAAAATGTGTAGACTTCTTCGACCAACATGGCATAGTCCATCAAACTAGTATTGCAGATAGGCCTCAACAGAACGGCATAGTAGAGAGGAAACATAGACATCTTTTGGAAATTAGTCGAGCTCTAAGGTTCCAAGCTGGACTACCTCTATCCTATTGGGGAGACTGTGTCATGACGGCCGCACACATTATAAACAGATTACCATCATCTGTTATCAAGAATCAGACGCCATATGAGGTGTTGAACAAAAGGCAGCCTGACTATCATTCACTCAGGGCCTTTGGCTGCCTTGGAATGGCTTACAATCCTGTTAGAAACAAGGATAAAATGCAGCCTAGAGGAGTACCTTGTATATTTATAGGGTATCCAGCTCATCAAAAGGGCTATAAGGTTGAAGAAATTGAGACCAAGAAGAGGTATGTTACAAGAGATGTTCAATTCTATGAGCATATATTCCCATACAATCCCAAGGATAAGGCTACATACCTTCACCCATGTCCTATTCAGCTACCAAGGGAAGAAAACCCACACCAAAATTTTGAATTGGTACATGAGATGGAGTCAGAATTTGAGGGAAGTCAAAGGGAAACCCAAAATGACAATGATGAAGATGATGAGGATATTGAAGATGCACAGAATGATGAGTACACTGAGGTTGAACAACCTAATGAACAAAATAATGAGTTCAATCAAGGTCAACCATATCAAAGAAGGTCTGAAAGAGTAAGAAGACAACCCACTTGGATGACAAATTTTGTTTTAAATCACAAAGGGAGAAATAGCAGAGAAGAGACGGCCCAAGTTGTAAACATCACAGATGCACAAGTTGGAGCAACATTTGCCAACATGGTAAGCACAATTATCAAGGAAAAGGAGCCATCAAATTTTTATGAAGCCTTGACCAAAAGTGAATGGATACAGGCCATGAATGAAGAGTTGGAAGCTCTTGAGTCTAATCAGACTTGGGAGGTTACTCATCTTCCTCCTGGAAGAAGAGCCATTGGGTGCAAATGGATCTACAAGAACAAACACAAACCTGATGGATCATTGGAAAGACACAAAGCAAGACTGGTCGTACAAGGGTGTAGAGAGAAATATGGACTGGACTACTTGGAAACATTTGCACCAGTGGCCAAGATGACCACAGTGAGGGCTTTGTTGGCTGTAGCAGCTATGAAGAAGTGGCACATGTGTCAAATGGATGTTAGTAATGCATTTCTACATGGAGACCTTGAGGAAGAGGTCTATATGTTTCTCCCTCAAGGATACACTGATGAAGGAAGTAGAGTGTCCACACAACAAACACTCACAAGGGCAGATGTCACAAAGGTTTGTAAGCTAAAGAAATCCTTGTATGGATTGAAACAGGCCCCAAGGCAGTGGTTTTCCAAGTTATCATCTTCTCTGATCAGTTTTGGATTCAAGAAATCTCATGCAGACCACTCACTGTTTGTCAAATCTCAAAAGGACAGCATCACAGTAGTGTTGGTATATGTAGATGATATGGTCATTGCAGGAAATGACATAGCTGAAATTGGAAGATTGAAGAGGCTTCTAAATTCGACTTTTCATATGAAGGATTTAGGAGGTCTGTCATACTTCCTTGGCTTGGAAGTGTCCAATACTTGCCAAGGAATATTCATGTCACAGAAGAAGTATGTGATGGATATGATAAAAGAATTTGGAGTCGATAAGCAAAGGCCACTCAAGGTGCCTCTTGATGTGCACACTAAGCTCTACCCTGACAAAGGGACTAGGCTGGAACATCCAGAGAACTATAGGAGATTAATTGGAAAATTAATTTATCTCACAATCACTAGACCCGACATAGCATTCTCAGTACAAATGCTAAGTCAGTTCATGCAGTGCCCCACTTCAGATCATCTTCAAGCAGCCAAAAGAGTATTAAGATACATCAAAATGTCACCAGGGCAAGGTATTCTATTTGCTAGTACCTCATCAGCTAAACTAACGGCATATTGTGACTCTGACTGGGCATCATGCCCATACTCAAGAAGATCTACTACAGGGTACTGTATTCTGTTGGGTCAGTCTCCTGTGTCATGGAAATCCAAAAAGCAAAGTGTTGTGTCTAGGTCCTCAGCAGAGGCTGAATACAGGGCTATGGCACTAACTACCTGTGAAGTTACTTGGCTAATGACTCTTTTAAAGGATCTTGGTCTCAACAAACTTGAGACTGCTGCTCTGAGATGTGACAATCAGGCAGCTTTGGCAATTGCAGCAAATCCTGTGCTACATGAAAGAACCAAACACATAGAAATTGACTCTCACTTCATAAGAGAGAAAGTGGCCAATGGAGTTGTCAAACCTACGTATGTTAGTACCACTGAACAGGTCGCAGATGTACTAACGTAGCAGCTCACAGTGAAGCAACATAATCACCTACTAAGCAAGATGGGAGTGATGAATGAATCAAACTCACCTCTTGAGGGGGAGTGTAAAAGGGAAACCCAAAACCTTGAGCAAAACAAGGTTCAACTCACCAAATTGACTTATGCTAATGTGCTAAGGAAACAGAGTCCACAGCAAAAGACAAAGGAGCAGTTGACAGAAGATAGCAGTGCATCAGTTGCTGCACTGCATCAGCAACAACGACAGTTCAGTAGCAGCAGTGCATAGTGCACATGCTCATCTTGTCTGTTCTATGGATCCTAGGGTTGTGGGATGTAACCTAGTATAAATATAGTCACTGTGTAAGGCAAGAATAGATCAATGAAAACACATTAAAATTAGCCAATCAATTCTTATGCAATCATGTAGAACAACATATACTACTGATTACACAACATCTCACATATAAACATAACTACTAAAATTCAATATTATACGAACCACCTAACATAGTACAGTCGTAGAAATATACGTACGGAGTATTTATTTTGCTTTCGCATTCTTTAAAATCGTCTTACACTTATATAATTCCGTGTTTTCAGAAGAAAATGGCGGGTTCTTCGAACAATAAAGCCCCGGAGTTCTTTTCTGTTTTCCTCCCCGAACACTGCGCCAATCAACTGGTATGACTAATCACATATTATAAATATATATATATGTTGTGTTTTCGGAATGCTAGCTGATTCATGTATTCCATTGAATGCAGAATATAGCAGCAACCTTCACACCACATTTCGAGAAAGACGCAGCTGGAAAAGCAATCATTGAACGGTCCGTTACCAACGAGACTTGGGAGGTGGATCTCGTCAAGGAAGGCGAACATTTCCTGTTCAAGAACGGGTGGAAAGAGTTTGTCACCGAGAATGGCATCACAGGTGGCGAATTTCTGGTGTTTCAGTACCACGGGAATTCCTGGTTTACTGTCAACTTGTTTGGTATAAACGGGCTGGAAATTCTCAAACCTGCAAAACAGCCGCAGGACCCGGCTCTGTTCACTATGCGCGTGCCTCAGACGTGGATTTCACAGAACGCCATGGTTCGTCTCATCTCGTCTTTACTTACTCCCGTTCATTATCACCAGTAGTCATATGTACATGTACCACGGGTCGGATCAGCTTTTGCCAGATAGTTAGCGGACATGTTTGAGTTAACGAAAAGTAGCATTATTGTTGTTTTACTTGTTGTTGCAGCATTTACCAACGATGTTTTCAAATGCGTACTTGAAGGGACAGAAAGAGTCGAAAGTAGAGCTTGTGATGCCGAAGAAAACATGGAAAGTTGATGTGCACACATATAATGCCCTAGAGGCATATACATATTACCAGTTACGAGGGAAAACGTTTGCTGCGTTTCTACACGAAAACCGTATTCAAGTTGGAGACATCTGTGTCTTTCAGGTTATCCACAGTGTACCCTCCGTTGCTCTCACTGTCTCCATCATCCGCGCCCATGAAAGCGCTATGTAGTCGCAAAGGGTTCATAGATTACGAGAAGAATGTTCCGTTCCTAGCTAGCTCAGCTTCGTCTTTGTTAGGATCGTATTTGCATCTTCTTACTGCTGTTATTATGTTATGTTGCTGTAGTTTCTTTGTAGCAGAAGTTTCTGTGTTGTTTTTAAAGCAATGTCTTATGAACATTCACTTTGGATTTCGTCCAAATTTGACGTTACTGAAGAGATAGTTTAATGTCTTTTAAATATGTTTTTTTTCAACCATATGTACCTTATATTACGCCAAGACATATCCACGATGTATGAAGTAATTACTGTGCGAATTTGGAGATATTTAATTTCGAGACCAAATCGATCGGTTCGAAAAACGTGGATAATAACCTTCAAATTCGCCCATTTTAGATGATTTTTCAAAATATTTGAGATATTTTACTGGCTATATAAATAGGATCCGTATAACATAAAATGATATATAATTGTTAAAAAAAACTCTAAAATAATTCAGTTTCGAGTATATATATATCGAATATTTCGTCGAATTTGACGTTACTCGAAAGATAGTTTAATGTCTTTTAAATTTGTTTTTTTTCAACAATATGTACCTTTATTAAACAAAGAAATATCCACGATGTATGAAGTGATTATTGTGCGAATTTGGAGACATTTAATTTCGGGACCACATCGGCTCGAAAAACGTGGATACCTTCAAATTCGCCCATTTCGGATGATTTTTCGAAAAATGTGAGATATTTTGCCGGCTATATAAATAGGACCCGTTTAACATAAAATGACATATAGTTGTTAAAAACTCTAAAATAATTAAGTTTCGAGTATATATATAGAATATTTTGTCCAAATTTGACGTTACTCGAAAGATAGTTTAATGTCTTTTAAATGTGTTTATTTTCAAACAGTATGTACCTTCTATTACACCAAGACATATCCACGATGTATGGAGTGATTATTGTGCGAATTTGGAGACATTAAATTTCGGGACCAATTCGGCTCGAAAACGTGAATAATAACCTTCAAATTCGTCCATTTTAGATGATTTTTCAAAATATTTTAGATATTTTTCTGGCTATATAAACAGGACCCGCATAACATAAAATGACATATAGTTGTTAAAAAACTCTAAAATAATTAAGTTTCGAGTATATATATAGAATATATATCGTCCAAATTTGACGTTACTCGAAGAGATAGTTTAATGTCTTTTAAATGTGTTTTTGTTTCAACCGTATGTACCATCTATTACGCCAAGACATATCCACGATGTATAGAGTGTTTACTGTACGAATTTGGAGATATTTTATTTCGGGACCAAATCAGCTCGAAAAACATGGATAATAACCTTCAAATTCGTCCATTTTAGATGATTTATCGAAATATTTGAGATATTTTGCTGACTATATAAATAGGACCCGCATAACATAAAATGACATATAGTTGTTAAAAAAACTCTAAAATAATTCAATTTCGAGTATATATATAGAATATTTCGACCAAATTTGACGTTACTCGAAAGATAGTTTAATGTATTTTAAATGTGTTTTTTTCAATAATATGTACTCCCTCCGAGTTCCTATTATTGTGCCACTTTCCTTTTTGGGTTGAATTTGATTTGTCCCACTTTCTTTTTTCGGTCATCAATGTATGGTTCACAATTACTCTCCCATTTTTCTATCTTTCTCTTTCTTTTATGAGTCACTCATTTTCCCTTCGTTATTTTAAGCTTTTGAGACAATAATAGGAACTCGGAGGGAAGATCTTTTATTACACCATGACAAATCCATGAATGTATGGAGTGATTAGTGTGGGAATTTGGAGACATTTAATTTCGGGATCAAATCGGCTCGAAAAACGTGGATAATAACCTTTAAATTCGCCCATTTCAGATGATTTTTCGAAAAATGTGAGATATTTTGCTGGCTATATACATAGAACCCGTATAACACAAAATGACATATAGAAGTTAAAAACTCTCTAAAGTAATTCAGTTTTGAATATATATATCAAAGATTTCGTTCAAATTTGACGTTTCTCGAAAGATAGTTTAAAGTCTTTTAAATGTGTTTTTTTTCAATCATATGTACCTTTTATTACACCAAGACATATCCACGATGTATGGAGTGATTATTGTGCGAATTTGGAGATATTTAATTTCGGGACCAAATCGGCTCGAAAAACGTGAATAATAACCTTCAAATTCGCCCATTTCAGATGATTTTTTAAAAAATGTGAGATATTTTGCTGGCTATATAAATAGGATCCGTATAACATAAAATGACAAATATTTGTTAATTTTTTTTTAAAATAATTCAGTTTCGAGTATATATATCAAAAATTTCGTCCAAATTTGACGCTACTCGAAAGATAGTTTAATGTCTTTTAAATTTGTTTATTTTCAACCATATGTACGTTTTATTACACCAAGACATATCCACGATGTATGGACTAATTACTGTGCGAATTTGGCGACATTTAATTTCGGAACCAAATCGGCTCAAAAAACATGATAAATAACACCTTCAAATTCGCCCATTTCAGAAGATTTTCTGAAAAATGTGAGATATTTTGTTGGCTATATAAATTGGACCCGTATAACATAAAATGACATATAGTTGTTAAAAAAACTCTAAAATAATTCAGTTTTGAGTATATATATATCGAAGATTTCGTCCAAATTTGACGTTCTCGAAAGATAGTTTGATGTCTTTTAAATGTGTTTTTTTCAACAATATGTACGTTTTATTACACCAAGACATATCCACGATGTATGGAGTGATTACTGTGCGAATTTGGAGACATTTAATTTCAGGACCAAATCGGCTCGAAAAACGTGAATAATAACCTTTAAATTCGCCCATTTCAGATGATTTTTTTTAAAACAATGTGAGATATTTTGCTGGCTATATAAATAGGATCTGTATAACATAAAATGACAAATATTTGTTAATTTTTTTTAAAAATAATTCAGTTTCGAGTATATATATCAAAGATTTCGTCCAAATTTGACATTACTCGAAAGATAGTTTAATGTCTTTTAAATGTGTTTTTTTTAACCATATTTATCTTTTATTGCATCAAGAAATATCCACGATGTATGTGTGATTACTGTACAAATTTGGAGACATTTTATTTCGCGACCAAATCGGCTCGAAAAACGTGGATAATATAATAACCTTCAAATTCGCCCATTTCAAAAGATTTTTCGAAAAATGTGAGATATTTTGCTGGCTATATAAATTGGACCCGTATAACATAAAATGACATATAGTTGTTAAAAAAACTCTAAAATAATTCAGTTTTGAGTATATATATATATCGAAGATTTCGTCCAAATTTGACGTTCTCGAAAGATAGTTTGATGTCTTTTAAATGTGTTTTTTTTCAACAATATGTACGTTTTATTACACCAAGACATATCCACGATGTATGGAGTGATTATTGTGCGAATTTGGAGACATTTAATTTCGGGACCAAATCGGCTCGAAAAACGTGAATAACAACCTTTAAATTCGCCCATTTCAGATGATTTTTTTAAACAATGTGAGATATTTTGCTGGCTATATAAATACGATCCGTATAACATAAAATGACAAATATTTGTTAATTTTTTTTTAAAATAATTCAGTTTCGAGTATATATATCAAAAATTTCGTCCAAATTTGACGCTACTCGAAAGATAGTTTAATGTCTTTTAAATTTGTTTATTTTCAACCATATGTACGTTTTATTACACCAAGACATATCCACGATGTATGGACTAATTACTGTGTGAATTTGGCGACATTTAATTTCGGAACCAAATCGGCTCAAAAAACATGATAAATAACACCTTCAAATTCGCCCATTTCAGAAGATTTTCTGAAAAATGTGAGATATTTTGCTGGCTATATAAATTGGACCCGTATAACATAAAATGACATATAGTTGTTAAAAAAACTCTAAAATAATTCAGTTTTGAGTATATATATATCGAAGATTTCGTCCAAATTTGACGTTCTCGAAAGATAGTTTGATGTCTTTTAAATGTGTTTTTTTCAACAATATGTACGTTTTATTACACCAAGACATATCCACGATGTATGGAGTGATTACTGTGCGAATTTGGAGACATTTAATTTCGGGACCAAATCGGCTCGAAAAACGTGAATAATAACCTTTAAATTCGCCCATTTCAGATGATTTTTTTTAAAACAATGTGAGATATTTTGCTGGCTATATAAATAGGATCTGTATAACATAAAATGACAAATATTTGTTAATTTTTTTTTAAAAATAATTCAGTTTCGAGTATATATATCAAAGATTTCGTCCAAATTTGACATTACTCGAAAGATAGTTTAATTTCTTTTAAATGTGTTTTTTTTAACCATATTTATCTTTTATTGCATCAAGAAATATCCACGATGTATGTGTGATTACTGTACAAATTTGGAGACATTTTATTTCGCGACCAAATCGGCTCGAAAAACGTGGATAATAACCTTCAAATTCGCCCATTTCAAAAGATTTTTCGAAAAATGTGAGATATTTTGCTGGCTATATAAATTGGACCCGTATAACATAAAATGACATATAGTTGTTAAAAAAACTCTCAAATAATTCAGTTTTGAGTATATATATATCGAAGATTTCGTCCAAATTTGACGTTCTCGAAAGACAGTTTGATGTCTTTTAAATGTGTTTTTTTCAACAATATGTACGTTTTATTACACCAAGACATATCCACGATGTATGGAGTGATTACTGTGCGAATTTGGAGACATTTAATTTCGGGACCAAATCGGCTCGAAAAACGTGAATAATAACCTTTAAATTCGCCCATTTCAGATGATTTTTTTAAACAATGTGAGATATTTTGCTGGCTATATAAATAGGATCTGTATAACATAAAATGACAAATATTTGTTAATTTTTTTAAAAAATAATTCAGTTTCGAGTATATATATCAAATATTTCGTCCAAATTTGACATTACTCGAAAGATAGTTTAATGTCTTTTAAATGTCTTTTTTTAACCATATTTATCTTTTATTGCATCAAGAAATATCCACGATGTATGTGTGATTACTGTACAAATTTGGAGACATTTTATTTCGCGACCAAATCGGCTCGAAAAACGTGGATAATAACCTTTAAATTCGCCCATTTCAGATGATTTTTTTTAAACAATGTGAGATATTTTGCTGGCTATATAAATAGGATCTGTATAACATAAAATGACAAATATTTGTTAATTTTTTTTAAAAATAATTCAGTTTCAAGTATATATATCAAAGATTTCGTCCAAATTTGACATTACTCGAAGATAGTTTAATGTCTTTTAAATGTGTTTTTTTTAACCATATTTATCTTTTATTGCATCAAGAAATATCCACGATGTATGTGTGATTACTGTACAAATTTGGAGACATTTTATTTCGCGACCAAATCGGCTCGAAAAACGTGGATAATAACCTTCAAATTCGCCCATTTCAAAAGATTTTTCGAAAAATGTGAGATATTTTGCTGGCTATATAAATTGGACCCGTATAACATAAAATGACATATAGTTGTTAAAAAAACTCTCAAATAATTCAGTTTTGAGTATATATATATCGAAGATTTCGTCCAAATTTGACGTTCTCGAAAGATAGTTTGATGTCTTTTAAATGTGTTTTTTTCAACAATATGTACGTTTTATTACACCAAGACATATCCACGATGTATGGAGTGATTACTGTGCGAATTTGGAGACATTTAATTTCGGGACCAAATCGGCTCGAAAAACGTGAATAATAACCTTTAAATTCGCCCATTTCAGATGATTTTTTTAAACAATGTGAGATATTTTGTTGGCTATATAAATAGGATCTGTATAACATAAAATGACAAATATTTGTCAATTTTTTTAAAAATAATTCAGTTTCGAGTATATATATCAAAGATTTCGTCCAAATTTGACATTACTCGAAAGATAGTTTAATGTCTTTTAAATGTGTTTTTTTTAACCATATTTATCTTTTATTGCATCAAGAAATGATCCGAAAATAATAAGTATCTATTTAATTATTTAGGAAATAATTATTATGGATTTTTGATAGTTAGTTGTTTTCCATATTTACGAGTATATTTGCAATAAGTATCTCATTAGTTTATTTTCTAGTAATATTTAGGAATTATATTATGTTAGAATATATTTTCCATACTAAGAACTAGTTTTATTTTATTAGTATAAATATGAGTCTTTGTATTCATTAGAAAAGAAGTTGATGAATAAGAATTTTGAACCTTTGCGTTGCAATTGTGTTTATCGGTTCGACGAGTTTCGATCCAAACTTTGTTATTATTTGACGCGTTTCAAATATTAACTCGAGTAACGATTAATAGGTCTTAATTGTTCTCACCATTATTCGTCCTATAGGTCTAGGTCGAGTAAATATCTCTCCTTTCACAAAACAAAACCATAAAAAAAAGTCTTCCGCTACGTTACACATACGAAACTTGTAATTTTCGTATCATAAGTGGTATCAGAGCTACAACTCTTGATTTTCCTTAAAATCAAGACGATCCTAAGTCGTGTCAAGGCCAAGTTATTGGTTGAATCTCCGGTTGCGATTGGAATTCAAAGATTAAACTCGAGCGAGGTAGGTCGAGGGTTAGTCGGTTTTGATTGTCTTATGGTTCTTTGTTGAAGTTCCGATTTTTTTTCAAAAAAAAATAAAAAAAAAAATTGTCACTGTTCACGTGTACTGTTCACGTAGAGAGAAAAAAAGAAAAAAATGTTGGGAATATTTTCGTTGGAAAATACAGACAAGGAAAGTGTGGCTTTTGATCCAACTTTGCCACCAATTTTCGACGATTATGGAGACGGAGAAGTTTTTATTAATTGTGTCCAGGAACCGTGTTATCGAATCGATTATGATTTTGGGTTCGATCAAAATTCTAAACCAAACAAGCACATGGTTTACTTGTTCAACAAGAAGGCTCGTGAAATATTGCTTACACTTGTGCATGGAGGGTGGTGGGGTGGATGGCACAAGGCATATCTAATAATCTCAAGAAAAAGAACTGAAACAAAAATTTGTTTGGAGATTGGTTCGAGTATACGTTCGGATTTGAAGTTGGGGGTGTTCGTTTTCGATCCCGGCGGATTAAAGCTACAAGAATTGAGGACAATTCTCTTCAAAGGAGGAGGGGATGATCCGAAAATAATAAGTATCTATTTAATTATTTAGAAAATAATTATTATGGATTTTTGATAGTTAGTTGTTTTCCATATTTACGAGTATATTTGCAATAAGTATCTCATTAGTTTACTTTCTAGTAATATTTAGGAATTATATTATGTTAGAATATATTTTCCATACTAAGAACTAGTTTTATTTTATTAGTATAAATATGAGTGTTTGTATTCATTAGAAAAGAAGTTTATGAAGAAAAATTTTGAACCTTTGCTTTGCAATTGTGTTTAACGGTTCGACGAGTTTCGATCCAAACTTTGTTATTGTTTGACGCGTATCAAACATTAACTCAGGTAACAATTAATAGGTCTTAATTGTTCTCACCATTATTCGTCCTATAGGTCTAGGTCGAGTAAATATCCCTTCGTTTCACAAAATAAAACCTTCCAAAAAAGTCTTCCGCTACGTTAGACATACGAAAGGCGTAATTTTCGTATCAAGAAATATCCACGATGTATGTGTGATTACTGTACAAATTTGGAGACATTTTATTTCGCGACCAAATCGGCTCGAAAAACGTGGATAATAACCTTCAAATTCGCCCATTTCAAAAGATTTTTCGAAAAATGTGAGATATTTTGCTGGCTATATAAATTGGACCCGTATAACATAAAATGACATATAGTTGTTAAAAAAACTCTAAAATAATTCAGTTTTGAGTATATATATATCGAAGATTTCGTCCAAATTTGACGTTCTCGAAAGATAGTTTGATGTCTTTTAAATGTGTTTTTTTCAACAATATGTACGTTTTATTACACCAAGACATATCCACGATGTATGGAGTGATTACTGTGCGAATTTGGAGACATTTAATTTCGGGACCAAATCGGCTCGAAAAACGTGAATAATAACCTTTAAATTCGCCCATTTCAGATGATTTTTTTAAACAATGTGAGATATTTTGCTGGCTATATAAATAGGATCTGTATAACGTAAAATGACAAATATTTGTTAATTTTTTTTAAAAATAATTCAGTTTCGAGTATATATATCAAAGATTTCGTCCAAATTTGACATTACTCGAAAGATAGTTTAATGTCTTTTAAATGTCTTTTTTTAACCATATTTATCTTTTATTGCATCAAGAAATATCCACGATCTGGTCTTTTAAATGTCTTTTTTTAACCATATTTATCTTTTATTGCATCAAGAAATATCCACGATGTATGTGTGATTACTGTACAAATTTGGAGACATTTTATTTCGCGACCAAATCGGCTCGAAAAACGTGGATAATAACCTTCAAATTCGCCCATTTTAAAAGATTTTTCGAAAAATGTGAGATATTTTGCTGGTTATATAAATTGGACCCGTATAACATAAAATGACATATAGTTGTTAAAAAAACTCTAAAATAATTCAGTTTCGAGTATATATATATCGAAGATTTCGTCCAAATTTGACATTACTCGAAGAGATAGTTTAATGTCTTTTAAATGTGTTTTTTTTTCAACCGTATGTACGTTTTATTACACCAAGACATATCCACGATGTATGGAGTGATTACTGTGCAAATTTGGAGATATTTAATTTCGGGACCAAATCGGCTCGAAAAACGTGGATAATAACCTTCAAATTTGCCTATTTCAAAAGATTTTTCGAAAAATGTGAGATATTTTGCTGGCTATTTAAATAGGACCCGTATAACATAAAATGACATATAATTTTTAAAAAAACTATAAAATAATTCAGTTTCGAGTATATATATCGAAGATTTCGTCTAAATTTGACGTTACTCGAAGAGATGGTTTAATGTCTTTTAAATCTGTTTTTTTTTCAACCATATGTACTTTCTATTACGCCAAGACATATCCACAATGTATGGAGTAATTACTGTGCGAATTTGGAGACATTTAATTTCGGGACCAAATCGGCTCGAAACACGTGGATAATAATATAACCTTCAAATTCGCCCATTTCAGATGTTTTTTTGAAAAATGTTAGATATCCGGCTTGCCATTTTAACATGACATGTACAACCTAAAATGACTAACGGTCGTTAAAAAAACTCTAAAACAATTTAGTTTCGAGTATATATAGCGAAGATTCCATCCTTATCTGAGGTTACTCGAAAAGCACGTAGTCGAATATAATTTCAAGTGTTTTTTCGAATGCAGCTGCTGCAATTCACATACTGCTTCACACGCGTATGTGTACTTTTTCCGAATGCTAGCTAATGCTTCTAAGTCGTCTTTGTTATTTGCATCTCCTTAGTTCTTACTATGGAGTATTATGTTGCTGTAGTTTCTTTGTAGCAGAAGTTTCTGCATTGTTTTAAAATCAATGAATTATGAACATTCGGCCTGAAAATCAAGCTTCATTCATCTGTCGGAATTTGAGTCTTTTCTTAGGTGGTGATAACAATCAAAAGTCGTAACTGGTAGTTATCGTCAGCCAAAGTTTTTCTTTTACCAAATAAACTCCGTCCGACAGATCATAATTCCCGTGTATTAGTTCAAAAATCAGAGACTTCAATTCTAAATCAAAGATCCCGTAAAAGCGTTCAATCAAGTGATGTGCGTTGTAATTTAGGTTCGGGTTTTCGACTCAAAAAAACCATACACTCCTACTAACAGTACGTTAGTAGAAACTTGGAATGCAACAACAGATACTGGTAAATCTCAACAGATTGACAGAATCTGCAGTCTACATCATTTTGATAATGGAAATCCCAACAGATGATCATCCAACTTGGTAATTACACCAACTGTCCTCTAACTCCCTAGTGTAAATGAGTGAATACAAAGCCATACAGAGGGGTAATACTGTCATTTCACCGGTCTTAGTCTTCCATAGTTCCATGCAAGAATGCATGCTACCCACTATATATTTACATTGCTATTCCTTTAATCCAATGCATTCTATTCCAGGGATCATACGCTAGTGATCATAACCATAATTCAGGCGTGTCTCGTAACTTTCGCAGGAAATAATGGCCGGTTCATCATCTGAAAACACTCCCGAGTTCTTCACTGTTTTTCTGCCTATGTACTGCTCCCATCAACTGGTAAACATTCTTCAACTCGCTGTCTTTGTAATAATAACTGTGTTTTAGTATATCTCTAATAAGTGTCTGATTTCGTTCGAGTAGGAGATACCTTCAGCATTCAAGCCAAATTTGAAAGAAGAAGTGACCGGGGAAGCGATCATTGAACGGTCTGCTACAAACCAGATTTGGAAGGTGGATCTCGTCAAGGAAGACTGTCGTTTCTTATTCAAGAACGGGTGGAAACAGTTTACCACCAAGAATAAGATGACAGTCGGTGAATTCATGGTGTTTCAATATCATGGTAACTCCCGTTTTACTGTCGACCTCTTTGGTACAGACGGGCTGGAAAAGTTCACCCCAGCAAAACAGAAAACCGCAACTGTCCTGGATGAAAACAACGAAGACAACGTTGGTGGTGTAACTAAGAGGATGAACCGTATGACAATCAGTAAGAAAGCAGCTAAGAAGTTAAAAAAGGAGTCGAAGAAAACCCCGTCTTCATTCAGCATTCGCGTTACCAAGCATTACATTAACAACCGTACCTTGGTCCGTACCCTGATCTTAATCTTGTTACTAATGCACTTTTAATTTTTGAACTGCGCGATTTTACCTGTTTAATTTACCTGCAGCACTTACCGAGGACGTTTACAAGAGAGTACATAGAGGGTAAGGGAGTACCGAAAATAGAGCTGGTGATGGAGGAGAAAAGTTGGAGCGTGGATGTGTGGAGTTACCGCCTTAGCAGCAGAGGAGATAGTTTTTACATGCTAGGAAGAGGCGAATTTCGTGATTTTGCAAGGCATAGCTGTGTTCGAAATGGCGATGTCTGTGTCTTTGAGCTTCTTGCTGATCGACCCTCGACCACTCTTGCTGTCTCCATTATCCGAGCTGCTAGTAACTACTGACAGTAGTATCAACTATCAATTATGTTGCAATGCAATTTCTTTAATTTCTACCTACAGTTTCCTGTAGTTGCAGGAGTAGCATCAATTCTGTAACTTTTTTCTTCCTGGTTATCTTAAACAGATGAATGCATTCATATGCTTTCCGATTTTCAGCTTAAAACCGAGTTGCCTACACTTTAGCTAAAAATATACGATTTGATTGCATAATTACATTCGACCTGATACTACTACATCTTTCGGAATGATATTATTCCTGCAGTTTCCTGGTATCTGTGGATGCAATACACTGCATTAACTAAGTTTCTGGTTATCAGCTTAAACTTGAGTTACAGTACGATTTATCTTACAAAATATGCCTCGATTAGATGAGACACTACACGTTACTGAACGATTTCATTTTACAAGAGAAAAGTGCATTGCACAGCAAAAAAAAAAAAAAAAGAAAGAAAACCAGTACAGGATTTTCACCAGGGAGCATTAGCTATTTTCCGGAGTTTAGACTGAAGTTTCTGTGCGCGCGCTGAAACCTTAGCTTCAATCTCGAAATTAACCTTCTGCATCCTGGATTTCAACTTTTCGAGTTTATTTTCAAGACAGGTTACTTTCCTAGCCACACAATCTCGTTCTTCTATGCATTTCTGCAGCGTAATAACTTTGGCGTGTAAAAAGTCGACTTTCATACCCATGAGTTCAAACCCCTCCAATGTTTTCTCCCATATTTGGAGATCCTTAATCGAGGTTGAAGACGCGCAGGCTCTTAAACCATCGGCGATGTTAATTATCTCCATAATCATCCCGATTACTAAATTGCAGTTCAGGCCTTTGAGAAGGTGCTCATGCAAAAACGACTTCTGGCTGCAGCATAGCTCATAGTACTTCTTCCTATTGGTATCGGAGAACTTGGAGTCTACCACAAGACCATCAACTATGATGCAAAAATTGTCGAAACTTTTTATTGTTTCGAAGTTAACATCATCACATTCTATATTATTATCATCACTGGAAGACTCAGATTTCCGTGGATGGATATTTTCAGGAACAGAAACCGTTTGGATCTGATTGTCGTCTCCTTTCTCTGATGAAACCTCGTTTTCTCTGTAATCGCCCCACGTAAGGAGCCTTAATCCTCCTTCAAACTCATCTTGACCGTCTTTTCTCACGATGAAAACCTGAAAAACCATAAATTGTGACGAATAATAACAAATATGCCTTTACCAAAACCGGGTACCCAAACCAGTTTTGGGTACGACATGTATGTACTCGCCTTAAATGTGGTGAGAGCAATGAGTTGAAAGACGAGGACGTCCCCCTTGCTCAACTCATGGTCAACGGAGAACCCTCGCCAACCGCCACTTAAAGCAAACTTGTGGAACAAGTAGCTGCATTCAAATTTCATCCCGTGTTCGTCAATCAGGTCCATCATTCTGTCACATTTGGGGAGATGAACTTTGCAGAATTTTGATGGCAAATGCTGCACGACAGGAAACTTTTAATGATTTTTTCGAGAAATGGACCGTCTGACGCATGAGATCGTAAGTAAATAATACTCCATTTGGGTTGTAGTAATTAATTACCAGCCAAAACCCCTTGGATACATGAGAGTGCAACATCAGTTTGATAAAGCTAGGATATTCCTCTGGGAGATTTGCTTGAAGCTCTTCGGCTCGTTTCATGACAGATGAAGATGACGACGAAGAATCATCATCAGTTGGCTCTGCAGTTTCACTATCCATACACATACAATGTAAACGAGTCAATCAGGTTAGGATTGGGTAAATTTTGGTTTGACCCATTATTCATTCAGGTTAGGGTCAGTTTTGCCAAGTCTAACAATGATAAATGTTAGTACTATGTTAGGTTAACCGTCCCAACCAAAATCTTTAAGTGTCGCAAGCAGCTCTGATACCATGTTATGTTAGATGAACCAAAATTGGTCGTAAACTTACTGTCTGGTGTTTGTTGAGGTCTGAAAAGCATGGTGAATATGGGTATCCGAATAATATACGGTGGGAATCCTCTTCCTCTTTGTTCTTCTGTAACACAAATCAATATCAAAACAAATGTTTTGATTCAAGTCCGCCATTTCAGCCAAAAAGAACACGACCCAAGTCGAACGTATAAAGACGAATTATTTTTACCGTTGTTTCTGTAGGGTTACAGTGGGTTGAATAATTAATTGCTGATTTCCATTTCCCTCATGATCACTTGTGACAGCCGCTGATTGCTTCCGACTTTACAAGTTCATTCCGGTCATCAATAGAGAACGACATCATCAGTTAATATTGTTAATTAGTCTGGACCACGTGACGTGACACAACATCCAAGTAAAGCATCAAAGAAACATAACAATTGACATCCTCAATTGAAGTACGTACGGACTTACCTTTTGTAATAAGTAGGGATATTAATACCACTGGATTCCTGCAAGAATAACAAGCTACTACGTTTACATTAAAATAATAAATATAAAAAGCAAGTAAATGAGCGGGCTATATAAATAAGGTTTCTATTTTCATTATATACTATCACTAGGCCACATCTGTTGAAAGACCGTCTCCCATTGAATAACTCGCACTCCTTGTCAGGTAGGAGTTTCCTCTCGATATCGTTATCGAAAGACCGTCTCATTCATTGGTCTACCTGTGGGTAAAAAGTAAAAAAAAATTTGAGGGAATTAAGTACTGGAGTATACCGCAGTGAATGAAGAAGCAGAAGAAGGTTTAGAAGCCATAATGTGAAATGTGAAAGGTGAGGTGTGAATTAAGTAAACGGGATTATTTCCTCTTATTATTACGGCTAATTAATTACTGTGGTGAATTTCTTGAGTTGCAGTAATTGTAATTTGTTAGGAGGAGAGCACACGTAGATGAAGCTAGCCTAGGCCTAGGGCCGCCATGCAATGTTTTGATGGAGCTACAGCTACATACTCTTATTAGTAAGACACCGCATTTTGTATTTGATTCATGCATGTCATGTCATAATAATTACGTACACCATTTCAATTCATTTCTTACGCATTTGATTGTTTCATCAAATTTCTTGTAATTTCGAGTGGAATGAAAGATTTACGATAATTATATTTTGAGATCTTTTATACGGAGGTGGTTACAAATTTGTATTCATCTATATGAATTGATTACGATAATTACAATAATTATTCGATTCATCATGAAAAGTATATTTGGAAGAGTCATTGTATTTATTTAAAAAAATTCACATATATTACTAATGTTTAGGGTTCAAATAAGAATCGCATGTACCTGAAAATCGGTTTAACTTGTAAAAGCGAGTTATACTTGTTGTTCGGGCATGAAATAGGGCATCGAACATCCTGAAGACATCTTGGGCACGTGGTATGAAAATCAGGTTGATTTGAAACGAGATCCGATATAATCTCCCGAGCATTTCGATTTGAAGTATATAATTCACGTGTTTACCCATATTTGCCCATATGCCTATTTCATTCTTAAGACGAATAATTACCTTTTACTCCATATATGATTACACGAGTACGAGACGCTACAAAATATGCCTCGATTACAGGAGACACTACAAAATATGCCTCGGTTACAGGAGACGCTACAAAATATGCCTCGATTACACGAGACACTACACAGTTTCTGAATGGTTTCCTACTACGTTTTGTCTATTAAGACTCGATTACACAAGACACTACAGAATATGCCTCGATTACACGAGACACTACACGGTTTACCAGGGAATGATTCAAGTATGAACAATGCACGACACACCCAAAAAAGAAAAGAAAACAGTAGTACAGGATTTACCAGGGAGCATTAGCAATTTCCTGAAGTTTGGACTGAAGTTTCTGTGCACTTGATTCAATCTCACACTCAATCTCAGAATTTACCTTCTCCATCATCGACTTCAATTTTTCGAGTTTATTCTCAAGATCCGACATTTTCCTAGCCACGCAATCCCGTTCATCTATGCATTTCTGCAACGTGATAACTTTGGCGTGTAAAAAGTCGACTTTCATACCTATGAGTTCAAACCCCTTCAATGCTTTCTCCCATGTTTGGAGATCCTTGATTGTGGTTGAAGACGTGCAGGCTCTTAAACCATCGGCGATGTTGATTATCTCCATAATCATCCCGATTACTAAATTGCAGTTCAGGCCTTTGAGAAGGTGCTCATGCAAAAATGACTTCTGGCTGCGGCATAGCTCGTAGTACTTCTGCCTGTTGGTATCGGAGAATTTGGAGTCCACCACAAGACCGTCGACTATGATTCGAAAATTCTCAAAAGATTTTATAGTTTCGAAGTTTATGGTTGAATCCGAGAAACAGATCCCGTCAAGGACTTCACATTCTATATTATTATCACTGCTAATGCTCGGAGATTCAGAGTTCCGTGGAGGGATACTTTCAAGAACGGAAACCGTTGGGATCTGTTCGTCTCCTTTTTCTGATGATACCTCCTTTTCGCTGCAATCGTCCAGCGTAAGGAGCCCCAATGCTCCTTGAAAATCATCTTGACCGTCTTTTCTTACGATGAAAACCTGAAAAGACATGAATTATGACGAATATAACAAATATGCCTTGACCAAAGCACTCATGTACTTGCCTTAAATGTCGTGATATCGATCAGCTGAAAGACCACAACGTCCCCCTCGCTCAACTCATGCTCAAAAGAGAACCCTCGCCAACCACCACTTAAACCAGACTTGTGGAGTAAATAATTGCATTCAAATTTCTTTCCGTCTTCGTCAATCAGGTCTATCATACTGTCACATTTTGGGAGATGAACTCTGCAGAATTTCGACGGTATATGCTGTGTGGAAGGAAACCAATAAGCATCTAACATTGGATTAGGGAATCGCTTCGTTTAGATAATGGGAAAATTTGGGTTATTACCAGCCAAAACACCCTGGATACATGCGATGGTAACATTAGTTTAACAAAGCTAGGATGTTCTTTTGGAAGATTTGCTTGAACCTCTACAGCTCGCTTCATGGCAGATGACAGTGACGATGAAGCATCAGTTGGCTCTGCAGTTTCACTATCCATACATGGTTACATTACAAATGATTAATGATTAATAAAGTTTCTAAATGGCGTAAAACATCACAAAATTACATGATAGAGTACTGTAATACGGAGTAGCAAACTTACACTCTCTTGTTTCTTGGAGTATCGAGAGCATTGTGAGTATCATTGTTCGAAAATCTGGCGCTGGAGATTCTCTTCCGCTTTGTTTTTCTGTAAGTTCATGTTGCAAAAGCCATTAAGATCAGAAAAAAAAGGGCAATTGGTAAATCCAATTGAGTTCAAAAAGAACACGAGCGAAACTGAATTCATAAAGACGGGTTATTTTACCTTTCTTCTTCTGTAGGTTGCTGAACCAATACTTGCAAATTTCTGTCTTCCTCTTGCTCATCATCACTTACGACAACTGATCGCTTGCGCCTTTAAAAAGTTTTAATCAACATTAGAGCAATATCAGTTAAAACAAACACGACCAAGTTGAGTTTACAAAGACGGATTGTATTACTACCTCTTTTTCTCCGTAGGTTGGACCAATAACTGAATCTTTCCCTTTTCCTCTGCTTCATCATCACTTACAAAAACAGATCGCTTGCGACTTTAAAAAAATTCAATCAACATTAGAGCACAGCATCAGTTGAAAGAACACAATCGACAGTTACAGTTTTACAATGACGGATTGATGTACCTTTTTTTTTTGTAGGTTTTCCATCTTCCTCTGACTCGTCATCACTTACAACAACTGATCGCTTGCGGCTTAAAAAGTTGTAGTCATCATTAGAGCACAACATCAGTTAAAACGAACACGACCCAGATGAAATTTATGAAGACCGATTTTTTTTACCTAGATTTCTTTGCAGGTTCAATCAACAATTGGATCTTTCCGTCTTCCTTTTGCGCATCACTTACCACCACTGATTGCTTGCAGCTTTAACAGTCATCATTAGAACATAACATCAGTAAAAAGAACATGACCGAAGTTGAATTTACAAAGACGGAGTATTTATTAACCTTTCTTTCTTTGTAGGCTGAACCGACAAATTGAACTTCCTATCTACTTTTTGCTCACCATCAGTTACCACAACTGATTGCTTGCGGCTATAAAAGTTCCGGTCATCATAAGTAATAGAATATAAACGGGCCTCAACCATCGCCTTAAGGTTTTGGTTGAGATGGTTCGTCAACATGGTATCAGAGCCAGAACTCACGAGTTCGAACCCTGGCAGCCCTCAATATCTCGAACTGTGGAATCTTAGCACACGGTACAGGGGAGCCGATGCGCACTAACCACTCTTCAAGCCCAAAGGGCATTCGAGTGAGGGGGCGTAATAGAATATAAACGGGCCTCAACCATCGCCTTAAGGTTTTGGTTGAGATGGTTCGTCAACAATAAGAGTACAACATCAGTTAAAAGAAACACAGCCCAAGTAGAGTTTATAATGACTGATTATATTACCTTTGTTTCTTTGTAGGCTGGACGGACCGTTGCAACTTCCCATCTTTGTTTGGGACATCATGACTTGCGCTCGTAACTGATAGCTTCCGGCTTTAAAAGTCACGATCATCGTTACAGCACATTATAACATCAGTTAACATGACAGTTATCAGAACTTTGCAAAACTTTTATAGATTTCAATGCCACTAAATTATTATTCCAATTACGAGTAGCATATTAGCATTTCGATGGTGTTGTATAAATAACTAATCTGACCTCAATTTGAACTGCCCAGTGCCAACTTACTTACCTTCTGTAATAACTGAGGATACCACCAGATTCCTGCAAAGAAAAAGCCCTCAAAGACGGTCTTACAATAACTTTAAGCAAAACGGATACCAAAATTTCAAGGATTCGTTGACATTATTAGGCACGGTTTCAGTGATGTCGTGCAGGAGTTTTTTTCAAAGGGAGAATGTTGAAGGAGTCCTAAAACCAAGGATGCTGAACGTGTTAATGGTTTTAGACCCATTGCTCGCTGTAATTGGACTCAAAGTTAACGGTAGCATGACTATGCTCATTAGTCATTATGAAGTACTCCGTACTAAATAAAAAGAATCACAGTCGACAACGAAGGGTTGTTAAAATCACACGAAAGGGTCTCTCTGAAAGTGGTATAAACTATAAACAAAGTAAATTATTGGAAGACCGTCTCTTGAATACAATAATGGGGGAGTAATAGTGAAGAAATGAGGCATACAGCGTGAATATGGTGATCGTCATCATCATCATCATCATCATGATCATGGAGCATAGCGAGTCGTTTATTGACAAGAGCTCTTTTCAACTCCGATATTGTCATTGCTTGCTTTCTCTTCGGCTGTATATTAACATAAACCATTAACATGACAAGGTGTAAATGCAATTATATTTGAGATGTCCGGATACAATTGTATACCATGGTTAGAACTCACGACCTCTGACTCTGATACCATGTTACAAAACCAATTCAACCAAAACCTTAAGGCGATGTTGAATTCCGTTGGAGTATTAAATTTCATAGTGCAGAAGTCGATCATGAAGTACTCATATAAAACCAAAGCTGGTTCGTCAATGGGAGTAAACCTGGGAAACCCAAACCAACCGGACACCCCATCGGAAGACCTGAGTTTGACCCGAGCTAACCCAAAGTGACTCGGATTCGGATTACCAAATACAAACTTGATATTATCCCTAAACAATTGAAAATGACATACTACCAAAAATGATCCGAATCCGAAACAACTAGGGTACCACCCAGAACCCGTTGTTTGGACCCGACTCGTTGACCCGTTTGTACCACATTTCTGGAGTTAGAAAGAGGAGAGAAGAGGTATGCATGAGATTTGAGCAATTGAAATTGAAATTGAGGATCCATCTAACTCCGGTTCAAATAAACAGTCCATAAAGAGAGTAATATTATGCATGCTAATTTTGACAAAATTTCAACTGAACAGTCAAACATCCCTATAAAAACAATCTAGTAATAACCCATTAAATTAGTAGGAGTAATACTCAGTATTTATGACTAAGCACTAGGTTTTGGATTGATATTAAAAAATAATATCCAGAATAAACAAGTTTAAGGAATGGTAGAAGGTGAAGATACTTACCATGGTCAATGAAGCAGAAGAAACCAGGTAGAGTGTCAACGGTAAAATGTGAAATGTAAAATTTGAAGGGTATGTAACAGTAATTAGCCTGGTGATAAATGCAACCCGTGTGTATTAATTACGTGTAATTTACTACTCGTATTCAATTTTTACCATAATTAAAAGAACTTCTTTTTTTTTTAACTTTTTACCGTAAATCCCCTTTCCACTAACCAAATAACAAAACTCATATATTTTCCCGCCTAAAGTGTGCAAATCGAACCCTTAACCTCATGTATGTGACCCTTCTCTTTTCCAACTACACTCTAACATCTTACTGATTTAAATATCACTACATCACACATAAAGCTATACACCACAGAAAGTATGTAATTAAGGAAATCTGATTGATTACATTGATTACGAAAATCACAATGGAATATATCACATACAATATTTAATATAGAATGTATAATCAATTTTTTTTAAAAAGTATAAAGATATTGTATTCCGTTTTAACCAAATAGTTGCATTATTTTTGTTAATAGGAGATTGCACTATCCCGTACAATATTTTACATAGAATATAAAATAGTTATGATTATTATTGTATATCTTTCTGATCATATTTGGGACGGAATATTTGTAGGAAATATAATTGATTGACTGATTAGAATATATCACATACAATATTTAGTATGGAATGTATGATCAAATTTTTAAAATCAAATTTTTAAAAAAAGTATAAACATATTGAAATAGATTAAGATTAATATAAACATATTGAAAAAGTATCAATATATCACATACTAAGATTAATTTTCATTATTATCAAGACTATAATAAATTACAGATTTCACCTTAAAATAAGACAATATTAAGTAATACTTATTGAAATTAAGATATAAAATTAGTATATAGGATTTTAATTAAAGTCTATGTTACGGATATATACGAGATTGTAGTATATATCCCTAATATAATTTGAGATGGTAACAATAATATTGATAGAAAGTAATATTTAAATAATCGAATCCAATGGAATATCCTAATAGCATGAATGAATTTTTCATTCTTGGGTGGTACCTATTCATTCCACTTCATCATTTTTTTCTCAATTTTTTCATCTTAAAAAAGCTCCTCATCCAAGAATGAATTTATTATTCTCTAATTAATTCCAAAACTCATACCCAATCCACATGACATTTAATCATTGGTAGAAAAAAAATTAAAAGAAAAAAAAATGTTGGGTACGAATAGCAACTTGGCCCACAATTCTCATTCTCTCTTCCATTTGAGTGAAAGGATGATTTTGGCTTCTCCTTCACCAAGAATATTTCATTCTTGGATGGAGGACCAAGATTTCTCCATCTCCCATCAAGAATGAAGAAAAAACAATGAATGAGAATGTTTATATTACCGAGATCTCGGTGCCACAAGGGGTCGTCCTCAGAATGTAATAAACAATATAATATTGAAAATATATCCCTAATATACGAGATTGTAGGGGATTGAAAATAATATTTCGTATTAATCCTCTTGATTCTGTATTTCTGTGCAAATGTGCAATATAACAAATTCAGTGCAATCTCTTTAATTACTACGGAGTAATAGATTAACTCCCCTATAATTTTCCCTTCTATTCATATTGGACTCATATTTGAGTCTTTGATGCTTTGGTTATGTACTTCAGTTAACTTGACAACCATAATTTAGGAATGATTGACTAAATTAACGTGCAAATTGGAATATTTAACTATAAATGAAAGACAATCATAATTTAAGAATGATATATGCACGAAAATGACTAAATTAACGTCTAAATGTAGTCTCATGATTGATATGGCAAGTATATTTTACGATATCTATGATTTGTGTCAGTATATACTAAATATCCAGAGTGTATATATATAACAGCGAAAATACATTTTTATATTTTTAATAATCATGACTGATATAAGAATGTAATTAAATATTATAATTGTAATCCCTATTAGCTAAACGAATAAAAATTCTCAAAACTTTTCTTGCCTAAATTTTAATCTCTCAATTTGGACAAAATAAATATAACAAATAAGAAAAGAATCACACTCAATTATCAATCCTATCATATAAAGAATAAATATTTAAAAACTAATAATGGGTGTATCAATTAAAATAAATTGTAAAAATATACTCCATTCGTTCCTAAAAGATTGTCACATTTTCCTATTACATGTGAGGAGTATTTTAATGAAACAAGACAATCTGAGTGAGTAGTAGTTGCTTAAATTTCTAACAACAATTATGAACTATTTTTGTTAACAAGTGATATATACTGAAATTATAGAGAATAAGTACATCTAAACATCAAGAGTATAAAATTATACTCTATTTGAAAATAAATTTAAAGTGAATATACATTTCACAATTTACAAAAATTATTCTTACATTAAAAAATATTTAAAAGAGAAATGATCGTCTCGAGAAATATGAATGACAAATAAAACACAGTAATTTTTTGGACCACGTATTTCAGTATATTAGTTGAGCTCGTTATCTTGATTAATTATTTAATTTCAAATTATTTTATTATATCTAAATACATTGATAAAAATCATGAAAAATTATTGGATTTCTAATTAAAATATATTTTGTATAAATAATTAACTAAAATAAATATTTTTTTATAATACCGTGCATATACATGCACGGGGTCTATACTAGTTAATAATTAAGTGTGTAACTTTCAAGGTCTGTCGCACCGTGCAACGAGTATATTATAATTTATACAGTATTTTTTTAATGCTTAAATATAACTCTATGGTAAGAGTAAGGAAAATAGAATTATACGCCTGATTGTATACAACCAAGACAAAGTTTTTGAGCTTTTGTGTATATTTATTGAGCTTATAAAAGTTTTTTAACCGAGTTGTAAGTTTTTGAGCTTAAATATTTATTTATGTGATTTAAATCGACAACTTTACATTAAAGTTCAGAAAATTTACAACAAAATTCAAAAATTTTGTGACAAAACTCAAAATCTTAAAACTACATGAATATTGTATAATCCTCTAATTGAGTACAAGTATTATTTATGATGAATTTATTAGAGTAAATTTTTTGGTAACCACATGTATACAACTTACAAGTTCACAAATAGGAACAAGATTAACTAAAATATACGGAGTACATCATAAATAATAGAGTAAATTAAAAATTACTCCCTTTTAAGATACCAATTTTAAAATTTATTCCCTTTTAAAAATTTTGTTAAAAATAACTCCCAAAATCTATCAAAAGTTCAAAAATTGCTCCAAAATATAGTTTTTGGACGAAAATGCCCCTAACTTTTGTATGTCATATTTCTTTCACCTCACCCTCTGGCCAGGGGCATTTTTGTCCTAAAAATAAATTTGGGAGCAATTTTTGAACTTTTGATAGATTTTGGGAGTTATTTTTAACAAAATTTTTAAAAGGGAGTAAATTTTAAAATTGACATTTTAAAAGGGAGTAATTTTTAATTTACTCTAAATAATACTACAAGTATTATATACGGAGTAAAAATAAATAAATGATAGAGACGGAAAAAAATATTTGTTAAAATGTTACTCGTATAAATGAGTCAAAGTATATTTATCCATTTAGAGAGAAAAGCCGAAATCATTTTACGGATGAATTTCTAGAAACAATATTTTTTTCTTATATAAACGATGATATTCGAGCCATTCAATGAATCTAATGAATAATCGGTCAAGGATACTAATATTATGTTCTTTCTAACTTAATTTCATATTACTTGTATTTTTTTTTATTTTTTTTTTTTGAATCAACATATTACTTGTATTTCATTTTAGCTTAATTTTGGAGTATAAATTTAATTCAACTTTGTTTCAACCGTAAATAACGAAGTCTAATTCCCACTAAGTGATACCCCTATTCAAATCTAAAGCACATACAGTTATGCTTTAGGTGCATTCGTCAAGACGTATTTTAATCTCATCAATATATTTAAAATACATTAGTAAAAATTGTTACTTGGTCCATCAAACGGATCAGTAATAATCAGATCCAATTGTATTAGGTCCGATCATGATTGAGTCAAGGTAATCTACTGAGAAAAATGTGTTCTTCAATTCAAGTGTCGAATCTACTGAGAAAAATGAGAACTTTAGCAGTAATCACAGCATTGACATTCAGAAGAAAATGACAGTAATTTTAATCCAAACTATACTGTCATATACTAAACTCATACTCAAGGCTACTCATCAGCATTCACAGTACTTTGAGTTTAACAATGTCATCGACAACACGAAATATGGAAACATCCAAAGCGCTAATCTTCTTTTCCGTCCTTCTTCTCTTGTTGCCTTTGTTAGCCGCAGGCAGCGACAACACACAGACATCGCCTTCTTCCAGATTATTATCGACCACAAACTCCACCCACCCTTTGGTCACCAGGCACTGATTCCTCCACTTATTCACTTGAACTCCCCAACTCTCCTTTTTACCCGATTCCATCCTCAGCTCCATACTTTGATGCTCCTTTGAAATGTACAGGTCCGCAAACCACTTAGGAATCGTCTGCATCTTACAAGTACGGAATCAGAATACAATCCTACACTGTAAAACTGTAACACAGAATGTAAAAACACGTAAAACTGTACAACAGAATGTAAAAACACGTAAAACTGTACAACAGAATGTAAAAACACGTAAAACTGTAAAACTGTAAAACTGTAGACAGAATGACAGGGGGTAAAAAGAGACTTGCCATACTAAAACCATGGTTGACATGACTTGGTTTCATCACGATGAGGCACGCTGGCAGTTTTGAGTGACCGGTTCTTTTAGTTGCTACCCCGGCTAGTCCAGAAGACCAATCTTTCGCCTTTTGTAGAGCAGCATTCTTTTCTTCTCTCGTAACATCCCTTCTGCTCGACACTAGATACTTTATTCTAATTCCTCTGTTCGACCAATTCTGTTCGCCTGAATATGCTCCAACACATAGACATAATATTAGGAAAAAGCTATTTCAATGTGAAAAACCGAGTACTAATTGTATAAACTGAAACAATATACACCTGAGCATCGAGTTTCATCATCTTCCTGAACATCGACCTCATCATTTTCCATCCGAAGACTAGATTGTATGGATTCGGATTCCCTTAGAGAACAACAATGCTTGATACCGGCTTCAGAGAAACCGTTTCTCACAGCATAGTAAGATCCTTCTCTCTCGCAGCCAGTTTCATCAAAGATGAGCACATCGAAGCAAGAATTTCCTGTGTGCTCAAACACGAGGAAATCTGACTTATTTATGTCGTGATCCTCGACAAAAACATCCCAACCATGTTTGAGAAAAACTTTACTTTCTTTCTTGACCACCTTTGTAGTCCAAATGTTTCCACTAGGACCCCGAAGATTCACCTCTTCGGACAATTCTCCCGTAAATTCCAGCCCGAATCTCTTTGGAATCACCTGTATGTTTCGACAATAATCAAACATACGACAGCAGGTCAGTATTTACTCGAAATCCAACAATCCAAACATAAGACAGGTCAGAAATATACTCACGAGTTGAGATTGAAAGTCACCCAACATGACCTTGAAGAACCGTTGCTTATTAGACGATGATGATTCGCCATTCCAGTACTGTTCTTTTTGCCAAGTCATGCATTTCCGACATTCCTCTGCCATTTCCGACCTGTCGACCTGCAACAAACTCACTCTGACTTAGGATTTCATTACATATGTATGAGTATTATTGTACGTAAATAAATTTCGTGACAAAATTTAAAGTTTAATAACCAAGTCATAATATAAAGATAACTACTATAAGTTTACGTACCTTTTTTAGTTAGATATAATAAATATTGATCGAATCAATATTATGATCAAAAATCCAAAAGATCGTCTACCTACCTGATTTATTGTGTGACAGTCCAAGGTAACAAAATAATCAAGTTTGAAAGTTTTAAAATTCTTAATTAGAACTTAGAAGGTAGTAGTATGAGTAATTTGCACTCATATTAAGTTTAGTACTAACATAATTACACATAAATTTTGCAAGAACTAACAAAAATAGTGATAATAATTTTGGTAGATTATTTTTTGTTTGTTTATGTTTTAATGAGTTATTGTGAGAGAAAATAATAATTGTAGAGAGTAGTAGAAGTAGTATGTCTAGTATGCATGTGAAGGTTGAATAAGTGGAGCAATGAAGTGAGAATGAGTATAGTAAAGAAATGCATGTCACATTGTAACTAGAACAAGTTAGGTGATTATTTAGGTGGAAAATATGTGTTGTGTACTTGTGTGTGTATGCATGCATGTCTCACCTGTCAAATGTGTAAACCGGGTTGAGTTTTGATCAAGTTAGATCACTTTTAGATTATAAAAATCGGATTGATTTCTGGTTGAGTCAGATTATTTCGGGTTCGAATCATTTTCAGATTTACTATTTTCAACTTTTTCTTAAGTATGTCGACTCGTTTTCTATAATAATAGTCGGGTCAGTTTCAGATTAACTCAAGTCAATTCGAATTACGAATCAAACTCGGATCTTCAGTTCAGGTATCAGGTTAAATTCAGATTGATTTATTCGAATCGAGTCAATTTTACTTTTACCGGTTGCGTGAATATGTGTGAGGTGAATTATTGTTTAGTTCATAGTAGCTCATGGAGTACTACTACTTCTTCTTCCTATCGGAACTACTTTTTACCGTCGGCGCTTTACTTCTTACCGTCGGCGTTAATTACGTAAAATGACGACTTTGCCCTTGGTATTTATTCTCAAAATAATATTATTTTACATTTTATAGATTATCGGTTTATTAAAACTCGATAATAAAACCGTCTTTTTCAATTATCGTAATAAACCAAAACCGACTTCCTATATAGTTAATATATTGAATAATGTAAAACGACGAGTTCTCCTTTCCAATTAATTCTCGAAACGTTATCACATTTACATTTTATAAAGTATCGATTTATTAGAACTCGATAATAAAACCGTTTTTCCGATTATCATTACGCCTCCGATTTTAAATAGTTATTAAAAAAAATTACGACGTTTTTTTAGTTTATAAATTATTCTACATTTTACGTTATTATTTTGAGCAATAGTTTAAGTATAATTCAAATCTTTCAATAATATGTAACATGGAGTATAAAGTAGTGAAGTTGGTTATACAAACAACATTTCATACAAGATACTCAGGTTCGAATCTCTTTATTTACACATTTATCTATTAACAAGAATCGAACCCCTGACCACTTGATTACAAGGCAAACCCTCAACCAACTGATATATCTCATGGTTTAAAACTACTTAAGGCAAATTAAAAGAGAAAAAAAAAACCCGGAAAATGGGTCAAGTCGAGTGATTTTTTCGACACCCCCATGGGGTAGTCGAAGAACTCACTCGACTCGCCGATGGGGTATTCGAGTGAGTTCTTCGACTACCCCATGGGGGTGTCGAAAAAATCACTCGACTTGACCCATTTTCCGGGTTTTTTTTTTCTCTTTTAATTTGCCTTAAGTAGTTTTAAACCATGAGATATATCAGTTGGTTGATGTTGATCAGTTGGTTGAGGGTTTGCCTTGTAATCAAGTGGTCAGGGGTTCGATTCTTGTTAATAGCATTTTTTTGTTTGTTTTTTTTCTTGTTTTCAAAAGATAAATGTGTAAATAAAGAGATTCGAACCTGAGTATCTTGTATGAAATGTTGTTTGTATAAACAACTTCACTACTTTATACTTCATGTTACATATTATTGAAAGATTTGAATTATACTTAAACTATTGCTCAAAATAATAACGTAAAATGTAGAATAATTTATAAACTAAAAAAACGTCGTAATTTTTTTTAATAACTATATAAAATCGGAGGCGTAATGATAATCGGAAAAACGGTTTTATTATCGAGTTCTAATAAATCGATACTTTATAAAATGTAAATGTGATAACGTTTCGAGAATTAATTGGAAAGGAGAACTCGTCGTTTTACATTATTCAATATATTAACTATATAGGAAGTCGGTTTTGGTTTATTACGATAATTGAAAAAGACGGTTTTATTATCGAGTTTTAATAAACCGATAATCTATAAAATGTAAAATAATATTATTTTGAGAATAAATACCAAGGGCAAAGTCGTCATTTTACGTAATTAACGCCGACGGTAAGAAGTAAAGCGCCGACGGTAAAAAGTAGTCCCCCTTCCTATTGACATCATAAAGGTATATTGTTGGAATCACCTAACATAACAAACTTTGATGGTCTAGCACTCTAGCCAGTGCTCATGTCACAAGTCACAAGTCACAAGTCACAAGATGTGCTCTTTAATCAGTGACAGTGTCGCACGGTTTATTAAACCAAGTAGGGAGTACCATTTCTATATTTGTGCAAAGAATAGTGATCCATTATATTGAATCAACTTTCGACAATTCAATAGCACTTGGCAGAAAGTTTGAGTCGAGTACTACCTCACTATCCACTAGTTACCGTGTTTCCAACTCTTTGTATGCATACAACTGGCCTCCCCTTCCTAAAACAAGTTACGCTCCTAACTTCATTTTGGATTTTATGCAATGCCCAACAAGTCACGAGGATACAAATTTCGAGAGTAGGGAAAATTCGAAAATTCAAACGTAACATTTTCATATCTCGTTTAGCAATTGGCATAAGCAAACTGCAGATAACAATAGCAAATTGCCCGCAAGGGTGGAGCCCAGTGATTAAGACATGTGGTCACAACCCACGAGTCTCAGGTTCAAGCCCCTGCAAGAGTGTTCTTGTTGGAGTTGCATGACTTGATACTATATCATCTAGACTTCGAGCCTGTCACCGACTTACATTGTGCGTGGTTTGCAGGCTATTGCGTATATCCGTGGATTTACCCAGAGCGCATAAAAGGTAACGGCTACGGGTTCCCTCGTTACCAAAAAAATAAAATAGCAAATTACTCGTATAATTTGTAGATTATAATAAGCGGTTTGGCCGAGATCATAGTATCCTTTGTGTTAGAAGAATCAATAGATTCGGTAAATAACAATTTATTTTTCATTCACGCCAAAATCATGCACTATGAATATGCTACTCACTATATAGCATACGATTTACATGAATCAAGTAATCAACTACCTCATTGAGTTTGATTTATCGATCAAATTTAACTATCGATCTTATTCGACTAATTTTTACTCAATATGCGACGGTGCGACACGAACACATTTTGAGCATGATCTTGATTGAATTGGGATTTTAGAGTGGATGAATTGCAATTGCCCCCCAAATCAAAACTCCTTAAACCCCTAAACCCTAATTGTTCCAGCAACAACAAATTCCTAAATCACATTCCCAAACTAAAATTCCCCAATTCACAATCCCAGTTCATATGCCATCATCCATATCAATTCCCCCATCAACTTCTCAATTTCCATGGAAACCCAGCAATTTCACCCACATAAACCCTAATTTTTCATCCAAATTCAAGGTATTTTCCGTCTCAATAACCTCCCATGACTCTGATTTTGAAATCCCCTTTACTAAATTGATTAGTAATTGTTCTTCCCCAAAATCACTCCTTCCTATTGTTATCAAAAGAAATGGAAAAGATTTTAGGTTTTCCTATGATGGCAAATCCTTGGAATTAGTTCATGGCGATGACCCAGATGGTGAAACCTCATTATTTCATGGTTTTGAAAGTGGGTTTCGAAGATTTGTTGAGGTTGTCAAAGATTTTTTCATACCAAAGAATGTTACTCACAGTTATGTTGATTATGTTAAGTGGAAGTTCTTGCATCGTGTTTTTAGCTCTGCTCTTCAGGTCCTTGCCACCCAGGTATTGGTTTCGTCCCGTCAATTATTTACGGTATTTTATTCAAAAGTAAACAAATGATTTGCATATTGTAATTGGGTTGATAATTGTTGAATGATGATGCTAAATGTTTTACTCCCTTCCTCTGTCCCCGTCAATTGTTTAAGCGACTGATTGCGACACAATGATGATGCTAAATGCCTAAATGCTGTACTTCAGGTTGTTGCCACTTAGGTACTCCTCCCCCTCTGTCTCAGTCAATCGTCTTCTGTGAGGCGTACTTTAATCAAAGGTAAACAAATGATTGAGAGAGTAAAAAGTACGGAGTGGTTGTTGTATGAGAGGGTGATGATTGTTTGATGGTGATGTCAAATGTTTTACTAGCTCAAATGTAATTTTGGGTGAAGTAAGTATACTTCTTGTACAATTAATGATAGTTTAGCATCAAGTGACTAAGGTTATTGTATTCTAACAAGGTTTATAAAAAAAGTTCACTGCTTGAGAGTTGAGAGTGGGAGAGGGTTCTGTGAAGTGTGGTGGATTGATGTCTGTAATTTGCAGTTGTTTTTTTTTTAATTAAAATATGCAGTCTTTACTTTTATTTCTGTGTTCGCGCGCGCGCTTGTTTTCTCGTTTTGCAAAATATGTTTCTGGCGTGATTTATATCGTTGTTAGTAAAATGTAAGTGAGATGTGGATCTGGATATGTGATTTTTGTGCCGTCAAGTGATGTGTAAGGTGTCTATTGGAGTTTTTAATTTTTTATGACCGGAGTATTTTTTTAGTTTAGCTTGAGCTTGAGATTTGTAAGATTTTTGTGTTGTGACTTGTGAGGGCTCTTTTATTGATTTAGGTTCACAATTCAGAATTGCCCTGCATGCTCTAATTAATTTTGTGAAATAGGCAATGTTTCGGGCGATTGGAGTTGGGTTTGCTCAGTCCCTTCCCTCTGCTGCTGCACTGAACTGGGTATTGAAGGACGGGTTAGGAAGGCTAAGCAGATGTATCTACACGGCTTGTGTCGGTTCTGCTTTTGATACAAATTTGAAGGTATTGCCAAGTTTCTCCTTATACCCTGAGTAATCAATGAAGCTCAATTCAGATCAAGTATGTATATCAGAGTATCGGACTGAAGGCAAAATATAGCATCCGAGGAAGAGTAGTCAGTCTTCTTTCAACTTCGTTTGAATCTTATTAATTTTGTGGTCTTATTCCATGCTCTATTAAAGAGAGTCAGGTTCGCAACTTCAGTTATGTTCAGCTTAAGCATCGGAGTAGAGTTGATGACACCGGCTTTTCCTAACTGCTTCCTACTGCTTGCATCTATAGCCAACATTGCTAAACAGATCAGCTTGGCGTGTTACCTGGCAACTGGTGTAATGTCTTACCCTCAACATCCTCCTATCCTGTTATTTATGTATATATTTCATGTTATTTGTAAGAGGTACATGATCAAAGAATCTTTTTTCGGGAGCCTTACACAGCACTTCTCAGAGCCATTTTTTTTCCTGTTTACCATAATTTACAACATAATTTTCCATGTTTCTTAAATGTTTGCTTCGAGTCTTATCCTGCCTTTGGCATCTTCCATTGCTATAATTAAGTGTGATGCAAACATATTCTCTGGAAAAAACTTCACTTTCTGCGAAAATATGTGAACTTCTTTGGTCCTTGTAATATCGAGTTGTGCTTCTGAATTAACATTCTTCAATGAATGACTTATATCCCTTTAGTTTTGAAGCTTTGAACATTGAACTCACGATCACAAGTCATTAAGAGTTTTTCAGAAATTTGCTCTGATAGGCATCAGCTGCCCTGCCCAACTTCCTCAGAATTATCTTAAGTTTTGCCTAAAACCCCAATTTTAGCGATGCTTTTGCAACTCTTTATGGTTCAGCTCAACTGTTAGTATCATTTTGTCTGCATTTAGGTTCTCTTGCCCTTTGTTCTGATGTAGAAATGACCACATTCCATTCACTTGCAGACCGCTGTTCATCGAAGTTTTGCACTAGCTGATAACGTAGGAGAGGTTTCGGCAAAGGCTCAGGTTAACTGCTCTCTAGTATATGAAGTACAAAGTACTTTTTTTTTTTGTTTATGTCCAAATGTATGCTGACCGTTCTTTTTCTTTTCAGATCCAAACAGTGTGCTTCGATACCTTGGGTCTTCTTCTTGCCGCATCGTTAAATATGATATCTCGAAATAACACAAGGTTTGGTTCGTCGTCTGCTTTTAAGATTTTTAGTTTATTCTGAGTCCCTTGTAGTTTCCCACACCTTTTTTTTCCACTTCCGTTGAAAATGTCTTCAATATTCGTCACGAGCAACTCAATGTGCATACGAGCAATTTCTCCTTCACCTTATGCATTTCAAAATACGCTGGAAACTAGCTTACTGATGTTAAATCTAGATTGCAAGCTTTCTTGCCATTTGTGGTATATCCCGTCTTCTCAGCTATTGACCTATGCGGAATCTACCAATCCCTAAAGCATGTTCACCTGCAGACATTGACCAAGGTTTACGTAAATTACCTTATTCTCGTCTTAACAATATTACCTGCCTGCTTACGGAAGAGGAGTAAGAAATTTTCTGACGCGTACGGAATTTTCAGGATAGGCTTGAGATAATTCTCAATACATGGATTCAGTGTGGAAATGTTCCGTCACCCGCTGAAGTAAGCAAGCTGGAAGGAATCAATCTTTTCGAAGTTAATGGTGAGTTAGTAAATGTTGGTTAACATCCCCATAAGATTAAAAAAAAAAGCAGCTTTACTTTTCTAATATTTACTAGACTGGAACAGGCGGAAATAAAGGGATATGGCCAATTAGAATTGGTTGTTTGGATCCAAAGAGAGAGGTATCGTTATTGAGTATGTTGTCGATGAAGTCTTTGAGTGTGGAGGACTACTATTTCATCTGTATGGAGCCCTACGGCGGACTAAGAAAATCTCGATGTGTATGGTTTTCCCCTATCGTATTTTACTTTACAGTATCGTGAAATGTGAATATATTTCTTACTCTCGCATTCCTGCATTTTAAATTTGAGTAATTTCTAGCAGGGGATTCTTCTCGCTCTAAGAGAAGGTGCTGGTATGAAGGATGTCATCATGGGCCTGCTGCAGGTAGATATTCTAGCTTTGTGTGCGCATTTACACCTGGCAAACGAGTCAAGGCGGATCTGGTTCAGTCAATTTGGGTCACTGGTCTAGCTGGGTTCTTTAGTGTGTCGGGTCCAATACAAGTCAAGTTATTCCGGTCAGCTCAGGTCAATTAGTTAGTACTGGAGATGTGATCTCATCTGTTTTCGATGACAGGCTTGTTACATTCGCAAAGACATCCTTTCCCATGGCGAAACATGGGAGAACATTGCAGAAGCATCTGACGTCTCTCACACAATTTCCCAACAATGGTTCGACTTACTTCAAAATAGCAAGCACCGTGCACAAACCGACCTAAATTCATTGCTTGACCAGATAATGAACTCTAGTTGGGCTGCCAAGAACGTTCTGTTGAGCACCCAGGAACAAGCTCGATATGATTTTGTAGACGATACAACAACAACATCACAGCCTTAGTCCCAAAAAGATTTGGGATCGGCAAACATGAATCAATATCTAAGGTCGTCAAGTCATCACCCACACAATTGGTGAAATATCGACTTTTGCTGAAAGTATGTCAGGCGTGAGAAGCCGATATCATCCTGGTGAGACTGTCCGAGGATTCAAGATGCGATCATGCAATCATTCAGGACATTGTTACAGTCGGGATACAAACGGAAGCAGCATAGAATAGAGTTTCACCCTATAACTAGCTAGTTTCCGTGTTGTTCGAGATGTGTTTGACAAGGAGTAAGTTAAAGTGGCACCACCTTAGCTACCAAGTAGTATAGTTAGAAGGAATAATGAAACTGATGAGTGAAACTGATGTGAATACATGTAATTTGGCAAATGCACATTTTCAGGGTAGGTGTACATACTACATACACCTTTCACCCCCTTAACCAAAAATGTGTGCTTCCCTCTTTGATTTCTCAATACTTCTTATGTAGTCATGTGCCCTAAACAAGAAACCTACAAAGGTACATACTTGTCTAATACTCGTGTCTCATTTCGTCGCTTGAATACCTCGTGTTGAGCTTGAAAATGTGTATTTTTCTTTAAAAAACGAGCTAATATAGTACTCTGTATTACTCAGACTTCTCTTATTCTATCGCTTCGTATCCTTATGTTGAGTCGAAATTATGTAACTACCCTTGCGTCGAGTCCTATTACTTCTCTTGCTTTGTTGGGCATCTAATGATGAACGCAAAAATGTGTATCTTTCGATAAAAATGAAAAAAAAAAGAGCTATAAGATGTTCCTACGACTTCTTTAATTTCGTCGTTTGACACCTTATGTTGAGCCGAAAAGTGTATTTTTTCGTAAAAATTACGAGTAGAAGAGCTAATATATGTTACTCAAACTCTCTTATTCCGTCGCTTAGTCCCAAGAATGTGTATTTTTCATCACAAAAACGAGCTTGACACTTGCAAATGTGCACTCATACTGGTTATTACTAAACATGACAAAACTAACCAAATCCTAACTGACAAATTAAAGTACTATACCCAAGTTTGCCAATCTAATTAACCCTGATATTCATTGTTGCATATAAACTAATATCCCTATATTTTTCACATGAAAAATGTGTCGAACTCAGGATAACCACTCACGCGGATCTAACTAAATTTATAAGAAGTAAGATCCCGAAATAATACAAACTATCCTGATTAGAATACAACCCAGTTGACCTGTTTATCAGATTTACGACGGTACCCCCTTAAAAAACCATGCATGCACGGTTACCAATTTTCATAAATTTGAGTCGTCCATAAGTATATAACACCAAAAAAATTCCCGTACAAAATGCATGCAACGACTTCTTGACATGTATAAATTGCAAGCTTGTATTGCTTGTTAACCCTTCATTGCATTCTGTTATATATATTATCCGTTTCAAACTTCATTTAATTTCACTACTCTTTATTACTACCAACCCCATTTTCCTAGTACCAATATTATTTTATTATATACATACTCACACTTTATATTTTCATAAATATTATATTATATTTGAGAATATGAAATTAAATCTTGTCACTATAGCTTTCATCCTTGCTCTTCATTTAACTTTGCTTGCTCCTTCTTCTCTTGCTCAACCCTCGTAAGTTTCTCTTCCGATCCCTCATTTTAATCTTCACGAATTATATGGCATAACAGTTTCACGTGAGAAACGGTTTAATCGTCTAGACCAGGTCCGTATGTAAAAAGATACGAAGTAATTGTTTTATTATTGATAAATGATGAGTTCGTTTTATGGTATGAAACGGTATTACACAATACACAATAACTACTCACATGTGAGATGAATGTTTTAGTAAAAAGACGGATTAAAAGGATGGTATTACATTATTTCTAGGGCTACCTAAATGATCATACAATATGACATACATCCAGCTACTACGTATGATAATTAATTAATTTTTTCTATCGTCAATATATACTTTGCCATAATAATAATACTCCAATAATAATGTCAATTATAATACTAACTTTGTAAAATAAAAATATCAATTATTTAAGATTGCGAGTACTAATTAAAGCATGTAATCTAGTAGATAAAAACGTGTCTACGTATAGCTAAATTCAGGAGTGAATTTTACCAGCCTAGTAAAATGAAAATGTCAATTATCTAAAAATGTGAGTACTAATTAAAGTATACCGAGTACAGAGTATATTATACGGAGTAGTTGTAATAAAGATTTGATGAAAAAATGAGGTTGACTAAACACATTGGCGTTTTTTCCAATAATCTCTTCCTACTTTCTCTCGTACGTCCAAGTTTTACAAACTCAATATCTAAATATGAAAGTTTTATATATGTAAATTAATTCACATAATTTGAATTTTCTTAATTAAATTTATTCCATGATCAACCAAACGACACCCTAGCTAGTCGAACAATTATACTTTCGTGCTTCAAAACTTTCAATAATATAGATTTCTTAACATCAGTATTTTATTTAATTTACAGGTAGTTTTAAGGAGATTTATAAAAATATTTCTATTACTGCAAGTCAAGTCTATAATCATACTCTGTAGTCTGTACTACTCGTATATAACAAGATAATATTCCGTACTACATAGTACGGGTCCATAAAAGTAAGAACATACACAAATTCTTTACAAGTATCGATTATGCAGGGAAAATGGAGCTGCCGTCACATTGAATGTAAGCCGCAAACAAGTGAGTAACTAATCTCAAACAACTTAGCTGGTAAAGTCGATCATAAAGACAATAATATTGATAATAACCTGAATTCAAATATCGTCACTATATATGTAATACGGAATTATATTGCACTATAGGATTATAGGGCCGGTTTAATTTTGCCTCACCTATTGATATGAGTGATATGACTCGTGTAAGACAAATTTAATAAATACGGAGTATATCGGTCTTAAAACAAAAATTTACAAAAAAAAAAAGTGTGTAATTAATGTCACACACTTTAGTCGGTGAAATCATAAAAAATTGATGTTGCAACCTTAATTCAAATATCGTTTTCGGCTCACCTATCTTTATCAATAAGATACTCCGTACAACAGTATATAAATATAATAGTTGGGCGTTATCAGAGTACATGGCACTTCAACGTTGATTGAAAAGATTCATCTACGAGTAATTAACTTATATGACTCGTGTGAATAAATTAAATATATATCGATCTTAAACATGAACTGTGACAACGACGCACTTGTAGGTTGCGTGTATGTAACATACAAATTGATTGTTGAGTTTTAGATCAGTTGAGGAGACATCATACGTGTACATTCATTCATTACTGTTTCAGTTATGTTGAATGACGATCCACATGTCTACGTGTTTTAATTTAAATTCCAATTCCAATTGTTGTTGTTGTTGTTGTTGTTGTTGAGTTTCAGGTGGTGATTGACAATGGAATTCTCCAACTCACGATTTCGAATCCGGAGGGTTACCTAATCGGCATTTCTTATGCTGGTCTCGATAATTTACTCGAAACTCGTAACAAACCCTCTAACCGAGGGTATGTAGGCTACACTCATACGTGACTTTTCTTTTAATCTGTCCATTTTAATTATAATCGAAGATATTTGAAAATAATTAAGTATCAGAAATTTCCCGTCAAAAAAGTTATACGTCCAAAATTAGGCCTAATATTTTCCGTTCAAATCCAAAGTACACGTCTTTTAGGCACTATTCACAATGCAATAGAATATTCGGTATTCTCGACAATCTATAAGAGAAAATGCCTGTCTATTTATGCACTGAGACAATTTTATTAACGCAATCTTTCCTATTGATGGTTTTATTAACGCAGGTACTGGGACGTCGTTTGGGGCAATCGTGGTTACGAGGGCACAACCGACTGGTACGCTCTTCATGCTTGTTTCCGTTCCTCAACTTATATTATAGAGGATGAGGATTCGAACCCGGGATCTATTGTCCACAGTATCTAATCTTAACCACTGAGCGAAGACATCTTCGGTACATAATTTTGTTTTAAGTGCAGGATACTTGGAACAGAGTTGAATGTGGTCGTAAATAATGAGGATCAAGTCGAGGTTTCGTTTACAGGAAAATGGGATGCAACTGGTAACAATAGACTTCCTGTAAATGTAGATAGACGATACATTGTGCTTCGTGGATCCTCCGGGTTCTATGCCTACGCTGTGTTAGGTCGTGAATTCGGGTTTCCTGCAGCTAACATCTACCAAATACGGACTGTTTATAAACTCGATGAACATATGTATGTCTCGTTTTCATCGAGGTTACTTATAATTATATAGATACATATACATATGACTGTGAGTCTGTGATACATATGAAACCTAGATGTTTTCCTGAAACTGTCTATGGTTTAGGTTTCATTACATGGCGATTTCAGACGACAGGCAGCGGATCATGCCTATGCCAGAAGACCGACAGTCTGGTCTGCCTCTGGCCTATACAGAAGCCGTGCTTTTGACTAATCCCATGGATCCCGATCTCAGGGGAGAGGTAGCTAGTTCAACTGTCTGTATTATTCAGTGACGTCAAATATATTTAAGAGGTCCTGTTCTGAATGCCCCTTAAAAAAAACTTGGCAGTAGTTATGCATTTTATTAGCTTTAAAATCGTCGACTCTGCCTGTATTGCTGTTTTGATGGAATGTGGACTTGTGTTTGACAGGTGGATGACAAGTACGAGTACTCGGCCGAGTATAAAGACAATAAAGTGCAGGGGTGGATAGCGACTGGACAAAAGATAGGGTTTTGGATCGTAACACCTAGCAGCGAGTTCCGTTCTGCAGGACCTGTCAAGCAAGATCTCACATCACACGTTGGTCCCACCGCGTTAGCTGTCAGTCACTTTTACACGAAACAAAGAAACTGTTTCTGAAATTCCGCTTTTGCATCAGTATTATATAACCTGCTGTACATGTCAACAGATGTTCCACAGTAGTCACTACGCAGGATTAGATGTAACGATGCGATTTCAAAGAGGAGAAGCATGGAAAAAGGTGTTCGGACCGTATTATGTTTACCTAAACACAGCATCAGAAGGGACCGATGTTGTACAAACACTCTGGGATGACGCGAAACACCAGGTGTGTATATATATTACTGTATGTCTCTGGAAACTGCAATATTTTCCTGCGTGCGTTGCGTCCCTGACTACTGAAATCGGGGGCAGATGGTGCAAGAAGTAGGAGATTGGCCTTATGAATTCCCGATGTCACACGACTATGCTAAGCCTGAGCAACGTGGGTCTATATTTGGCCGACTGCTAGTGAATGATCGGTATATATCTCGTCTACTAACTTTGTATTTTGAACTTTGAAGGTGCATTTTTTTCCCGTCTTTTAATTCGTGGTTTGATTTAGGTATATATGGACAACACCAATGTCGGCTGATTCTGCTTGGATTGGACTCGCAGCACCCGGTGCTGCAGGATCCTGGCAAACCGAGACTAAGGTTATAAAAACTTCTACATTATTAGGGCTCGTTTGGTTCACCATGGGAAGATGAAGTTATCGGGAACTTAAATTCACGTGAATTTATATTTCATGAAAATTACAAAAATAGTGTTTGGTTGTCACCTGGAAATGACTTCACGCGAGAAGTTTTATCCACCAAGGTGGCTTGGTGAGTAAGTTCCTCACTTATTATGGAGGAAGTGACAATTCCCATGAAATGAGCAGCCAAGCAACTTCCTGAAAATGCAATTCATGGGATCTTGCACTTCCTGATAATTAGATGAGTAACCAAACAAGCCCTTAGTTACTGGCAAACTGAGACAATGGTTAAATGAGGTAGGTGTTGATAATGGTGTTAGGGATACCAATTTTGGAGTGAAGCAGACGAAATTGGACGTTTTCTGATAAGCGGAATACGTGCTGGTGTTTACAACTTATATGCTTGGGTTCCTGGCGTTGTTGGCAACTACATGTACACTGAAAACATTGTTGTTACTCCAGGTTCGTGTACATTCACTTTTTAAAGTCAAACTTCTAAAATATTGACTTCGATTTTATTGTAAATGAAAATTACGTATGGCTGCTTTGCTAGGGTCGGCAATCAGCTTGGGTGACATTGAATTCGAGCCTGTTAGAAACGGACCAACAATGTGGGAAATCGGGTATCCAGACCGATCAGCTCTGGAGTTCTACGTACCTACGCCCAGCAGAATGTTTGTGAATAAACTCTACACTGATGAGGAGTTGAACAAGTAATAATAAAACTCGACTTTGATGCCAATCAATCCGATCCTAGTCATCACTCATAAATGTACAAAATTTTAGTCTGAAAGACGATTTTATTTTATATTAATTGATGAACAGGTTCAGACAGTACGGTCTGTGGGAACGGTATGCAGAGCTTTACCCTGACGAAGATCTCGTCTACACTGTTGGTGACAGTGACTATCGTCGAGACTGGTTTTTCGCTCATGTTACTAGGTAATTAATTAAGTTACAGGGCTGTCAATTCAGTTTGAATTGAAGCCCCAAATTATTAGCTGAGTTCCAGTTCTGAGAACCTAATTGAATTTCTACTAACCTGTAATTACAGGAAGGTAGACGATGGTATGTATGCGCCAACCACTTGGCGGATTATTTTTAATCTGAACGAAATAATACCTTCGACGGTATATACGTTGCGAATTGCCTTGGCTTCTGCTTCTAGGGGTGAACTGCAAGTATGTACACTCGCGCCTAATTTATTTATCTTTAATTAAAATATTTTTTATAAATAATATGATGAAGGCTTGGGTTATGCAATACTTTAGGTTCGATTCAACGATCCAGAATTGAGCATACCCCACTTCACAACAAAGCTAATAGGATCGGACAACGCAATTGCAAGACATGGTATACACGGGTTATACCGGTTATTCAGTGTCGATGTTCATAGTGAATGGCTTGGTATCGGAAAAAATACAATATTTCTCAAGCAATCGAGACATACCGGTCCGTTTGAAGGGGTTATGTATGATTATATTCGTTTTGAAGGACCGTCACCCTCACGATAATTAATCGTGTAATGTAATATACAGTAATTAATCATGATAAAACTTCGAAATTAAAACCGTCACAATTCATTATAGTAGATGATGTACAAATTAAATGGTTGTACTTGTATATATGTTCATGTAATAATCATGTGCTAGGGCAATATATATTACGAGTACATACAATTCTTTATGAAATTAAATGTTAATGTATATATAATTCTTTTTTTTTTATATTTATGATACGTAGTACGAGTATATAATTGACTATCTTAATTACTATCTACGAGTAATTATTTCTCTAAAATAAATATTCAGAAAATTATTAAGTATTTTTTAAATTTGCTTAGAAAAATAAAATACAGAGTAAAAGTTACTCCGTATTTAATTTAAAATAATTAAGAATATGAGCATTGTAAGGAGTATATATAACTCCTCCAACATTTATTGTACGGAGTAATTATTAAAGCCGTAAATATGTAATGAGCATATATCAATAGGACTATTAACTCCAATTTTCTCATAAAGTAAATGTTCTTTTAAATAAAGGAAGAATAAATAATTCAATCGCTAATAATTTAGTACAGTAGTTATCATGTGAGCCGTTTTCACACCGTGAAACAGTTCATTTGTATACAAAGATCACGCATTTATCTATCTACAAATGATGATTTGTCTTTTCAAAGAACTTGTGTATTTCACGCGTGAGACTATCGTATATGACTTTATAATTTGTGCTAACCTAGGTAGTATATATGCAACATTTTCATATATTCATATAGATTTCGTTTTGTTAATTGGCTGGGAAGTACGATTACATGGTACAACGAGTGTACCTAGGTACGTATCTCTCGAACAAGACACAAATCTTGTCGGATCAATAATGTATCTGGTTCTTACCATCCTAATGGAAAAAATTAAAAATATTCCGTACTTTAAGATCGAGTTCTGAGTCTAAAATAAAACAAAATTGTATGTACAAGGAGTTAAATTAATAAATACGGAGTATAGTGGATTATATTATTTCTAGTTAAGTAGGAAATTCTAAAACATATTTTCTTTGATTTTAAGGGATTAAATTAAAAACCGCGATTATAATATTGATTAGGTGTACGGAAGATGTCTTACCGTATCAGTCTAGTGGTTATGATAAAATATCCTGGATTAAGTGCGTTCTTCATTGAATTAACGAAAAAATGATGTTGATTGGGTGTCAACCAAGTTAATTATCATTGTAAAATCGAACTACTTTTTACTTCCAATTAAACCAGTTCACATTCATTAAAACTATGTTATTGATTTGATTCAACGCAACGCATCTAGTCATGTTATAATATAGGAGACGAACAACCTGAGATCAATGTATCATCCATCAGACCATAGCAGTAATATTTTAATTTTAACCACTAAATTAAAATATTTTCGATAAAACTACGTTATAAAATTTTTGGTAATTAAATCAAATAATGTTAGGTTGAATTTTTTTTTTTTTTTTCTTCCCAATAATCCATGCATAGTAACGTTGAATTGTAGTCAATTTTTGGGAAGGTGGTTTCATAGATTAGCTTCCATTTTTACATTTATGGAAACAAATTATGTTATTAATATATGGCAATAAAACAGAATAATTTAATGATCCAAATTTATATTGTCAATCATACAAGATTTTACTCAAATATTATGATCCCATAAATAAATTATTTCACCTACCATCTTTCCTTTTATATGCCCTTAAATAATATATAAATACATAATAATCAAAAGCTATTTTCTCTATAAAATAAAAATATTACATGTGTATGTTTCTTACAAAACTTTGAAAAAAAAAATTGTTTAATTTTGATGTAGGTAAATTTATCGCTTGTTATTTGTATTCTCAGGGCTCGAACTCAAAAACCTGAAGTAATAATAAAGATATGGATTATCGGAGAAGCATCGTTACAATAATCTTTATTGTATATCAAATCCACACATTCTCCGTTGGAGGTTGTTTAGGAATATTTCAGTAAGTTTTTCAAGTTTACGAAGAATTGAGAGTTTAAAATTCTTTACTTTGTTGTACGTAAATCGACCAGTTTAATCTGGATTCAAGTTGGGTAGAATCACAATTCACAAAGACAGTAAAGTTATCTCTCGTGAGTTTTAAACCGTTGCATTCCTAGCTTAAATTTTTTTTTATTTGATGATGTCACGTGTGACTTCATAAAAATGTTATGATATGATCGATCAAGTTTGGAGTAATTAGTGTGACATGAATTTCAAGTCTAAAAAAGTCTTCATTCGAAGTAGTAACATCACTCGTAACTCCACAAAGTTGGAGGTTGTCACGGAATATCGTATTAGTAAAAATGAATAATTTACAATGTTACTTGAACTGGGGATCGATGTATTAATTAGTGTGACTAGAATTTTAAGTCTAAAACTCTCGATCGATGTAATTTCATAAAATTGTAATCGTTTTAATTGAGGTTGGAATTTGAATTTTGTCGATTTAATAACGTGTATGTATGTATGTATGTATGTATGTATGTATGTGTTGTGTACCATGGCAGCAAGACGCAAAGTGACCCGCCCGTGCAATCTCAACCGGGAGATCCTCCTCCGGTCCGGCTTCAAGTCAACTTAAAAAACGTGTGTCCCTCTTACACAAACACTTTTTAACATTTAAGGCTATATTTATTAGAAAATCGTTGCGATTATATAATTAAATGAGGAATATTAATTTACCTCAAAAAAAAATAGGGATATTAATGATCGACGTAACTGAATTTATTTTGGAAAATTTTGATACTCCTCCGTATCAGTATATTTTTGAGGTGAACCTTTGACTTTAATTTTAATCTAAATATATGAGTTCAAATTTTTAATTTTTGAAAAGTGAGAATGACTTATAAAAAACAGAGGGAATAAAATTTTTGACGTAGAATATATAAGCTATCATGACAAATTAAAGTCAAAAAGTTTTCTATATTGACTTGTTGTAAACTTGGAATCACGTGTTTTGACTCGGAGTAAGTTGGCAAAAAAAAGATTTGAATGTTAAGTTCATCTATTATTTCAAAAAAAGGACAAAATACGACATTACTTTTTGAATTTTTTTCCCGATTTGTAAATGCGTATTGAGTCATTTTTATTTTCATGTATGGATGATTTATTTCTTTGGTAAAAATTGACCAATATTTTTTGCATCATATTTAAACTGTTTTTTAACCCACACACAAGCAAGGTTTGTGCTAATGTCACATTGATTAGTTAAAGTCGTGAAAGATAGTATTTGTCACATAATTTCGAATCTCGTTACCATCAAATTTTGTCTTTTTTAACTACGAGTAAGAAATGTTAAAAATGAACATCGAGGGTGAAACCTTTTTCACAGTATAATTTCTTGAAATAACGATGGATGAAAATAAATACAGGTAGTGTTGGACAATGGCATCCTCCAAGTAACGTTTACAAAACCTGAAGGATATGTTGCCGGAATACGTTATGGCGGCCTTGATAACGTCCTTGACACTTCTCACAAACCATCACATCGAGGGTACGCTCATATATTTATCGTCCCATTTTCGTCTCAATAAATATGTTGTTATATTAAATTAAATATACGCGTTACATGGTTACGTGTCAGGTATTGGGATATTGCGTCGAGCACTAAATTAGACGGTGATGGATCTCTCGAAGTTAGGTAACGTAAAATTGTACTAAATTGTTTCAATTTGTTCAAAAGAATTGTTTCAATTCGTACTACAAGACGACTACTCACTCATTTTCGCTTTCGCAGACTCCAGGGAACTTGGTTTAATATCATTCGCTCCACATCTGAAAAAGTCGAGATTTCGTTTGTCGTCCCTCCTACCAAATCTGTACCGTTACATGTCGATAACCGGTACGCATCGTACATAACACATGTAGTACACCTCTTAAAATATGATCCGGAACCTGAATTATCAAAATTGACCTAAGCGTGTGGGTCAACGTCTCGTTTATTAGGTAGACTAATGACTGAGACAGAAAGTAATAGTCAGACGTGAAATCGTGTAGGTATGTGATGCTTCGTGGGAGCTCCGGGTTCTACTCGTACGCCATATTTGAACGGAAAAAAGGACTGCCTTCACTAGAGATCGATCAAATACGAGCAGTTTACAAACTCGACATCGACCAGTAAGTCCCGTTATATTGACTCCTGATGAGACGATTAATTACCATCCTTTAAAAAAAAGATTTTTAACGAGGTAGCATCATTTCAGGTTCCGATACATGGCCATATCGGACAGGATACAACGCGTTATGCCAATGCCACAAGACCGGGAATCTGGTCGTCCCTTGGCCTATAAAGAAGCCGTTCTTCTGACTAATCCCACCAATAACAAGCTCAAAGGCGAGGTATTATAGTCTGTCTGTCTTTCCAGTAAGAATCATCTGTCCCACTCCACACATATTCTGACACATCACCTGCTGATGTGTCAGAATATATGTGGAGTGGCACACTGAATGGGACACAAAAGTGGGACAAAGGATTCTCACTGTCGTCCTTCAGGTTACATTTCGCGTGGCTACTACTTTAGCTGGTAAAGTCATGACTTGGGTTCAAATCGTGTTATGGTGAATGTAGGTGGACGATAAGTACCAGTACTCGACAGAAAACAAGGATAACAAGCTACACGGGTGGATCTCGTCTGACCCGCCCGTTGGAGTTTGGGTTATAACACCTAGTGATGAGTTTCGGATGGGCGGTCCACACAAACAGGACCTCACCTCTCATGTCGGCCCCAATCTACTCGCTGTACGCTTTTCTGGCCTTGTTCTTTCACACAGAATTGAATTTAACTAAACTGAACTGAAATGAACTGAATTACTAAACTGTTTTTTTTTCGACAGATGTTTCACAGCACTCATTACGCGGGGAAGAACTTGAGCATGAGCTTCAAAGATGGGGAGCCATGGAAGAAGGTGTTCGGCCCGTACTTTGTGCATTTAAATTCTGTGCATGACAAGAGAGATTCCCATAAACTCTGGGAAAACGCGAAAAATCAGATGTTTAATGAAGTTAAGAAGTGGCCTTACAATTTCCCAATGTCACCAGAGTTTCCAAAGGCTAAAGACCGTGGATCGGTTTTGGGTCGATTGGTAGTCCATGATTTGGTTGTAGGACCCGCAGCTTTTGCTTGGGTCGGTTTGGGTCCGCCTGGTGAGGTCGGCTCCTGGCAGCATCAAGTCAAGGTCCGTAACAATTCCAAGCACACGTACGAAAAATATTAATTGCTTCTGGTTCACTGGTTTTGATTGAGATGGTTCATTCACGTGTTTTTTGCCAGGGTTATCAGTTCTGGATACAGGCCGATGCTGAAGGCAGATTCGCAATTAGAAATGTTCGTGGAGGAAACTACTGTCTGTACGCGTGGGTTCCCGGTTTCATAGGGAGCTTCAAATATCATCAACACCTTACCATCACACCAGGTCTGCAACTGTAAAACAAAAAAACTGAAATATCTGCAGGTTTTGAATGTTGCAGGAAATCAATCGACTGAGTCGAATGTTTTGAGTGTTTCAGGAAAGCGGATAGAGTTGGGGAATATCGTGTACAGGCCACCAAGAAACGGACCCACATTGTGGGAAATCGGTGTTCCTGACCGCACTGCAGCCGAATTCTATATCCCTGATCCGAACCCAAAACTCATCAACCGGCTCTATGCCCGTGATAACCAGGACAAGTAATTGCATTCTCTGCAATTCTGCATTCTGTGTTAGTTTTCCTGTCAATGAAATTCCTCATCAATTTAACTGATTTAATTTCTCAATGATGAACAGGTACAGACAATACGGTTTGTGGGATCGTTACACAGATCTTTACCCCAAGCGCGACCTGATTTACAAAGTCGGTGTCAGTAATTATCACACCGACTGGTTTTTCGCTCATGTCCCAAGGTATAAACATCAGATTTCACGAGCATTATTAACGCGTGAATTGAAATTAAATCTGAATTCTCGACTGATGAAGTCGCGTGATTGTAGGAGGATCAGAAATGGGTACAAGGCAACGACATGGGAGATCAGATTCCCATTAACACAAGTATCTCGTGACACTACTTACACTCTACAAATCGCGCTTGCTTCAGCTTCCATGATGGAACTACAGGTCAGAAACCAAACCCCCTGACCTAATTTCAGGTTCGTTCAGGTCGGGTCAGCCTTTGCCAGCTCTTATTTAGTCTGACAAAATGGAAAAATTGCAGGTTAGGATAAACAACCCGAACCTGAGAAACAATCCTATATTCACAACGGGGATGGTAGGAAGGGATAACGCAGTAGCAAGACACGGAATCCACGGACTGTATAGTTTGTACAGCATTCCAGTACCGAGCCCATTGCTTCGGACTGGAGAAAACAGCGTCTTCCTGACTCAAGCTAGAGGGTCGGACTTTGTACGTGGACTCATGTACGACTACTTACGTCTTGAGGGACCGTCTTATTCTCGTATCTAAATCAATATAACACGTCCCTTACGACATTGAACTACATACATACATACTCGCATTATGTTGTTCGAGTGTAATTTTTGTTATTTTGATTGATGTTGGTATTAGAGTAGAACGTGTACATGCTCCCCGTGTTCGATCAAAGCGACGACATGAGAGGAGCTTCGATCAACTAACTAGGATGTCATATGAAATCGATTTGAGTTGCTTTGTGACAATGTTGTAATTGTTCGACCGAAGATGTCTTTGCCCAGTGGTCAATACTAGGTACTCTGGGACAGTAGGTTTCAGGTTCGAATCCCCCTCCCCTATATTGTAATGCGACTAAGTGTGCTTTTCGATGAACCAAAAAAAAAATTTGTTGTAATTGTTCGACGATATTAAAACCCTTTTTTCTTGTTTTCGATTATCTTGTCTATCGAGCTAAACTACTAAAGGCATACGTCTATCCTATGATTCTTTTCTGTGAAATTAACTTGATTTTCTTTCGACGAACGAGAAGAATATAAATAAATGAAAAAAAAAAAAAAAAAAAAGTAATTCCTCGATAGGACGACGTTGGAGTGACAGAATTCGATGATATTTAGGGACTTTTTTTTGATAATTATTATTATTACTTCGTATTATTTTATTTTTAATTGTACTGTATTTACTAAACTTTTCTTTTTAAATAGGAATTGATAAACCTTTTCAAAAATGAATATTATTAACGATTTCAACTTTTTCTTGAGCTTGAAAATGTGTGTTTTTTTTTTGGGCTCATTACCTACTATTATGCTACTCCCTCCGTATCTATGTGTTAGTCCACTTTGTTTAATATATGAGTGGAGTATTATATTAAAAGTGGACGAACATATAGATACAGAGGGAGTAATTATTTCTTGAAAGTAATTTTACGATTTTGGATAATGATTCATGTTATTGGACCCCATATTTTTTTGGGATTAAGGCGTCGTAGTTATTAAATTTTTTTTATTTTAAAGATGGATATGAACAATTGAACGGTCCGCAGAGTGGGACTACTTTCTAGTTACAGTATTTAAAACTTGGGACTAATTAATATTCCGTACCAAGTAGAAATCTGTGGTATCCTTAAGATTTGGTCTACTTTTTGGTCACGGGTACTAAGTAGAAAGTTAAGGGCACTTTCTGGAGTGACCTATCCATTATGCAAAACAATTCATACATACCCTTAACTTAGAAGCATAGCTAAAGAGTTAACGACATTGATGAGTTTGATTTTGATTTTGATGCATTTGGTCATAGACTTAATTCTTAAGCAGTTTTCTGGGTTCTAAAATTCACATGCCAATAGTTTGAGTCCATATAATTCTATACCACAGTACTATAATAGTAATAATCAATCAATGCTGATAATAATGAAATCATAGACTTTGTATTGTTAACTAGTTTTCGTGCCCTTGAAATTCACGGGTCTAGCAATGGTATATTTGTGCGACCTTCCTTTATCGCTATACCTTCTTTGTGAGCGTTTGCTGTCAACGTAGAGATTAATTGTTGAAAGAGTGAAAATTCTTAATGATTGATTTTGTTACACAAAGTTGTGTAGACCCCAACTATAAGCGTAAGGTAGAGAACAGACCGATGCTACTAAATAAGGAATGTGCGAATCTGAGTAAGGCACACCTCAAAATCTTGTTGAACCAATTGAAATATAGTTCGTGATAGTTGAAAAACAATACTTAAATAATAATCCTTTATTGTAGCACGACACATTTAACTAACAATAATACGTAAATAATTTTCCAACCAATGCTTTTCGGCTATGTAATTGTGAGGATTCAACCCCAACTGTGGTTGTGGCTGCATTGGAGGCTGTGTTTGTGGCGGGATAAACCTTTGTCTGGAGGCTGCGTTGCCTCTCATGCTTGCAAGAATGCACTTTCTTGTAAATCTATTCATATGCGTCTGATTTCTATTAAGTCCAGCGAGATAAACCTCCTCATCCAGACAAAAAATTAATAAACCTCCTCATCCACGAGATAAATATGGATTAGCTTATACTCCTTTAAGAAGATATGTGTACAATTACAGAGTTATACACTCCTCAAAAATTAAAGGGTATAAGAGCGAGTGATTATGAACGCACACATACTTATACACTCCTCCGTTATAAATTTAGTTTATACTAACTGTAAAGCTCCATTGGCCTTTCTCTATATCATACAAGAATAATCTAAATTTGACCGATAAAAACAATAACCAAATAGCGTAAATCTTACCGATCAAGAAGGATGCAATTGGAAGCGACTTTCGGAGGAAATTGACGGTGAAACTGTAGAGGGACGAAAAGAGGAAGGCAAGTGAAGGTTTCATCTTCTCAATTGTATGAACTTGGAAAGTATAAATACACTCAAATGGCGTCTGAGCTTCGGATGCCATCGTAACTGCCAGACTTTTAATGGAGGATTAAATGAGCTTTAATGGAGGGTGATTCTATTTCGAGGCGAAGGAAGAGGGGAATAGATTATTACGCAGGTGAATAGAATAGATAGATTAGGATGACTTTGATTTAGGGGATTAAGATGGCTTTGATTTAGCTTGCCATGTGTCGATCTTTGAGGACTTGTTATCCTAATTAACTAAGTAAATGATTGCTTTTTATTTGTTCTGAGCTTCGGATGCCATCGTAACCGCAAGGAATTTAATGGAGGAGAACTTTAATGGAGGAATAAATGATCGAGCTATAATAGATGGAAATTCTATTTCGAGGTGAAGGAAGAGGGGAGTAGGAACAGGGGAGTATATTATTAAGAAAGTGAGCACATAGGTAGATTAGGAGAACTTTCATTTAGAGGATGCCACGTGTCAGTCTATGAGAGCTTGTTATCCTAATTAACTAAGAAATGATGTCTTTTTATTGTTTTATATAGATTACCATTTCACGCGGTATTTTATTTCACTCTCTATTTAATACAGAGTATCTGACACAATGTTTGTTGGTCACTACTCAGGAGTACTCACGACCCTAAGGGACCCGTCACATAGGTAGACCATAACGTTACTAAAGGTGGTCTAAGACTATTTGGCGGTCTAGTTACGTACTTATACGTGGCATGTTACACAATATTGGTTAGTCATGACTCATGACTCGTTAATCGTAACACTAGTAAAATCTAACCAAGCAAAAACTCGTTCCATTAATCCATGACGTTTTATGATGATATAAATGAATTAGATAGACGATCAAACCGACGATAAAGGCTCTTGGTTATTTTTCCAGATTCGAATGAATTAGGCAAACAACTAAATCGAAAAAAATGAAATAAATAAAAAAAAAAAAAATTGCGATTTCCGAGTCAAATAAATTAGGCAGACAACAAGGGCGACCCCAAAATATCTCTGAATGTGGATGCAGAGTGAGTAAAGGCATGAGTAATAAATAGAGGTAGTACAATGTTTACAGGCCAAAAAACGGTGCATGCCTTTGGACTCTGCTGTAGCCTGTGGCCTTAACTATTTACCTGACTTCAATATTATCCCCTCGCATTCAAACACCGAGTCTAATGACCAACTCTCCTATAAGACGGTCCTACAACATAACATCAGACTCACCAAACCCGACTTCAAAATAATATATAAAACCAACCGTCTTACTGAACAATTCTGCGAAATTTAATACTTGTACCAGGGAAGAGCCCATACCTTACTTCTATTCCCATATAGAGTATGAGTATGATGATAAAATCAATAATTCTTCCAACTGTACCTCTACTAGGCCTCAATTCAATTCTGTTTTCCTGACAAACATTAATAGCACCATATCCTTTTACACCATACAGGAGGAAGACTGGACCTTGAGGAGCCTCCTTTGTTTTCTTCCTTTCTACCCCATGTTCCTTAGGGCCATACCATCGCCATGGCTACCATTACCAACCTCGGGATTTATGACGACCAATCTAGATATTTTTCGCCTTCTTCTTCCCCTATCAAATCCGCCCAACCTGACCTGACACACGAACTGAAGACTAAGCTTGACCTACCTTGTCCGAACATGACCTGGTTGACCCGTTTGCTAGCTTTTGTTGACGAACATTGAAGATAAAGCAAGGAAAGCATCAAAATAGGGTAAGGTTTAAGACAAAGGGAAGAGGAGGAGGAAGATGATGATGCACTCTAAATTTGTTTATATATATATATATGAACAGGGAATACCAATTCAAGTACAATGAGGAACAAAAGCTAGAGTAGGAGTATTAATTAATCTACATGGGCTGTCATAGAGGGTATAATGAACAAAAACAGCTCCCCATTTTTAAGTCAAGAGACGAAATCCGTGTCAAAAATTGTACAGGAGACGGTCAGACGGATGGATAGACTACATTACAGATCTCGTCTGCATAACGGACATGAACCGTGCCTCAGCAGCCATTTGTCGATGCAAGGAAGGTGAAACATATGGTGACAATGTGGTAGACTTCGAATCGTTTCTCCAATTTGGAAATCCTAAACACATTCAATCAAATAATAACAACATTAGGCGAACCAGTCGTAAAATGGGTTTACTTTTTTTTGTAGTATTTGGATCGGTTTTAGGGTTAAACCTGTAAGCAAACGGAACAAGACACTCGTTCGCCTGAAGCATCCATGTTGTTATCTTTCGTGATTTTAATCTTCGGAATCTTCTCGACAAAATCACAGGATAACCCTTTTGAACCACCCGTGTCAAAAATATTGGTTACTTCATCGAAATTTGTCTCGACAGCGCCCATCTAATCCAATTCCGAAGCACAGACAACAAAACCAACCAGAATCAGCATAGATTCATACCTATTTGCATCACTATATCAAAATTTTCAATGAGTAGCAAACATTCGGAGAAGAACGGTACCTGGCTTTGTACTGCACTAAGCATTGCAGGACCGATTCGCTCACGCACAAGTCTACCGCTCAGAAGGCTCGCAATGACATCAATCTGCAACCAGAAATTGCTAACGCGTTGACAGAAAGTTCTTATTTTTCAATACAAACTCGGAATTTGATCAAACTGAAATCGAAAGTAGGAAGAATGGAAGTGTACCAAGTAGAGAAGACACCCAATGCCGGATTCATCAGATCGCCACAGAACAACAGATGATTCAAAGACTTCAATGGAGAAGACAGCACCAGAGATAGCTCCAATGGCTGCTCCTCTTACAAACCCGCTTTCGGTTTCTTGCCCTATTAATGCACCTGTCATTGCTCCTAACAGTGTCCCAACTGCATTCACACAACCCACAAATTTCCTCTTACTCTTTCATATTTTACATTCTCAATTATCTCACTTAAGACGACGACAACAACAGAGCCTTAGTCCGAAAATGATTTGGGGTCTGCTAACATGAATCATTCTCCAAAACCGTCAAGAATTCCTATTATTCTTTCGTCTTACATTCTTAATTTTCTCACTTGCAACAACAGAGTCCTAGTGTCGAAATGATTTGGGGTCGACTAACATGAATCATTCTCCAAAACCGTAAGTTGTCTCCAATTAAACAAAATTCCAATTATTCTTCCATCTTAAATTCTTAATTTTCTTATTTATAATTTATATAAGTAAACATAGACAGCATCCAATTTTACAAAGCAATAAAAGTTCGAAACTTTCAGTTAAAATTTTCGATTTTTGTTCATTAATTTTACTTCCTCCATTGAAATTTCCCCAGAAAATTATCACCACAAACTACAGAAATCCTAATTGCAGTTCATCATCAAATCCAAACATTATACAATTCAACTAACAAAATTGAATTTCCAACCTCAATTTTCCAATCAATTGAATTGCAGAAACCCAGAAAAAATATCTAGTATAAAAAAAATCGAGATTTTAACAATTTAAGCATAACCCAGATCATAATTATGCTCTAATAAGCTAAAATCGAGACGAAACAATTAAAAAAGATTACAACTTTGAAGAAATTAAGAAAAATTGGATCATACCTAAAGCAAAGCAGAATGTGAAAAAGGCAGAAAACAGATTCCCAAGAATTGCAGAGACTGCAAAATTAAGAATTCCTCGAATTTTTTCAGCTAAATTTGATAGAATTGAGGGTGAATTTGCAATAGATTGAGAAGGGTACGCATAAAATTCCATTTTTTTTTTTTGAAATTAAATTAAAATGAAGGGAAATAAAAAAAAGGTGGGATTTTGTTGATTTTTGTAGGAATTATTAATATGAATTGTTGTTGGTTTGTGAATTGTTGTTATTGAAATGAAAGAAAAAGAGATTTATAGGAAATAAGGAAGAAGAAGAAGCAGAAAACTTAGTAGCTAAGAGAGAAACTTTAGGTTTCCACCAACTAGAATTTATATGATGTTAATTGTTTCAATAATAATGAATTTAATTTAATTAATTAATTATTTTGATTTACGGTTTTTCAAACGTGTAGTCGCGTGCTCACTTGACATAAGATTATAATGGATATTATCACGATAAATTGAAATAATAAGTTCTACTGTACCATATATATTTAGACAATATTTATAATAATTTTACTTTAATTAACTTATTAAAGTGAGCAAACGTTAGAAAAACCGATTTAATGTAATTTATTACGATGATGTGGGATTCCTAATTAACTATTTAGGAATTAAAGGATAAATAGGATGAACAAAAACTATTTAGTTACTCCGTATTTTAGTTTATTGAATGAAATTTGGAAGAGAATTCTACGTATTTTGTTATCGGTAGGTTTCAATTCTGACGGATGTATACATCGTAAACCTGGCAGATGATCCTCTCAATTTTATTTCCCTTTTCATTTTAACGATGTTGATTCAACCTTCTTCCAATGATATGATGATTGAAAAATAAAAATACTGAATGATAAATTGGAGGCTAATTTCGCGAGTTACTATGTGAAAATTCTGATCGTTTTCAAAAATTTGTAACGATTATTCTCGTTGCCAAAAATAATTATGGCAAGAGGGGAGCCATTTTGGATTTGGTGACAAATGTATATTGACAAAAAGTAGTCCTACAAATTGTAGGATATTTTTGAATTGACAATTTGTTGCGTGAGGAATTATAAAATTGGACTAATAATTCGTTTAGGATATGTCATATATGTCATACTATGCCAAACTCGTTTATGGTAAGCCTTTAAAGAAAATTAAGAGGACATTAAATTTAGTTCAAACTATTCTAATCGATTTAAATGAAAATATGAAACACGATTGCGTGGAGGTATGAAATTAGAACCTTCTAATAAGGAGCACGGAGTATTCGTTTATAGTTGTTTGATTCGATATTGAAATGAACCGCTGTTGTTGTAATAGGATGTAATTAATGGTTTTTAAAACTTTGGGGTAGATATGAGTATGGGATTCTAATGGAGGATAAAATGTACGAGTAGTTAAAATAACCAATCACGTAAGTTCGTACCAAAATGTTTGAACTATAATGGATAAAATGTTACGGAGTATTAAATTCATTTCAAATATTTCAATCAAACATCTCTCAATGTTCAAAAGTAATTATTGAGAATGTTTCAACTAGAATGGATAAAAATTTATTCAAATTCATTCAAGAAGTTTCAAGCAAACACCCTCGGTGTTCAAAGATAATACGGAGTAATACTTTGTAATTGTAATAAATAAGGTACTCATATAATGATTGGGTTCTCGAAACCATATTATAATCCTTACTTATTACGGAGTAATTATTAAAGGTAAAAACAAAATATATAGAAACAAAAAACATAGGATAGATGCGTCGAAGAACCACGAAATTAAGTAGGGTGGTGGACCACGATGATGGGCACGAGCGTATGTTCCAACATCATCAGCACCGTTATCTCCAAAAAATGTCGATGCATATGAGTCGCAGAGTGACAAGAAACAAGTAAACTTAGGCTCTTACGAAAAAAACGTAGAAAGAAAAGATAAAAAACTACACAGTAATAATAACTAACTAATCATCATCCACTATAATATACTCGTAGTAGTAACTAACTAATCAATCATAAGAGACAGTCCCATACTATAATACGGAGTATGTTATTATCATGAGACCTATATTTTACAGGTATCTAGTCAAGATGTCTCAGTCGATAATTTGTAATAAAGATTAAAAATAAAATGAGATGAAGATAATGGAGGAAAATAAATTCAAACAAATTAATAAGGATTGAAGATTCCTTGCTTGCATTAAACAAATATAGTTTGGCTTTTATTACAGCAAGCGATGACATTAAAAGCAAAAATTACACAAGTATCCCAGTGCGGATCTTCCGTCTCATTTTTGTGTCTCACCCTGTGTGTCGCATCATACCCTAGATGACACATCAACTAGTTAGGATATTTGTTGCATATTTTATTTATTTATTTATTAAACACGATATCATCCGATATATGATGTGACATACAGGGTGAGAGAGACACAAAAATGTGACAGGAGATCAATATAATATAATATCCTTCCACATGTAATTGGTGCATGTGTATCATAAATGTATAATACAGTAATAGAATAAATAGATACGGTAGTAGTAGTAGTGGCACTAAAATATCTCCACCTAAAGTAATAATATAGGTATAATAATAAGAATATAATATAAGTAAATCATATATTCCCTCCGATTTTTATCTATCTTCCCCTTTGGTTTTGGGGAGAAAATAAGGGTGTAGGAATGTGTGGTTCAAAATAAAAGAAGGAAGAGAGAGAATGTAAGGTGATTCTAGACCACATATTGATGGCCTAAAATAGAAATAGGGAAGAAAGGGTGTTTCAGCCCAATAAAGAAATAGGGAAGATAGATAAAAATCGGAGGGAGTATAATTCATCTAACTTGACCTAAAATACATTTATTTATTTATTCTGATATTCTTGCTTTCCCATAAAACAAGGGACAAATAGTCTGCATACACGCTACTTAACTTTTACTTAATCGAGCTTAAACATAAACTTAATCATTAACCCCTTAATCGGTTTCCTTTAAAAATCGATATACCGAAAATATACCATATAATAATAATAATAATAACAGATTAAAAAATTAATGAGTAGATTATACAACCAGTTGTACGTAACCTTATTTACAATTGGTTTTATGATTTTGAACATTGTCACAAAGTTTTCGAGTTTTGTCATAAATTTTTTGAACTTTAGTGTAAAGTTGTCGAGTTAAATCACATAAATGTTCAAGCTCAAAAAACTTACAACTTAACTCAGAAACTTATATAAACTTAGTAATTACTATATACAAAAACTCAACAAATATTCAAATAAAATGTTATTATAAAACGAGTGTATAATCAATCATAAGGAGTATTTTTCTTAAGAACTGGAGTACTCATTTGAACGAATGAGACTCGGTCTAAAATATTCTATGTTTATAAAATAATTATAAAAACCTTTACTATTTTATTTGAATAGTTTTAATTAAGTTTAAGGTTCATACAATACTTTTTTTTTTTTTTTAAAAAAAAATTAAAAATTCATGAGTCACTAATCACTTTAAGGTCATAATTAACTTTTGCATGATGGTAAACTTAGCTCTAACGAACCAAACAAGTGTCATGCAAACATACATACATTGTTATGAAATACTCACGAGTCATTAGATACGGCTCACAAGTTTTGTGCTACAAATTAAATGATATACGGACCATAAAGTTTTTCTGAATTTTCTTAACCAATAAGTCAAAATTAAAGACCACTTTAAATATGAAAATTCTACTCGGTATCACAAGTAGAGTAATGAAAATTCTTGGGTTCGAATTTTGGTAATCACTTTTATTTTACGATTCATAATGTCATGTGTTAGATCGTTGTCGTGAACAGATCTCCGTGTTGACCATCATCCACGTGACGACGCCTTTGCACGGACATGGTCAAATATATTACTCCTATAATAGTTGAGATTCAACTACGGAGTATCACCTTGAGTATTTCAGTTACTTTAGGTTTATTCCATTCTATCAAGAAAGGATAAAGTAATTTTAAACATATACACTTTGTAACTGCTACTCTGTATTACTTGAATCATTTTACTGTTAAACATACATACTTCGTAACTGTTTATTAGACATATTGACTCAAAAATCGAAACATTACAATTACACATGTTTTAACTTGAGACGGTTTTAAACGAGAGACTCGTGAAAAGAACAGTAGTGTTGAATTAACTGGGTAGACCAGTTTTGAGTTTTAGCAGCCTAAAAATCTAGTGGCTTGAAAATGAATTGACGACGTAAGCATTGCGATGCAGTCCAAACCTCTTTTCCACCTAAATGGGCCTTCTTTTTCTGTATTTCCCCTTACTCTTTTGTCTTCTACTATAGTTATACTTGCATCGACAAACTTTTCTATAGAACCGTCTTAGAGGATCGTGTCAGGTAAATATAGAAAAAGATCGAGGGACTATGACATTGACGAGAGTACGAGACCTAAAAAGAGCAAAACTTTAGCTTTAAAAAGGTGGTTAACACTAATAAAGTTATCGATTATTATTGAGCTACGGAGTATTAGTTTACTGGATCAGTCCTATCATATACAATTGTCATGTACAACAATTTACCATAATTGGAAGCATGCACATATGTCCCAAAAAAGGCAAAACTAAATGTCTGAAAGTTTCCCAAAGAATTTTTTTTAAATGCTTTTTATTAAACTATTTATTCATTTGACGTTCGTTTGAAACTATTTCTTCCCAATGGTTCCATGTCATCATTTTTGTTTTCTTTTTTACCTCACTCACACTGCCGCTACTTGAAGTAGCGGCTCACCCTAATATCGGCGCGACAAAACAGAGCAACGCACCCCAGCTCCTCTTCCTATACAGAAAAAACAGGGGAGCAACTTACTCTGTTTTGTGTGGCAAAAGTGACCCATAACCGCTACTAACCGCTAGTTCACCCATAACCGCTACTATCGGCTTGCCTAATGCAGTAATGCAGCCTTCCAGGACCCAATGTTTTGTGTGGCAAAATTGAAATGGAGAAATGGTGAATTGGTGAATCGGGTCCTTCCTCCTTGTTCAACATTCTTCATTTTATTTAGCTTATCCTTGACTTAGACTTTCCCTATTTTGACCCGTCTTTCTTGTATCGATTTTTCCCGAGTCGGGACCTACAAATCAAAAATCGACGCGCAATACCGAAATTCCGAGAAACAACATGATTTGACACTAATTATCTTAAACTCGACTATTAAACTAATTAAACACAAACGACCAAATAATACTAGCAAAACGGGTTATTAAATTGACTAAATAAGAGAAAAATGTGGGACAAAAATTCTAGTAAAGTTAACGACTTATCATTAATTGAGCTTTTGTAGAGTATAAGGGTGAATTTGACAATTTCTGTAAGTAAGGGTCAGGCAAAATCTGGGTTTTTCGTGTTTGATTAATTGATTGGCGTCGATTTCTAGTTTGTATGGTTCTCTGTTTCTTTTTCACTGGCATAAGTGTTTAAGTCCTGATTTACTGCTCTGTTTTGCCGCGCCGATATTATGGTGAGCCGCTACTTCAAGTAGCGGCAGTGTGAGTGAGGTAAAAAAAAAAACAAAAAATGATGACGTGGAACCATTAGGAAGAAATAGTTTCAAATGAACGTCAAATGAATAAATAGTTTAATAAAAAACATTTAAATAATAAAAAATTCTTTCACAAACGACTAAACAAGTTGCTAATAAAAAAGTTTGATGCAAATCCCACTAATATTATGCTCACAAATTATGCCCAAGCGAGTTGTCTACCAACACATGTTGAAATTTTGGGAGCATAATGTAATTAATTAGGGCGGAATTACTAATATATGAGTAGATCTTTTATTATAATATGATGATATTGTGATACATGGTCCGCAGATCTCTCGACAGGGTCGGTCAATGAAATTCGGAGACCATGTTCCAGATCAATATTAACTATCTTAATTACTACACCAATGTATCACTTTTCCTAATTTTGTACGGTATAACCAATATAAAGGTTGGTGAGCCTCATTCCTAGATAGAATCGAATGGATTACCCTATAGGCCGATCCTGTCTCTCGACATAATATCAACTTACTCGAAAATGATAAAATTGAGGTTAATTAAGATGTCAAAAAGGCATTAGTTACATGATGGTGAAACTAATGTGTTGAAAAGTACATGGTAACTAATACTCTTAACCACGCGAGTTAGACATATCGAGTGTACCAGTATGTACCAAAACATGCTCGGAATCACCAATATGAATCTTTTCATTACATCACGATGATATCGTGACACACGATCCATATATATATATATATTCGGCCGATAAAACATACTCCCTCCGTATCTATATGTTCGTCCACTTTGTTTAATATATGGGTGGAGTATTATATTGAAAGTGGACGAACATATAGATACGGAGGTAGTAATTAACATGTTCTTTCAAGAGTTTCAACGCATTATCAACTTAATCGAAAAAAAGGATAAAATTGAGGTAAATTAAGATGTTTAAAAAGGGAGTAGTTCTATGATGGTGAAACTAGTTGACAAGTACATGGTAACTAATACTACTACTAACTAGCTAAGGACTCATTTTCTTTGAAGGTGGGAGGTTAACTCTAAGAGAGCTTGACACTAAGGACTTTTTACTCAACCCACCAAACCCAAAGGGAAAACCTACCCTCCAATTCTGCAAGTTGACATATCCCAAATCATATATTTTCTAGATATTTCATTGGTGGGTGAACTACCAAATCAAAATCTCTCTTGAGATACTGATGAATGGTTGTATGTATCTAGGAGATACATGTATCTGTTAGTATACCATTGTAATGCATGTAATGGTATTAATAGAATATAAACTGAGCTCAACTATTGTCTTTTAAGTTTTTTGTTATATTGGTTTCATTAATATGGTATGAGAGTCAGAGGTCACGAGTTCGAACCCTGGCAGCGCCCCCAATATCTCGAATTCTCGGGACCGTGGAGCATGTGCGCACTAACCACTCTTCGAGTGAGAGGGCGTAATAGAATATAAACGGGTCTCAACTATCGCCTTAACAGCTATGTTACTCTGTTTCAATCTGCAAGTATCGGACACGATACGGTTTTGAATCATATCTTTGATACATTAAGATACTCTACATTTGTTTCGTGCTCAATTCGTTCTAAAATGAAATGTCAAAGTGTCGTGTTGTACTAGATACGCACACACGCATTGAACTATTGAAGTAACGTAGATGTACTCGAGGCTCGCTAATGGGCTTAGACCAAAAAATCAAAAACCCGACACAAAAAAGAGGACTCAACCAAAACCAACGATGACTGAGACTCGACTACTTATTCAGTATATATGTATATTTATCATAAATTCTCATGTGAGACCGTGTTACGTGAGAATTCGTGAAGACTAATTAACCTAAATTCTCAAGATCGCAGACAAGTTAGTTGAATTTTCTACCCAAGAAATCTTTTGTGCCTTCAGATTTTACTATTGGGGTTTGAGTACGCAACAAGAATTCTGAACGAAATCAACTAAAGATACAACATCAAACTGTAAGATTTTCACTACAAACAAAGTGTCTTTTTTTTTTTTTCTTGGCTGGTTGTTGCAACTTACAGTTGGGTACTTGAATGGGAAAGCATTTGACTGCTGCAGCACAATTTTATGTAAAACGACATTAGGACTTGGAAAAACTGAAGCTTAATCGGAGTTTACTGATGTCGATCCTGAACAAAATGTCGTAAAAATTTAACTCTTGGATGATGACGGAATGTTGATAAAAAAAATCTCAAAGAAACACTGGTGACTTAATTAGTCGCATTACAATAGAGTGATAAAGAAGCGAACATGATACCTGTTGTCCACAATAATTCCGCCTATCACCTAAAAACAACTCATAAGAAAGGTGAATTTGTTATTTTAAATCGATAGAGCTCGGGTGGTAAGAGCTCTGTTTATCTAACAATCAGGTTCGAGGTCCAATTCTTAACCGTGAAATAGTGCCTACATTTGGAGAAAAATATCGATAAATGGAGGTGGAATCAGATAGAATTGGGTTGGGGTTGATTTTCGTGTCCAAATTAAAAGGAGCTAGGATACTATGACGGCCCATTAAATATGCTGGTTTGTTTGGGCTAACCATAATTGGGTGACATGTTTCATATACTTCAGAGAACACGGTCCAATTCTGTCAAGCCCATGGGTTGATAAACAATTAAACACCATTGATTTTGAGGAGATTTATCCTAGGGTGGTTCACCGGTCCAAAACCAGAAAGGATCAAGCTGAATAAGTCCATGGTCATACAAAACCCTAAAAAAAACAAATGTGGAGACGGGTTCGGCTAAGAAGGGATGCATGCCACGAGTCCGCAACCTATTAGGTTCGGTGTGTTCAGATTTGTACTGGATCGGATTTGCTTAAGAGGGGACCCAAACAGAAACCCATTGGGTTCGATGTTTTCAGGTATGTGTCGGTCTGGGCCGGAGCAAACCACTCATATGACAGAATTCTTGTTCATTCGTGCTCGATCCAAACTAGACCCAAGTTTATTGTCGTACAACCGAAATCTATAACTTTTTTTTTTGACGATGAGGGAACCCGTAGTCCCGTAAACCCTTAGGGTGTACGCAATAACCTGCAAACCACGTACACCAGGCAAGCCATTCTTACCATTAAGTATGTATCCAATCCAATTCAAACCATTTTATGAACACCACTGCCGATAAAACACTTAATCACATTACGAGAGAAAAGTCAAATTTGATACCTATCACCAAAAGTATCTCCCTTACCAGTAGCCCTAAGCCCATACTACGTGGATTTACTGGATTATATACATACGGAATATCATGTGGATGAGAGTGATACCCGGTTATCCAAAGGGTATTTTCGTCCACCTTTGTCTATAAATACACCGCATACCCCCTTCCTTTCACTTTGGTTTCTCATTCTCCCCATTTCTCATTCGCCGTCTCAGAAAAACCAAAAACATAGAGAGAGAAAGCGAGAGGGAGATTTTTTCGATTTTCATCAAAACAAAAAAATCAAACAGTTACTACTACACTAAAACCCCCAAATTATAGTAAAACCCTAATTAATCTATCTAGGATCGTAACAAAAGTATCATAATTACCTAATATATATGGAGTAGTACTTGATTGATTTCAATTTAATTGCGATTTGATTTGATTTTGATTGCGGAACCATGGATACACGCTTCCCGTTTTCGCCGGCGGAGGTGTCCAAAGTTCACATGATCCAGTTCGGAATCCTCAGTCCTGATGAAATCGTAATTTTTCCCCCAATCCAAACCCTAATTTCTGACCTGAATTGAAGAAATTATGATATGATTATTATGTGTTGTGATGTGATGTGGTTTGGTTTGGTTTGGTTTGATTTGATTGTTGTTGTGAAATTGTGCAGAGGCAAATGTCAGTGGTGCAAATCGAGTTTAGCGAAACGACGGAGCGAGGGAAGCCGAAACCAGGAGGATTGAGTGATTTGAGGCTTGGTACAATTGATCGTAAGCTTAAGTGTGAGACGTGTACGGCGAACATGGCGGAATGCCCCGGTCACTTCGGTCACCTTGAGCTCGCTAAGCCTATGTTTCATATTGGATTTTTGAAGACTGTGCTTAGTATTATGCGTTGTGTCTGCTTCAATTGCTCGAAATTGTTAGCTGACGAGGTATAGCTTCATTCCAATTTTCGCGGAATTAATGATGGCTACCTCTGTGTCCTTAGTGAATTGTTTGTTTGCCTGCTGCATTCGTTGATTACTGCCTTCTTTGATCTCGAGTTTCAAACCTGTCAATTGGTTACCTTTTGAGGATGTTTCTAAATAAATGTAAATGGATGAGTCGGGTTGAACACGTGATGAAGATAAGAAGTATATAGGTTATGGAAGTGTGATAATTACTTCCTTTCCGTCCCAGTCAATTTTTTACCTTGCCCTGAATTGTATTGTTCGCTTTCTTCAATGCTTGTGCCCTTTGTCGTGTTTGAAACCGGTCAAGTGATTATCTTTGAGAACCTTTCTAAATAAGTATAAAGAGATGAGTTGGGTTGAACAAGTGATGAAGATAAAGAGTATTTATGTTATGAAAGTGTGGTAATTACTTTGAGACAATTGTTTACCTTGCTCCTTTGTCCCACTCAATTCTTTACTGCCTTTGTTGATGCTTTCTCCCTTGATCACTCCCTTTAGGTCTTTTGTTTAGCTTTGTCTTTCGGATCTTTCTAGATAGATATACATAAATCAGTGAGTCGGATTGAACAAATGGCGGAGACAGGGAGTACATGACTTATGAGAGGGTAAGTTTTATGCTGAATCCCGATCGTATGTGGGCTGAAAAATTTGATTAAATGCCGGAGATAGGAAGGAGATTAGCTTATGAAAGTATCATATTTACTCCTCCACGACCACGAGTCCACGTCGCACTCATATGGAAACTTGCCAAGTCCCAATCGTATGTAGAAGAAAAAGTATTAATGACGGAGATAGGGTGTATGTTAGCTTATGACTTATGAGTGTATAATTTTTACTCTCTCGTCAATGGAAAACTTTCTAAGTCCCTATCACATGTAGAAGAAAAAAGGATTAATGACGGGGATAGGGTGTATATTAGCTTGTGTATATTAGCTTACGAGAGTAATTTTTACTCTCCCCGTTCCATTCAATTGAAACTTGCAGAGTCCTGATCATTTGTTGGAAGAAAAAAGATGAATACATGGCAAAGATATGGAGTAGATTAGCTTATGACGGTGTGATTCGTACTCCTCCGTTCCATTTAGCTAGATACTCTTTGGGTCCCGATCATTATTTTTTTGAATAAAAAGTTAGTTAAATAAGGAGCCAGGGAGTTCGATAGCGTATAAGAGTATGCCACTTACTCCCTTTGTCCCACTCAGTTCTATACTCCCTAAATATCAATCATTTTTAGAATCAAAATAGATAAAACAAATGATGGAGATTGGGATTGTATTAGCTTATAAGACTATATATAATAGCAATTCTTGGATGTTGGGTATAGTGCTGATTGTGCTGGTGGTGTTACTAAATTGGGCAGGATGAGCATAAATTCAAGACAGCAATGAAAGTAAGAAATCCGAAGAACAGATTAAAAAAAATATTGGAGGCGTCAAAAAGTAAGAGGAAGTGTGAAGGAGGTGATGATATAAATATGCAAGGTGATGATACGGAGGAGCCGGTGAAGAAAAGCCGGGGTGGTTGTGGTGCGCAACAGCCCACCTTCACCATCGAAGGTATGAAAATTATAGCTGAATATAAGATGACCAAGAAGAAAAGTGATGATCAGGAACAGCTTCCTGAACCTGTTGAGAGGAAGCAGCAGCTTACTGCTGAAAAGGTTTCGACATCTTCTGTGTTGCTTTGCAGTCAACTTGTGTATTCTACATATTTTGAGAAGTGTAGTGAAATGGAGTGAATGAAGGACTGACTTATGATGCTGTGCGCTACAGGTGCTCAGTGTTCTTAAGAGGATCAGTGATGATGACTGCCAACTCCTTGGTTTTAACCCCAAATATGCTCGCCCTGATTGGATGATTCTTCAAGTTCTTCCTATCCCTCCACCTCCTGTCAGACCTTCTGTCATGATGGACACTTCTTCTAGGAGTGAGGCATGTGTCTGACTGTCTTTAAGCCATGCTGATTTATTGGTTGCATGTGTGATTATATTTCATGTTTCGGGTTTCTTTGTTTAGGATGATTTGACCCACCAGTTGGCGATGATCATTCGGCATAATGATAATTTAAGGAGACAAGAGAGGAACGGGGCTCCTGCTCACATTATATCAGAGTTTGCACAGTTGTTGCAGTTTCACATTGCTACATATTTTGATAACGAGCTACCTGGACAACCAAGGGTTGGTTCTTTCGTGCCTCTTTGCTCACTGTTCGTGGTATTTCTATGCCCTTTTTACCAGTATAGACTTACTCAATGTGTTTTTTTTACAGGCTACACAACGTTCAGGTAGGCCTATCAAGTCAATTTGCAGCCGGCTGAAAGCCAAAGAAGGGCGTATTAGAGGCAATCTGATGGGCAAGCGTGTCGACTTTTCTGCTCGTACTGTAATTACACCTGACCCAAATATTAACATTGACCAGTTGGGTGTGCCATGGAGTATAGCCTTGAATCTCACATATCCTGAAACCGTGACACCATATAACATTGAAAGGTAAATTTTCTTTTCTAAATCCTACGGAGTAATATTCTTTGTTACATGCATTTACAACTCTCTTATGCATTGTTTTCCTGATAGGTTAAAAGAGCTTGTTGACTATGGTCCTCATCCACCACCTGGTAAAACTGGTGCCAAATATATCATTAGGGACGATGGCCAGAGGCTTGATCTCCGTTATTTGAAGAAGAGTAGTGATCATCATCTGGAGCTGGGGTACAAGGTATTGTTTTTGTCCAATTGGTATTGCTGTTACCAGTTCAATTTCGTTTTTTCTGTGTTTGGGATTTACTTGGCTTTCTTGCTGCTATTTGAAGGTGGAGCGCCATTTGAATGATGGGGATTTTGTGCTATTCAACCGACAGCCCAGTCTTCATAAAATGTCTATCATGGGGCATAGAATAAAGATTATGCCCTATTCTACATTCCGTTTGAATTTGTCCGTGACCTCACCGTACAATGCTGATTTCGATGGTGATGAGATGAACATGCATGTTCCCCAATCTTTTGAGACTCGTGCTGAAGTTCTTGAGCTGATGATGGTGCCTAAATGTATTGTGTCCCCACAAGCCAACAAGCCTGTCATGGGAATTGTGCAGGATACCCTCTTGGGCTGCCGTAAAATTACTAAAAGAGACACCTTTATAGAAAAGGTAATATTTTGCAAATTTTCTTTGATTTATATTTCAATGGTTCATAGTTTAAATCCCATAAAAATTAATTGTTTCATCCGCTTCTTGGATTGTAGGACGTCTTCATGAATATTCTTATGTGGTGGGAAGATTTTGATGGGAAAGTTCCTCAGCCCTCTATATTGAAGCCCAGGCCTATTTGGACTGGAAAACAAGTATTCAATCTCATCATACCAAAGCAGATTAATCTTGTGAGATTTTCAGCATGGCACCAGGAAACAGAGTCAGGATTCCTGACTCCTGGTGATACCCGAGTTCTGATTGAGAGAGGAGAACTACTTGCAGGCACATTATGTAAAAAGACTCTAGGAACTGGAGGTGGGAGTTTGATCCATGTTATTTGGTATGTAACCACTCTCACTTTTTTTAATTATTCGAGTAATATGTTTCAGACCGTAGGTGATAGTGGGACCTTGCATTTGAGTAGCTGGAATGTTTAATGTTTCTCTGAATTAGCCATGCAACTTTTAGTTTTCACTTAAAAATCATTTTTAAGGTGTGTTTTGTTTGAATTGGATACAGGGAAGAAGTTGGACCAGATGCAGCTCGAAAATTTTTAGGTCACACTCAGTGGCTTGTCAATTATTGGCTATTACAGAATGGTTTCAGTATTGGGATCGGTGATACCATTGCCGATGCTGCTACTATGGAAATCATTAATGAAACTATATCCAAAGCCAAGAATGAAGTGAAGGGTCTGATTAGAGCTTTCCAAGAAAAACAGTTAGAGCCTGAACCTGGTCGTACAATGAAGGAATCATTTGAAAACAGAGTTAATCAGGTACTTTTATGCATCATATGTTTGTCTTTGCTTGCGTGCTTCTCTAATCTTTCATGCATATTTAGATGCTGAGTAATTTATATTATAGGTTTTGAACAAAGCTCGTGATGATGCTGGAAGTTTCGCACAAAAGAGTTTATCTGAGAGCAACAACCTGAAGGCGATGGTTACAGCAGGGTCTAAAGGAAGTTTTATTAACATATCTCAAATGACTGCTTGTGTGGGTCAGCAGAATGTTGAAGGCAAGCGTATACCTTTTCATTTTATTGGCCGATCATTGCCTCATTTCACAAAGGATGATTATGGTCCTGAGAGTCGTGGGTTTGTGGAGAACTCTTATTTAAGAGGTTTGACACCACAAGAGTTCTTTTTCCACGCCATGGGAGGAAGAGAAGGTCTAATTGATACTGCTGTCAAAACGTCTGAGACTGGGTACATTCAGCGAAGGCTGGTAAAGGCTATGGAGGATATCATGGTCAAATATGATGGGACCGTTAGAAACTCTCTCGGTGACGTTATACAGTTTCTTTACGGTGAAGATGGGATGGATGCTGTTTGGATTGAGTCCCAGAAGTTGGATTCATTGAAGATGAAGAAGACAGAATTTGATGCGATGTACAGATATGAGTTTGATGCTGATAACTGGGAGCCAGATTATATGTTGAAAGAACATGTAGATGATCTGAAAACAATCCGTGAGTTCCGAAATGTGTTTGATGCTGAAGTGCAGAAGCTAGAAGCAGATAGGTTTCAGCTTGCTACAGAGATTGCAGCTACAGGTGACAACTCTTGGCCACTACCTGTTAATCTCAAGAGGCTCCTCTGGAATGCCCAGAAAACCTTCAAAGTTGATCAGCGAGAAAAGTCTGATATGCACCCAATGGAAATTGTTGAAGCTGTTGACAAGCTTCAGGAAAGGCTTAAAGTTGTTCCTGGTGACGATTTTCTGAGTATGGAGGCCCAGAAGAATGCCACCCTCTTTTTCAATATCTTACTACGAAGTACTCTGGCCAGCAAACGTGTCCTGAAAGAGTTTAAGCTAAATCGTGAAGCATTTGAGTGGGTTGTGGGTGAGATTGAGTCCCGATTTTTACAGTCTTTGGTGGCTCCTGGAGAGATGATAGGTTGTGTTGCAGCTCAATCAATTGGTGAGCCTGCTACTCAGATGACTCTGAACACTTTCCATTATGCTGGTGTGAGTGCCAAGAATGTCACTTTGGGTGTTCCTAGATTGAGGGAAATTATCAATGTGGCCAAGAAGATTAAAACCCCTTCTTTGTCGGTCTATTTGAGACCTGAAGTAAGCAGAACAAAGGAGAGAGCCAAAAATGTGCAATGTGCTCTAGAATATACCACTCTGCGCTGTGTGACACATGCCACTGAAGTTTGGTACGATCCGGATCCCATGAGCACAATAATTGAGGAAGATATGGATTTTGTGAGGTCCTACTACGAGATGCCCGACGATGAGGTCTCACCAGATAAAATATCTCCCTGGTTGCTCCGTATCGAGTTGAATCGGGAGATGATGGTGGATAAAAAGCTGAGTATGGCCGATATAGCAGAGAAGATAAACTTGGAGTTTAGTGACGACCTAACGTGTATCTTCAACGATGACAATGCCGAAAAGCTTATCCTTCGTATTCGTATAATGAACGATGAAGGTTCGAAGGGAGAAGTCCTGGATGAGGCTGCAGAAGATGACGTGTTTTTAAAGAAGGTTGCTGGTAACATGCTTACTGAGATGGCGCTGAAAGGGACTCTAGATATCAACAAAGTTTTCATTAAACAAGCTAAAGTCAATAAATTTGACGAGGGGAAGGGTTTCAAGTCTGAGACTGAGTGGATGCTGGATACCGAAGGTGTTAACCTCTTGTCTGTTATGTGCCACGAGGATGTTGATGCTTCAAGGACGACAAGCAATCACTTGATTGAAGTTATGGAAGTCCTTGGGATCGAGGCTGTCCGCAAGGCTTTGCTAGATGAACTGCGAGTTGTCATATCCTTTGATGGATCATATGTTAACTACCGGCATTTGGCCATTTTATGTGATACAATGACTTACAGAGGTCATCTGATGGCCATCACTCGTCATGGTATCAACAGAAATGATACTGGCCCCCTGATGCGATGCTCCTTTGAAGAAACTGTCGATATCCTTCTTGATGCTGCTGTTTATGCAGAGTCTGATTATTTAAGAGGAGTGACAGAAAATATCATGTTGGGTCAGCTTGCACCAATTGGGACTGGTGGTTGTTCACTGTATCTGAATGAGGAGATGTTAAGGCATGCTATTGAACTCCATCTCCCGAGCTATGTCGAAGGATTGGAGTTTGGCATGACCCCTGCCAGGTCACCTATCTCTGGGACTCCTTATCACGACAGTATGATGTCTCCTTCCAATTACGGGGCGTATAGCCCTAATAATCTTCGTCTCTCACCAATCTCAGATGCCCAATTTTCACCTTATGTTGGTGGTATGGGTTTCTCTCCTGCCGCATCTCCTGGTTATCTTCCGCATGCTGCTGCTTATAATCCCGGGTCCCCCAGCTATAGTCCATCGTCACCTGAATACAGCCCTGCATCCCCTAATTATAGCCCAACATCCCCCAGTTATAGCCCTAGCTCTCCCAGCTATAGTCCTTCAAGCCCAGCATATTCACCAACCAGCCCGTCATACAGCCCAACATCTCCGAGCTACAGCCCGACATCGCCAAGCTACAGCCCAACATCTCCGAGCTACAGCCCGACATCTCCAAGCTACAGCCCAACTTCACCGGCTTACAGTCCTACTTCTCCTGCTTACAGCCCCACTTCACCGGCTTACAGCCCAACATCTCCATCATACAGTCCGACATCCCCGTCTTACAGTCCGACATCCCCATCTTACAGCCCAACATCCCCTTCATACAGCCCAACGTCACCCTCTTACAGCCCTACGTCACCCTCCTACAGTCCCACATCACCAGCTTACAGCCCGACATCTCCTGGATACAGCCCAACTTCACCAAGCTACAGTCCTACTTCACCAAGCTACAGTCCTACATCTCCAAGCTACAATCCATCAGCAAAATACAGTCCATCTCTTGCTTACTCCCCAAGCAGTCCAAGAATATCGCCGTCGAGTCCATACAGTCCCACCTCTCCCAATTACAGGTAAACTTTGATTCTGCTGGAGTTCTATATCCCTTTTTTGTGTTGTGTTAATGCTTTTACTGACCTACTTACTGAAGTACATCTGTCTGGCAATGCAGTAATGATTTCCTTATTAGTACGTAATTGTTACTCAATTTGGAATGGATTGGAGCGATTATTTGTTAGTAGGTTTTCTAACCATACCGTCATCTTATTGTACCTTGTTACTTGTTTTTCAGCCCAACATCTCCGTCATACTCACCAACGTCACCCTCTTATTCACCTTCAAGCCCAAGTTACAGTCCAAGCAGGTAATGCTACCATTCCTGTTGTCTTATTGAGAACCTGTTTCATTTGTGATAGAAAAGCGGGAACTTATCTGAACTGTCAAGAAATGAGAGCAACGACTGGATGCCTGTATTTTCGACTTTAACGAATTTTTGTTTTTACATGTATTGACATTGTCTCTCCTTTCAGTCCTTATAATGCTGGGTCAGCTCCAGATTACAGCCCAAGCTCTCCACAGTACAGGTAAGACCGATTTGCGAGTAATTGTTGTCAAATGTTACTTTCAAAAATCCCTGAATGCGAGGTCTTGGCTAAAATTTGTGGCCCTGGTTATGAATAACAAATTTCTGGACATTTGCAGCCCAAGTGCCGGATATTCTCCAAGTGCTCCAGGCTACTCGCCATCGTCCACCAGCCAATACACTCCACAAACGAGTGACAAAGATGATCCGAGCAACCCGTGAAGTAAATCGTTGGTGCAGGATTCGATAGATGGTTGGGAAGTCAGTGACCGAGAGCCCTAAGGGTGCAGGGCCGTCTACCTGGACGTGCTATAGGAGAGCACTTGTTCTGGGCGTCCAAAAACCCGAAATAGTGTTACCTTCTTATAAAAGAGATTGCAAGTTTACGTTAATGTTGTTTCCCAAAGACAATACTCGTAGTATATAGTTCGTTCCCGGTTTCTTGTATGACTATGAGAAATAATGCCCCCGTCTCATGTTTCAGAACTCGACTCTAGTTTATCTAATTAGTTTCTTTTTAAAATGAAGCTGTCGGACTTGAATTTCAGTTCATTGCTTCACTTGTTCACAGATTCTCTCTAATAGTCCTCCTATCTAATGTTAGAACCATTTTCAAATTTGATTTTGTATTTTCTGAAACTTTGCAAGTAAAAAGTGTATACGGACCGAGTATAATCTTATACCGGTGAGATGTTTAATTTTCGTTGGCTTTCAATAATTAACATTTCACGACATATGTTTTTATGGGGTTAAGTGGTTAACGTATACTCGCAACTTTTTTCATGTTCATCTCGTTATAACATTTTTATTTTGATTCTAGTAAAAAATTGGAATGAAATTAGTCTAGGGTGAAATCGTCTCGCACAAAAATTACCTTAGATTCGTAAACTTTACTGTAACCCGTATTTGATTCGATCCATATGACATGTCCACTGATTCAGCCGATTGGCCTCGTAAGTACTCCATCTCCAATTCGTCGCCCTACTTTCTTTGCCGTTTCAATCAATTTCATTTGTTAAACCCTAATTTCCCCCACAAAATTTCACCATCCCCTTGCCGATCCTTACCCCCTCGGCCTCACCCCAATCGACTCACCTTCTTCCCCCCTCGACCCACCCACCATATACTCACCCCCATTCCTCCAATCGACATATCTCAATTAGCTTCTTCTATCGTCGCCGATTGGAGTTCGTTTGGTGTCGATCGGCTCGCTTCTTCGTCAATTGGAGTTCGTCTTGACTCTTGAGCTGAGCCGATTGGGTTCATCGACTCTATTCGGTTTCACGGAGTTCGTCTTTCGGGTTATTTCTCGGGTATAATGGAGCCACCGAGTAAGAAAGTTAAGATGGAGACCGACAGCATCGCCCAACTCGACTCGGAAACCGAGCCCACTGCCGAACCACGACCCTCTACCATCCCTCCGGTCCCGGAATTCCAGACCGTCATATTCAACAAACCAGACCAACGAACGAGGTTCCTCGCCTTCACCAACTACACATACGTTCCATCTCGCTTTATTTGTACTGCAGCTTTACGAATGCTCGGAATTTCGGACGCTGTCAATTCATTGCTGGAAGGCACAGGAATGTCGGGACTTGAGCAGATGGGTGAACACACCTACATTGCTCTAGCGGCCGAGTTTTTTAGCTCGTTTGAGTTTGTCCGAACCCCAGATGACGATCCCACCCTTAGTTTTAGGCTCTGTAACCTTACTCACCACCTCCCGTTGTCTCAATTTGCGACCATACTCGGTCTCAGGAACTCGGGTGCACTCACTTATCATCCTAACAACCCGAACTATGACCGACTCTGGCTTGCCATCACTGGCAAACCGGTTCGACCTAAGGGGAAGCATCTCCACAGTAACGATGTACATCACCCTGTACTTCGGTACTGGTTTAGATTACTTGCTACGTCTGTTTTTGGACGTCATGAGGCTAATAATGTTAACATTTACGAGCTTGATATTCTAAGTGCGTATCTGAACTTTGACCGGACGCCCCGTTTTACCATCAATGTGGCCAAGCTTGTGGCACTTCACCTTGAGGGTGTTGCAAAGGGGCGACACTCTACGATCACCTGTGGTGGCATTGTCACGAGACTTGCGAACCAGCTTGTCCCATCTTACCCATTTACTCGCCTCACGCCACTTAACAATGTCGGCTCCAACGTGATGCTTGAGCATCAACGGTGGCTCAATGTCGACCACATGAGGCGACTTAACTGGCTTCCTCGTAAAGGAGGGAACTTTTGGAAGATTGGTGGAATGCTATCTGTCGAGTTACCCTACCCCGCCTTACCCGCCATCCCTTCCTTCCCTGAGTGGACCTCGTCCGACCCTGTGCCTGATTACCCGTCACTACTTCTGCCCGTCTTCCCGACTGTTGTTACACCTGAGGTCGGGCAATCTTCTGGGGCAGGACCTTCGACTGAACTATCCACCTCCGTCGCTATCAGTCCAATTTCCCAACCATCTTCATCCACAACACCACCCCCAACCGAGGACATGATGACGCTGCTGCGTCAAATGTCTGCTACCATCACTCGGATAGACACTGAGCTGACCACCCGTGTTGCGCAGTTAGAAGCTGAATTTCACCAGTTCCACGAGGATATCACGGGGACTCTTCGTCCTTGGCATGGGAGAATGTATCATACAGGGCCTACTGTGGTTCCGAGAGAGGAGAGCGGTTCAGGAGGCGAGTGTGGCCGATCGGATAGTTCTGGTACTCGGGGTGGGAGAACGGGTGGGCGCACAGAAACTTGCCATCGTGGCGGTTGTACAGGTGCTCAGAGTCGTCAAGTTCGGACACGAGGCCTGACCCCTTCTGTATGGACCCGGAGATCTCCAGTTGTCATCACTTGTGAGACGAGCCAGGAGTCGTCTGGGTCGGAACATGATGGCCGTGATTAGGGTCTGGTTTGGGGAACTTCCTTGTACATATTAGGTACTTCTGTCTCATCTGAGATCGATGAGATCCATGATTGGTCGACTTAGGAATGAGAATAGTTCTCCTTATTTCGCATGTAATATCAATTCGCATAACTGAGAAGTCTTATCTCTTAAGTCTTTGCGTATTCAGGTCGTGGCTTTGGCGCACGTGTTGAGAATACTAAAGATTCGAAACATAGAATAGAATTTTAGACCATTGTAAGTTTGCAAGTGAGATATTTACACTTTGTATTATTACACCAAATTTTTGAGATGCTATAAATAATTTACAGTCTAGGCTTCTTCTGCATATAACTAAAATTCTGATGGAAATGAAGGTGTATGTATATGTATATGTAATCAAAGCTGTGCTGGCAGCTGACTCTGAATCCACGCATCAAAACCGCCTGCAATGTCCACGACACCGGTGTAACCCTGCATCAACATACACTCCATCATTAGCAGTCAGTCCCATAAGAAATTAAAGACCAGGACGATGAGAGGGGGGGAGGCGTGGTTGTACTAACAGCGGACAGAAGTTCGTTGGCAGCCATAAGCGATCTTTTTCCGCTCTGACAACCCTGTTTGTCAAAGGAAAATCAATCAAATGGCCTGTTAAGTAGAATGAACCGTGTAAATGAACGAGCGAGGGAAGGAGGAAGGAAGAAGGGAATGTCTCACAATCAAGATTTCATCATCTTTGTCAAATTGTGAAAATACTTGCTCTCTGAAATTACTGTTCTTCGCCATCCCTGCATACCCAAATCATAGGATGTACGGAGTATATGTTAGAACGAACACTGAGAAATCGTCTCTTTTAAGTTGACGGTCTCCAATCACCACATTTTTGGTCAAGTTGGTTACATGACATGCTACCTGACCCATCACTACGAGTCCATGACCAAAGTTCACGTGTTTGCCTAAATGGCATGATTTTGGTTAAAAGATCATTTCTTTAAATTTTTTGTAAAATCATTCATCAACCTCCGCCCATCAAATTTTTGGTCAAATCTGTTACGTAATATGGTATCAAAGTCATTCATTTGACCAAAGATCGAATGTTTTGATTAAGTTGTTTACTTAATCATAGCGGAACCAGAATTTGTAGATCGAGTAGAGAATTACCTGAACCGACTTTGATTAAGTAGGGCACATTAACAGCCCCATACACATGACCGGTCTCGTATTCTTCCGGTGTCCTACAAAATTGAGCCATAAAATCCCATAAATGATTCACAATCGATCAACTTTCCTAAAACCGTACTATATTATAAGACGAATCTATACAAAAAGAAGCCCATCATAAAACACAAATTACTACGAGTGTAGCGTCAATATGTTGACTCAATAGGTCGTTGCTTCTATTTCTTTTAAATTTTTACGAGTAGTATTTTAATCGGATTAAATAATACGTCACTCAACGAGTAGAGTAGCTCTAACTTTTTTTTACTCCAATATATAATGAGTATTTTAATCGAACATAAAATATTCATTGGATTGAGTAGAGGAAGGGTGAATACCGGACGTCCAAATAGTGATGACCAGCTTGAAGAAGTTCGTGAGCCACACGCACCGGCACTGATGTTGGAACTCGAACCGTTGTTGTCGACTCCAAAGGCGTTACCGTGCCACCCCTCCTCCAACCTCTACCACTACAGTCATTATCATAATCCTCGTTTAAGATGAATATATTTATCTTAAATACGAAAAAAGAGATGACAAAAATGCATAGAATAACACAAAAATACGTTTGCTTTGGGTAGTACTTGACCCGTTTCAATCTTAAAACGAATATGATCAGAGATGAATTGAGAGACAGACAAATATACCTGTTGGTGGAACGTCTGGTTTCACGAGGAACGGTGAAACGGCATCGTATACCATGGAGAGACGGGTTCGAGTTCGGGTTGGTGTTAAAGGGTAATGGTGTGACATTGGTGGTGGTGCAATATGAGATTGGTGTTGCCGCTATTACTGCCATTTTAAGTTGTACGAGTAATGTTTTTAATCAAATTGTTTATGTAGTGCAAAAGCCGAATAAACCGAGTAGTATTTAAAGCCAAAAAAAAATATCGAGATTACGAGAAAAAATAAGTTCGTCTTTCTTGTCACTGATATACATGTTTTGACAATAAAATGGATCAAATATTCCGTTATGAGTATGTGACGAATAAGTGAGACAATTTGCTACTAAAACTTAGGCAGATGAGCTTGTTTTTTCCTAACGATTTGATCCGTCATAAGTTTAAACAGATATAGATCTCGAGAAGCGGAATTTGTGGAGAAAGATAGGGAAAAATAGAGAAATGAATGTGATTGCCACGACATGTATGTGTGTGGATATAATCTTGGTTAAATTATTGAAGCAAGTGGACAAGCATTTGACTGACAATACCTGCTTTTGGATAAACTCCACACAATATGGGAACAACTATCTTCTTCCCATTTCTTCTCCATTAATTCTTATCCGTGGTGGAATTATCCGACATAAATTTATAACGGATCAAACATAATCCGTTTATATAGAAAAGAAAAAAATGACAAAATCATTTATATTATTTTTTCTACATAAATGAATAATATTTGACCTATTATAAGTAAATGACGGATAGTCGGATACCTCCGTCGCAAGGGAGAATACTTTTTTTCTTCTTTCCTCCATCCCTCTTCTTATCATGGGCCCACCCACCTTGAATCATGGTCACAGAAATGGCGGTTTAGGCCCATCCTACATTCTTGGGCTTGGATTGGAAAAACAGTTTCTCATACCGTAAGATTAGTCCATTAAACATTTAGCACAAAAAAAGACGACAATTAGCCGTTATAAGTTATAACCTCCGTTTTGAAGTTAGTAACCCACAATTGGTTGGATTCATCCTACAGTCGTAGATTATAAGACGGTTTTATAAGAGAGATGGTCATAAGAGTTTAAAGTTATGAAATTATGAGTAAGTCTTCCTTTTTGAGGGATATTCGAAATTTAAGCCTGTTTTTTCTCAGAAACAATCCTATCTTGCATTGTATGAGCACCGGTGAGTGAGTAGTGACTGATCAGCTCTTTCTTAGACCCGGCCGCTAACTCGTCTTAGCTTCAATCTTACTAATTGTATCACTCAGATTCATAACAATGTGGCTAGGTTGATTAGGGCAACACGCATCGAAAATAATAATTACAGATTTCGTGTATTTAATTGCAGCAAACTGATGATGTCTGGTACTAAAATGAAGAATCGTATGCCATCGAGAATAACTACAGTCATGTTCATCTCGGAAAAAAAAAAAAAAAAAAACTCTTTTTACAATCACTCTCGCTCTCTCTGCATCTATTTGCACAGCAGGGGGGAGGTTCGGCAACAGTTAGAACGTCGTTGGGGTGGAAACCAGTTAACTTAGTCGCGTTAAAGATGTACATGTCGTATGAAACAGACCTGAATATATAAGAGTAACCTTCAGTCTCGATAGGCACGCCAGCTTCCAGGTTCTTGTTTTACGGCCTTCATCTGCAATGTGGAAAGCTAGATCAAAGATGATACAGTAATGTAAGTACATTGTACATGGTCGTCGTTCAAACTAGCCAATTCAATGCCTACCTCATTGCCAATTCCCTCGAGAATTCTGATTATCTCTGAGAACTCGGGTCTCTGAGTAGGCTCCTGGTGCCAGCATCTCTTTAACAACGCTGCTATCTTTGGATGAGTGCCGTTGGGGATTTCAGGTCGGACTCCCTGCAGTTACATTCATTATCGATCATTAGTCGCTTTGAATATGATTCAGAGTTTTCAGTACTGCTTTGAATATGATTTCAGGTCGGACTCCCTACCTTTTGGACTACTGCGATCGCTGCTTGCAACGGGGTCCACTTTGAATATGGCAGCTTATATATTCAGATCACAAACAAGTTAGGATCAACCAATGTCACAGTTTAACCATCCAAATTCCAAAATATCGATACAATCTTTAGACTCGCATACAAACATAGGAAGGTGAAATGTTCGTATACTTACTTCTCCGGTGAGAAGCTCCCAAAGCACGATTCCAAAACTAAAGACATCGGCTTTATGGTTGTAAGGTTTGTGGCTGCTCACCTGTATATTATTAACATTCATATCAAGAATAGGACAGAGAGTAAATTTGGTACTACCACAGTACATACTGAGGCCAAGGAAAATGTGATAACTGTATCAATGGTTAATACCTCTGGAGCCATCCATCTGTAAGTTCCTGTTTCAGCCGTCATCACTCCGGGTTGAGCTTGTATTTTAGCGATTCCAAAGTCAGCAACCTTAATAACCTGTCAGAATGAAGCCACGTACAAAAACAGATTCAAGTTTTCGACTGTCTTAAAGTAAGCAAGCTTCAGCACAATTTATTCAAGGAGAGCTTGTGTCTTAGTGTATTGGCTGCAATTCATCAAGGCCAAATTGACCGTTACTTCCTCCTTTGTAAGCTTTCCTACTCTCCTTCCGAGTCCCAACCCATGCCTCAACAAAAAGACGGCAAAAAGAAAATGGGGTGTACACTGCCATAAAGAGGACGATCACTTACTCCATCCTCGCCCATGAGCAGATTCGCACTTTTGAGATCTCTGTGAATGATATTATTTTGGTGCAGGTAATCCATTCCTGAAGCAATATCGATCGCTGCTCTTAGTAGCAACTGAAATTCGAACACACACTTTCTCTTGTGCATAAAATCGTACAAGTTTCCTTTTGGCATAAACTCTGAAACGAAAGAAAGAAAACCGATGAGTAAGACAACATCGGGGATTTCAAAAAGATGAAGTGAAGCATTGTTTTAGCGATTGACAGACACTTCAGCAAAAGAAAGTATCCAAGCATTTTGTCAGGCTGAATAAGAACTAATTCAAAAGGTATTACCTGTTAGGAGGAACAAGTTGGGTTGTTTCGTGCACGCGCCAATAAACTGCACGACATTCCTGTGCTTAATTTTCCTACAAGAATAAACAAAAATTAGTAAGAGATCTTCCTCAGTTAAGAAAAAGAATTAGTAAGAGAGACATCGGCTCAGGAAATACGGATCTATGAGTCATATAAGCAGGGTAGGTATGTTCATAAACAAGAACTCAAGAAGTACTTGGGATACAGAGAACATTTTCCCTGGAGAGGAGTCACTGACTCGGAAAAGGGTATACAGATACATCACCCGACATCACAACCTCATAATATTCACTTCTTGGAAGAACTCTTTAACCACGTCGGGACTGACACGCTGGGGCTTCATGAACTTGATTGCAACTTCCTGACCACAGTATGTTCCTCGATAGCTGAAAAGTTTGAGCATCAATAAGGTGAAAGTTCGCTGCAAAACATCATCACACCTTCAAATCTTGGAATAAGAAGAAACATACAGATCACCATGTGAACCAGATGCGACCTTGAATCCAATTTTCAAGAGAGACTGGTCGATATCACCATCATTTTTTCTGTCTAATTCCTTCACATTTTTATGCAGGATAGTTCCTTGATGCTTCACACCACCATTGGCTGATGAAATATATTGTGATTGTGGTTGCTTCAGGAAACCAAAAAAAAAGGTTTTAAGATTAGCATAGCGAAACAATCGAGATAATGCAGCTAGGACAATGTTAAGCTTCCAATACACCTTAATGACCTTAGGAGTTAAGAGTGTTAGCGTAGTGTATGCATTATGTTAACAGTATCGTACCTAAATGGTTAGATAACTCCAAACTGCTCTCATATTTTGCTGTCAGTGTCATGTACTTGAGGTCTCTTGAGTAACAACAATCCAACTTGATAATTTACTCCTGATTTCCTAATCAGAAAGTTCCTCTACCAACAAAGCTACTAACCTAGACAGATGCACACACGGATCGGACTAGATACACATGACAACATTTATCCTTGATCAATATTCAGGAGTAACAATTACATGCACAATAAACGACCTACACATTGAAGAAACAGTTAAACTAGGAAGAGCAACAACAAGCAACTAACCTTCATGTTTCGTATTTCTTTCTCCAGTAAACTTTTAAGCACCACAGTTTCCTGTTCAATTAAAAAAAAAGAACTTCAAACCATAGATTTCGATAGCTTTGTGAAACTAAAGTTCCGCTACTTTATAGAAGCTTAAACAGATTCCATCCTAGGTACCTCTGAGTTGCATTGTGAGAATACGACAGCTTATGAAAATACTCGTCTCTAGGTACAAGGAAAACACAAGTAACAGAGCCAGTAATGCAAAGATTACAACATCTATACAAGCACAATTCTTGGCCGCTATGAATGTGTTAAGAAATCAAATGGAAGTCCAACAGGCCAAGAGCTGAAATACAACCAGTACCACCACTCAGCATTTTCTGACAACTAAATTCTACTTACCATAACTGTGAAGGACAAATTTAAAACTTCAGAGGCAACTAGGCAAGTTTTAAGTGCTTTGAACGATAATCAATGCGTGCAATAACAACAAAACATAGCCCCAATCATAAAGGGACATCCAATAACAATCGGTATGCCATCCCAGTGAAGAGATAAACAGGGTCATACCTCATGAGGCCAACCATCAACCACAAAAACATCTAATGAGAAGCCATCAGTCGTGGAAAAGGCGTGACCCTCCAGAATGTTCAGGTTCATCTCAGACAGAAGCGAAGTCAGCTGGAGACAGGCCACGTAATTAGCTAATTAAGTAGTACGAAGTACTACAAATATAGTAGACTAGTAGACAATATAAATGCAGTTGAACAATAAATTGCAGTTGCTAAAGTTGAACAAGGTTTAGGCTATTATAATAACATCTTGTAAGCCTGCATCACAGTAGTTATCTCCCTACATCCCATTAATTTTTGCTGATGCAATAATATACTTGATTGATATTAGTTTCGTCGTCAGTTCATCATTATTAGAGAGACTCAGATCGACGAGTGGCCAATTACCTGTGTTAGCAGTTTTGGCTTGTCAACGGTGGAGAAAGTGATTTCGTGCATTGCCCTAAAGCACCACAAAATAAAAGAGCAGTGAGAGATAACATTGCAAGATGCTAGATCATGGTTTGTAGCCAAATGAGAACTAAATCATGCAGTTTAAGGACATATAGATTACCTTAAGGATGATGAGGTGCAGTTATTTACAAAGCTATCTTTTGCTTGAGGATCGGATTGTAGGCCAAGAGCCTCAAGGTTATGTGATGAACCAAAGGTCGGTGGCGGATGCAGGATAGGTTTAACTCTACACAACAAACCAAGGATCGATAAAAAACTTTATAGAACATTATAACCCCCTACAAAGCACGTAAATTAGAACGAATAACTTTGGTATCTAGAGCTAGAACGTCGAGAAATAATCAAAATAAATACCGCAGATTAGAGTTCTTGACAGAGTTGTCGATAACCTCACTGGTGGTGGAGTTGGCCTGCAAAATTGGAAGAAACGACTCAGCTGCGCTGCCAAACTGAAACTTATACTTGACAAAACGTGTGTGAAGATCAAATGACCTCAATGGCTCGATGGTATACAATGTTTCATAGATGAGAGAAAGAACATTGGTCTTATGAGTTCGGCCACGACTATAAAATTACAATTGGTCCTGAATTTAACCTGCACTCCTTGAATAGTTCTCTCCTATAATCGCCTACTGACAAAGGAAGAAGACGAAGAAGAAACAATGCTGACAAATTCGCAAATCGTCCAACAAACAACAACAACAAGCAGTTGCTAGTTGCAACCCATGAATGGATAGATTCCCAACATAAACCATACCTGACATCCTTAAGAATTACACACATTATAGTGTAAGACGGTTCACTTATTACTGATGCATAAGTAAAACTGTTTGTCTGTTTATACAAACTTGGAAACTACTGTAGGAATTAAGTGGTGCTGATGCCAAAGCTGCTACAGATGCAAGTGCTATAATTCCTAAATCCTAAACTAACCGAAATATATACCAGCAACGACAGTGAAACAAAACCGAAATGCAAATCAAGTCGGCCATCAAAACTATGGAAATACAGCGCGAACAATCAAAATACTACAATCGAATTAAAAAGAAATAACCTGAACTAGTCGGAGGTCAAAGGCGAGACAATGAGAAGGAATTTGATGAGCTTGAGCCAACAATTTCATGTGCGTCAACACCACTTCCGATCTCTCAACATTCACGTCCAATGCGTACCTACCAAATCAATTAAAAAAAACCGACAAAATTCTTAGGTACACCTGATGCACACAAATTGAAATTAAACGTCTCTCGTGCTTTATTCTACTTAGATTCCGCTTAACTGTCTACCAAAAATCCAATCAAAACCTAAAATCGTCATTTTACTTAGATTCTGCTTAGTTATTTACGGAAAAGTACAGTCAAACTCATATGTTACTCCGATATTTCACGTGGCTGTATCCTGTATATCCAACACAACACGACACGACATTTCAGACCAAAAAATTGAGAACTTAGCTACTCCAACACCGTATCATCTCAGAAAATCATAGATTCTGTTTAGTTATTCACGGAAAAATGCAATGAAATTAAACCTAGCAGGAAGGCGATTGAAGTGAAGCCAAAGGTGATCCTGGAAGCCATTAACAGCGACCTCAGCCGAATCAGAGCGTAACAGACGATTCAAAACATCGTGGAATACTTGCAGTTTAAGCCGCTGGTGTTGATTCTTAGATTTCGACATCGAAGAACAACAGAATTCCATTGCTCTACTGCTGTTGCTGCTGCTGCTGCTATTATCGCCTTCGTCCTCGTCTCTCATCATCATTCTTTCCTCGTGTTCTAACACGAGGACGAGTATTCCTTCCTACCGACACCAGAAACAATCAAATGTAAAGTGGAATATATATATATATATAAATGGATGATTATTTTCCGAGATTTTGGGAGGCAGAAGAAGAGGTGATAATGTGGATTGTTATGGAGATGCAGGAATCATTGGAGGAGAGATTCTGGAGAGAGAAGTTAGAAGATGGGGAATCAGGAATCTGACTGGTAGTGGTGGGGTGGGCCTCATGACGTGGGCTACGACTCTACGAGTGATACACTCATACTGCTACTAACACTCCGTCTGTTGGTAGGGTTATTTTCCTTCAAGTCCGTTATAAATTGTTGACGGTTTAAATAATGTAGATCGGGTTAGAAAGAGGCAAACTAGGGTTGTTCACTTCGTGGTCCGGTCCACGGTCCATATGATATTGATTATTCGATCTTTGTTTCGGTCCTGGACCGCGGACCGAATGGACCGTATTATAAAACAATATATTAAAAATAATTTGCACAAAATAAGCCGCATAAGTGGAAAATCGAATAAAAATCCTTAAATCCTAATCTACAAAAAACGGAAAACGGAATAAAAATCTCGTAGAGTTTGATTATGCACTTATCGATATTTTTTTTAATTTACTCGTATAACAAACTTTTTGGTAGTAATTTATTTCGGATTCTTTGGTCCATTAGGACCATTACGCTCTGGTCCATATGTTTTTACAGTCCAACCCGGATCGGACCGACATAAATATGGTCAGGTCCACGATCCTAGTTTTTATACAAATATGGGTTTCGGTCCAGGTTAAACGGTCCGGTCCTGGACCGACGAACACAATTTATTTCTCTTTATCCACCAAAAGTGAGTATTATTTGATCTGTTACAAGGTTGTGGCAAATATTCCTGTGATGGACATATCCATCTTAGTATTAAAACGGGTCAAATATGTTTCAATTCTGCTATACTAGATAAGACAAATATTTTGTTACAACATAAACAATGGAGATTTGCATTATCTAACTATTTGTCCGACGTTGGGTTTCCTTTATTTCTATGTTTTTGAAAATGAATATTATTCGAATCATTATAATAATAAGACAGGTATCTCATCGTCACGAATGACAAACGGTCTGCCACTAATGCTACTGCGAGTATTACTAAAATTCAAGTGTGGTTTGGTGCGTGTATGAGGGCCCACAATTCTTGCCTTATGTCACCTCCCTTTTGGCCCACCACCCGTTTCTCACGTTTGCGGAATTGCATCATCTTCCACTTATGTCCTTACTCCTTTGTCCATATGGCTAATTGGCTAGCACTAATAAACAAAGTCAATCGGGTCGGTTTGGAGTGACATCATTTGGATCGGAATATTGGATTGGATAATTTCATGTTTGGTTCATTTTCGGTTTTTAATTTTCAACCTTGACATAGGTTCGTATGCTGTAAAAAGAATTCAAATTACCTTGGATTATATCAAGTCAATTTGGGGTACGAGGTTAGCTCAGATCAGGTGTTGGGTCAGGATTCGGTATTCGACTATTCGGGTATGTTCAATTTTGTAGGTCTAATATAGAGTCAATGACATAAGTCGAACCTGATGCGAAATAAACTTGGTTTTGGCCAATGTTTGGTACGTACTACGTAGTAACCTCTCTATGTAAGTGTGTGGACCGAGATTTGATTGACCGAAGTATGGGACTTGGGTTGAGCTTTCCAAACACAGAGACATGAATGATGACCTATCATTAAAGCATCCTACCACGTTTTTTAGTTTCATTAAATATGTGTCAACTTTCTACGTTTTGATATTAAACGAACCCGATATGAAATTAACGATTTTAAATTGAAACTTAACGGGCCAATTTTGCCGTGGTCAACCCAAACTCGTTGTGATACCATATACTCCATATAATAAAACACAACAAAGAGTCGAACTAGTAATCGTAGTTGAGGCTAGGAGTGTAAACAATTAGAGGTGGCTGGTATAGATCTCGAAATTGGTTCGGTCAACGCTCAATTGAAGCTGCTTCAAATCCAAAATGATCCCAAGCCCAACAAAATTTGGTTCGGAAGCTCATTTTAGTATTTTTTTTGTATTGCAACTTTTATAATTTTAAATTCTAATAATTGGAAATATGAAATTATACAAAACATGAAGACTCTAATACCTCTAAGGCTATAACTTTATAAGGATTATCTTAGAGCATGCACATTGAATTAATTTCGCGAGGGCGAGAATGAAAAGATAGGGAAAATAATAATAAAAAATGGAGGTGGATGCTGATTGTACAAGAAAGACGCAACTACTTTTTACCGTCGGCGCTTTACTTCTTACCGTCGGCGTTAATTATGTAAAATGACGACTTTGCCCTTGATATTTATTCTCGAAATAATATTACTTTAACATTTTATAAATTATCGATTTATTAAAACTCGATAATAAAACCGTCTTTTTCGATTATCGTAATAAACCAAAATCGACTTCCTATATAATTAATATATATGGAATTACGCAATATGACAAGTTCTCCTTTGCAATTAATTCTCGAAATATTATCACATTTACATTTTATAAAGTATCGGTTTATTAGAACTCGATAATAAAACCGTTTTTTCGATTATTGTTACGCCTGTGATTTTAAAAAGTTAATTAGATTAATTAACGACTTAATACAATTTAATAAACATAATTAACAAATACGAGTAATACGCAAATTAAATCCTAATTAATCTACGACAATCAAGATTAATTATACAAATCGGTGCAAATTAAAAGGAAAAAAAAATCCAGAAATGGGTCGGATCGAGTGGGTTTTTCGACCCACTCAAGGGTCGTATGCTATTAAAGAGGATCGAACCCCTGACCTACCGACTGGGAACCAAATGACCAAACCACTGAACCACCATCAACATACTGATGTTTTAGATGGTTGAAAACTAATTGTTTCGAAAAAAAAAAAAAAAAAACGGAAAAATGGACTAAGTCGAAAAAATTCGTCGACATCCCCACCCGCAGTATGTTGATGGTGGTTCAGTGGTTGGTTTGGTCATTTGGTAGGTTAGGGGTTCGATCCTTCATGAAAGTTGTCCCTGTAACCAACTTCACCAAAGTGTAAACAAGAGGATTCGAACCCGGGGTCACTTCACCAAAGTGTAAACAAGAGGATTCGAACCCGGGTCACTTGTATGAAAGTTGTCCCTGTAACCAACTTCACCACCTCATTCTTTATGTTTCATATCAAACTTTCAACTATTATAGAGAAAATAATACGACCCTTGAGTGGGTCGAAAAACCCACTCGACCCGACCCATTTCCGGATTTTTTTTTCCTTTTAATTTGCATCGATTTGTATACCCATTTCCGGATTTTTTTTTTCTTTTAATTTGCATCGATTTGTATAATAAATCTTGATTGTCGTAGATTAATTAGGATTTAATTTGCGTATTACTCGTATTTGTTAATTATATTTATTAAATTGTATTAAATCGTTAATTAATCTAATTAACTTTTTAAAATCACAGGCGTAACAATAATCGAAAAAACGGTTTTATTATCGAGTTCTAATAAACCGATACTTTATAAAATGTAAATGTGATAATATTTCGAGAATTAATTGCAAAGGAGAACTTGTCATTTTGCGTAATTCCATATATATTAATTATATAGGAAGTCGGTTTTGGTTTATTACGATAATCGAAAAAGACGGTTTTATTATCGAGTTTTAATAAATCGATAATTTATAAAATGTTAAAGTAATATTATTTCGAGAATAAATATCAAGGGCAAAGTCGTCATTTTACGTAATTAATGCCGACGGTAAGAAGTAAAGCGCCGACGGTAAAAAGTAATCCCCAAAAAAGAGGGTGTGAGATTCTTGGCTGAGCGAGAATTGGCGAGGATAGCAGGGCCTGCAACTTTTGCAGTGTATTTGTTTTTCTTTTTTTTTTTATTCTATTAAAATATTAATTTTTATATAAAACAAAAAATTCGTATGTATTTAATTGTAAAACATCGTTTATCATTATAACTATTATTAGTATTGTTAATTTATGATTAGTTTAAAGTAGTTAATTAATTAAGTTAATATGAATACATTATCATTTATCGTAAATATTTACGGGTTATAATTATATACTCCGTACGTTTTAGGATTATCGGATCGCTAGAGCTGATCAAAGTTGACTCGACCCAACAAACTGATTTGACTCACCCGAAAATGTGTCGACCCGTAACCGACCAAACTCGATTATTGACAAACCGAACCCAAACCCGATTCGATTTGAATGCGACCAATAAAATTAACCGTCAAACAATTGTTAATCTTAAACATTTATTCAAATATGTATGTAACTTGATATATTTAATATGTATATAACTTGATATATTTAACATAATAAATTAATTAAAGCCAATAATGATAAATAATTAATGTTTTTTGTGAAAAACTTACAAAAAGTGATTCAAAGAATTTTTAAAAAAAACTCAATTTACTTTTAAATAAAAAGTGATAAGTATATTTAATAATTTTAAAAGTGAAAAGAATTTCCAATTTCAATATATTCTTAAACACGATACCGATCAAAAAATTTAAAGTTAATAATAGTTACTTTTAATTACGAGTATAGATTAATGGATGAATTATTGAGATGAATAGTATGGGGTATAAAAAAGTAAGAGAGAAAAAGTGAAAAATGAATTCTTGTTGATGTGGGATGTTTTTTGTGAAAATGTAAGGGTAGATAGAAAGTTGAGGTGGATGTTGAATAGGATAGAGAAAATGTGAAAAAGTGAAGGATGAGAATTAGATAATTCTTGCTGATGTACATGGTCTAAAGCAACCTAGATACTTACTCCTATATCATTCTAGAATATTCTAGATAACTCTGTACTAATACTCTACAAAATTCTAGAATTCATCGGACACAATTCTAGAATTCACTAAACACTCTAAAATATACTCCCTCCGATTTTTATCTATCTTCCCTATTTCTTTATTGGGCTGAAACACACTTTCTTCCCTATTTCTATTTTAGGCCATCAATATGTGGTCTAGAATCACCTTACATTTCTCTCTCTTCCTTCTTTTATTTTGAACCACACATTCTTACACCCTTATTTTCTTCCCAAAACCAAAGGGGAAGATAGATAAAAATCGGAGGGAGTACTAGTTCACTATGCGATAGTCTCCAAGGTACTTGAACCTTGTAGAAGATTCCACCGCATTAATTAGCTCATTAAATATCGAACCGAAAAAAAAAGCAAATCCAAAAAGACTTGTCATCCAAGCAATATTAGCGAGTTGTCATCCGTGACAACTTGCCCAAAAGAGTTTCAACTAATCTTCCGTATGATCTACGGAGTATCACATAGTTACAACGGGTAAGTATGAAACTCGTATTGATAGTTAAGACAAACGTCATGTTTTGGTAAACAATATAACAAGTAGATTCTAACCTAAACAACATCTTGAATGTCTGATAAGCGATCGATAACATATTACCCGATATCCACGGTTTTTTTAATACTATGTATTCCGTATGAAGCTAATAACAACAAATTCAAAATTATACCGTTATACGGAGTACGTGATTAATAATTTGATCAACACAAATCATACTATGCAACCGTTGTACCGTGCGACAGACTTTAAAAATAAAAATTTATGATAAAAAAGTTACCACTTTAAGTTATTTAATGATCACTTTAAATCAAATAGTGACCACTTTTAATAAAAAAACGGTAACTATTTATCTGAAAGTGATAACTATCTAACCTGAGATCGATTAATTTTTACTATTGTCGTAAGGTAATTTGTCAAAGAGTTGAGGTGGAACACATTGGCGGTAAAATTAGAATAACAATCCAATCCCAATTATTACCCTTCCGAATTTCACCCCTCTTTCAGTTTTCCATATTTCACCAAATCACCACCTTCATATATATTCCGTACACACATTTTGGTAGGGTTTTCGCAGTCTGACACTCTCACGCACATTAACTCACTCCCTCCGTCATGTACATCAACAGAAACCACCACCACCACCCTCCTCTTCCCTCCCGCCACCACAACAACCACCACACCAACCACCACTACCCTCGCCGCCCTCTCCAAACCCGACGCCCCGACCCACCACCACCAACACCGCCCCCGGATCCGGAGCCCCCCGCCAACTTCATCATCTACCTCCACGGCCCTACCCCGGCGAACCCGGCCCAAATCCTCGCCCTACTCAAGCAATGCTGCCCGACCCGACCCGACGATTTCCACGTCTCCAAGTCCGGTCCGGTCGCCTGTCGAGCTTTCTTCACTCAGTGGACCGTCGCCCGCGACGCCGTCGTTGCGCTCTGGGAATCGCGGATTTCCGGTTCGCACAAGTTCATCCCGAGGCTGAAACCCTACGTTATCGTCGCCTCGGATTGTGACGATCTCAATTCACGGCTTCGCCCTATCTTCGCCCGCTTTCTCGCCGCCTCGCTGCGTAGCGAGGCGGCGATTAGGTGGGAGACGAAGAAGAACGAGATTGACACCGAAATCGGTAGTATTTTTGATTATTTAAGGAATCATCGGAATTTAAACGTTTATGAGCAGTATGATAGTAAGCGAAGACGGCTTGTGATTGAGAAGAGGTTGATTTTGGGGAGAATTGAGGAATTCGAGGGCGCTATGAAGTGTATTGAGTGTCATATTGAAGGGCGTAAGCTTGAATTGAAGTATGATGATCCTCCTCCGGCGTTTCGGTTTAAGCCTGGGTTGAATTGGGCTAGGGTTTATAGTTTGATCACGAGGGAATGTCGTAGATTTGAGCAAGGTTTGCCTATTTACTCCTCGCGTCGGAAACTTCTCAATCTTGTCAATTCTCAGCAGGTAATCTCACTACTGCAATTTTAATTCACCTGTTTTACTTGGTTTTTGTTTGATTATTAATACAATGTAGCGCGATCATAGTTTTTCCGGCTGTATTTGTGGTAGCTAGTTTCTGATTTGTGAGTGTTGGCTATAAATTCTGTGGTATAGCGCGATTGTTCTTATTCTGGCTGTAATTTGAGGCGTAAGGCGACTATACTTGTTCGGGCTGTAATTTGAGGCAGTTAGGTTTGAAATGCAGCTGGTAGATTTGGCAATATAACACGATTATACTTGTTTTAGCTGTAAATTGATGCGAATATACTTGTTCTGGCTGTAATTTGAGGCAGTTAGGTTGGGAATGCAGCTTGTAGAATTGGCACTATAACGCGTTATACTTGTTTTAGCCGTTAATTGACTATCTGAGGCGATTTGTTGGTCGTTGGTAGAATGGTAGGTACAGATTTTCCATTTTGTAGTATAGGCTACTTCTCAGTTCTTCCCACTTATGGAGTTTACATGTGAATTTAGTTATTTTCCCGTCATCTGCTCTATTGAAACCAATGAACCAAACCTCTTTGGTGGTTATTCAGTTGGTGGATTCCGGACTTAGGAAGTATTGGAACTTAATTAGCTCATTAAACTTGAATAATGAACTAAGGCGCTTGATTTTGTTTGCGATTCCTTAACATTGAAATGGTGCTCCCCTTGAATTTTTGTGCAAGTGGGACAAGGGAGAATATACAAAGAAATGAGAAGATGGCTTAGAGAGTGTGCACACATGGATCGGTTGAATTGGTTACATATAGTAGTTGCAATTGAAATGGCGTGGGAACGCGAAGTTATTGATTATCATAAAGTTGGAGTATATTTTTGAGCGTGCATCCAAAAATACATGGAAGAAACATGATTTGGGTTTTAGAAGGATTAGATGTTTTCTTCGTTTTACCAAATATTCAGAATGGCTAGGTTTGCTGCTTTTGTCAAAATTCTGCTGTCATTAGAGGTAGTCAAAATTGTACTATTATTGCCTATGATTTATATCGTTGATATTCTAAAAGGTTGATGTGAATCTCTTGTTGGTAAATACTCGTAGTTTTGTTCTCTTCTTAGAAAGATAACTTTTGTTTAGTTATCCTGAGCTGTGGTAAAAATAGACTGTTTCACATGCTTATTTAAACCGTTGCTTGTATTATTCGTAGGGTCTTGATTGATTTTAATAGCGAATTTTTCATCATGGTTTAGTGCCTCAGGTCAAATGAAGTTAAAATCTTTTCTTTTGATTTTGTAGGTGCTTAAACCACGTTTTGAATTCAAAACCAATCATACTGCTTTTTGAGCAAGTATTGCTATGTTACTTGATTGGGAATTTGTAACTTTCTTTTCTGGCTACTCTAGAAGGGGTCTGGCCATTTGGGCTACAAACACGTTGATTAACCTATTTTTTTACTTCTCTGAAATTTAATTACACTATAGGTTTTGAAGGGCTATACACTTGGATTGATTTGGATGGGGTATGTACACATTGTAGTGTATCATTCGAGAAACAAATTCAGTTTATGTATTAGAAGAACACAAGTGACTAGATCGATTGAGGAGGGACAAGCATTAGGTTAGACATATATTTATGGATGGAGTTGATATCAATGAAATACCACCAGCTGCGATGTAAACTTACTCACGATATTCTAACCGGAAAAGTAGAAATGATACATACCATGCTTTGAAAAGATGTGTAACCTTTTTACAAATTCATGATTTGACAAATATGTTGGAAAAATATAATATAATAGGCCAATACAGTGCATTATTGAAGGAATTATGTCAACCTAATGCTAGTTGTGCAGTTGGTTTGTGGTTAAAATGGTACTACCTCCCATTCACTGGAAACCTACCAAAGATTGAATATATGTGAGGTATATTTTAATCAAATGGTAGGATTCCAGTAAATGGGAGGAAGTATATTGGTATGTTGACACACACACACCACAATGTTAAATTCATTTTTAACCTGTTGCGGCATAGCCGGCATTAGTGTTATTTGTGTTTTGCTTTCCTATATCTCCTTCAGTTATTAATTTGCATTCTTGTTGGCAGAGGGGACTAGGGAGAATGTTACGTTTACATTGGAAATTGTGAGAGGTCTCAGATTTACATTGACATGAGAAAACATGACACGTGTGAAAAGTTGCGTATATGCAAGAATGGGGTTGAGAATATATTAGTCTCTGGTGAACCTTCAAAATGTTATATAATCATGGGGCATGTTATGGTGATTATTAATATGCTTCAGGGATTCATGCACATGTGAAGTATGCTTTAGCAGAATTAGATAACATTTGTTTGCCGCCAGAGGGGCCGAAAATCTCCTGAATCTCATATAGATACTACTTTCTTAGGTGTTTGATCAAGATGTAAAGAAGCCAGCATGATTTTTTTTTGGAACATAAATGGATTAATGGGCTAGGCAATCTGACCGCTGGTTTAGCAGAGAAGTAGGATAGATCTATTATTCAAACTACTCTCAGTCTCTATTTTATTTTTAACTTTTACATGGGTGTGTCCCTGGTTGATTTTGTTACCTTTTACAGAAATTTGTGTTACTTTATGGCAGCAATGTATCTCTACTCTCTTAAGTTCTGTCCACTATACTTTATTGTTTATGTCTTATACACTCGTTTCCATGTAAAACCAAAGCAAACACAACAACCTGTCGATGACACATTGGTTCTATGCTAAACCAAAGCAAAAAGAAAGATTTTTAAGGGACAGAGCGAGTAATTTATTCATACTAATTTTCGGCAGGGCTGAGGACTATCAGCTGTACTTGGTTGCTTAAACGTGGAATGAATAGAGTTAATAAATGTAGTGAGCAAACTCAACAACCAGTAGATGAGGCAAGCACGATAAGATTTTGATGCATGGTAAGTTGGAAGATGGCTTGGGTTAAATGTAGTTGTTTTTTGATTAGCTTTTGAGGTTGAGAGGGGTTTCATATATAGATCGAACACTTTCATCTTTTGAAAGGTCGAGTTTTTCCCACAGGGATATTTATGCTTGAATGCTCATTTTTTGCGATCAGTTACTGGGTTCGGAAAGTCCATCGAAAACTGGAGGGTCCTTAGTTGCTGAAGTGTGAAGACTTCATTGTTTCCTTATTGTCTTCTTTCAGGTTTAATTTTTTAGATGCTCTTTTCATTAGAGTAATAAGACTTCTGAGCTTATTAGCTTAAATATTTTTTATATCCGTCCATTCAGTTAGGAATAAGAAAATGTGGTTCCCGGGTCCAGCTTGACTTGGCTTATCCTAGGAGTGGCTGCGGTCGAGTTAGGATCAAGCAAACAATAAGGGAAACATTTACAGAACTTGGCTGATTCAGTTCAGAGTATTAGACACCCTTCCACCGCAGGAAAAAAAGAAATGAGGTTTAAGTGGTCAAAACTGAATCAATCTGTTCCAACCTTTGTAGCGGGCTGATTTTTGTTTCTGTTTTTTTTTTTTTTTTTTTTTATATTGCTCTCTCTATGCGACTAGGTTCATTATTCGAGATTCTGAGTTTAATACTTGCTATGTAGTACTAATTAGACAGTAGGATTGTCCATAAAATGGGCCACCATTGTCAAGATGAAATTGATTAATGGTGTAGTAAAGATTTTACACGCTGGATATGCATTGGGACTTGGGTGTAATCAGCTTCACTATGTGTTGTTGGACATTTGAACAATCTTTCCTTTTCAATCATTATGCGTTGCTTTTGGTACATCATTTGCATACCAGTTGCTACAAATGTTAATCCATTGGGATTTGAGATTTCTAGTGTAAATATTTGCTTGTGCTCGTAAGTTAGAGTATAACTGTAATTTTACAATTAATCATGCAGATTATGGTATTGGTTGGAGAGACTGGATCCGGAAAGAGTACTCAGTTAGCGCAGTTTCTTGCTGATTCTGGTCTAGTTGGCGCTGGTTCTATTGTATGCACTCAGCCAAGAAAGATAGCTGCCATTTCACTAAGCCACAGAGTGCAAGAAGAAAGTCATGGGTGCTATGAAGATAACTATGTCAACCATATTACATATTATTCGTCTGCTTGTCAGTTCAAGAGTAATCTAATATATATGACTGATCACTGTTTGCTGCAACACTGTATGAATGACGAGAATCTCAAGGGGATTTCCTGCATTCTTGTGGATGAAGCTCATGAAAGAAGTCTTAATACTGACCTTCTTTTAGCAATGCTTAAGAGGTTGCTTCCTTACAGGCCTGACCTGAGGCTTATTATCATGTCTGCGACAGCTGACGCCGTGCAACTTTCCAATTACTTCTTTGGCTGTAAAATGGTTTCTGTGGTTGGCAGAAAGTTTCCAGTAGATGTGAAATATGTGCCGTGCGTTGAAGGAACATCTCAGTCTGTGAAAATGCCTGGTGTTGTAGCCCCTTACGTGTCTAGCGTAGTGAATATGGTTACTGCAATACATCAAACCGAGCAAGAAGGGACAGTTCTGGCATTTTTGGCTTCTCCAATAGAAGTAGAACAAGCATGTGAAGGGTTTAAAGAGGCCAATGCTGAGCCTTTGGCTTTGCATGGTAAATTGTCGCATGAGGAACAGTTGCGTGTCTTTCAAAATTATCCTGGAAAAAGAAAAATTATATTTGCAACAAATGTTGCCGAAACTTCCTTGACGATTCCTGGGGTCAAATTTGTCGTTGATTCTGGCATGATGAAAGAGAGTAGGTTTGAGCCTGGTTCTGGGATGAATGTTTTGAGAGTCTGCTGGGTCAGCAAGAGCTCTGCTGATCAAAGAGCTGGCCGAGCTGGGAGAACTGAACCAGGGTGCTGTTATCGGCTTTATTCAGAAGATGATTTTCGTTTGATGGCTGCTCAGCAGGAGCCTGAAATCTGTAGAGTTCATCTTGGTATTGCTGTCTTGAAAATTATTGCATTGGGTGTAAAAAATGTGAAGGAGTTTGATTTTATCGACTCCCCCTCCCCTGATGCAATTGATAAGGCCATCCAGAATCTTCGACAGTTGGGAGCTGTCACTTTGAAAAATGGTGACTTGGAATTGACAGATGATGGGCGGTATCTTGTGAAATTGGGCATTGAGCCTCGCCTGGGTAAAATGATTCTTAGCTGCTTCAGTAAGCATCTGGGAAGAGAAGGTCTTGTTCTTGCTGCTGTTATGGCAAACCATAGTAGTATATTTTGCCGGATTGGTAATCAATCAGATAAGTTGAAGTCAGATTGTCTCAAGGTGCCTTTCTGTCACGCTGATGGTGACCTATTTACTCTTCTTTCTGTTTTCAAAGCGTGGGAGAGTGAGCCTACAGAAAGGAGGAGTAAATGGTGTTGGGAGAACAGTATCAATGCCAAATCAATGCGCAGGTGCAGTGACACTGTTTCGGAACTGGAGCACTGTCTGAAAACTGAACTCCAAATTGTTGTACCAAGCTACTGGAATTGGGCACCTGACGGAACGAAATTATATCACAGGAATCTAAAAAAGGCCATACTTGCTTCTCTTGCAGAAAATGTCGCAATGTTCTCTGGCTGCGATAGGCTTGGATATGTGGTGGCGTTGACTGGAAAGAATATCCAGCTCCATCCTTCGTGTTCTCTGCTAATGTTTAGTCATAAGGCTGATTGGGTTGTCTTTGGTGAAGTTTTAGATGCATCTTGTCAATATTTGGTATGTGTGACTGCGTTTGACCGAGAGTCTCTGTACACACTTTCCCCTTCTCCCCTGTTTGACCCCTATGCAATCGAAAAGCAGAAGCTACAATCAACCAAGCTGTCTGGTTTGGGGACAACTGTTCTTAAGAAGTTTTGTGGGAAGTCAAATAATGGTATGCTTTGTCTTGCGTCAAGAATTAGGAGAATCTGTAACAATGACAGAATTAGACTAGAAGTTGACATCGACAATAATACCATTCAAGTATTCTCTTGTGCATGTGATAATGAAAAAGTTTTGGAACATGTCAAGGATGCTCTGGATTGTGAAAGAAGGTGGCTGTTGAATGAGTGCATGGAGAGATGCTTGTATAATGGCAGTCCTGGCGCAGTGCCACCTGTAGCGATATTTGGATCTGGAGCTGAAATTAAACATTTGGAGCTAGACAAGAGATGCTTGACTGTTGATGTTTTTCATCCTAATGTGAGTGCAGTTGATGATAAGGAACTTCTTTCTTTCATTGAAAATCGTGCCTCTGGGGTATGTTCTGTTCACAAATCTGCAGCTCACAGTTCGGAGATTGAAGATCCAGAGAAATGGGGTTGCATAACATTTTTGACACATGATGCTGCCATTAAGGCAACGGAGTTAAACAATACTGAGATTGAAGGTCATAAGCTTAGAATCAATCTTTCTAGGGCTACCTTTGGTATTAGTCGGGCATTTTCATTTCCTGTTGTCAGGGCAAAATTGTTCTGGCCACGTAGGCTCAGTAAAGGTTTTGGAATTGTTAAATGTGACATTCGTAATGTTGGGCCTCTAATCCGCGACCTTTCTGAGGTACAGATTCGTGAGAGGCGCATCCGATGTGAACCTGGCAAAAAGTCTCCGGATTCCGTTGTGATAAATGGAATTGATCGGCTAGCTTCTGAAACTGAAATCCTACATGCGTTGAGGAGTGCTACAGGTCGGACAATCCTGGATTTCTTTTTGGTCAGAGAAGATGCTGTTGATAATCCCCCTACTCATGCCTGTGAAGAAGTTTTGTTTAGAGAATTATCTGCCTTTATTCCAAAAGGAAGTTCTCAGTTAAATTTTTGCAGAGTCCGTGTCTTCCCACCCGATCCTAAGCATGCTTTCATGAAAGCTGCAGTCACATTTGATGGAAGACTTTATTTTGAGGCAGCAAAAGCACTGGAGCAGATTGAAGGAACAACTTTACCTGGCTTTGAACCTTGGCAGAAAATACAATGCCAGCGATTATTTCATACATCAGTGTCCTGTCCATCCTTCATCTACTCTGTAATCAAAGATGAGCTTGATACAATGGTTACCAGATTCAACCGTCAAAATGGTAAGTGCTCAGCAAATGTAGATCAAATATTTTACCAATTACTCCATACTTCATTTCACCCTGCCCTTGTTCTGTTCATTTAGTTGTAAAAGACCCCCCCCCCCCCCCAGGTCAAAAAGTCTAGTTCACCGGACTGCGACTTACATGTTCTGTTTATTCATTAGGATTAGTGCAAAGAGATTAATACAACACTATGGAGAATAGATGCCGATGTTGTAATGGGGTGCATGGGGTTGTCGTGATGTATGTTACGGTAGTAGTATCTTTACATACCCTTGTGGTAGATAGATAAAATGTGGCTGTGGTAAGATAAAGAAATTGGATCTTTGATGAGTAACGACTTGAGCTGGTTGGACTGTCTAAGTGGAATGCGGGATGTGGCAAATGATTCTGATGCACCTCGAGTTAACTTTGCTGTCACTGTTCTGTCTAGTTTATGTAGTTTAAATGGGATATCAACTTAAGATACAAGGACTTGCAATAACATTGCAGCTGATGTGATGCCTAGGGCTAGAAATCTGTCACTGCGTTTCTTTCGTGTGCATATGTTTTGTTCTATGGAGTACTCCGTATTTTTTATCCTTCAATTGACTATGTGAGTTTTACAACGAGGTATACATATCCTATCTTCTGATTGCTAGAAAACTCGTTCCGTCTATTTTCACCTTTTTCTGTTTTAGGCCATTTCGCTGGCATTTGTTATGCTAATTTCTTGTCGTATGCCTTTGCAATCAAAGCTCACTGGTATTCTCTTATCAGGCGCAAAGTGTGTTATCAACAAAAACACCAACGGGTGTGTTTGGGTAAAGATATCAGCTACAGCGACCAAAACTGTTGCTGAATTAAGAAGATCTCTGGAAGAGTTGACGAAAGGAAGGATTATTTCTCATCCGAGCCTCACTCCTGATGTATTACATCATCTGTTTTCTAGAGATGGCTTTGCACTGATGAAGTCCCTTGAACGAGAGATGGGAGTGTCGTTGTTTTTTGACAAACAGAGACTAAATGTGAGAATATGTGGGTCATCTGAGAAATCACTGTTGGCAGAGGAGAGATTTATTCAGTCTCTTGTTAACCTCCATGAAGAAAGACGGCAGGAGATCCATCTCCGTGGGGCTGGTTTGCCCTATGACATGATGAGAGAAGTTGTAAGGAGATTCGGGCATGACCTCCGTGGTTTAAAAGATAAACTACCAAATGCAAACTTTAGTCTAGACACGCGCCGTCATGTCATTTCCCTGAGTGGTGGTGAAGAGACAAAGCAGAAAGTTGAAGAGATATTGAATGAGATTGCTCAAGCTAGCGGACAGTGTCATCTAACTAACAACAATAACAACGACGTCGAAATGTGCCCAATATGCTTCTGTAAAGTGGAGGATAAGTATCAGCTCGAAAGCTGCATGCATGTCTTCTGCAGGTCATACCTTTTTTTCTCTCTTTTTGCTTCAATTGAGCGTACTATACCGCGAGTAAGAATTGAACCCCCAAACTTACCACTCGAGCCAACTCTTATTCGTACAGGTCATGCTTAGTGGAGCAATGTGAGTCTGCCATAAGAAACAAAGACAGTTTCCCAATTTGCTGTCTTCATGAAAACTGCAAGCTTCCTATTTGGCTCGTAGACTTGAAATCCTTTCTATCTAACAAACAGCTCGATGAACTCTTCGAGGCATCCATGGCGGCCTTCATTTCATCGAGTTGTGGGGCCTACAGATTCTGCCCGTCACCCGATTGCCCCGGTGTTTATAAGGTGACCGACCCTGATAACCCACCGGAACCCTACCAATGTGGTGCATGTTACGCTGAGACTTGTACAAAGTGTCACCTCGAAAACCACCCCAACTTTTCATGCGAGAAGTACAAAGAGTACAAGGACGATCCGGATGCATCGTTGAAGGAATGGACGAGGGGAAAGGAAGAGTCTGTGAAGAAGTGTCCCGGGTGTGGGTACACGATAGAGAAAGCCGAAGGATGCAACCATGTCGAATGCAAGTGTGGGAGGCATCTCTGTTGGGTTTGTTTGGAGCATTTTCTCACCAGTGAAGACTGTTACGCTCACCTGCGCACCGTTCATCAGGGAATCACATAATAGACCGTTCTGCTCTCTCTTCACTCCGGTCGACCTGACCTGTCGATATGTATATATCTATTAATACCCCGTCTTATATATATATATATATATATATATATATATATATATATATATAAATATTCCGAAGCGTGTAAATATGGTGAGATTTGTCCCTGTTATGTGATATCATATCATGTCAATGTCAATGCGATATCTCGAGTTTGATCTTTTAGAATTCTGTTTTCTCATGGTCTTGACATTCTCTTCAATGTCAATGTCTTCGGCCTTGAGATGATGACGACCTTGACCACCGCCACCATGGTGTCCACCATGTGGACGACTCTGCGTGTGTCCATGTCTATCACCATGGTAGTGTTGCCGCTATATTTTCCACTGTGTCCACGTAATTCCTTCGCTTTATAGGTAGGTTGCTTTGCTGTGGAAGGGTGATCAGTAGTCAATATCACTGGAGTATTGTCGGATTTTAGCGAAATCTTCGATAAATATACTAGAAACTGAATTATTTAAGAGTTTTTTCAACAACTGTCAGTCATTTTATGTTATAGGGGTATTATATAGATGGTCAGCAAAATATCTCGCATTTTTCGAAAAATGACCTAAAACGGGCGAATTTAAAGGTTATTTATCCACGTCTTTGGGACCGATTTGGTCCCATAATTAAATGTTTTCAAGTTCGCATAGTAACTCGTCCATACAACATTTCAATAAACATATTATAAGACATTTAAATATCATTCAAGTAACGTCGGATTTGAGCGAAAATTTCGATAAATATATTAGAAACTGAACTATTTAAGAATTTTTTCAACGATCGTCGGTCATTTTATGTTATAGGGGTCCTATATAGATGGTTAACAAAATATCTCACATTTTTCGAAAAATGACCTGAAACAGGCAAATTTGAAGGTTATTATCCACGTTTTTCAGACCAATTTGGTCCCGAAATTAAATGTCTTCAAATTCGCACAGTAACTAGTTCATACAACGTAGAAATATCTCTGTGTAACAAAAGGTACATATGGTTAGAAATAAACATATGTAAAAGACATTTAACTATCATTCGAGTAACGTCACATTTGAACGAAATCTTCGATAAATATATTAGAAACTGAACTATTTAAGAGTTTTTTCAACAACAGTCGGTCATTTTATGTTATACGAGTCATATTTAGATGGTCAGCAAAATATCTCACATTTTTCGAAAAATGACCTGAAACAGGCAAATTTGAAGGTTATTATCCACGTTTTTCAGACCAATTTGGTCCCGAAATTAAATAATTCGCACAGTAACTAGTCCATGCAATGTACTGTAGAAATTTCTCTGTGTAACAGAAGATATCTATGGTTAGAAATAAATATATTTAAAAGACATTTAACTATCATTCGAGTAACGTCAGATTTGAGCGAAAGCTTCGATAAATATATTAGAAACTGAACTATTTAAGAATTTTTTCAACAACCGTCGGTCATTTTATGTTGTACGGGTCCTATTTAAATGGCAGACAAAATATCTCACATTTTTTGAAAAATGACCCGAAACTGGCAAATTTGGAGGTTATTATCCACGTTTTCGGACCGATTTGGTCTTGAAATTCGCACAATAACTACTCCATAGAATGTAGAATTGTTTCGGTGTAACAGAAATTACATATGGTTAGAAATAAACACATTTAAAAGACATTTAATTATCATTCGAGTAACGTCGGATTTGAACGAAATCTTCGATAAATATATTAGAAACTGAACTATTTAAAAGTTTTTTCAATAACCGTCGATCATTTTATATTGTACGGGTCATATTTAAATGGCCGGCAAAACATCTCACATTTTTTGAAAAATGACCTGAAACGGACGAATTTGAAGATTATTATCCACGTTTTTCGGACCGATTTGGTCCCGAAATTAAATGCCTTCAAATTAGCACAGTAACTACTCCATATAATGTAGAAATTTCTCGTTGTAACAGAAGGTACCTATGATTAGAAATAAACACATTTAAAAGACATGAAAATATCATTCGAGTAACGTCGGATTTGAGCGAAATTTTCGATAAATATACTAGAAACTTAACTATTTAAGAGTTTTTTCAACAACCGTCGATCATTTTGTGTTATACGGGTCCTATTTAGATGGTCAGTAAAATATCTTACATTTTTCGAAAAATGATCCGAAACAGACGAATTTGAAGGTTATTATCCACGTTTTTCGGACTGATTTGGTCCCGAAATTAAATGCATTAAATTTGCACAGTAACTACTCAATATAATGTAGAAATTTCTCGTTGTAACAGAAGGTACCTATGATTAGAAATAAACATATTTAAAAGACATTTAACTATCATTCGAGTAACGTCGGATTTGAACGAAATCTTCGATAAATATATTAGAAACTGAACTATTTTAGAGTTTTTTCAACAACCGTCGATCATTTTAAGTTGTACGGGTCCTATTTAAATGGCCGGAAAAACATCTCAAATTTTTTGAACAACGACCTGAAACGGACGAATTTGAAGATTATTATCCACGTTTTTCGGACCGATTTGGTCCCGATATTAAATACCTTCAAATTTGCACAGTAACTACTCCATATAATGTAGAAATTTCTCGTTGTAACAGAAGGTACCTATGATTAGAAATAAACATATTTAAAAGACATTTAACTATCATTCGAGTAACGTCGGATTTGAGCGAAATTTTCGATAAATATACTAGAAACTTAACTATTTAAGAGTTTTTTCAACAACCGTCGATCATTTTGTGTTATACGGGTCCTATTTAGATGGTCAGTAAAATATCTCACATTTTTCGAAAAATGACCCGAAACGGATAAATTTGAAGGTTATTTATCCACGTTTTTCGGACCGATTTGGTTCCGAAATTAAATATCTTGAAGTTCGCACAATAACTACTCCATAGAATGTAGAATTGTCTCGGTGTAACAGAATATACATATTGTTAGAAATAATTACATTTAAAAGACATTGAACTATCATTCGAGTAACGTCGGATTTGAGAAATATATTAAAAACTGAACTAGTTAAGAGTTTTTCCAACAATTGTCTGTCATTTTATGTTGTACGGGTCCTATTTAAAATGGCCAATAAAATATTTCACATTTTTCGAAAAATGACCTGTAGCGGGCAAATTTGAAGGTTTTTTTTTTTTGGTAAAAGGTAAGTAGATTAAAAAGGGAAGAACAAAACAAAAAACAGTGACTACATCAAGTTATGCAGCCACCTAGCATCCTTAGCAGTTACAGGGTATTTGATCTTACACAAAATCCTATTCTTTACATCCAACAAGATCAATTTAACTATCTCCTTTGGCTGGCGTAGAGCTTTCTCAAATCTGCAATTATTCCTCTGCCTCCATATATGATAAATAGTCGCATTGATCAGAGCTCGAAGGACATTACACTGAAGCTTCGAGCCTCTCAATTTCGTAGCCCACTCCAATCCCGTGTTACTTGGGATTCGTTTCTTCGTCCACTTACTCAATAATCCGATTACCCGAGAACTCCAACTGCATCTGAAAAAAATATGATCTAAGCTCTCAGCATCCAGCTCGCATAAACAGCAACGGTCTGTATCAGCGACACCGATCCTAAAAAGCTTCTTCCTCGTATTAAGGGCCCCACGAAACACTAACCACGAAATGAAGCTATGCCTCGGGACACTCCACGCACTCCAAACCAGTCTCGCCCACGGGACCACCGGGTAATGAGGTCTCAAATCATGGTAGGCGCTCGCAACCGAGTAATTAGAATCCAGTCCAAACCACTTACCATCCACGAACTTGTTCTTTATTTTCTCTTTCACCTGACATATCTTCCTCCAAGCCCAAGTTACATCAGAATGCGGTAGATAATCATACCATCCCACACCCTTCAGATAAATGCTATTAACCCACCGAACCCACAAACGATCCGGCTGGTAAAAAATCCACGATGCTAACTTGGCCACAGCAACTTCATTCCAGATATACAAATCCCTAATTCCCAACCCTCCTTCATCTTTAGGCCGACAAATCTTCTCCCAACTAACCAAAGCTCGATTATTTCCTTCTACGCCTCCTTCCCATAAGAAATTACGACATAGTGAAATAATTCGAGCCATGACAAACTTAGGAATGATAAACACCATTGCCCAATAATTATGCAATTGAGACAGAACAGATTGAACCAGAGTCAGTCTTCCAGCATATGACAGCTTACGGGCTCCAATACCAGAGATCCTCGAAATAATACGGGCTATCAATTTTTCACAATCAAGTTTACCTAAACGAGTACTTTGGATAGGTAACCCAAGATACCGAAAAGGAAACGTACCTTCGACGCAACCCGAGAGCTGAAGAATCGCAGCCTTCCTGTCCTCATCCACCCCTGCAAAATAAGCATGAGACTTACCCACACTCAAGCTCAGACCCGAGGCCCTACTAAAAGTAGCAAAGGCACTCCACAAGAATTCCATCGATTCTCGATCCCCCTTACAAAAAAGGAGGAGATCATCCGCAAAGAGCAGGTGAGTCAGCTTCAAATGACCACACTTCGGGTGGAATTTAAAATTCCTATCCACTCTTCCAAAATTCATGATTCGAGAGAAATAGTCCATGCAAATCGTGAATAACAAAGGCGACATGGGATCCCCTTGTCTCAACCCCCTTTTCCCTCGGAAAAACCCGAAATTGTCACCATTAGCACAAAGAGAGAAAGAAACAGTCTCTACACATTCCATAACCAAACAACGAAAGTGGTCAGGAAAGTCCAGAGCTCTCAACATCTGGTCAACAAATTTCCACTCAACACTATCATATGCCTTATGAATATCAACTTTAAACAGGCATCTTGGCGAAATTCGCCTTCTCTTATACATACGCACCAAGTCCTGACAAATCAGCACATTCTCCACTATACTCCGGCCTTCAATAAAACCTCATTGAGTAGGAGATATTATCTGGGGCAAAACCTTAGCCATCCTCGCACTAATAATTTTAGCAATACACTTGTACAAGACATTACAGCAAGCAATCGGCCTGAACTCTTTCACATTTTGAGGCCTATTCACCTTTGGAATCAGAACGATATTCGCACAATTTAGTTGTTTTAAAAGCTTACCTGAGATAAAGAAATCCTGGATAGCCACCACAACTTCCTCACCAATAATGTCCCACGAATCAATAAAGAATTGACTCGAGAAACCATCCGGTCCAGGCGATTTATCCCGAGGAATACTAAAAAGCGCCCTCTTGATCTCATCCGGTGTCACAATTGCCTCCAGGATCAGTTTATGCTCCTGTGTACAAATGGGACCCCGTCTAATCCATAATCAATATCCTCAACAACCCGTGACTCACCGAGTAGCCCACAGTAGTACCGCGTGAAAGCATCCTCGATCGAGGCCTTATTATCACATTCCAGGCCGTCAGCATCAGAAATCTTAGCTATAGCGTTGTGAGCCCGTCGACCTCGGAGAAGGCCGTGAAAATACGCCGAATTGACATCCCCGTCTTACCCATTTAAGCTTAGATTTCTGACTCCAAAAATCAGCCCTAGCAGCCTATAAAATTCTAACCTGCTCATTCATCTCGCTCTCCTCCTGCATCAGTTCCACGGACAAATCAGCCCTGATACGCTGCTGTAATTGGTCGAGCCTGAGCTCAGCCTGATTACACCGACTTTCAATATCCGAAAAACAATCAGCATTCAGCCTCTTCAACGGTCTTTTGAGACTACCCAATTTCTTCACTATCCGAAACATAGGCGTCCCAAGGATCGTCTCCTTCCACGCATCAGCAACACAGGAAAAAAAATTCGGCGCTTTGCTCCACATATTCATGTATTTGAAACTCCGATTCTTCCTTATCGGGGGTTGCTCAAGTTGAACAGTACAAGGACAATGGTCAAAAGTTCCTTCAGGTAAAAAAATCGCGAACCCATTCGGAAACAGACCCATCATCTCATCATTAATCAAGCACCTATCAATACGACTATATACCCTTGTTTCAGCTATTCTATGTTTATTATTCCAAGTGAACCAAGACCCACTAGCCTTGCAATCACTTACCTCACAGTTCGCCAAACAGTCTCGAAATTGCTTCATAGCTTCCTCCGAAGAGTTCCCCCCTAGACGTTCACGAGCTTCCACAACACAGTTGAAGTCCCCCATAATCATCCAAGGCCCTTTGTGAGCATAATCTTCAAGTCTTCTCCAAAGCTCCGTTCTCTCCGAAGCCGAATTAAAAGCATACACAAGAGTGAGCCAATAATCCTTCCCCGATAAGGTAGTAACTTTGATATGAATACTTTGATTACTATACTCCACAATCGTCAAAATAACCCTTTCATGTTTCCACAAAAGCCAAATTCGACCTCCCTCATGACAGTGATTATTTGTCGTAATACTCCATTCAGAGAAAATATTCTGCTGAACTTTAGCATACGATTTATTTTTAATTTTTGTTTCAAGCAGGCCAAAGATGTCTACTTGCTGTTTTCTAACGAACTCACAAATTGCTCGTTGTTTTTTTATGTTACACATGCCCCGTACATTCCAAAACCCAATGTTATGTGTATCCATGGACGATCAAGTCTAATCCGTTCCCAGACTTTCCACCACCCCCATCCTGCCTGGGTGAAGTTCCTTTAACAACATCAGCAAACTGGGTTGGGGGCTGAATCAGCCCAGCAGGCTGAGACCTTGCATTCAGACCAGCAGACAGAGGAGCAGTAGCATGCGGATCACGCGCAGCCAAAATAGCCTCCGACAGTCCAAACAAACCAGCCGCAGAGACAGCATATGATGCTGAAACAGGTCGATTTGAAGGTTATTATCCACGTTTTTCGGACCGATTTGGTCCCGAAATTAAATGTCTTCAAATTCACACAGGAATACAATGTAGAATTGTCTCGGTGTAACAGAAATTACATATGGTTAGAAATAAACACATTTAAAATACATTTAATTATCATTCGAGTAACGTCCGATTTGAACGAAATCTTCGATAAATATATTAGATACTGAACTATTTAAGAGTTTTTTCAACAGCCGTCGGTCATTTTATGTTGTACGGGTCCTATTTAAATGGTCAGCAAAATATCTTACATTTTTCGAAAAATGACTTGAAACGGGCGAATTTGAAGGTTATTATCCACGTTTTTCGGACCGATTTGGTCCCAAAATAAATTTTCTTCAAATTAGCACAGTAACTACTCCATACAATGTAGAAATATATCTTGGTGTAACATAAGGTACATATGGTTAGAAATAAAAACATTTAAAAGACATTTAACTATCATTCGAGTAACGTCGGATTTGAGCGAAATCTTCGATAAATATATTAGAAACTGAACTATTTAAGAGCTTTTTCAACAACCATCATCATTTTATGTTATACGGGTCCTATATAGATGACCAGCAAAATATTTCACATTTTTCGAAAAATGACCTGAAACGGGCAAATTTGAAGGTTATAATCCACGTTTTTCGGACCGATTTTGTCCCGAAATTAAATGTCTTCAAATTAACATAGTAACTACTCCATACATTGTAGAAATATCTTTGTGTAACAAAAGGTACATATGGTTAGAAATAATCACATTTAAAGGACATTTAACTATCATTCAAGTAACGTCGGATTTGAGCGAAATATTCGATAAATATATTTGAAACTGAACTATTTAAGAGTTTTTTCAACAACCGTCGGTCATTTTATGTTACATGGTCCTATTTAGATGGTCAGGAAAATATCTTACATTTTTTTGGAAAATTACCTGAACGGGAAAATTTGAAGATTATTATCCACGTTTTTCGGACCGATTTGGTCCCGAAATTAAATGTCTTCAAATTTGCACAATAACTACTCCATACACCGTAGAAATATCCCGGTGTAACAAAAGGTACATATGGTTAGAAATAAACACATTTAAAAGACATTTAACTATCATTCTTGTAACGTTGGATTTGAGCGAAATCTTCGATAAATATACTAGAAACTGAACTATTTAAGAGTGTTTTCAAGAATGGTTGGACATTTTATGTTATACGGGTCTTATTTAGATAGCCTGCAAATTTTCTCACATTTTTCGAAAAATGACCTGAAACGGGCGAACTGGAAGATTATAATCTACGTGTTTCGGACCGATTTAATCGCGAAATTAAATGTCATCAAATTCGCACAGTTACTACTCCATACAATGTAGAAATGTCTCGGTGTAAATAAGGTACATACAGTTAGAAATAAACACATTTAAAAGACATTTAACTATCATTCGAATAACGTTGGATTTGAGCGATATCTTCGATAAATATATTAGAAACTGAACTAGTTAAGAGTTTTTTCAACAACCGTCGGTCATTTCATGTTATAAGGGTCTTATTTAGATGACCAGCTAAATATCTCACATTTTTCGAAAAATGACCTGAAACGGGCGAATTTGAAGGTTATTATTATCCACGTTTTTCGGACGGATTTGGTCCCGAAATTAAACGTATTCAAATTCGCACAGTAACTACTCCATACAATATAGAATTGTGTCGGTGTAACAGTAGCTTATCTAGTGATTAATTAAGCATAATTAAATTATTAAGAATTTAGAGAGGAGGATGGGGAAAGGGGGCAATGAGAAGCAAATAGGCGTAACATGTCAGGTGAAACAGAAAAGCTTGGTCTCCTTGTCTCTTTTCCGATCATGTGCTCCATTTCATTTCATTAAATAAATAAATGCTTCTGCTTCTGCTTCTGCTTCTGCTTCTGCAGGTCGCATGTTAGTTACCGTACAAGACGTAGATACCAAAATGGTCCTTTCAAAAACATTGCATCATGCACTACCCTACCCTTTTTGGGTAATAACTCTCGCTTCTCACCACCACTACTCTATACTCCCTCCCATCCATTCAATTCTTTGACATGAGGGGTTTCACAAGTTTTAAGAAAAGTGGTAAAAGTAAGGGTATTATTGGTAAATCAAATGGTTTCATAGGTACACCAAACTTAAAGTAAGGAAAAAGTAGTGGCATTTTGTGTAAATAGAGTAAGGATATAAGGATTATAAGGTAAAGTGTTTTGCCAAAAAGGGAATGTAAAGAATTGATTGGATTGTCCATTTATATAGTAAGTGTAAAGAATTGAATGGATGGGAGGGAGTATATTCCTATTCCTAATAAATTGGTAATGAACGGATGGATCAAATATCGACACATGAGTTGTTATACTTATATCACTAAAATATCGACACATGAGTTGGGAATAGTAGATAACTCGTAAGATATCCTCATATAGAAATAGTAAATACACGAATTAGGGGTGTCAACGAGCCGAGTCGAGTCGAGCCAAGCAAAAGTTTGGCCTTGCTCGGCTCGTGCTCGTGCTTGATAAGAAAAATTTGAACTTCAACCGACCTCAAGCTTAGCCGAGCTTCTAAAAATTGAGCTCGCAAACAGCTCGTGAGCTAAAATGTGAGTTTAAACCTATATAAAACTATTAATATATTTACGTTTTCTTTATCAATGTTTTTTAATTACTTGGAATCCAAAAATATATATACAAAATATATTAGACAAATTAATAAGAACATTTTATGTTGTGGAAAATACGTGTAATTATTATTAATATTTTTTTTGAGTAAAGAGCCAAATATAACTAATCACATAAGTAGTAGTATGTAAAAAGAACCAAAACAAACGCTAGAAGGAGGGCTTGAACCTCCGACCTTGTGGTTAACAGCCACACGCTCTAACCAACTGAGCTATTCCAACATTTTGTTTAATATTTTATATTCTGATTATTTATTCTTGGATTTACGAATTGATTTACCTTAAAAAAAAAAATCATCCCATTTCCGTTAATCTTCAAAAATTTCATCAGGATTTGGCAAATAATACGTGAGTTTCTTATAGTTTCCAAGATGTAGAAACTATATGTAGGAGATTAAATCTGAAACCGATAGATTTAGATTTCATTTCTCTTTGTCATTCAATGAAATGCGATGTAGATATATACGGAGTATAATAATTTACTTTATGAAATACGGAGTACTCACTATTTAAAGATTTGAAATTAGTGATTTATTAACTTTTACATTTCTCTATTTCGAATAATAATAATAATAATAATAATAATAATAATAATAATAAGTGATCAAATATATATTTTAATGAAAATATTATCTACGGAGCATATTTTTATGGTAGGTTACTTTCACGTTTCGAAACACTTAATTTTCTCTTAGAAAATGTATTAACTAATGCTTAAATAATGAATATTCATATGATAAAAAATTTCTTAAATGGTTTAATAGTATTTAAAAAAAGGAAAATTTAATTCATTTTACATTTTTGTACAAATTAACGTTTAGAGATTTAATTCAAAAAAGAAAAATACCATTTAAAAGACGCGAGTTTCTTTTGTTTACTACTCCATATGAATCTAATAATTTCGAACTATAAACTCTACTATTATTTTGATGATTTTTTTTTTGTCATTTATGAAATTTGATAGGTTGCTAAATTTTCATTAAGTATTCTTTGCTTTCATACATAGAGATAGGTACATTTTGGAGGAAAAACTCTCATTTTTGTTCTATAAAATAATTTTCAAAAAAATTAGATGACATTAATGAACAAATTAAAATTAGGAGCTTGTTATTAAGTATTTATTATCATAATTGTTACAATAAATAAAAATGAATATTCATTTATATTATGTGACATTTAGTTATAAAAAATGAGCTACTTTTAATTTTTTAAATGATTTTTTATTGTTCAGCCGAACGAGTCTCTATTAAGTACTAAACCCTTAAAAATACGCAGCTAGATAAAAAAATTATCGAGAGAGACGATAAAAAAATTATGAGTGTATGAATTATCGTTATCTATTATAAACTATAAATAAATTAATGCCTAAAATTTACATCTTGGAAATATCAAAAAAAAAAACATTGAATTTTCAGGGAGTAAGAACATTCAACAGAGAAACTCTATTCTGTACTAAACACCTAGACAAACACTCCAACTCCCCTTCAAGTCCCACAATGCCTGCATCGAGCGCCTCGATCCTCTCCCTAATCACCACCCCATCATGCACCCCGTGAAGCGCCTCATCCACACTCGCAACCTCGTTATTACACAACTCCTCGGACGACTTGACCCGTTTCACGACCAGCCGTGATATAGCCGACCATCCACTCCCTTTACTTGGAACTGACAGCAGGATGAACATTGCCCTGAAAACATCAACTGTCACTGCATACACTTCTGTCAACAAACTCGACAACAGATCCAGATTCGATCCTGATCCTGAAATTCCGAGTAGTCTTTCTTCTGTATGTTTGAGTTTTATCTCCTTAACCCACCTCGCCACGTCTTTGCCTAACTTTTTTCGCAGACAGACGTACGCTTTGATCTCGGCTTCAACTCCTGCACACCCTTTCCTGCGCAGTGCGGACTGTAAATCACGAACCTGTGATTTCAGCCTCGACATCACGTCCCTGATCCCGCTGCAACAGTCGATTAACCAACCTGAACTTTCCAAAGCCTTCTCCACATTCTCCCTCTGATATGAGGAGGAAGAGGGTAAGAGCATGAGCTCTTGTACTTGACTGTACAACCCTACTAGGGTCGAGACCCCGACCTGAACTGTCGAGGCTGTCGACAAATCACAGGATTTTATACTTTTTACAGTTCCCTCGATTCTGAGAACATTATCATTTGATTTTGACGGGAGACTTACTGATCGAATAGGATAACAAGACGCAGCCATATTACTAAAACCGGTTTTTTTTTACGGATTTGTGGATCGAAATTGTGATTTGTTAATGGAATGTATTTTGATTAAATGAAGTGTATATATATATAGATTGAAAAAATTACAGATGATCCGACACTTTGCCAACCCAAAATAATTAATTTAATTATTTGCCTGAAAATCCAGTGACTTTACTGAATTGGCCTACATTCTGTAAACATATTCTTAGTATTAATTAAAAAAAAAAATTAAAAATTAAAAAATTGAAATTTGCCTGCTTTTTTCACTCCATGACAAAACCAATCATTACTTCATGACTGACAAGATTGTCTTCATAAATTCAATGTTCCCTTTTTTTTATTTGAACATAATTTACTTTATTTCAAAACAATTGTACGAGGACTAAATTTTAAATTTCAGCAGAATCTACTGTAACAAATTGTAATTAATCAAGGGAACAGAATTACCAACTAAACCAATGTCTCAGAATCAGGACAAACTCTCTCTCGGGAATAAGCAAAAAAACGGTCTGAGTCTAAGACCTTGTTCTTTTGGACTAAAGTTAGCTAAATTCAGCCAAATGAATCGAATGGAACAAAACTATACAGACGGGTTGAGCAGAATAAGGGCATTGTCAAATTATCATAAAGTCGTCTTTTCAAAAATTAGTTAACTCTCGAATACGAAACATCTTAAACAAAGTTCTAATAACACAAAAAGTTTTAAAAGACGGTCTCTCAACACCCTTAACGAGAGACCTCTCACATTATGGAGATAGTTAATTTAGTGCGAGTGTGAGACGATTTCTCAGGAGAGCTACCTTGAAGTAAATAATAGTGCATTGTTTTCAGTGTAATTGTGTGTTTTGAGTCCAAGTTCGTTGTCACAAAAATATTAAGTAGACAGGATTTCATGTAACAGACAAATATCTTCATCCAGGGATTAAATATACAAGAAATATTAGAGAGAATTTGGTGATTGATTTTTTTTTAAAAATTTCTTTCAATGACAAAAAACTTTAAGAAAAATGGAACTTGATGCTGCTGCTGCAACTGAAGGATAACAGTAAAACACAGATGAAGCAGAGTTTTAACGTGGCTGCAGGCGTCAATCTGACCGGAAATCAAGGCTTACTACGAGTTCCAGGAATCGGGATTCAATAAGCTTATGCATTTCGTCAATCTTACTGAAATGCAAATGCTAAAAAACCTAAGTTGGGGGGAGAAAAAGCTGACAAGAAAAGGCCATAATATTACAGAGTGATGCATGTGCATTACAGGTACAGCAGAGATGGTATAACATGCAAAGCTATAGAAATATAGAATGATAAGATTAGTTGACAGTGATGTTCAAGCATTCATAGTTCAGAGACATAACACATGATGATCCATAAATAGTCACAGAAGAGCAAGTTGCTGCATCTACCAATTCACTGCTATGCAATTTTTGTCCTGTTTACCAAGTTTTTAGTTTTAACAAGGAGAAATTATTGAGATGCAGACGTACTTCGGCTGACGGATTGCTGGTTTCGCAATAATGAGGACAGGTTTTAACAAAAAAAGTTCATGTGCAATGAGATTCCAGAAAAGTTGCAGGGAAAAAAGGACAAATTTAGAGAATACTCCTCGGATTAGGTCATATTGTGAAAATTCACATCACGAATGTTGAGAATTCATTACCTGAAATCCTGAGGCAGTAAAAAGTGGAACACAGTACTACAGTGAGGATTTGGAAGAATGATCGAGTTTTGTGCCAGCAGAACTCTCAAGTTCACGTAAGCAACTAATCTCAGACGTTCCCAATTTGTGACGCGAGTTTGCATCAACCATACACAGCTGTCTGGCTGAAGTGAATTTAAATTAAAAGGGCTTAATTTAAATTGAAATGAACTAAGTGGACTAAAATAACTCAGACAAGCTAAAATTAAGAAGATCTAACTTAACTAAATTGAATAAGGATGAACTTAACTGAAAATAAGCTCAACATGGTCTCATTCGATTTAAAAAAATAGAGTATGAAGTATAATTACTACAAGTATACTCCGTATTATAGAACTACAGAGTACTCTGTATAATATAACAACCAATGTAAGGTTTCTATAAGTTATTTTCCTATACTAATTTCCTAAGTCCTAATAACTTCCAAGTATTTTAAACCAAAACGTCCAATTTCCGGGGAAAAAAAAAGAAGAACTTTGGAAGATGCTTGTTTTCCTCGAGCAATAAACATAATATAGCCAGCATGTCCAAAATAGCCGAGAGCTACACAAAGGATGTAACAAGAATCACGGTGGTTGAATTCTTGTGTGAAGGACCGCATTTCAATACTCGCCACTAGTACAGAAATAAACAATGAATTCCAGTGCGCACTATTCGTCACTTACAGCAATAATCGCATTTTCACCACAGCTTCGAGGGCTTGTGCAAATTGCAGTGCAGCGGGGTGTTAGATTTATGCAGCCAGCAGCCTTACGGCCTTACCTATTAACAACACAAGGACGTTATGTTATGTATAAACCGATGACAGAAATTGCACTGAGAAAGCCAGGATGAAAACTTAAAACTGTTGTGTAAGGCAAAACTCGCTATCTTTTCGTGCTTGACACTGCACACCTATGTCCTATGACCTATGTTGTTCATTTCAACAAAACTAATGGTTCATTATCATCACTAACAATTAGGCCAGAGACAAGAAGAACATCCCGTGGAATCTAGCCGTGTGGCCTATTCTTGGCCATTAGAGCATAAATGTGGTCCATAAGGCCTCAAAGTAAGGTCTATGCATATTAAGAGGACTTAAGTCATGCAACAATTCACACCTCTGCATATTTCTACATTGTATGGAGTGGTTGCCGTGCGAATTTGAAGACATTTAATTTCGGGACCAAATCGGTCCGAAAAACGTGGATAACAACCTTCAAATTCACTCGTTTTAGGTCTTTTTTCGAAAAATGTGAGATATTTTGCTGGTCATCTATATAGTACCCCTATAACATAAAATGACCGACGGTTGTCGAAAAAATTCTTAAATAGTTGAGTTTCAAGTATATTTATCGAATATTTCGCTAAAATCCGACATTACTCGAGTGATAGTTAAATGTCGTTTAAATGTGTTTATTTCTAACCATATGTACCTTTTGTTACACCGAGACATTTCGACATTGTATGGAATAGTTACTGTACGAATTTGAAGACATTTAATTTCAGGACCAAATCGATCCGAAAAACGTGGATAACAACCTCCAAATTCGCCCGTTTCAGGTCATTTTTCGAAAAATGTGAGATATTTTACTTGCCATCTAAATAGGACCCGTATAACATAAAATGACCGACGGTTGTTGAAAAAGCTCTTAAATAGTTCAGTTTCTAATATATTTATCGAAGATTTCGCTCAAATCCGACGTTACTCGAACGATAGTTAAATGTCTTTTAAATGTGTTTATTTCTAACCATATCCACCTTCTGTTAAACAAAGATATTTGTACATTGTATGGAATAGTTACGGTGAGACTTTGAAGACATTTTTTTTCGGTGTCTATTCGGTCCGAAAAACGTGGATAATAATCTTCAAATTCACCCGTTCCAGGTCGTTTTTCGAAATATGTGAGATATTTTCTTGGCAATCTAAATTAAACCTGTGAAATATGTGAGATATTTTCTTGGCAATCTAAATTAAACCTGTATAACATAAAATGACTGATGGTTGTTGAAAAAAACTCTTAAATAGTTCAGTTTCTTATATATTTATCGAAGATTTCGCTCAAATCCGACGTTACTCGAATGATAGTTAAATGTCTTTTAAATGTGTTAATTTCTAACTGTATATACCTTCTGTTACACCTAGACAATTCTACATTTTATGGAGTAGTTACGGTGTGAATTTGAAAACGTTTAATTTCGGGATCAAATCGGTCTGAAAAACGTGGATAACAACCTTCAAATTTGCCCATTTCAGGTCATTTATCGAAAAATGCGAGATATTTTGCTGGTCATCAAAATAAGACCCTTATAACATGAAATGACCGATGATTGTTGAAAAAACTCTTAACTAGTTCAGTTTCTAATATATTTATCGAAGATTTTGCTCAACTCCGACGTTACTCGTCGAATGTCTTTTAAATGTCTTTTAAATGTGTTTAGTTCTAACCATATGTAATTTTTGTTACACCAAGACAATTCTACATTCTATGTAGTATTTATTGTGCGAATTTGAAGACATTTAGTTTCGGGACCAAATCGGTCCAAAAAACGTGAATATTAACCTTTAAACTTGCCCGTTTCAAGTCATTTTTCGAAAAATGTGAGATATTTTGCTGACCATTTAAATAGGACCCGTACAACATAAAATCACCGACAGTTATTGAAAAAACTCTTTAATAGTTCAGTTTCTAATATATTTATCGAATATTTCGTTCAAATCCGACGTTACTCGAATGATAGTTAAATGTCTTTTAAATATGTTTATTTCTAACCATATGTACCTTCTATTACACTGAGATATTTCTACGTTGAATGGAGTAGTTACTGTGCGAATTTGAAGACATTTAATTTTGGGACCAAATCGATCCGAAAAACGTGGATAATAAACTTTAAACTTGCCCGTTTCAAGTCATTTTTCGAAAAATGTGAGATATTTTGCCGGTCATCTAAATAGGACCCGTACAACATAAAATGACCGACGGTTGTTGAAAAAACTCTTAAATAATTCAGTTTCTAACATATTTATCGAAGATTTCGCTCAAATCCGACGTTACTCGAATGATAGTTAAATGTCTTTTAAATGAGTTTATTTCTAACCATATGTACCTTCTTTTACACCGAGACATTTATACATTGTATGGAGTGGTTACTGTGTGAATTTGAAGACATTTAAATTCAGGACCAAATTTGCCCGAAAAACGTGGATATTAACCTTCAAATCCCCCCGTTTCAGGTCATTTTTCAGAAAAATGTGAGATATTTTTGCCGATCATCTAAATAGGACCCGTATAACATAAAATGATCGACGGTTATTGAAAAAACTCTTAAATAGTTCAATTTCTAATATATTTATCGAAGATTTCACTCAAAACCGACGTTACACGAATGATAGTTCAATGTCTTTTTAATGTGTTCATTTCTAAACAAATGTACCTTCTGTTACACTGAGACACTTATACCTTGTATGGAGTAGTTACTGTGCGAATCTGTCTTGTAGTTATTGTGCGAATCTGAAGACATTTAATTTCGGGACCAAATCGGCCCGAAAAACGTGGATAACAACCTTCAAATTCACCCGTTTCAGGTCTTTTTTTGAAAAATGTGAGATATTTTGCTTGCCATCTAAATAAGACCCGTATAACATAAAATGACCGACGATTGTTGAAAAAACTCTTAAATAGTTCAGTTTCTAGTATATTTATCGAAGATTTCGCTCAAATCCGACGTTACTCGAAAGATAGTTAAATATCTTTTAAATATGTTTATTTCTAACCATATGTGCCTTCTGTTACACCAAGACATTTATACATTGTATGGAGTAGTTACTGTGCGAATTTGAAGACAATTTAATTTCGGGACCAAATTTGTCCGAAAAATGTGGATAATAAATAGTCTTTAAATTCGCCCGTTTCAGGTCATTTTTCGAAAAATGTGTGATATTTTGCTTGCCATCTAAATAAGACCCGTATAACATAAAATGACCGACGGTTGTTGAAAAAACTCTTAAATAATTCAGTTTCTAATATATTTATCGAAGATTTCGCTCAAATCTGACGTTACTCGAATGATGGTTCAATGTCTTTTAAATGTGTTTATTTATAACCATATGCACTGTATGTTACACAAAGATATTTCTACATTGTATGGAGTAGTTACCGTGCGAATTGGAAGATATTCAATTTTGGGACCAAATCGGTCCGAAAAACGGGGATAATAACCTTCAAATTCGTCCGTTTCAGGTCTATGCATATTAAGAGGACTTAAGTCATGCAACAATTCACACCTCTAGATCATTTTGGAACTAAGGTTAATGACCATACACTGACTTTACGTCTAAAAACACACCACAGAAAAATACACTGACGTTAAGCACACTATTTCATAGCTGAAGTACTAGTATAATATCTGATATCAACTGCATTAGCTTTTGGTGCTGGTTGGGTTGGAAAAGGGGTAACAAAACGAAGTTCTCATATCCTTCATGTTGGGATTATTCACTATGTAAAAAAAACTTACAACTGAACTACGAGATTTCCTTGATAAAATGTAAGGAAAAATTTCCCATGTTAAACCTCTAACAGTACCCCACCCATGTAACCAAACCACCGGAAACCCCTACTTGTATTGTCCTCCAAAGCATCATGTTGTTGTTGATCATGGATTCATGGTTTACTTTCAGTTTTAGAAAACTTGTACTTGCTTACTTTCATTGACCATGCGTGTCGGATATTGATAATTGCTACCAACATTCAAGACACAGTCACCCTCAAAACTGTGCTAATGTTTGAAGTACTCATGACAAGATTGTAAATTTGTACCCTACTTATAATGTGAAAAGCTGTAGTTTCTATAGTAAGGGGTGAGGGTGTTAGCCACTTAGCCTTCATCCCCTTTCGGTTATGGCTGCAAACTGCAGTGATCCTTACTCCTTAGGAGTCGTTACCTACTGCATATTTTTTGTTTCTCAATTATGGTTCGTAGGATGTTTGCACAGTTCCTTTGACAAAAAAGATGACAGTAGCCCACAAAAAAAATAATGCTGCATAAATCCCTTCGCACCTAAAGCCTTGTTCGTTTTTACTTAATTTTAACGCAGGTCTCCGGCAAGACAATTTCAAAACAAAAGAACAGCCTTCACTAGAGTCTAGCTAGATCACTTAAGACTTGCGGAGAAAACGAAAGGATGAAAAAGAGGACTTACAAAATCAAAGGGCAAGCCCTTGCTCTCTGGCTTTCATCAACCATTTAAGAGTAGTCTCCAAAGTAGAATATGCAGCAACATCAGTAACACTCTTACTCTCGATAGCATAATCAAAAACATGGTACGCCTCAGACACCCTTCCTTCCCTACACAATGCCCTAAGCAAACTACCGTAAGTACCACTCTCCAATTTCATCCCACCATCTTTAATCACCTCGTAAAACTTCATAGCTTTATCAATCAATCTAGCTTTACATAACCCATGAATCAATGTATTATAAGTAATGGCATTAGGTGCACACCCCTTAGTCTCCATATCACCCAACAACTTTACAGCCCCCAATACATCCCCTTTCCTACACATCCCATTCATAATTGACGTATATGTAACCGCATCAGGGAAATTCCCCGTCTTCGCCATGACATCCAAGTACTTAACTGCTTCCTTAACGCGGCCGGACTTTGACAGACCGTAGATGAGCGTATTGTAACTGACGACATCCGGTTTTACACCTAGTAATTGAGGCACAACAATGTAATTATTTAGTATCAAATTATACACGGCTAGAAAATAAGAATTAATCAACATAATCCTTCCTACCCATTTCAAACTACTCGTTCACTTAAAAGCTTGTCAAATTTTGACATTAAAAAAAATTACTTCGTATCTAAAATATGACACTTAACTATTTCGATCTGTAATAAAAGATCTTCCACAATAGTGTATCCTTCTATCCCAATGAATTGTTATCTATTCTAATTTACACAAACCCCAAGCAGAAAAATGAATTTGTGAAGTAGACAAATTAATTATAGATTTTAAGCTCACTTGCACACACTAACCCACTTATCCAATACCTACCTAAAATAGAAATAGATACCAAATGAATAACCCATCAAAAGGGTTGAATAACAATTCACGAACACGAAAAAAAAAAAAAAACAATATTATCCTCTAAATCTTCGAAAACTTCCACTTTTTTAAAATACCCCTCCCACAAATTTAAAAAGATGAAAGCTTTCCGAGGTTGCAATGAAGCAAATGAATACTAACTACTCCCTCCGTTTTTTTTTCTTTGACCCCATTTCTCTAATAACGGGTAGTTCAAACTTCAAAGCATTGTCTTAGGGTGCATTGGAGGTAGTACTAGTATACTACTATAAGACTACCTATCGACTATCAAATTACAGTCATTACTATAGACTATTGAATTATTGATACTCTCTTCGTCTCAACGAAGAATACGTCTCCATTGTGACGGATATATCCATCACATAACTCTAATGGCTTTAATTTCATCCAGATAAAGACGAATAATTTCCCACCCTTAGGAGTCACAAACAAGAATTTATGCTCAACGAATTCTTTACAATTGCTTCTATAATTCTAACAAGACAGAATGTAAGTCGACAAGTGTGAAAAAAGTAAACGCATTACCTAGGTCGACCATCTGGTTGAAGACGCGGAGGACCTCACTGCCATGGCTGAGAGTACAATAACCGCGCATAATCGTATTATACACATAAGCATCGGGTTTGATTCCTTCCTCAGTGAGCTCCGACAACAACCGGGTCGCCTGACGGAGGTTCTTCGAATTACAGACATGGTCGATAAGAATGGTGTAAGTCACCAAATCCGGTTTAAGACCAATCGATTCGCGGAGCTGAGAAATAAGGTCGTAGACGGCGGCGAAAGAGGCGGAGGAGACGGCGGAGCGTCTACAGAAGTGGGAAATTAGGAAGTTGTAAGTGTAGCGGTCGGGGGTAAGGGAGTGGCGGTGGTGGAGGTGGAGGAGGAGGGAGACGGCGTCGTCAGTGAGTTCGGCGGCGCACAGGACGCGGACTGCGCGGTCGACGGCGGCGGGGGTGGCGGGAGTGTCGGGGGACGGGATTAGGGGAGAAATTAGGGTTTTGGCGGCGGTGGATAGGAGAGGAGGAGTGTAAGGTTTGGGCGCGGGAGTGGTTTCAGGGGCGGCGACGGCGGTGGATTTTGAGGTGACTGAGGCGGAGATGGCGGCGGCGGCGGCGGAGGAAAAGGGAGAATGAAAGGTGAGGGAGGCGGCGGTGGTTCGAGCGACTTGGCGCAGTGATGATGCGGCAATTTTGCCCATTCCGGAATGGATCTCTTTTGTTTGACCGGAGACGGTTTAAGTCAAGGTTTAACCATTTCTAGACCCGGCCAGTTTGACCCGTTTCAGACCCGAGCAAACTCAATCCGATAGAGAAAATACTACGACCTGAAATCGATCAATCTCGACCCAATTGAAACGGATTTGACCTAATGACCCATAATCAGAGTCAACCCACGATCCAAACGACACAATTCAACAACTAACTTGGCTCAGAATCTGAAGTGATCTGAACTCGACTTTATCGACCCAATTCCACCTCTAACCATATCGGAATAAAATCATTCTCGGAAAGTGAGGAGATTGTTTCCCGTATCAAATTTAAATTTGATTTATTCCGTGTCATTTTAGAGTTTTTTTTTTTTTTTTTTTTGACTACGATCTACATATAAGTATTGCATCATTGGCTTCTTTCGTTAACTGTCCTCCCATCTTATTGATTGACAACGGTTTTCGATCAAAGCCGTTAGTCGATTGAGCAACTTCAATCATGAAGATAGGAGAAAAACAAGAGTACATCATCAGATTATTGATAAATAGTTTAAGTCTGTAAGACTATCGTAAATAAGAGTATAAGACTAAACTCATAGATCAAACAATTTATATACCCCAAAACCTTAATACTAGTGCGCATGATTTAGCTTCTAAAGCTCTACGCAAAGGTTAAGGTAGGCTTATATTTTCCTTTAGGGAAAAAAAAAAGGATCAAACAATTTAAATATTACTCCATACGTAGTAGACTTGATTTGTTTTAATCATGAAACGGATGTAAATGTGATATACAGATATACTCAGACGTGGTCTTTTTGAGTTTTGAAAGCAACAAATAACAATACAATATCCAAGGCGTTCCCTGCCACCCACGCTCGTTGATAGTCACATGCCATTTTCTAACCAAAATCAACTAAAAACCACAGTTGTACACACTTATCCTTCAACAACTTGCACTTAATTAATTATCATAAATTCATGTTATTGACGAATATTTCTATCACAAACGTATAAAGGGGTAAATACCCTCACAGATATGTGACAGAAATACCCGTCAAAAGAAAGATTCACGGATTATTATAAGCTAATTTGTGTAAACTCACCCAATGAACATGGCCTCCACCAAGCAAGCACTTATATAAGGACAGAAAGCAACAGTTTGTAGTAGGTACACCAGCATCTTTGCATTCACTACTTCCAAACTTATAGCAAAAAACAGCATGAAGATTTCCTCACCAAAGTTGATAGCATTACTACTATTGCTTCCTGTATTACTCTCTGCACTCGTCTTCGTCTACCGAACTCACCCCTTCCGTCCTGCACCCTTCCCCGAGTTCAACCCACAGCAGCAGCAGAAGCAGCAGGCATCGTATTCAGTTGATGCACGGATGCTTGACAGATCTTATTTCATTGGGTCTCCTCACTTTCCGGGGCCTGAGGATCTCGCCTTTGACTCTGATACTGGCATGCTCTACACAGGCTGTGCTGATGGTTGGATTAGGGCCATTGACTTGAATGGTTCGGGTTTTCAAAACTTGGTTGACACTGGTGGTCGGCCTCTTGGGATTGTTTTTAGTGGCTCTCAACTTATCGTTGCTGATGCTTATAAGGTTTCATACACATTTCCGTTCTTTTCAGCTTATATATTTATGTATTTATCGTGGCTGATGAGTACTGATTAACACGGTGTTTCAGGGTTTGCTGCGAATCAGCGAGGACAGGAAAATAGAGGTGCTGACAAATGCAGCAGAAGGATTGAAATTCAAGTTAACTGATGGGGTAGATGTAGGAAAAGACGGTACAATTTACTTCACAGATGCTTCATACAAGTATCACTTCCATGTATACTTGTACGATATATTAGAGGGAAGACCGCATGGTCGACTGTTGAGCTTCAATCCTAAAACCAGTGAAACTAAAGTACTACTTCGCGACCTCTATTTCCCCAATGGAGTAGCCGTCTCACCTGATCAAAATTCTCTCGTCTTTTGTGAAACACCTCGGTAAGTTCAGCTTTGACTCTAGACACTCGAAAACTCACAATTGACAGTATATATACTCTAGTTAGCCATTGCCCATTCTAATTGCAGGAAAAGATGCAGCAGATATTGGATACAAGGTAGGAAGAAGGGTAGCGTAGATGCATTTGTCGATAATATACCTGGTTTTCCAGACAACGTGCGTTGCGATGGCCAGAATTTCTGGATTGCAATATCTTCGGTAACAGTACACCAAGTCTCTTCTTGCTTCAATGAATTATGCTGTCAACTTCGGAAAATGCTTACTCCGTATTTGTTTTTATCATGAATGGCAGGCACTTTCCCCGTTTCTGGAATACACATACAAATTTCAGTTAGTAAGAAAAGTAACCATAATTATAGAGGACTACATCAGTCTGTTAAAGCATGTACAAAGAAAAGGAGGAGTTTACGGTGTGGATCTGCAAGGAAACCCAACTGCACACTTTTACGACCCAGCACTGTCACAGATCTCTGGTGCTATTAAGATCGGCGATCAAATATACGTGGGTTCGCTCAAGTATACACATATTATTGTCTACAACATGAGCAAGTCACTAGACTAATTACCAGCTGTGAATTTTCAGGAATACAGCAACTTTTATTTGAATGTAACTCGGGATAATTCCCGAGTTGTATAAATTTCCATATTCTCACCAGTTATGAGTTATGACAAGTAGATCCTGAACTGTTCACAATCCGCCTATCATAGTTGTGCTATGGCATTCCCTGGCTAAGTCTTAGCCGATGCTTCAGGTCACAGGTGTAAGGTAATCTCTGAAGCCATTTCCGCTTCCAGCAGAAACTATCGCTCGTTGCTGGTAAAGGGTATGCGTCACCTATACAGTCGCATAAATAGTGTGTTGTTATTCTAATGCACGCAAGTAAGACGAACCTCGGAAAGTAAGGCATGGCTTATCGAATAGACAGTGACGTGATTCTAAGGTAGCCAAAACTAGCCATTATCGTTACTAATGCAACAAAGTAAGACAAACATCAGAAAGTAGAAATCACTTGTACAGTTGCATAAACAGTGAGTCGTGATTCTACTGCAACAAAACACTAGCCATTGCAATGCCATTCGAAAGTTGTAACAGGTGCTAAATACGGAGTAGAAAACAGTCTTACATTACGAAAAGCAACAGCCATTTCCACAGCAAAATCTATGAAAACAAAGATACCGTCTTACATTACCAAAACATTACCAAAAACTAGTCATTGCCGCAGCAAAATCTAAGATGACAAAGATACCGTCTAACATTACAAAAAAAAACTAGTCAATACCGCAGCAAATCTATGATAACAACGTATAAAAAGCGATCACAATTATTCATCCAAGCCAACATCACAGGCTCTTCTACAATCGATAACACAAAATCATCCAAAAACCAACATTTAAGTAGATATTATAGGGTTGGGTTCAGCTAACAGCAGTAATAATGCAGTAATGCGGTAATGCAGCAATGCTCAAGCATGGCGCGACTGAAACTCCTTCATGAAAGCGACCAACTTCTTAACACCAGCAATCGGCATAGCATTATAGATAGACGCTCTCATACCACCAACAGAGCGATGCCCTTTCAGCGCGACCATTTTCTCCTTGGCCGCCTCCTTGATAAACACGGATTCCAGGTCCGATTTCTCAAGGGTAAACGGCACATTCATCAACGACCTGACGGATTTCTCAACCGGGCAGCGGAAAAACCCGTTACTCCCATCAATTGCATCATACAACAGCTTGGCTTTCGCCTCGTTGTTCTTCTCAACCTGCACCAACCCTCCCTGTTTCAGCAAATCATCGAAAACCAACCCACACATGTAAATCCCGAAGCACGGTGGCGTGTTGTACAAGGAATTGTTATCGGCATGAATCTTGTAGTCCATCATTATCGGCGTATTCCCCTGCGATTTTCCGATCAGATTCTTTCTCACGATCACGATCGTCACCCCGGCGGGACCCACATTCTTCTGCGCACCCGCGTAAATCAACCCGAATTTCGACACGTCCACGGGTTTCGAGCAGAAATTCGACGACATATCCGCTACCAGAATCCGATCCTTATTCTCAGGTTCGGGATAATCCTTGAACTCGACGCCATAGATGGTCTCATTAGCGCAGATATGAAGGTATTTGGCATCAGGGTTTTGCTGTAAAGATCCGAATTGAGGAATTCGGGTATAGTTATCGGGTTTACCGGACCAGATAGTGGAAACAGAGGCGTACTTGGATGCTTCTTTAGCGGCTTTATCGCCCCAAGATCCGGTGACGATGTAATCGACCGGATCTTGCGGCGAGGAGCAGAGGTTGAGAGGGAGGGCGGAGAATTGGGAGGTGGCGCCGCCTTGGAGGAAGAGGACGGCGTAATCGTCGGGGATCGCGAGGAGATTGCGGAGATCGGCTTCGGCTTTTTCGATAATGGAGGTGAATTCTTTACCTCTGTGGGACATCTCCATGACGCTCATGCCGGATCCGGCGTAGTTGAGGAGGTCGGATTGGGCTTTTTTGAGGACGGGTTCGGGTAGGACGGCTGGACCGGCGGCGAAGTTGAAGACTCGGTCGGATGTTGCCGAGGATGGGGTTTGAGTGGCGGCGGCGGTGGTTGTTGCGGCGGAGCATTGTATGGTGGTGCGGCGGGTGGGGAGGTGGAGGGTGGTGGGGAGGGAGGTGAGTGGGGTTTTGAGGAGGAAATGGGTGGGGGAAGTGGTGGCCGCCATTGTTGGAATCTCGAAGGAAATTGGAGAAGGAGGGAAATGAGGGTTGTTGGATTTGGAGTAGTAAAGGGTTTTAAAGCCACCTTATTATTATGCGAAAATGTCCGTTGTATTGATTTAACGAGTTAAATATCAGTGTGGATTTCTCGTTCTATTTTTGTGTCTCGCTCGTGTGTCATATCATATACGAATTGACTCATCAATAAGTTATATTATGTCACATCATATACGGGTTGACCCATCAACAAGTTATACTAATATATTTTGCATATTTTATTTATGCAACAGGTGAGGTGTCATGTGACACAGAGTGAGACACAAAAATAGGACAGAAGATCTGCACTGGATAAATACGTTGCAGACTTGCCGAGTATTATTCTTTCATTTACTAAATTGAGCGAGACGGTCTCATAATTTTCCACATAAATTCCCACATAACGGATAGTATGTTATACTAACGAATAATAAGATGTTGTTTCGTATATGTTTAGAGTACTGAGTAATTTTCCAATGAAACGGTCTCATATTAATAAGAAATCTGTCATATAATCGGGATTACCTTCTTGTTTCGAGTGTTTTTAGGAGATTTACTTTTTTACTTATTTACTCGTATTAGATATACAATGATAAGAGTGGACAAAGTTGAAAACAACAATATTATACGTTATTCTCATTTGAAATCGTCTTATAGTAACTTAGTGTGAAATCGTGTCATATGTAAGTGACGGCTGCAAAGTTGTGGGGGGGGGGGGGGGGTTGGTAAAGAGAACAAGTAGGAGGTAGAATATTGAAAGAGAAAACAGAACCAACTTCTATTTTTTCAACGACGCTAATAGTAAAAGTGATCCGGATTTGAAGTGATTCCAACTTTCATGACCCGAATGTAGCCCAAAACCCAAATTGACTTGCCTCTTAATCGACCCAATTATTTCCCGAATATAAGCCCAAAACCCAAATTTACATGCTTCTTGATCGACCCAAATTTCACCCGAATATAAGCCCAAAACCCAAATTTACATGCTTCAAGATCCATTAAAATTCCTATAGAGAAATGGATTATCCATTTGACGGTGCAATGAGTCTATTTCAAAGGATTGAACGATCTATGTTTAATCACTAAAAAATATACATGTAAAAGGGAATGACGAAATTAATACAGAGTACAAAATAAAACGATCATTTGAGAAGAATTTGGAGCTTCGATCCCTCTTTTTAATGAAAATGAAAAAAGATCATCCCTTTAAAACAATACTCAAACTCGGTTTGTACTAAAGATAGTACGGAGAAATTGGAGAGTTTTACTTCTTAGTTACTCGATATTATTGTAAAATCTTTCAAATGATCGGTAAACACAAAACATTAGTCGTGCCGACTTAGCTAGGTTGTGGGCTTGTTTACTCAGACATCTCATCGACAACTACAAATAATTTTTTCTTCTTTACTGGTACTTCGTCTTTGTATCTAGACCAAAGATAAACAAATGATCGGGAATACATTACGAGTACGAGTAGTATTATTTAATTTATCCAAAGAATATCTTATCTAGTAGTAGTAGTGAGATCCAATGATGCATGGCCATGTAAGCATTGAGTATCTAATAACACCATGAACTTATGTGGCTCTCCATCAACAAACCTTTTCCTTTTCTAACATTTTTAAATCAAATAACACACAAACCTTTCTCAATTGAAACAAACACATCAATAATTAATTAATGGCATCATCATCATCAATTGTGATGACTTCACTCCCACAATTCACTGGCCTTAAACCTCACCTTCCTTCTTTGCCATCCAAATCCTTGGTTTGTTTCTCTTCTTCTACTCATACTAATACCTTGTGGTCGCAAATGTATAAAATTGATTGGAACGGAACTGATGAATAAGTACGTTCTATACTTTGTAGCAAGTGGCGTCTAGCATGTAGTTAGTGGCATTTTGCATAGGAGATGGAGAGTTGAATCTGTGACCTATCGTGGTAGTATCATTGTGACTTCGTCCTAACCATTAGACTAAATTTTTTTTCAGTGTCTCTTAGCATGCATAATATAGAAAGAAATGAGCAACGATTCCATATTTTGACTTGTCGAAGAGTACCCATATTATCGTTCCTTCTGGCTGAAAGGGGTTGAATCGGTATATAAGGGGTTGAATCGGTATATAAACATAGGGTACGTAACTTAATGTAGTATGGGTAAAAGGAACGTAACAATGAACTTAACTGAGTCGAGCTGAAAATGATTTGCGGAATGTATGTGTAGGTGGCAACTTTGCCAGTGAAAGGAAAGGGAAAGGGAAAGGGAGCATTGGGCGCCCGATGTGATTTCATTGGTTCATCTACAAACTTGGTAATAACTAACACCCACTTCCTTGTCTCGGTTATTTATTTATTTACATTGATTAAAATATTCAATATATACAGTTAATTATTAATATTCGTAATTATATTGATAGATAATGGTGACATCAACAAGCCTGATGTTATTTGCTGGACGATTCGGATTAGCTCCATCCGCAAACAGAAAAGCAACCGCGGGGCTCAGGTTGGAAGCGAGGGACTCGGGTCTACAAACCGGTGACCCAGCTGGGTTCACGCTCGCGGACACCCTTGCCTGTGGTACCGTTGGCCACATTATCGGTGTTGGAGTTGTACTTGGCCTTAAAAACATTGGCTCTATCTAATTGATTATTAAGCTCCTATCAAATCATCATATATCTAGCTCTTTGTAAAATTGTGCTACAATTTCTGATTAATTCTATGTATTCCTTTTGCGCAAATTCTTGTTTCTGATGAGTATATCGACTACAAATTTATGATGGGTTAAATAACGCCTCGTGTCCATAGATAACCAAGTTCACCATTATACACTTATCTCCGGACTAAACGTCTATCGCAAAACTACCTACTGTAACTAGTATAGCAAGGTTCGAGTTACAAAACTAAATAAATATCGCTCCTACAAAATGAACTATTTTCCGCCCTAACACAAAATCACGCGATTCTCATATCGTACTACCAAAACATTTTTGCATCCAAATCCGTACCTTCCTCTGACGGTAATTGACGATTCTCTAGTTTACTATAAATTCCTGCATCTTGGGTCTCAGAAAGTATGCATGCCTCTTTGGATACCCACCCATTGCGTGCGAACTTCAGTTCGCAGGTCTACAGCTTCAAGTGCTATTCTTGGGTCATCCGAACGACATTGAGCTGCAATGAGTTTACATGAGATGTTAGAATTACAGTGGAAAAAAAAAGGGGCTAAAACCCAAGACTAGTAATTTGAACTCGAATACTCGTACTTCATATGTGCGAGTTACCTCCTTAGCAATGAATACTTCGTACTCTGACGATGTAGAGCAGAATGCATCATTTGAAAAAGCCCGACAACTTGCGTGCTTTCTTAACTTCGACAGACTTGTTTTTTGGTGAATCGCTCAACGTTGCCTGCTTTTCTATTCTATCGTCTGTCATGGTAGGATGCTCATCTCCTTGGAAGATGTTAGAGAGATTTGGGACATTCCTGTCATCCGTAGAAATTTGCTCTTTTTGTTGTAATTTCAGTCGGGGAGCTTTTTCTAGGACAGATAGTATCTTTTCAGGCGGCTGTGTCGTGTGCTGTTTCTTGGTTACTGTTGTCTGACCTTTAGACTTCTTTCTAGGCGAATCGCTCAACGTTGCCTGCTTTTCTCTTCTATCAACCGTCTTGGTAGGCTGTTTTTCTTTTTTATCGTCTGTCTTGGTAGACTGTTTTTCTTTTCTATCACCTGTCTTGGTAGGATAATCATCTTCTTCGAAGAAGTTAGAGAGCTTAGGGGCATCCCTCGCATCCATAGGAATCTGCTCTTTTTGTTGTATTTTCATTTGGGGAACTTCCTCTAGGTCAGATAGTACATTTTCAGGCGGCTGAGTCGTGCGCTGTTTCTTGGTTACTGTATTCTTACCTTTAGACTTCTTCCTGGACGAATCCTTCGATGTTGCCTGCTTTTCTCTTCTATCATCTGTCTTGGTAGGCTGCTTTTCTTTTCTATCTGTCTTGGTACGATAATTATCTTCTACGAAGATGTTAGAGAGACTTGAGACATTCCTCGCATCTGTAGGAATCTGCTCTTTTCGTTGTATATTCATTTGGGGACCTTTTTCGAGGACAGACAGTATCTTTTCAGGAGGCTGAGCCGTGAACTGTTTCTTGGACACACTAATCTGACCTAAAACATCGAGCATTTCCTTGGCAGACTGAGTTTCAAAATGATCCTTTTCAGGCTCGGACTGAACTTCTTCAAGGATTACCTCGTTCATTGAAAGAAGCGTCTCAACATCTTTCACCACCACTTTCTTCAGCTGCTGTCTTTTCTGTCCTATGTCTTCGCAACTTAAAATCTCATCCAAATTATTTGTTTGCTTCTCCGGCTTCTGTTTCTTAGCTTTTTGTTGATGTTTTTTATCGTCAACAACAGTACGTCCCCGTTTTGTCTTCTCATTGCCTTTTGCTGTTTTAAGCTTGGGTATTGATGATTTATGATCCTTCTTTGTGGCAACTTTGGGTTTCTCCTCGATCACACCAGACTTCATCGTATCCATAATGATTTTGCCGAAAACAAATCTGGTTTCTGGTATGTCTCCTTTACCAAGTAAATTGTAGTCGATGTTGAAATGGGGTCTTTCCTCACTTAAAGACTCAAGGTCTTTCCTAAACATTTTAAGAGTTGCAAATACCGCATCGGCTGTATACCTTCCTATGAATACCTATCAGCCACAATCACAGAAATTGTTTCAGAAAAATCAGAATGATGAGATCCTGCAACATTATTCGATGAAACGAAATGCAAGGTTACAACATTGCCTCAATATCTCAAGGGTGCTTACTCATATGTTAACAAGAAAGAGACTTTTACGTAAGACAAAATGAAAAATATGTTGAGAATTGCAACCAAGGACTAAAACTCAAAACACAACTAATTTAGTAAGTCATTTTGCATTACTTCATCATAAACAACCAAAATGCGGACAAAGCTTCGTTATTCTTTGGTTCCCTATGATGGAATAAAGCAAAATGGATCACTAAATGGGTCGTGTTTTTTTTTTTAATGTGAGATAGAAGTCATTTGATGCAATTTTCATCATGACTGGTTTGTGTGCATCCGACTTCCCCTACCCTAGAAATTGGAGAACGTCGGTTCATACAAACGGGGTGTATACTCATTTACAAATGCCTTCAGGATGGGAGGCTATATGGGTGTATCACTGCATTAGATTATGTATCCAAGATGTAAGGGATAGCAAAAAAATCTCACCAAATCAGAGGATGATAAAGATGGGTATCGACTCATGGCTGTAGAAAGACTTTCTGGATTCGTCAGTATATCTAGAGAATCCAGGATCGTTGATGAAAAACTAGTAACTCTCCGTGAGAGTTCTTCATCTGTTACATCGCCCAAAGACTTGAGAATCTCTGGAGTAAAGTGATAATGCCTGGCAGAATGTTTTCTGGCAATTTCTACGCTTTTTTGCCAGTTGCCGTGGTACAGAAGAGAAGAGAACATCCAAACCACAATAGCATCCTGAGGTTTATTGACCAATGCAAGATGGAAAGCCAGCAAGCTGACCCTGCAATACAAAAGAATGAAGCAGTTTAAAATTTTCCCTATAGAATGGAGATCGTGTTGATGTTAGGCTGTTTACTTTCTCCGCACTCCCTTTGACCATAACAGCAACCAGAGAATGCCTAGAAGGCTGGAAGGGACGGAACCTTAGAGCGAATTTCCACATCAGTAACATATAGAAATAATTAAAAAAACTGTGAGTTAACTCTTGGGTACCCAGCGACAACTCTCGGCCAACAATTCTGATATCTAGGGTATAATATGCTAGCCTCTTCAGCATTTTACCGCCGATGTAAAGCCATGAATCGAATGACACGAGAGAAGGAACATACTACTATATAACTCACCATAGGACAGATTCACATGGTAGATCACATGAAGTCAAGCTATCCAGATTATAGAAAAGTCTCTGCATGAAGAAATATGGATATAAGAAAAGAAGAAAAAAAGAATGAACGAAACAAAAACAGCAGCATATCAGCATTAGGAGTTTTAGTGAACCTCCAACAGCTGCAGACGTCGAACACTCATGTACACAGGTACACATTTTTATGGAAGAAACAAACCAATTTGAGTAAAGATGCATGTCTAGAAGATTCCAAACTTCCTTGATGTCAAGCTGAGGCATTAGTTATGGCTTGACGAGGAAGGGGGGAATAAAATAAATTGAAGTAAATAAATAAATAAGAGAAGCGAAATATTATGTTTCAGAAGCTATTTGATATTCACCATGCTCCATTTCAGTGCTTACCAACAGCATGATAGGATTTTCGGTACCAGAGCGCTCAGCAAGGTATGCAGCCTGAAACGTAATTTGAATAGAACACAGTTATCTAGTGACCTTTTAAGCCCTGCAAACATAGAGATCAACAGCAAGTAAAGCTACTCACGTGCAATGGAAGCAAAAGCTCCAGAATGCTGAATCTTTTGAGTAGGAGGATGGAAGGCCCAGCAGCCCCATATGATAGCATAAAATTCAACTCCATCATTAGTCTACCCTACAAAAGTTGAGAAAAGAGTCAGCTTCACAATGTGATTCTGTAACAACAACAATATAATTACTCCAGTGCCTCAATTCAAACATTGCAAATAAGATGAAAATACGAATACATTTCTTTTATAGTCGTCTACTGATAAATAACCATCAATGTTCCAGTTATGATACCTTATCCAGGTTTGTAATGGAAGTGTGCAGACTTCGTATAGCTTTATCGGTGTCTTTTGCAATTGAGAGACCAAGGCGCGCAGCTATTCTTATCCCCCGCAATATTCTTGCTGCACAGATGAGCATTTAAAAAGGCATACAGTTAAATCGTATACGTCCTTGTTCATCCACATTAGGCCTTTATGAGTGAAACTATGAACCATGTAATACGTACCACAATCCTCTTCAAATGAGACATGAGCAGGGACCAGAGTTCGTAACTGAGACAATTAAAACAGTAAATGCTTAGACAGCCGAGCACAAAACATTAAGAAGAAACGCACAAATAATAATGTACCTTCATGGCTTTCAAATCTGTCATTCCATTGGAATAGTCGTATACTCTTTGAGCGAACGGATCGTAGAACAGACTGCACGAGATGAAGATTATAGGAAAGATGATGATGTTAGTCACCTAATCTATAAACTCCAAGTGTGTCAGGGAAAATTACAGTTTGGTGACACGAGGTCTGTCTTATTTCACTTTGGTGTACTAAGGGTTTCAGTGTTTCACTAGCTTTTTTGGTGACCCGAGATTATACAGTTTTTCACCCTGGTGGCCTGGTGATCATGCAGTTTGAAGAGTTTTTTTTAACGTTGGGGGCCTAATGTATTACTCTGTACATAAGTCGGACATGATCTTAGGTTGATGACCTTATTCCATATAGTACAGTATAACAATAACAATAACAATAAAGTTTTGTAAAGGTAAAGGTAAATTTAACATAGTTTTTGTAAAACAAACCAAACCAAAAAAAAAATAGCAATTTATAAAAGCTGAAAAATATTTCTTACTGGGATATTAAATCTTGATTATATTACACTGTAGGCCCTCTACAGCTCGGACCAATCAAGTTCATCCTTATTGAGTATAGTTAAATTAAGTTCAGCCTCATTATTTTAGTTTGTCTTAGTCAATTTAGCTCACTTAACTCATTTCAATTTATTTCAGCGCCATTAAGTTAAGCTAGGTTGCATTAAGTCACTTTCATTTAAATTCAATTCAGCCCCTTTCAGCCAAAAGGAAAGGGACTTACTTCACCAAATAGGAAATCAATTCAGCCCTCAAGTAAAGTGAAATTAGAGTAATCTGGGGGTAAGAAAGTGAAATTAGCTCAAACCCGGGCACCAGAGAAAAAAATTCCATACAAAAATGCAGCAAAATAAATAAACATGCCTGTTGATGGTAAAATCTCGCTTTATGGAATTCCTCCACCGCATAAAATCTTTAGTGTCATAGCCTCCCGGTAAGTCATTAAAATGAACGTCTTCTTTCTCAGTGGCATTCTTGGCCACTGTTTCAAAGCTAGATACCTAAAGGCATAACCCATATCTACATCAATCAGAAAGTCCCAACTTCCAAGAATCAGCGACTTGTATAGAAGACACGGGACTTGAAAAGACAATGATATATTATTCACTTTTGGGGCCATACCAATATCTGACACGACGCTGAATATGATTGGCAACAAATATGCGTGCAAACCTTCCTAGTCCGACACTTCTCCTACTAGCTACAGGGAATGGAACGCATAACCAAAGTAGAGGAAGAGACTAATGTATGAAGCATTTGGTAAGATGACCAACAAGTTCAACTCTCAAGCGTCAACCATCTCTCTAATCACTTTCACAAACGCTAAACATTTCAGATATCTAGCTATTGTTTTATTTAAAAGATGTGTCTACGTAGCTGGATCCTCCAAAAAGGTCCTCCACCTGAAAATTGCAGTTATGGTGAGCCCAGACACCAAGATCCGTGCCTAACTATTAAAGCTTATATATGACATTGATTTCTGTATCAATTTTAGGGTGCTCTAAAACTTTGAATATAACTTATGAAGATACTCTCAAATTATTAAAAACATCCCGAGCATCCTATTTACTTCCCCTCTTTGCAACAGTGGTTTTCAGGGTCTCAGATGTAAGGATCTGACAACATTATCCACAATTACTAACCAATGCACGAGTCGAGGACCATAAAGCCATACAGCAAAATAGTACTCCAATCCAAACAAAGCCTAAAATGGCGGAAATGAGGATCGTACCTCGATAGCAGTGCCTCTCACATAAACCTTACAAATTGGAAACCTTCGCCCAATAATGAATGAACGATGAAACTTTCGCTTAATCTGAAAAACAAGAACCACATATTACCAACAATTGATTTTTTTTTTATAAAGGCATCGTAACTAAAGATGCAAGGCTAACATCACTTAACCTCCTTAAGATTTGCAGATGTGATCACATCAAAATCTTTAGGAATTTTGTTCAGCAGCAAATCTCTCACACATCCACCGACCAAGTAAGCATCGTGACCTGCAAAGTACAACCCCCATCTCAATGCTAACACTATGGCTCATAACATTACAAGTTGATGTGATTCATTGCTTGGATGTATTCGAGCACATTAGACACACGCCATTACTCATACAACCTCCAAGGTCCTCCATCCCACTTGTATTATTCCCTTTCGAATCTGATGTTTAAATTCAACCTTTAATCTCTCTCGAAATAATAAAAATGTATAACGTATAATAATGTCATATTGGTCATGCTTGATTTATCAAATTGACTATTTTGTTTTATCTTTTCAAAAAGTAGATTACCAATGTCAAGAGAAGACAAGGGAATACAAAGTCATGAACGATGTCCTTCAAAATTCAAATAGATGTGGTTCTACTTCCATGAAACGAGAATGTGACACAGCTGGCCTTAATGGGACGGACGCTCAAAGCTCCACAACAAATCTCAAGTACTCATTACATAGTTGTTTAAATTAAATAAACAAAAGGCAAGAGCAAGAGTGACCTTCACTTTGAAGAAGCCTAAGAACTATCTTTGGCGAGCCTGGAATCATGGAGGATGTAATCCCCAGGGACCTCGCATGCATCTTCTTCCATTTTGAAGCGTCAATAGCAGCTGTATCACAATTGTTGGCTGATGATTATCAGTCCACTCATTTAACTCTTACCTTCTGAAGTACCAATAATGGGCATCATATAAAACTTATGCAACACTCGCCATCATGAACATAGTAGGTAGACAACAAAACATTTAACTGCAGTATCACTTTACTTTAGGAATAGACAGCTAGGAGCAGTCACGGAACTACAGGGCAAGCAGAAGCAAATGAATATCAAAAGAGTAGAATATTTTTTGCAAGTGAATATCGAATTTTCAGTGAGACCATACAAACAAAATTTTCCAAGTCTGCTACTGAATCCATGTGACTGTATCAGATTGTCAGCTACTAAACTGCATGCCAGCCTTGTTAAAATCCACAAAATAGGCATGAGAGTACGTAGTAGTGAGGGAGAGGTCCACATGAGATATCCTTTAAAAATCAGTTGTTAGTAGAGAAGAGAACCTCCTTCCTACATCTGTGTAACATATAAGAGGGAGAGTCCACTCAATGAGTGAAGTACACAAACGATTGGCAATGGAGCAGATAATTCCATTTTTACAAAGTCGTGAACTATGCCCTTCAAATAGATGTGGCTGGACTTTCATCGAATGTGAGTATGACACGACTGGTCTTAATGGGACGGAGGCTCAGGGCTCCACAACAAATTCAAAGTACACATTACATAGGAGTAGTTGATTAAATTCAATAAACAAAAGGCAAGAGCAAGAGTGACCTTTATTCTGAAGAAGCTTATGAACTATCTTTGGCGGGTCTGGAATTGTGGAGGAAGTAGTCTCCGGGGACCTCGCATGCACCTTATTCCATTTTGAAGTGTCAATATCAGCTGTATCACAATTGTTGGCTAACAATTATCAATCTACTCATTTGACTCTTGCTTTCTGAACTACCCATCATAAACATAGTAGCCTAGTAGGTAGAGTACGAAACCTTTAACTGCAGTATCACTTTAATATAGGGATAGACAACTAGGACTCTAAAAGCAGTCAAAGAACTACGGGACTAGTAGAAGCAATCACCCCCTAAACCACTGAAATTTTATAATTTTTCATTTCTTTGAAGTAACGTTATGACATTACTTGTTCGCACTCCCTGAAATCTCTCGGCCCCTAATAAACAATCGTAATTTCACCACTTAAGCAAGAGCAGTCACCCCCTAAACACCAAAAAATTTACAATTTTTTTCCTTCGAATTAACATTACTGCATAACAATGTTTGTACTCACTCACTAAATAATTTGCTCCCGATTACAAACCCTAGTTTCCCAATTAACTATGTGAGATGATCACCTAAGGTAGACAACGGAACCTTTAATTGCAGTAGCGCTTAATTTAGAAAGAGACAACCACAAGCATTCATGTTACTAGGGGGCTAGCAGGGTAAATCACCCCACCCATTGAAAAGTTTAAGTCACCTTTTACATTACTAGTTCGCATTCTTTAAACCGTTCCGCACTTAATTACAAATCATGGTTATTACACCACTTGATAGAACCTACTTCAGTCCCCTAAACCTCTCCACCCTCTAATTAAACATCCTCTTATCCATTAACAATGGAGCCAAACACTTATCATTCTACTATGGTTCTCAATAACGACGGAATAAAGCACAATGATTCACTAAACTGGTTGCGCTTCTCCAAAGTAGCAAACCAACTCATGCACTTCTTGACACAATTTTCATCTTGGGTCATTCAAAAAGAGACTCTCTTGAGTCTTTGTGTGTTGCTTACACACGGTAAAGCTGCATCTATCCAACCCCCCCTTACTTTGTTTGCTTACACAAACCCGTTTGTTTAAACAAGGTAAGGCTACCCTATGTGTGTTGCTTACACAAGGTAAAGGCTCTATCTATCCGACCCCCCTAGGCCCCTACCCCATTCGCTTACCAAAGGTAAGGCTGCATAGCCTGCATCTATCCAACCCCTCTTACTCCGTTTCCTTACACAAGCCCGTTTGCTTACACAAGGTAAGGCTGCATCTATCCGAAACCCCCTACCCCATTCGCTTACCAAAGGTAATGCTGCGTCTATTCAACCCCCCTTACTCTGTTTGCTTACACAAGGTAAGGCTCTATCTATCCGAAACCCCCTTACCCCGAAATTCGTGCTAATCCTTGAGGCACTAGGGTAATGTACTAATGTTATTGTCGTAGTGACTACAAATCCCGGTTCCGCCACTTAACAGTTAACACAATACTCCCTCCCCTCGGAGCCTCTTTCTCTACGAAAGCTTCCACCTTTTTATTCAATACAGAGTAATAATCTATATACCTGAAGGTTCAGCAGCCATTGTTTTGTTCCGTAGCTCAACCGGTGCTTTAACTTTATCTTTAGCTTTAGAAGACCATTCAGAAAATTTCTGAGGAAAGGGCAGCCATTAAAATCAGAGCTACATATACGATTTACCTTACCTATGAAAAGCACACCAAGTGTTCGACGAAATGCCACAATGAAATAAACAAGAGGCAGCGAAGGAAAGGGGTATGGGGGAGGAGAGGGTGAATACCTGTATTTGAACTTGGACTAGAGATTTGAGGCGAGTGAGGGAGTTCATTAGTGTGGTGGCCGCCGCCATGGACGAAGGTCGCGGCTGTTATTTCAAGTAGGGATCTCTCTCTGGTACGGAGTACCTGTACAACTCGTGTAATACGGTCTCACAATAAATTTATTACGATATTAAAATAAATAAAAAGATAGAAATTAAATAATTTTACGATAATAATTTAATTTTATTGTGATATGGTTTCACAAAAGACTTACGGTATGAATAAAAGAAAGCTTATAATATTTGCTCCATTCCATTCATTTATTTATGTACTCCGTATTTCGTTTTTACAAACTACTCCAATGTTTGTGGCGAATTTATGTAGCATTGTCATAACGAGTTAAATATTTGCTCATTTGGATAGAAAAGTGACAAAAACGGCTAAATTGTAAAACAATAATGTTTTATTTTTATCTACCTAAATGATTAATACGGACTTACGGAGTACTTGACCGGTTATAATAATGCGACAGATAATTCGTGATATGGAAGATTAAGTGTTTCATTTTATGGTATACAAATCATTTATTTACTCTTCCGAATCTACAAAACTTACGACAATATCATTCGTAAACGTATAGTATAACCAAGAAATAAGTTGTGTATACTTTGTAGGTTACTCGTACTTTGAGTAGGTTTCCTGAGAGACGGTCTCTCATTAACCTTACTGAGAGACTAAGTACAAATGGAAGTAACAGTGGTACCAAACCTAATAGAAGTATTTACGATTAACATAAAAGATTATACAAATATAAAGAGGGTACGTTTGTTATAAAAACAGGTACAAAACAAAGTTGACATTTAAGGGTACGAATATGACATAGAGTGGTACTGAAGAGTGGTCCTCAATAAGTTATTGAAAGACCGTCTCTCCGAAGAATTTGTGACTTTTAAATGATTGATATTATGATAAGTGACTTTTTCGCCGAAATAGATCGTTCCAGATGCCGTCTTATTGTTCTAATCAATACTTTGTGATATAATTATTCAATCCATATACCCATGTTATAACACGACCATTTACTTACTTAAATCATACAAAAACATTTGATCTATGAATCTATGATTAATCACGTTTAATGTACAATAAGTGCTTTTTTTTATATTATCATTATCAATAAACAAGAAATTAATTAAGAATAACGTCACTAACGTAACGTGAACGAATAACCAATTATTAGAGTGCATCATTACCTAAGAAATTTCTAAGAACTTCACGCAATTTAGTTAGCATCGTCTAAAACAAATTTTTAAAAAAAGTCAACAAATCAAAAACCAACAATATTGATTACAGTACATCATAGGTTTTGATCATATTCATCGACCCGCCAGTCAGGAATCGAACCCATGACCTCTGATGATCATTTGTCGTTATCTCGGCCAGGGGTGACCGGGTAGCCAATACCGTGTCGGCTAGTAGGAAAAACAACAAAGAGCAAGCTACAAATAAGTCCGACACCAACCGGAACAATATCGAGCACTTCTTGAACCTCATGGCTCGGCATGGGTGCATAACATGTGACCACATTCTTGTCACGTAACGCGACCACACCAAACACAAACACAGACAACACTGCATGGACCCAGTCGATGAACCTCAGCTTGTACTTGCTGAGGTTCAGCTGGTTCTGGTTCATGTGCTCTTGGCCAGGAGTCGAATAGTCTGGGTAGTCAAACAGCCAGATACCCTGGTTGGTCGCGAACCCATAGTAGACTTGGCCGTCTGGGCCCTGGAGGCTGTCTGTGAACGAGGCTAGGAAGCACGAGGTGGCTAGGACGGCTAGGAGGATCGCGGTCAAGGACCGGGTGACTGTGTCGCATTGGCCGTTGCTGGTGAAGATCGGCGTCAGCACCTGGAAGGCCAGCAGGGTCCCGGTCGGGAGGAGGTTGGCTAGGTACGCCGTGCTGGCTAGGGTCTGTGAGAGGATTCGTTGTCCTTTTGACTGTCGCGGGATAATAGGCGGTGGTCCAGCCGGATCATTAAGGGGACGTTTCTCGTCTGAGTCAGGGTCAGAGTCGGGGTTTGGGAGTCTTTGTTTTAGTTGAGACATTGTTTGTGGTAGGAAAATGCAAGAGTTTTGGGAGAAGGAATGATTAGAGGTATGAGATGAGATTGTTGTTGTATTTAAGGTACCACAAAATAATTGGTAGGGATTGGTAATAGACTAATAGTTGAGTGTGGGAGGTGGCAGGCTTGCTTGGAGTATTCCTCTACATACATCATGTTGTTTCTCGACATCAATTCTCATTTAAAATTGGTACTCCCTCCGTTTCTATGATATCTTCCACTTTAAAAGTGATACATTTCTTAAGAAAAACAATAAAATAAGTAAAATTAGAGAGAGTAAAGTAAGTGAGTCACCTAGGTAAGAGAGAAGTGTGATAGAAAAAAAGGAAAGTGGAAGAAATCAAAGAAATGATTGAAAAAGAAAATGTGGAAGATATCAAAGAAACAGAGGGAATATATATTCATTTTAAAATATAATGAATTAAATAATATAAATATATCTGTAAAACATAAAAATAATATAAAAAATTGTCTTATTTGATCATACGAGATATTATTTGATTCAATATAAGATGGATATATACGTATTAAAAAAATCGACTGATTTTTCGAAGGGTGCAGATTAAATGGGTAGGTAGGTACCTGGAGCAAGTTTTTTTTTTTTTTTTTTTTTTTTTGGCGTGTTAGGGCATCATTTGTAATTATTTAGCTGGTGGAATATGCGTCAATTATTACGTAAATAACTAAACATGTGCGTCAACTTATTTACTCCTACTACGTACCTGCCTGTGTCCTAGAACAAAATAAAACAAAACATAACAAAATTATTCACTTTTTTTTTATAAAAAAAATACTCCGTATATTTTTATCTTGTTGGTTCGATTTTTGCGAATTGGCGATCCACTCGGTCTTATATTAAGGGACAAATACACGAGCATCGTGTTTTGTAAGTAGTTTTTGAAATGAGTAATTGGGTCGGATTCAGGTAGAGGGTAACGAGTAACGACATGATCAAATAATGACATGTGTTTGGGTAAAAATTTACCGATTTTATGATTTTGGTTGCGGGTTAAAGCGATCGACCTATACTACGGATTAATGGTGTCGTGACGATATGAATAAGCAAAGAATAGTAAAAAGTAAAGAGAAAATGACACGGTACGTTTTGGTGACGCGGAAACCCGATGTGGGAAAAACCGCGGGGGGAGTCGGAATCCCGCCAATATTCTACTATGACCAAAAGAATGAGCAATGAATCGAGAATACAAGTGCCGATATTAATAATAATGATTAACTAGGGAATACTATGCTGTAATTTTTACTTGGAGTTGATATGCTGAAGATGGGTTGAATGAATTCCTTCTTCTCTCCTTTGTGCTTATATCATGTTGCTTCCTTTTAGCCGTTATCTCCAACTTCCCCCTCCTATTCTGCTGGATCTGCCCCTTGAATTTAGGGGAGTTGTTCCTTGACCCTTTCCTGGTGTCTTTCAATTGGGGTGTGGGGTTGCTTCACTGTATTGGGCTATTTGGTTGTTTTACCCTAGTCCAGCCCATTTCCTTACTTTGCTCTATATTCTTGATTGACCCATTACCACATACAATCTTGGGTTTCAATTGACTTGTTGACTCTTGGTTGTATCGATTTATGACTCTCTTGACTTCTGACTTTTCGGTCTTTGACTTTCGATTTTCGACTATTGACTTTCATCCTTTGAATTTTGGCCTTTGACCCGGTCTCAGCTCTTGACTTTTGACCTTTGACCCTCGGTTTTTAACTTTTGACCTCCTTGACCTTTTGACCGCAAATTACCACATTGTAGTCCCGAGGACGCGAAATTTATCCCGAACAAATGCCCCCAAATTTCCGACTAAGCTCATCTTAGGCGGGAATTTCCGTTCGCTTGGATCGTAGTCGGTTTGCATGATGATTGATTCTTTGATCCGACCATTCGTCCTAAACTCGAAGATGATGACACTCCGCAATTCACTCTATTCTTCCACAAGTGGTCCTTCCCCTTCTTCCCCAGAGGGAGAAAAAAGAAAAGTCTGGTGGGAACATGCCTTCGGACAAGATACGTTCATGCTTGGCTAGGTTTACTTGACCTCAAATTCTCCCGGTACTCATTTTCGCTTGCTCCCTCCTTCAGGATCCGCTAAACCTCGTGTGTCCCCAGAGCAAGTAGCTGCTAGAAGGCGGGCCGTTGCTACTAGAGCGGTCTTCAAAAGGAAAGTTAGTTCTGTTTCTGCTGGCTTCGCTGGTTCTGGGAGAAGTCGCAACTCGTCCCATTTTTCAGAAGTTACTTTTGCAGAAAGTGAACCCCTAGTGGCAGATCTTTCTGAGTCTCACTCTTATTCTGCTCCCAGATTCATTGATGATGTTCCTGCTGGAGTGGTGCTCAACTTTTCTGAGGGCCTCGATACATCCAATCTTGCAGAGGACATGACTCTTCTGGACTAGCTGCTTCTTCCTGGTCCCAGGTCCGCGCTAGAAAATAGTTCTCTGAAGGAGTTGGGTTTGATTCGCGAATTGCTGGCGGAGAGATCTGGTAAAAGACAAAAGCTTAGCGCAGATTTGGTGGAGGCACGAAGTGAGCTTGCCTGGGCCTTGGATGTCAATTCTTCCCTGTAGGGGAAGAGTGCTGAGCTGAAGAAGACTCTGAGGGATGCTTTAAGCCGGTCGGCTCTGAGCACTGAGATCTAGATGGTCAGAGCCTACTCTGAGGGGAAGCACGAGAAATGGAACCTGGCTGCTCTGGAAGATATGACGAGGGAAGAGTTTCCTGAGGGCTTTAACTTAAACATTCTCTCTGGGGGTGAAGATGAGATGGTGGAGGAATCAGTCTCTTCTCCCTCTGCTGTCCAGGAGACGCATGACCAGGTGGATGCTGTTGTTGGCACTCCTGCTGTGGTGGAGCCGCTCGCTTTTCTTCCTCCTGAGGAAAATATCTAGGCTGTTCAGCCTGTTACCTCTTGTTATCTTTGGCCTTGTGCGGCAAAAACAAAAATATTCTGTTAAAAAATTTGTTATGTTCCGAATTTCCATTCTGCTCAGGGGGGCAGAATGTTTTTAGACATGTCTTTATGGTACTGTTTATTTACTCCTGTGGTGTTTGTTTTGTTTGTTTGTTTGTTTGTTTGCTGTCAGCTGTTTGTATGCATGCCTTTGTCCGTATGGTCGACCCTGTTGGTTGGTGGCCTGGGGTTTAGTTTGCCCACTCAGTCGGAGGTGCCACGCTTTGCGTGGGTGCTGAGTGACGCAGGGGACTTGTAATGCCCTGGTTGTAGGCAATCAGCACAAGACGCACGCCTTCTGTAGAAATTATACACTCCACCAGATTGGTCACCAGTTTTGGTTGAAAAAGCTAACAAAAGATGGTAAAGATGCAATGTTTGAAAATATTGCGTGGAAAAAATTACATTTCCAAAAATATGTGAATGGGGAAAATCCAATTTTGGAGGCACATAAAAAAGACATCGAATTTTGCAAACATATGAAAAGAGAATTATATCTGAAAAATATGTGAAAATTTAAAATTCAATTTTAAAAACATATGAGAGTAAATTCAAAATTTGAGGACATGTGAAAATAAAACTAAATCTTGAAAGCACATGAAAAAAGTTTCAAAATTGTAAGATATGTAAAAATCAAATTAAGTCTTTGAGTCATGTGAAAATCAAGTTAAATCTTGAGGCATGTGAAAATGAGCTAAGTCTTGAGATTTTATAAGAAGAAACTCGAATTTTTGAGGATATGTGAAAATTTAAAACTCGAATTTTGAGGATATGTGAAAATTAAATTCTATCTTGATGTTATGTATTTTTGCAACCAGAAAAATAGTTTGAAGGACAAAGTAGAGTTAAAAAGACAAAAGATGAGATTGACCTGGGCTCTGGTGGAGGTGTATCCGGCAGATTGAATGCCTTGTTTCTGGCGACAGTGGCCTGTGCTTCTGGTGACTTTTATTTAGAAGAAGTACTTTTTCAAGTGCACTATGTTCCAGGGTTTTTGGATGATTTCTCCTTCCATGGTCCTAAGCCGGTATGCTCTATTTCCAACTATCTTCTCCACTTGGTAGGGTCCTTCCCAATTGCATGCGAATTTTCCTGCCTGCTGATTTCTGGTGTTCTGGAATACCTTCCTGAGGACCAGGTCTCTTTCCTGCAGGATTCTGATCTTGACATTCTTGTTGTAGCTTCTGGCGACTGTCTGCCTGTAGGAGGCCATTCTGGTCTGGGCATCAGTTCTGAGTTCGTCTATGGTGTCCAAGTTGATTGTCATCTCCACCTGGTTTCCTTCTTCTGTTATGCAGCCATATCTGTGAGTGGGTACCCTCACCTCTGAAGGAATGACTGCCTCAGCACCAAAAATCAGGCTAAAAGGCGTCTGCCCTGTAGCCACCTTAGGTGTAGTTCTGTCAGACCATAGCACTAAGGGAAGTTCCTCTGCCCATCTGCCCCCTGCTTCCTCCAACCTTCTCTTCAGGTTGTCCATCACTATTTTGTTGCTGGACTCCGCCTGACCATTGGATTGGGGATTTCTGGGGGTTGACCTATTTAGCGCGTATTCCACCTGGCGCAATAGGCTTCCATTTTGTTGCCAATGAACTGGGACCCGTTGTCGCAGATGATCTTCGAGGGCATACCAAACCTGCAGAAAATATTACGTTTAATAAAGGATATAACCTGCTTCTCAGTCACCTGAGGAAACGTTTCTGCTTCTATCCATTTGGAGAAGTAGTCGGTCATTGCAAGCATAAAGACTTTATTTCCTGGTGCTCTTGGCAATTTGCCCACAATATCCATTCCCCACTTCATGAAGGGCCAAGGAGAGACTATTGGGTGCAACGGTTCTGCTGGCTGGTGATTGACCGGTGCATGTCTTTGGCAGGCATCGCATTTTTTAACATATTCTCTGGCGTCTTTGCGCATTGTTGGCCAATAGTAGCTCTGACGAAGTGCTTTGTTGGATAGACTCTTGCCCCCTGCATGATTTCCACACTCTCCGCTGTGGAGATCATGCATAATCTTTTCTGCTTCCTCCTGGCTTAGGCACCTCAGGTATGGTCCAGCGGTCGATCTCTTAAATACCACCCCGTCAATGAGAGTATATCTGGATGCTTTCATCCTGAAACTTCGGGATTCTTTCTTGTCTGCTGGCAGGACATCATTTTGCAGGCATTCTCTGTAGGGTTACCTCCAGTTGGCGATTTCCTCTTGTTCTGCTGTGGTGCTGCAGATTCTTGCTTCCTGTGACCACTGCAGTCCCTGCCGTGGTGAACTTTCTACTTCTTCTGGGGCTTCGTGTCCCTGTGCTTTCCAAATTGTTGGCTCCAGTACGTGGATTATGGGTATGGTGGATACTACTTCTAGCTTGAAGGTCGCCCCCAGAGTTGCTAGGGCGTCTGCTTCCACGTTCTGATCCCTTGGAACTTGGCTGATTGAGAATTCTGTGAATCTCAGGGAGAGATCTTTTGCCACTTCAAGGTAGGCCATCATCTTGGAGTCTTTCGCTGCGTACGAGCCATTCATGTGGTTGACTATCAGCTGGGAATCACCGTACGCCTCTAGTCGCTTGATTTTGAGATCTAGAGCCAGCTGGAGACCCAAGATCAAAGCCTCGTTCTCTGCTTCATTGTTCGTTGTCCGGAACTCGCATCGTACTGCTTGGACTATGAGATCCCCCTGAGGTGACCTGAGGACCAACCCTGCTCCAGATCCTCTCATGTTTGAGGCGCCATCTACGTTCAGCTCCCAGACTTGCTTCCTCTTGTCCTCCTCCAAGGTGAAGATGTCTTTCTCTGCCAGCGCCTGGGACTTTATTGCTGTTCTGGGGACGAACTTTAGATCGAAGCCACTCAGGTGTATGGACCACTTAGCCATTCTTCCTGATAACTCAGGTTTTCTCATAATAATTTTGAGTGGATAATTTGTTATTACAGAAATAGCATGCAATTCAAGATAAGATCGAAGTATATAAGACGCCGTAACAAGTGCAAGTACGAGTTTTTCAAGAAATGTGTACCTGGTCTCTGCAGGAGGCAGAGACTTACTGACATAATATTTCTGGTGTTGCACTCCTTCATGTTCACGTATCGATACTATGCTGACTGCCACTTTGGTCACTGATAGATTCAGGAAGAGTGGTTCTCCAGGCTCTGGTTTTGAAAGCAGAGGTGGAGTGCTGAGGTAGTGCTTCAGCTCGCTGAACGCCCTCTTGTGCTCTGCTGTCCAATCAAACCTTTGTGCCTTCCTCAGGACGTCATAGAGCAGCCGACATCTATCTGAGGAACTGGAGATAAATCTCTCTCAGATCTGGAGGCCGTCTTCTCCTGGTCTGCTGGATGCATCTTGATCTATGGTAGATGTGCGGCTGAGGGAATGGATCCTTTGGGCATGCCTTGTTTAAGTCGGTAAAGTCAACGCATATCCTCCACTTGTCATTCTTCTTTGGGACTACCACCACATTAGATAGCCACTGTGGGTACTTCACCTCCCTGATTTTTCCAGTAGCCAGCAGACTGTCTACCTCCTGATTTATGACTTGGTTTCTCTCTGGGGCAAACTTCCTTCACTTCTGCTGGACTGGTTTGTAGCTTGGATCCACACTTAGCCTGTGGGTTATAACGCTCGGATCTATACCTACCATATCATCATGCGACCAAGCAACACAATCCATGTTAGTTTTTAATAATTCAATGAGGTTTTGGCGGATATTACCTGTACGTTCTGATCTAACCAACACTTTCTGCTCTGGGGGCAGCTTATCCAGGTTGATTTCATCTACCTAAGTCTGAGGCGGTTCGATGCACTCCTTCTGAATGTGTTGGGTTTATGATTGCTATGCTGGATCATAAGTAACTCCTCTAGGATCTGAATCCTCCTCCAGCCTGATGGCTGCCAAAGCTTTTGTCTGTACATCCTCAAATACGGTGCATGGATACTTGGTGATGTCCTTGTACAGATCTAAATCCTGGTGGAGTCCCTGGCGGAAGGCTTCTATGGCGGGGGCTACATTGCATCTGGGGATGGTCACTTTCTCCTTGTTGAATCTGTTGAGGAAGTCGCGCGTGGATTCTTCAGAATTTTGTACCACCCGGTACAGATCGCTGGTCTGCTTCTCCGGTTTTCTGCTGCTGGCGAATTGCTGGTTGAAGGCATTGACCAGGTCAGCAGAGGAGGTGACACTCCGGTTGGGCAGACTAACGAACCACTGCAGAGCTGCTCCTGACAAAGTGGAGTCGAATCCCTTGCACATGCATACCTCCCTCAGGGGTCTTGCTGCTTTCTCCAGAGCACGTGGCATTCCAGGGATTTTGCTGATCGGGTCCCTCAGCTCCTTCAGTTCTTGGTACTGCTGATCTGCAGCACTATTTGTTCCTGCAAAGGGTTAGAAGCAGGTGAGAAGAAACTGAAAGGGGTACTCCCTGCCTGGGGCCCTCCAAGGTGGCGAATGCTCGTGGGAGGAGGCGGAAAAGATACAGCTACTGCAGGCTCAGGCCGCCATTCCGATGTCTGCTGAGGCGGGTTTTGGGGCGGCCAAGTCACTTCAGGGTATGGGCTGGCGCCGGCGACCATGGGGTTAACTGTCACTTCTGGCGGCCATCCTGGTGTTTGCTGACTGGGGGTAGGTGCTTTTCCCAGATCTGGTGGGAGTCGATTGTTGACTGGGGTGCGCACTCCTGGTGAACTTACCGGCTGCCATCCTGACGTCTGGTGGACGGGGGTACCTACAAGAGACAACAAGTTAGTTTCCTGCCTTTTGGTATCAGAGAGAGTGTTACCTGCAGTTTGTTGTCTATTGGGTGTGCGATTGTAAGGCAGACGGCCTGGTTCCTGAGGGTCGATGATTCTGCTGAGTGATGCCAATCCGAGCTCCAGCCTTGTGACTAATCCTGAGGGGATCTCCTGTTCTGGTGGATCTCCTGTTAGTGTCCGGTTCTCCAGGGATGTTTGCTTCTCCTGCTGGAGGTTTGATCACCATTGAGGTCTGGGCCCTGAGGTTCTGGAGGTGGTCCTTCTCTAGTGGGCTGAGTTGACGCTTCCAGGCTACTGGAAGGACTTTGGCTAGATCCGGACATGACGATATGCAAGTCGTTTACTGCTGATTTTGGCTATAGGAAATGATCACTTATCCCCACAGACGGCGCCAATTTGTTTAGGTAAAAATTTACCGATTTTATGATTTTGGTTGCGGGTTAAAGCGATCGACCTATACTACGGATTAATGGTGTCGTGACGATATGAATAAGCAAAGAATAGTAAAAAGTAAAGAGAAAATGACACGGTACGTTTTGGTGACGCGGAAACCCGATGTGGGAAAAACCGCGGGGGGAGTCGGAATCCCGCCAATATTCTACTATGACCAAAAGAATGAGCAATGAATCGAGAATACAAGTGCCGATATTAATAATAATGATTAACTAGGGAATACTATGCTGTAATTTTTACTTGGAGTTGATATGCTGAAGATGGGTTGAATGAATTCCTTCTTCTCTCCTTTGTGCTTATATCATGTTGCTTCCTTTTAGCCGTTATCTCCAACTTCCCCCTCCTATTCTGCTGGATCTGCCCCTTGAATTTAGGGGAGTTGTTCCTTGACCCTTTCCTGGTGTCTTTCAATTGGGGTGTGGGGTTGCTTCACTGTATTGGGCTATTTGGTTGTTTTACCCTAGTCCAGCCCATTTCCTTACTTTGCTCTATATTCTTGATTGACCCATTACCACATACAATCTTGGGTTTCAATTGACTTGTTGACTCTTGGTTGTATCGATTTATGACTCTCTTGCCTTCTGACTTTTCGGTCTTTGACTTTCGATTTTCGACTATTGACTTTCATCCTTTGAATTTTGGCCTTTGACCCGGTCTCAGCTCTTGACTTTTGACCTTTGACCCTCGGTTTTTAACTTTTGACCTCCTTGACCTTTTGACCGCAAATTACCACATTGTAGTCCCGAGGACGCGAAATTTATCCCGAACAACATGCTTGCCCGTTCAAATAGTTGTGTTAGATTCGAGTCCTAAACTGGCCATCAACGTCGAAGAGATTCAACTTGCAAAAGAAAAAGTACAAGAACCGACAATCAATAACTCCGGCGAAAGCCAAGAATTTCCACAATGCAAGCACAGAAAATGCATGGACGATGATATGAGTAGGCATTAATCACCCTGTTTTTCCAACTTTGCCTAAAATGAAGGCCACAACTCACATGCAAATCGAGTTTTCTACTTCTCCTTCCAATCAGTCGTCGAAAAGGAGGAAAATCAATCATACATTGAACGCCACCACGTAAATAATGACTAACGTCACTCGAGTTTGTGTGGCGTTAGGATATGTTCCTGAAACAATGATGAGAGTACGAGACCTACTTACATTATCGTCTACTCCAACTCGTCTTCATCGGGTAGTATAGGCGTTAGTAAAGAATATCTAACCCGTAAAGATATTTTACCCTTCTCCACCACGAGCTTCGCCCCGGAAACAACCCAGTAACCCGGTGAATCCTGCGGGCCCCTCGTCATCTCCGTAGTGTCAACAAACTTCAAAAGCTTGGGTGCTTGGACTGGAACCGGCGGCCCCCCTGGGTAGACGGCGGAGTTGATATTCACGTCTGCTGGTTGTGGTGGCGGTCGTGCTGCAGCGGCAGTGAAGTGCTGGCTGATTAAAGTCGATATAAGCCCGGATTTCCGACCCAGACCCGGTGACCCGTCCCACTCGGGATTCTTTACTGAAGTGGCCCCCACCACGGTGGAAAACCCGAGTCTGAGGAAGAGTAGTTTCTTGAACCCGTAATCCGCAACTTGGAGTTGGGCCCCGGTTACGATTGAAAGGTCGTCCTCGGGTTCAACTGGAGCGGTGCATACATGGGAGAAGTTTTTCCATCCGACTTTCTCGTAGAATCTACGGTCGTAGGATTCCTGTCGATAATTCCCGGTTGGATCGTCTTTTAGTTGAAAGATTTTGGGAAGAGATGATAGGTGTTGGAGGTGGATGGCTAGGCGATTGCTTCTTCTGCCTTCGAGATAAAGTCGTAGACCCGTCGCTGGCCTTCTACCAACATCAACCTGTAAATTAAATTACATGGAATTTCCATGAGGAAGTACTTGAAAATCATATATATACAATTTGATCGAATATCCTACGTTTGATGAAACTTTTTCTCCATTTATATAATTTCTACGGTCAAAGTTTTAAACTTTGATGTTAAATTATGAAGATTATATCGGCATAGAGGAAGTACGAGTTTTTAAGAAAAGAATTGCTCTTTAGAAGACAATCATATAAAGAAAGATGAAAGCAACCAAAGATTATTTACCACGCTAGTATTGACAAAGAGCCTTGGACCCATGAAGCTAAACTGTAGTGAAGCGTAATTTTGTTCCTTGCGTTGAGGACCCAACGGAAGTTCACTGAACACGGGCGCCCATTGTCGTGGCAGCTGAAATTCTAAAAACTGATGAAGTTCTTCGATAGGCGGCTTGTCTGCCAATAGAAGCCAAAAAAACAGAAGAGCACGGTGTAAAGGACGGGCATATCCAATTTCCAAATATTAAATACTACTAATTTCAGAAGATGCAATTCCATACTGAATCATGTTTATTTAGTCACAATCCCTATAAACATCAACAGTTCATAAAATCTTTGGGGTGATGAGAAAATATAAGAAATTCAAAATGTTATAGCAATAATCTGTTGCTCCGATGCTTCACTTAGCTGTCGTTTAGACCAAAAATATTGCAAATTTAGCACAAAATAGCCGTATTTGATACTTGCAAACGTGTCAAGAGTAACATACAAACATAGTAAGTTGTAAAGTTACATGGACTTACAGCGAAGGTATAGATTTATAGCATGGCTGAGGAACCCGCTGCCAGGGACACCATTCAACAGAGATGTAATTGGGATAAACGACATTGAAATAACGTCTGGCTCGGACAGTACACTTTGTAACCACTCGTGATGGGGAAGATTCCTATTTTCACTTCCACCTCTTCTTTTGCAAATGGTAGTCACTTCCTTCAAAAATAAAACAGCAAAAAAAAAATTAAAAAATAAAGTAAATAATGTCTGAATAATTAATTATACATCAAATAGCAAGGAAAAATGCATATTGAAGTACCTCCTTATGTGAATATGAACAAGATGGACTCATGTCTGCAAATCTAAGTCGCTGCTCACGGCCTGGAAACTACATACAGCAAACCAAATGATCGATCAAGCACTATCAGAAGTGAACTCCAGGCATAGGATATTCTACTTGTCAGAAATGAAACCGATCACTGTTGCATTAAAAAAAAAAGGGTACCTTGTCGTTATGAGCAACATTATCAGAGTTCATGTCGAAGTCCGCATTTGCATCTATGAATCTCTTGTCAGCCATCCCCTTCAACTTTTTCTGAATCTCAGCGTGGCCAAGTGTCGATGAATGTTGCTGTTTTACATAAATGACATCTTTCCCTCCCATCTTTAAACCCACAATAATGTGTGTTCCGAATTGCTCTATGAAACTGCAAGTAAACACAGTATATATTAGATTAATAATCAAATGGGCAAAGAGCGGGGGAATCAAACAATAATCACAGGCTTTTATACATGGTCAATCAGATCAAAATAACGACACTAACAACATTAACTTTTGTGGTGAAAATGTCTAAAAGACGCTGATTTACTTTTCTGTTAAACCTATTCAACTCAACACAGCTTTAACAGCACTGATGCAGAAACTGAGTTGTGATCAGCAGGACAAAAATCTCACTGCACAGTATATTAGAAAATAAAGTCAATTTTGAGATCTCAAGAGGCGAAGAAATAGACTTTATAACAGTATTTGATATTGTGGCGACGTAAGATTTGACCGACTACAATACATCCAAAATCAAACAGAGGCGGCAGGAACTCTAATTTTCAAACCCTGTGGCCGATGAGTTTGGCATAAACCTAATCTTTTAAACTTATTCCAGAATGCTAAAAGGTAAAGGAAACGTAAAAGTGAAACGATATGTGACCTTGCCAATGCAGCTGGCTCCCATGTTGAAGGGACGGCGCGTTTGACATGGTCACGCAATACCAAGTGACTTTTCTGTAAAGCAACCGAGTATAAACTTATAAACACCCCATCAAAGGCCAGAGTCTTCGTATAAGCTGCATCCTTTTGCCAGCATCCCGAATATTCAAACATAGTATTAAAGAGGCCTGAAGGTATTTTGCCAGTTAATGAGATCTTTTGGTTAAATTGTTCCGACATCTGCAAACAGAATAACATAATACTCGTATAAGAACTATCAGTGTCCACATGAAAGATGCACGTAAATCTAAAACGAGCACATGAAAAACAGCAGCCTATAGGTCTAAGACACACTTAACCAGCGTGATGAAGCCTCGAAAACAACAATGAAAAAAGTCCTTATTGAAGTCTGAAATTATCATCGATCAATTAGTAATACCAAAACAAAAGTTTCCCCTCAAGGTCTGCAACTGTATCGGCATTGCAAAACCACAGAATCATCGCATAATGACAGAGAAACACGTTCATGGATAGATAAGCAATATCCCAAATATTAAAGATTTCACTTCCAGTAAAATTATACAAATGAGCTAGTATATTAGATTCAATTCTGCAAGCATAAACAGTTCAACACGACTATATTTCGTCAGCCTAATGATTTTGAATCTTATACTCCGTACTACATCATCATCAAATTAAGAGTTCAGCATTTAAGCTGGCAAAAGCTGGCAGCTTTAATACATCACTGAGAAATCATTATGACAATAAAACCTCAAACTCAATTCATCGTGTGTATCACCTACCAAACTATAACCTCCCAACCCACCAATCGTAACACACACCAAATTACCAATAAACCCATTCTGTGCTCACTTAAGTCTAAAAGTACAAGACGGTGTCACTAATGCGCAGTAATTATAGTGTACAATCGTTTAGTAGTGTACAACCAATGTTTAGTTAGTAACGATCACTTACTAACCTAAATTGGTCACTTTCTACCGTAAAATTACCAAATTTTACCATTGTTGCATAGTACACTATAATTTGTGTAGGTAAAAACTCATGAAAGGCCATCATAAAATCCTCAATTTCCCGATATGGGACAACCTCAAAAATCTCATAACTTCTTCACAATCTCATGGAGTGTTACAAACACAATACAAGCTGCAATAGGGCCTAACAATGGACAGAAAAAACCGACAGAAAATACATTCGTAAATCGTAACAGAGATTAAAACAACAAGCATTTGGCAATAAGAGTGTAATATAGAGTAAAGAGTACCTGCTGAAAAGAAAGAACATCAGAGGTAAACCTAGTCCTTTCACCCTTATCACACTTAATAGAATTCGGAACATTAGGAATCACAATTCCACCAGGTAAACCAATCTCTTGGCAACGATCATCATCAATTTCAATCAAATGAGAATCAATTGAATCCCCTTTACAAAATTTAAGCCTAAGATCTGTCGAAATATCGTATCCGCGACCAATTGATCCAATTGCTACTTCAGCTGCCTTTGCAGCTGGTAATTTCAATGCCATTATACACTACAACAACAACTCAGTAAGCTCATCACACACAAATGCACTCGATTGCGCAACGAAAAACCGTAAACCAAATGTAACAAATACTCCAACAAGATTGAAACTCAATACAATGCAAATAAATCAGTACACAAAGTAAACCAAAAACCCAGATGTAAAATCAAACAAAGCTTCAAACTTTAAGGTTTGAATTCAAAAATGGATGGTGGGTATGATTCATAAACACAAACCCAGATGTGAATTTGTTGAAAAGTTGGAAACTTTCAAAGTTTAAGCTAAAAAATTCCCCCAAAAAATTAGGGAAAACTCAAGAACACTCAAGTATTGAGCTCAAAAAAGTAGGAAATAGGTAAAAATTACAAGAACCCAGTTGTAATTTCTTGTAATTTAAGCTGAAGTAAATTGAATGGAGACAAACAAACCCAGCTGTAATAATTGAAATTGAAATTGAAATTGAAACCCTAGCTTTAGGAGGAAGCAAAGGTGGAAGGTTGGGGCAAAAATGGGAAATAAGAATGAAATCAAGGAAGTTGGATCCCAATAAAGAGGGTGGGAGAAAGGGGGAAGAACCCTAAAATGGCAGCTTTGAAGGCAGAAGGGGGAAAGCACAAGAGGAATAGTAGTGGTAGTAATAGAATTGAACTTTTGGGGATTTTTGACTATAGAAAGACAGATTTTAGGGAAAGTGGGTTGATTATTTATTTTTCCAAATTCTCTGTTTCTGACGAAGGTATCCGTTACAAACGTACGATGGATCAAATAGATACTAAATAGGTGAGATAGGACAAAAGTAAGGCGCGTAAAACCTAGATAACTAAATGTTTATTTTGTCCAAGTGATATTTACTTGACTCGTCTTAAACTTCCGTCGTCTCAAGAGAAATCAACTGATTTATTTTTGGGCGTTTGTTTAGTGGAACATAGGGGGATGGGATTTGTTGAATGGAGTGAAAAGGGATTTAGTCAAAAGATTGGATTTGATTTAGTCAATGGCCTCAAAATCTACCATGTTGGATGTCAATTGTGATTTGTGTGACTTATCAAATTTGTGATTGAGTACCAATCCTTAATTAGACCTTGTGATAATGGGATGATAGATGTCTATAAAATGATTTCAATCACTAAATCAGGATTTTAGAAATATTCCCGTGTTGATGTAGAAATTAAAGTTGGCCGTGTCTCGTATTGGTCTGTCGTGTTTAGAAAAAAAATATCACGATCCAAACATAAGAAAGTGGACCTCGTGTCTGGCCCATAGCGTGTCATAACATGAATCATGATGTGTTAGACTTGCCTAACCAAGTCCTCAGATTTAAGTTTATTGTTTTGGTGTGCCAAGACCGTGTCATGTCGTGCCTAGCCACGATCTTTTTTTCTCAAATTGCGGCTCAGACACGACCAACAGATCGTAGTGTGTTATGTCATGCTAAGTCATGCCAAAGTGAACTCGTGTCTTAATGGGTCATGGATCACGCTGGAGTCTGGACAATGCCAACCACCAACTCACGTGTCGACTTCCATCTTCCGATCTCCATGGAAATTTGGTGAATGAGATCTAGCTTTCAAGTATTTTGGGCTTTGGCTTAATGGACTACACAATCTTAATTAACTCCATGTGATTATCACTAATCATAGGTACGGACTATATAATCTCACCAACCCTCCATACAAAACCAATCCCTAATTCCCCCCTCTCTCTTCCGCCGCGCCGCCGCCGCCGATTTCCGGCACGTCGGCACATCTCCGCGCCGCCCCAACCCGCAATAAACTCGCCGTCCTCCGACCGTCGGTGGCGGAGACGGCGACGCCCGTGGTATATGTTTTTTTTAATCTGTTTATTTGATTTTGCTATAAAATCTTTCACACTACCTGTTTTAAATTTCAGATATGTAGAATTATGAATAAATTATTTTTAAAATTAAGTTCATCAATCACTGAATTGTGAATTTTCGATTCATCTAACTTTTTTTCTGACCAAATTCGTCATCTAATTGGTGTTTGTCGACATCGGTTATGGCGGAGGTGGTGGTCGTAACTCGTAACTGATCCCCAATTATTCCTCAGTTTGATCCGAAATCAATGTCAATTAGGGTTTTCTATTGCTGATATTCCCCCTTTCCATCTTTCGATGATCGAAAGATGTATTTAAGTTGAAACCCTATCCCCTTTTTCCATCGTCATTGCTCTCTATTACTATAATTTCACTGAGCTCTCGACTCTCCGACCCGTCTGCCATTCTCTCTAAATGCTACTGCAGTTTGGGTAATTGGGTTGTCTTGTTGTCGTGTTTTCGCCGCCTTAAGCTTGGATATTCCCGTATCATCATCAACAATGCCGTACTCAATTCTCTTATAGTTTCTCACCCATGGTTCTATGTTCAAAGGTCTGTGTCGGTCAGGCGACAATTCTGGTGCTCTCGGTTTTCTAAAGAGCCTGTTAAGTCAAATGACCAACATTAGTCTTACAGGAAGGAAATATCTGTGAAGGGGTTTTACATGGTGATCTCTGTTTGCTCCGAAAAATGGAGTCTAAAGTCACCTTTAAGCACAGCGGCAAACTTTAGGCTTAAAGGGGGCTTTAGCCTCCCTATTTCGTAGTAAACCCTAAACATACAACACGGTATTGTAAAGAAGGAAATGTCTTTGAAGGGGTTTAATTGGTTTTACATGGTGCTCTCCGTTTGCTTCGAAGAATGGAGTCTAAAGTCACCTTTAAGCCCAGTGACAAACATTTTAGGCTTAAAGGGGGCATTAGCCTCCATATTTCGTAGTAAACATACAAATATACAACATCTTCTTTGACATGTGCCGTAAAGAAGGAAAGATGGGCATAGAAGAAGAAGGTAATGTGTGTGAAGGAAGGGCTATTTTTGAGCTCATCCGAATGTTAGTGATTAGACCGACGGAGCTTTGCTTGCTTCGAAAGTATTTTCATGGTGAATTCTAAGCCTGTGTCTCCTAAGTAATGAGAGTGGTTCGATGGATCTTAATGCTAATGCATGAGCGAGATTTCAATGGAGGTTGCTGCATGTCTGGAAAACAAGGCTATCATGTACGAGTAGTTGTTTTCAGTGAAATAGCATCATGAATTGTGTCTGGTTGTGTATTTTTTTTTAAGATTCCGCTTTCTGGCTTAATCTGACGTATCCTCTATATATTAAAACAGAAACCACTTCCCACTTTTTAAGACAATGTGAGGCTCCCATTTTGAATTTTGAAATAAGCCTCATTTTTTACACTTTCTCAGCAGCCGTATAAAAAGGCCAATGACAGGGTTCGAACCCGCGACCTCTGAGACTGATCCCAACTTAACAAACCACTAGGCCACTTCGCTAACTGTGAGAAAATAGTACAGAAATAACTATACTACCTTCCACGGACCCCTTTAATTCATCATCAGCAGTGCGCCTCATCGTCTTCCCAATTCCTCATTAATTGATTAAACACATCTCGAAACTTGATTAATTACAATTCATCTTCGTCAATCATCCATTCTACTCATCCTTCTCGAAAATGCATCCATCATTCATCTCCTCGAAAATCAATCATCAATTCACCCCCTCCCTCTCGAAAATCGTCATCTTCTTCAATGATTCCTCGCTGGAAGTTGTAATGCCATTTAAACCCGTCCCATCGTCTCCATAAGCCTTTAAATTACTTCCTCTACAGGTAATATATATCTATGCAAACCGGTAAGTGCAGTTCCCTATCAGCCATTAAATCTTTTCTGAACTCCTCTGCTCTGTTACTATTGCTACTGTTATCTTTCCCCGCTTTAGCCACCATGTCTGATGTACGTCGTGATTCCATTTCCACATTATGTGAGGGTGTGCGAGTGAAGGATCTAAATGTCAGGGTGATCAATCGATGGAATAGACTAAACTTTAATGACAAATCCGTCACCGACTCAATTGAGTTGCTGCTTATTGACGAGAAGGTTGTTTCCCAAGTAGTATTGATGTATAGCTGTAGACAGTGGTTATGATGTACATATGTAATACATTACATTTGCTTTTTATTTTGTTGATATTTTAGCTTTTTTTTCTATATCAGGATGACTTAGTCCAAGCTACTATAAAGAAATCCTTGATTAGCAAGTTCATTGACAAATTCATAGTGAAGGAGGCTTACAACATTCGCAGTCTCACCGTGACGTCGAACACCGGATCGGAGCGGGCTACCTCCCATGCTTGCAGACTCCAAGTTGAATTCTCGACAAGGGTTACTCATTTGCCCAAATGTTCATCAATTCCTTTCAACATATACCGCTTTGCGAGGTTTGATGATATCGTCAGTGGCAAAGTACCAATGAATCAGTATATAGGTCTCCATTATGTTACCTCTTGCTTGCACTTACTTACACAATGTCCAGTTTGTAAATAATTCTGAGCTTTTCAATGTTTTGTAATGGTTGATTGATTTTGCAGATATTGTTGGCAAGGTGTACGAGATTGGTCCAATACAGGAAACGAAGAGGGCTTACAAGTGCAGGAAAATTAAGCTTGAAGATATTGAGTATGTACCCTTATTGAATTCGTAATTAAGTAACTTAGTTTTCATTCTTTGACCCATCCTGCGTGCACTTCAATACTGATTGTCAATCATTAACCGCTTATTGTTTTCTTGGTTGACTTCAGGGGTGTTGTTCTTCAATGTACACTATGGGCTCCTCATGCCACCGAACTTCCGGAGGTTTTGCAAGTTCTTCCGTCCCCGCAACAGTCTAAAGTTGTTGTTCTCAGAGGTCTTGAGACGAGGCTTTTTGACAGTAGGCTACTTCTGCATTATTGAAGTCATCTCCTCCCCTCTAACACGAGTTTTTAGTTAATTTGATATATATCTTTGTTGTTCGTTTGATAGATACCTGGATTGTGCAAACCACGTTCAACGCCACAACTTTTGAGCTTAACGCAGCAATACCCGAAGTCGAGGCTTTTCAGGAGAGGTTTAGGATTGCATTTTCATCTGTATTGTACACTCTGAAATCTTGCATCTTTATGGTGGTAACAGTTTTATTTTTTTTCAGTCTATCATCCCAAGCCCCTAGCAACTCTCTCCAAATAATCGAGGAAGGTGCTGAAGAAGAGAGTTTCAACTTGCCCGTTGACGGTGTTCTATCAATTTCACAGATTGTTGAAAATGAGAAGGTAGGATCCCAAGCTTTGAAACGTGTCGCTATGACATGCTGTTTTTCTAACTTTCCTGAAATTTTACGGTGTTTACTTCTTAACAACCAGGCTGGGTCGTTCTACACTGTCGCAACGATTGTCGACATAGATTCATCTGCGGGTTGGTACTACCGCAGTTGCAGGTCTTGCAGGACGAAAACAGCGAAGAACGACAAGGGTAGGTGGGTTTGCAAGAACACGGGGTGCGATGGAAGCAAAAATGGATATATGACCTGCAATTCGAAGTAATTCTAATACCTGCACATTCGCTATATGTATCATTTATCCCCCCGCAATTTCACTTTTCCTGTTTCTAAATGTTTTAGTGTTTGTCACAGATTTCAGTTGAAGTTTGTCATCCAAGATTTCACCGACACAGAGTGTAATTTTGTTGTCTTTGATAATCAAGTTGAGCAGTTCCTTGATACCACGGCTATTGAACTTATTGCTAAGATGGAAAAGGTACGTACTCTCTGCTAAGTGATCGCCCTCATTTTCATTTCTTTCTTCTAGGTCAACTTCTTCACTCAAAAATTCACCCGAGTGTTACTCTTAGGGTGGACAAGGTCATTCCATGCCTGAAGAGCTTTCCATTTTCCTTGATCAACGTTATCTGTTCAAGATAAAAATAGATGACAACTTCAATGTCAAACAATTTTCCAAGTCATACACTGTGTCGTGGATGACCGACGACGTTGACAAGATCCACAAGTGGCACACGACATACGACCAAGCCCTCAAGGTATTCACATACTGGCCTACATTAACATTTCAAGTAGTATATATGGTCTTTTGAATGTCTCAGTTGAACGCAACCTTCTGACCGGAATTATAACGTAGGTTGAGATGGACACATATACTTCGATGACAAAGGATCTCCGTCGTAAGTCGACCACTTCAGGCAGTCAGAGCTTTGAATATATTTCTGAAATTTCGTTGAATGGTTCTAAAGACTTTGATGCAACTTCTACTGAACCGGTATTTTCTTCACATATTATTTTTGATTACATTTAACTTTGTTACCACAACACAAATCTCACGGGTTGTTTACACCTCATCTCATCGCATTCGTACTCTGTTTGCAATCAGGTCATCGATTGTGAGACCGCCTCAACGTCATCTAGGATTACACCTTTGAAGAGGAATGGAGCCGCGGTCGAATTGCTGTCTTATGATGTAGATGCCCTCGCAGAGGACGCTGCATCTGCCACTAAGCAGATCCTGTCTATAAAGAAGGAAAAAATAGCTTGATTGATGTGTTTTTCGTTTGTCCTGGAAAACTTTTACCCGTATTTTCTGATCTAAAAACTTTTTGAATTTGTCGATAGACGTTTAAGTGTTGTTCACCATCTCACTGTGGTGATATTATTTGCAAGATGAGACATTATTATCTGCCAAATTATTCTGATGAGGACTATACATGTTTGGTTTTTGTTCACCTTATGATTTGAACCTCTATGTTAGAGGTTTTTCCTGTTATATCCCTAGCATGTTTCGTCGTCTGATTGCTGTTGCAGGTTACAGGTTGATTAGCATATTCCGGCTTTCCTCTTCGTCAGACTCACCCACTTCCGCATCAGTGTCCACTAACACACAACATTGTGGCTGAGTTGATACAGTTTTATTCGAGGATGATTTTTTGTGTATCATATTTTCATCACCTTCCTGTTTACTATGTATTGTACTTAAACGATATTTTAACACCTAAGTTCGTATATGTAAACATTTCAGTGCTTTTGATTTAAACATTTGTGTAAACTAGCCTTATTCTGAACTTTATATACCTTTCTATCGTCATTCCGTGTGCATCATTTTGTCCTCACTTTACAACTTTGTCATCGTATGGTCATCTTATGGAGAACGTTATGAAAATGTAAGCAGAAAGGAGCTTAAGTTAATTGAAATGAACATACGTACAATAATTGAACTCAAAATGGAAATTTTGATAAAGGACTACAAGGGTCGCAGATAATTGTACTTCAGTTTATGTACTTCAGTTTCGTAATTCCCAAGTTACAATAAAAAATATTTTCCGTAAATCATTCTCATTATAATGCCCCATTTAGAATTATTTGTACTAACCTTGGACATTAACAATAACTTGCCCTCTCATTTTTTTCCTTAGTACATTATTTGTCTATATATTACGTATTGCTTCCCGGCTTACAGATCTTCTTCGTGAAATTTTCCTCTCCAAATTATACTCTCACTACTGTTATATTAAAATAGCGAGAAATTATCTTCTAACACACCGAGTTCCTTATTTTTATCTTCATTAACATTTACTCCAGTTTCATTAACTTGCCATGATTTCAATTGAATCCATGACCCCTCGACTTCAGAATCTCATTGTCCCAAACAATTAAATTTGCTGCACAACTTCCAAATATGTATTGTTGTATAAAACTGTTGTGTTTCATTTTTCTTCCACAGTAAAAGCAAGTAAAGTAAAAACCATGGAGCGTGATATGAGTCTAAATGCAGATAAAGTTAAGTCGGCTACTTCGAAGCGAAAGTCTGCCAACGTCTGCGAAAATGCAGGCATTAAGAGTATCTCAACACGGAGGAAGGCACTTAGGAATGGTAAGCACATTGATGGAAGGTTTCAACTATTTCTACAGTTTGTTGAAACCTGTTAACCACCATTTCGTAATTCTGTTAACGACTGTTTTTTATTTCGTTAACAATTGTTAGATCAGAGGTCTCCTTTAAAGAATGTTACGAACACAGTTAGCAGTCCTGCGACCGGTCATGACTCAGGAACACCCAGGTGCAATCTTAATTCTGATCAAAGCAGACCTTCGAATCATGGTTGCAGGTCTTTAAACCTTGAATGTAGACCTTCAACATCTCTGCCAGGTAAGCGTATGTTAGCAGATGTTCCAGACCAAACAACCGCACCCGAAAATGATGCCTCGGGTACAATACTCCTTCATTATGTTCTCTTAATGCAATTATCCACTAAATGTATCCTAACCGTGCCCTAAAATCAAAGTTAATTTCATTCTCCGAATTCATATCAAGGTTCGTCGCCCACCACAGCCCCAATAGATGAGCTTGAAACATTTGATCGGGATAAAGATCTTTATGAAGATGGTATTCCTTTTCACTGATAAGTATTCGTTGTTCATGCGTTTTCCTGTATATCCTTTCTCTCATTCTGCATTGTTGATTCATGTAACGTGGAATACTGAACTGCGCAGCAATTGGTCTCGAGAAGTACCTCATTAAATATCTCACAGCACAGCAAGCACGAAGGGATATGAAACATATTTTGGCTGAAAGGAGGGAGGGCCATAAAGCATATCAGGATGCCATGTACACTGACAAAGATCCTTATCGTGAGTGGCGTACGAAACTTGCGCGTCGTAAACATGTCGTCAAATTCAGGGAGCGGAGGGATCGAAACTTACTACAGGCGTCGCCGGATACAATGGTCTCTTCTCCTTTTTCTGAACTTACGGAGGGTAACCTTCCTAACTCAATTGTAAAAGACATTATTCGTTCTGTAGTTTCCTATTTTATTAACTGCATCATTAACTAATGTATATGTTTATGCGTTAAATCTGTCAGCCTCGATTGGCCGTGTAGTTGATGATATACGTGAGTCATGCGTAACTGAAACTAGAACACCACAGAATATAGTGTCCACCGGGAGGTTTACCCAATCGAGTCATCGTGATCTAATAATTAACAGCTTAGCACGTGACATATTTGGTGGCCCATCCACCGAAGACAGCCAAGCAATTACAGGTTTGCAAAAGACGCACAAAATTATGCTGCAACTCATATATTCTTAGTTACTAACAGTTTTTCAATCTTTGCAACTACGTTCAGGGTGGGAAGGCTATGAGGACATAGGAGACCCTGTCCACAGCTGTCAGAGGTGTTCTGCGCAGATGTGGTACGGGGAGCGCGACAGGATGGATCGAAGGCCGTTGATCCCAACATTTTCGATGTGCTGCAAAGACGGTGTAGTTGAGTTACCATACCTTACGGACCCCCCTACGCTAATAAAGCATCTACTCCACGGTGATCATCCCAAGAGTCGACATTTTAGGGATAATATTCGGATGTACAACTCCGCTCATGCATTCACATCAAGTGGAGGCAAGATAGACCATTCTATCAACGATGGCAGGGGCCCCTACACGTACAGGATTGGGGGTCAAAATGGTCATTTCATTGGCAGCCTACTTCCGGGTTCCGACGAAACTCCAAAGTTCTGTCAGCTGTACATTTACGATACCGGTGAAGAACTTAACAACAGGAAACGAGCTTATAGGTAATAGACTTTAACGTCGACGCTGGATAAATTCGTTGCAAAACATTCTGATGGACTCACCTATAAATGTTACCTTCGAAATGTTCAATGTGTAGGGGGCAGTCGAATAGAGCGGACAAGTTTGATGACGACCTTATGCTTGATTTGAGGTCCATGATTGATGAATACAATCCGTTAGCAAAGTCATTTCGAATGGCGAGGGATACTATATTGAGCCGGCAGGATAGCGTTGAGGTTAGTCTACGGCTTATCGATGGACGGCACACGGACGGTCGCACATACAATCTCCCGTCCGTGTCTGAAGTAGCTGCGATTATTGTCGGTGACATTGATGAGGCCCTTGAGAGCAGAGACATTGTCGTTGTTGAAAGGTGCGGACGTCTTCAGCGAATTTCTGAACTTCACTCGTCTTACCTCGCACTTCAGTATCCACTCTTTTTCCCGCATGGGGAGGACGGTTACCGTCTTGGAATTAAGCATTGCCAGAATTCTATTGAAACCAGTCGTAACCCAGAGACAGCCCATAATACTCTTACTTTGAGAGAGTGGTTTGCATTTCGTTTGCAGGATCGTCCATCTAATGTAGAACCTGACACTTTGTTGCGAGGAGGTAGGTTATTCCAGCAATTGATTGTTGATGGATACACAATGGTCGAAGCCCAACGAATTACTTACCTGAAATTCAATCAGCCTAAACTTAGATCCGAGAATTACAAGCAGCTAAGGAATGCTGTCGAGAATGGAGAAACAGACACCTCATCTCAAGGTGTTAAGTACATTCTTCCTTCAAGTTTTGTTGGTGGTAAAGGTTACATGAGGGAAACGTACCAGGATACGATGACAATTTGTCGCTGGTGTGGCTACCCCGATTTATTCATAACGTTCACGTGCAATCCGAAGTGGCCAGAAATTACACGTTTTGTAAAAAGCAGAGGGCTGCAGCCCGAGGACAGACCCGATATAGTTTCCCGTGTATTCAAGCAGAAATTGGATCTTCTAATGAAAGACTTCAAGGAAAATCACGTCTTCGGACGAACTAGGGCAGGTATATTCCATCCGACATCCACACTTTCCAATTATGAATGTTATTCTATGTACTTTATTATTGTGATGCTAATTTTATGTGATGATTTGTAATTGTGTACACAATAGAGTTTCAGAAACGAGGTTTGCCCCATGCTCACATACTTTTGTTTCTCGAGAGGGAGGACAAGTTTCCCGAGGCGTCGGATGTTGATGCTGTTATTTCTGCAGAAATTCCAGATCCGTCGGAAAACCCATCACTATACGAAGCAGTTCAGGATTTAATGATCCATGGTCCCTGTGGCCTCGCGAATCCTAATTCACCGTGTATGGTTAATGGTGTATGCACTAAAAGATTTCCTAAGGCATTTTGTGAACGTACAACTGTCGATGGCGACGGTTACCCGATGTACCAGAGAAGAGACAATGGCATTAGAATTGACAAGGGTGGTGTGAGCGTTCACAATGGTTTCGTTGTCCCTTATAATGCCGATTTGCTCAGCAGGTATCACGCGCACATAAACGTCGAGTGGTGTAATCAGGCAAGATCCATCAAATATCTATTCAAGTATGTGAATAAAGGGTATGACCGGGTGACGGTTGGTGCATCTGTTAGGACAAAACCCGACGAAGTGGATCACATCCAGGAATACTATGACTGTCGGTACGTGTCACCGTGTGAGGCCGTATGGCGTATCTTTTCATTTGAAATTCACTATAGGACTCCTCCAGTCCTTCGTCTGGAGTACCATTTGCCGAACGAGCAGAATGTTGTGTACAATGACGATGACCCACTTGAAGAAATTGTAGCAAGGTCGAACGGTGCTAGAACGAAGTTCACCGCTTGGTTGGAGTACAACGCAAACCATCAGGAGTCCAGGGGGCTGACATACACAGAGTTTCCAACCAAGTACGTTTGGCAGAGAGAGGGTAGGTGTTGGACCCCCCGTAAGAGGGGCTTTAGCCTTGGCAGAATGTACCATATGTCTCCAAACGGGGGGGAACGATACTACATGAGGTTATTACTGAATTTTGTCAAAGGTGCTACATCGTATGAGGACATTCGTACGGTGAAGGGTGTCTTATACGAAACATACAAGGATGCTTGCTACGCTCTAGGCTTACTGGGTGACGACAAGGAGTATATCGACGCAATAGAGGAGGCCAGCTATTGGGGCAGTGGTGTTTACTTAAGGAACATGTTTGCAACCCTTCTGTATTCCGGAAGTTTGGTGAAACCAGAGGAAGTTTGGGAGAAGACGTGGCACCATCTCTGCGATGACATTCTATCTAGGCGACGGAAGGAACTCCTCAATTTTGGTGAGTCTTTCACTGCTTTTATACTAATATATACTGTTGGTAGCTGTTCAATATTGCAATTCTCCGAATTACATAGATGACGCACAATTATTGAATCCGCTCTAATTTATGTGTATTTCAACACAGAATTGCAAATGACGGATGAACAATTGAAGAACTACGCCTTATCCGAAATTGAAGCTGTACTTCTTGGTAATGGTAGTTCGCTTTCGAAATTCCCGAATATGCCACAACCTGACAATGAACTATTTTGTGTTCATTCGAACAGGCTAATTTCGGATGAATTATCGTATGACCGTGACATTATGCAATCTGAGCACTTATCATATATGTCAACTATTACCGCTGAACAGAGGTCAGTGTATGATTCAATTATTGGTGCAGTTGAATCCGGTTACGGTGGTCTGTTCTTCCTATACGGCCACGGTGGTACCGGGAAGACATTTATCTGGAAAACTCTTTGCGCTGCTTTGCGAAGCAAGGGCGATATAGTCTTGCCTGTAGCATCAAGTGGTATTGCTGCCACCCTCCTGCCAAGAGGTCGAACTGCTCATTCCAGGTTCCCGAATATGCCACAACCTGACAATGAACTATTTTGTGTTCATTCGAACAGGCTAATTTCGGATGAATTATCGTATGACCGTGACATTATGCAATCTGAGCACTTATCATATATGTCAACTATTACCGCTGAACAGAGGTCAGTGTATGATTCAATTATTGGTGCAGTTGAATCCGGTTACGGTGGTCTGTTCTTCCTATACGGCCACGGTGGTACCGGGAAGACATTTATCTGGAAAACTCTTTGCGCTGCTTTGCGAAGCAAGGGCGATATAGTCTTGCCTGTAGCATCAAGTGGTATTGCTGCCACCCTCCTGCCAAGAGGTCGAACTGCTCATTCCAGGTTCAGTATACCTATTAATGTGGATGAGAAGTCCATGTGTCCCGGAATTAGGCCTGGATCTGACTTAGCTGAACTACTCACTAAAGCTAAGCTAATAATATGGGACGAAGCCCCGATGGTTAGTCGATATTGTTTTGAGGCCCTTGACAGGAGTCTTAGGGATATCATGAGAATTGTCAACCCTATGTTTGCTGAGAGACCGTTTGGGGGCAAGGTCGTTGTACTAGGTGGAGATTTCAGGCAAATCCTACCGGTTGTGCCGAAGGGTAGCAGACAGGACATTGTCTACGCCTCAATTTGTTCTTCTCCTATTTGGAGAGATGTAAAGGTCAGACGTTATGCGATATTTCTGTGCCTGACTCATGTATTGAACATGGAACGTCTAACGAATTTTAATTACGTTATATGGTACTGACTGGAATTGCATTTTCATCTGCAGGTCCTTCGGTTGAAAACAAACATGCGCCTTCAATCTGGACGCGACGGAGACGATGTTGATGAAATTCGACAGTTCTCAGAATGGATATTGAATGTAGGGGATGGTCTCGAGGGGGGTCCTAACGATGGTGTAGCAACCATAAAAATACCAGACGAGTTCCTAATAAACCCCGGTGCAGATGCCATTGCAGCAATTGTTGATAGCACATATCCAAATTTGTTAATAAAATACAAGGACACTGACTACTTGCAGGAAAGAGCTGTGCTTGCACCAACTCACGACGTTGTTGAGAAGGTTAACGCTTATGTATTGTCAGTATTACCCGGAGACGAAGTTGTTTACCTAAGTTCAGACGAGATTAGCAGTGATGAAACAAGTCGTACTATTCTAGAGTTGTACTCTACTGAGTACTTGAACACGATTAGATCTTCAGGGCTCCCAAATCACCGCTTAACTTTAAAAGTTGGGGCAATTGTTATGCTATTGAGAAACCTAGACCAAGCTAACGGCCTATGTAACGGGACAAGATTAGTTATATCGAAACTCGGAGATCGTGTAATTGAAGCCAAAGTTATATCAGGGGTGAGAAAAGGGGAAATGGTATATGTACCAAGGATTAAAATGTCACCTTCAGATGATACCAAGTTCCCCATCAAGTTTGAGAGGAGGCAGTTTACAGTAGCTGTATGTTTCGCGATGACCATAAACAAGAGCCAAGGTCAGTCTCTATATAATGTCGGGTTGTTTCTACAGCGACCTGTTTTCACCCATGGACAGCTCTATGTCGCGTTATCAAGGGTGACGACTAAGAGGGGTCTAAAAGTTCTAATCCTAGATGAAGATGCTTTCGACACGGACTCCACCACAAATGTCGTCTATAAAGAGATTTTTTCAAACACTAGATGACGACTATGTTGTAATCTACGCAAAATGTAGGAAACAGGGTAGCCTGGTTTACAGAAATTGTGGAACCGTCTCATGTATCCCTTATTCGGCCTACAATTAAGATTCCCCACTTTTATTTGGGTGATGTTCCGGCTTACAGACCTGTCCCCAAAACGTCCCCCATGAACAACTACCAGGTAGTGTAACACAACTCAATTGGTAGAATTCAAACACAGTTCTAGCATCCACATCGTGAAAAATCTGACCAGATAGTCACACAGTTGTATGTACTCCGTCATTCAAGGTGAAAATATTCAGCGTCGCAAACAAAATAGGGCAAAATAGTAACAATCCTGCCCGGTAAGAGCAATAATCCATTACAGAGAGTTTACAATTTAACAACGAATTAACTGACCAAGTAGAGTCCAACAGTTAATTGAGTAAGATAGATCAGTAGACAATTGAAAAAAGGTCATTGCATTGAGTTAGGAGGAGTTATCTTTCAGACATAGAACCCGGGGCGATGCTGCTTCAGCTGATTAAACACGCACACGTACGTCGACAGGCTGTCCGTGTCCGCGTCTCCGTATCCCAGCCTCTTCCAATCAGCTGACAGAGCAATGCAGTTCATCCCCTCCTTCACCAGATCACTATCTGCAGAAGTTGCAACCCACAGGTGAGGACCCGACGTTCTGTCTGAAGTCTTCTCGAAGTCCGCCCGACCCCTACTGACTCTCTCAAAGCACTTCTGCAGCCTGAAAGCACTCCTGAATCTATGCTCGCCCCTTGAGAACTCAACTGCAATGACCCTCTTGAAGTTTCCGGGTTTCCCTTTCCACACATGGAAGACCTTCCTAACAGGGTACCCCAAACTGATCAATTCGTCCCTCACAAAGTTGAAACTCTGGCCGATTACCCTCCCCTCACCCACTATTTCGTAGGGTAGGTTGTGCATGATGACAGTAGGTGGGTATACATACGTTTCAGCCATGGTTACCAGTTTTCGTTTCTGTTTTGTGTTATATGTCTTGCAGCGGAAGATTGATTCTGATTTTGCAAATGATCGGATGGTTTTTTTTTTTTTTTGAATGCTAAAGACTTCCCTCAAACGGTTAATGAGTGGTGGATGTTTACTGTGATGTCATTATTACCTCAATTTTGTTAATGTGGCAGCAGTAAATGGGTAAGTATGTAGCTTGGAAACCGTAATGTGACCATTTGCTTGCTCAGTTGGTTAAGCAGTCATCATTATTCTTTCACCCAATTAATTTTCCTCCGTCTTACTGCATGATCTTAGTTTATCGTAATATCTTTCTGTGTAGCAGTCCAGACGTTATCAGTCGAGTGTTTTTTCTTTGTCAAAACGTATTCCGTATTAAATCTGTTCAGCTTAATTGTACGGTAAAAAATTTGATTGGTGGAGTCTACGTAATATTCGCTCATACGTTGGTCGTTAAATTAATGTACTAGACAACAATTTTGATTATATTCATTCAAAAGTAGTTCGCTTTTAAGTGATTAGTTAACGATTTTACGGACAACCTCAAGTTTACGTTAGTGTTACCCGTGAAAGTACAACTTTAAGTTATTTGTTACTGTGTCGATGCCCAACGTCTCACTGCACAATTACTACCTTCACCCGTTCGCTTTTGGTCACACTCTGTTGGTATTACATACACCATGGCTACGTGAAGATGACGCCACAATGGAGATTTGTCATCGAAAAGAAGTATGGACAATGTGGGGCACCAGTTAGCCAAAATTTGATGAAAATGTTGTCAACAAACATCGTAATCAAAATAGTTGAATACCGAGGTCTAAGTTATTAACATGCAAGCCGGTTACATATATAAAATAATTATTTACAAACACATACGTACATCGTTCAAGCTACATATGTTATTTCTATTTACATCGGAAATCAGTCAACATACTTACATCCGTTCCAATGCAATTAATCGACGTAGAAATCCCGGTAGATTTCATTCAAAGCGTCCATAACATGTCCATAGGTTCCAAATTCTTCGGCCTCGCCCAAGTACGTTCCAACGTAACGACACCAAATTGGCACCATACGGTAGTCCGTGGCCGTTGACAAGTACTTTTCATCCTCCCAAGAAGCAACCCAACAATGTGGACCGGCTTGGTGATCCCACTGTTCGTTCATTGCTTCTTTGGTCATCCCTTCATTTTCAAACTCCCTTTGAAGTTTGAATGCTTGAAAGTAGTTTGGAAGCCTAGCTCCAAACTCAACTACGACCGCCCTTTCGAAATCAAGCGTAGGCGATATACAAGGATCTAACTTAACCACGTTATAACCTAGGTAGATTAATCTCATTTTAAGAATATGCAAATTCTGGCAAATGTACCACCCGTCCTGCACGTCGTACGGCATGTTGTCGAGGATGCACTTAGGTGGCCACATCAACTCTCTATACATTTTAATTGATTAGAAAAAATGGTTTGTGGGGATGATTTTTTCTTATTGTTGTGAAGAAGCTACATTTGCATGCAAGATCAACGTTTTTGGACAAATGAAGTAAATGATATGACTTTTTTACTTTGCCTATATGTTGTGATGATAATGACTCTTTGACTTCCTTATAGTGTATTTGTGTATGGGTTTTCGTTTGTCGATAATTGTACTAACACATACGACTCAATTTAGCTACGACAATTTTACACCTTCATAATATATACTATTAAGTTACTATACCGTTAACTTCATATCATTCACCGCATACTCGATGTTCAGTAGTTTTTTATATATCGGATGATGTTACCATTGCTGACGGAGGGATAGTATCTGGCCCGTCATTAGATTGGTTTGGTCATAACTACGGTTAGTGTCATTAAGCAAGCCCACTGGACCAATGTACTTGGGCCATGTGAACCCCTCTCCAATATTATTTGAACAGCAGCAATTGGGGGAGTATACAAGGGAATATGGCCCAACTCAAGTTTCGATGTGTATTTCCATCATGCAGCCCAAAACCGTGGATAATCGGTATATGTGTATGTATCTCTGCCCAGCCAGCCGAACTAATAACGTTGTCTTCTCATTAGTAGTGCGTTCGAAACGATTAGCACCTTCAAATGTGTAATCGTGTTGATATCGACACAAAATAAAAAAAAAACCAAGATAAGATTTTTCTTTGTTGATGTAGTCCTTTCTAATTATTTGTTAAAATAAACGAACATCCCATAAGAATCAGTTTCGTAAAGACGCCAAGCGACATCGGTTGAATTGCATTGCGATGATTACTTGGGACATGTAGGTAGTTGTTGTGTAACCTTTTACCTCTTGCGTAGGTGGAAAGCCTACTCCACAACAAGGAGTAGAAATTAGAATGATCAAAGCATCTCGAAGATATTGCGTCATACTAACTATATGTTGTTCGTTGTTTCTATTATTTAATAACACCTGACTTAACCTAAACATTCTTAACGAATAAATTAATTTCAATTGTTACATCATTCCACCCTTTATATTTCTACAAGCGAACAACCCGTGAAATCTTTCACGGGTAACACACTAGTTGTCTTTTAAATGCGTTTATTTGAAACATTCCCCACCTTCTATTACATCGAAACATTTGTACAATGTATAAAGTAGTTGCCGTGCGAAATTAGAGACGTTTAATTTCGTGATCAAATCAACCCGAAAAATGTGAATGATAAACATCAAATTCGTCCGTTTAAAATGATTTTTAAAAAAAAGTGAGGTATTTTTTTGGCTTTTTAAATAGTAGGAATACCTCTATAAAATAAAATGACCCACAGTTTTGAGTGTATATATCGAAGAGTCTGCCCTAATTTGGTGTTACTCGAATGATAGTCAAATATATTTTGAATGTGTTTATTGAAATTGTATGTATAATTTGTTATTCAGACACAGGTCGTTATCGTGTAAATTTGATGACATTTAATTTCATGACCAAATTAGTCCGAAAATAATGGATAATAAACTTCAGATTCACCTGTTTCACGTTATTTTTCAAAAATGTGAAAAATGTAGTTGGTCATTTAATTATAACCCATTTAACATAAAATAACTAACAATCATCAAAATACTACTGTACGTCACTCTTAACCAGTTCAGTTGACAATGTATATATCTAAGATGTTTCTCTAATTATAATCCGAAGTTACCTGAAAGATTGACGAATAAATATGTGTTTTAAATGTAATTATTTGAAACCGTACGAATCTATATATAAACATAAAAAGGCATCCCAACAAGTTTCTTAAGAACTTCTTATGAGTGACAAGTGGCGGCACTATCTTTTTTTCATTTATTTGCAAATTGACTTTTGTTTGACCGACCAAAGGAGAAGATTAAAGGAGAAAATGAAGCAATTTATAGTGACTTAAATCACAAACTGACTTCTACAACGAACTAACCCACGACATTTTTTTTTTGTCTCAAATCACGGCTCCGGCAATCGTTGTTGCAAATAGTCAAGCTTGACTCAATACCGCCACCATTCTTTTTAAAATGTAGGTTTATCTGAGTATTTTTCCTCTTAAAATTGGTTCAATTGGAGTATTATTAGTATTTCCTCTTTAGTTTTTGGTTGCACACAGGTATGCGCCACCTTCTCTTAATGTACTCCGTATGTTAGTATAATGCACCCTACATGATTCGAGTTTAGACTACTTCACTGGATAAAATATGTTTGTCATTTGTAGAACATAAGCTCGTGACGATTCATCAAAGAAGATGTGTTTTGAGAAATTACTCAATATACAGAACAATATAATCATCTGTCTATTATATTTAGCATTGCCTTAATTACTCAAACTAAATAAGATTCCGTAGAACAAAATCGTAACTTTCCAATTAGTGTCTCAACCTCACAAGTAAATTCTAAACCCTGATGTTTACTTAAATTTTTCCTTATTAGAATTTACTTTGAGTAGTAAGGAGTAATTATCATGTCACGTTGACACTACCACCACCGAACCACCCCACCCTATACCTTACGAGTAAATTTGTTCTTTTATTATGTTCGTTATTTTAGTAGCTATCATAAACTCAAACATAACTCGAAAGATATGAAATTGCAAGCTTTAAAGTAAAACATAATGATATTATCATTCAAGAAGAGAAAACAACCTATGATAAACAAACAAGATATGCTTCTTAGTACGTCACATAAAACAGGGCCATAAGAGTAAGTATGAAGTCAATTACATTTACAAATAATCGTGCTATTTGTCTGATTATGCTTGCCAAGTAACCAAGTATGTGTATCATCATCGCAGATATGAAACTGAAGAGGAAGAAAAAATCACGGAGGGGAATACTAGAACTGCAAAGGTTTCGAGACAACTGTTACATACTATTGTTAGTTAAGGAGTCTACCAACAAAATTTGGAAAATTATATACATACTATTGTTAGTTACCTAAATATCTAATACAAACGAGCTTGTATGCGTCATACTTTGTACTAGAATAATACTCCGTCTTCTTTAAATGATTGCCCCGTTTCGTTATAATACTCCTCACACATATTACCCAACTAGGGCAATAATTTAAAAATCGGAGGCAGTAAGTATTATCAACATATAAATACTATTTTCACATATCATTAAGTATTTTTATTACTATGTTTACTCTTTTTTAAATGGTATGTAGGTTGAAAAAATTTGGCCACAAATAAAGTTATGGTAATAATAAAGAAAAATTATATAATATATACATTGCTAGACCTGTGAATTTCACGGGCATGAAAACTAGTTTCAATTGAAATAGTTACTGGACGAATTTGGAGACATTTAATTTCGGAACCGAACATGATATTCGTTTCCTAAAACCGCTTCTTGCGTGTTTGCATGCATGTAAATCTAACGATTCCATTTCCAATTTCTCAAATATTCCTTCCTTCCTTCCTTTTTCCCCGGATTCATTCTCCAAACCCCCAATTAATTTCCTTAATCAATCAATCAATCAAAATTCCCAACAAATCAAATTTCCAGATTCCCCATCTTCAAATCAAATCCCCAAATCAACATGCATACACACATAATAATACATCATTAATTAATTAATTAATTAATTACGTACTAATCATTCATATGATATGATGAAGATAAAGTTGAATTATTGATTTCTACGTAAACAAAAAACAAAATTCATGCAGGAACAAATTAATCAAAAAATGGGTCGTAATTAATTAATTGGATAAATTAAAATGGTGGTAGAAGAGAAAAACAATAATGGTGAAGAATCGGATTCGGCATCAACGTCGGCATTAGAGGCAGAGAAAGTAGCAAGACTCAAGTTTTTCTGCAGCCATGGCGGCAAAATTCTGCCTCGTCCCTCCGACGGAACGCTTAAATACGTTGGCGGCGAAACCCGTGCCATTGCCGTTCCTCGCTCTATTTCCTTCTCCGGTACGTACCATACATACCCTACTTCTAAACATTCTTTTGCCCTCGGCCGACTGCAGATTCTGATTCCGTCACTGATGTTTGCTGAATCTTATTATGCTCGGAAAATTGTCGATTGGATTTGTAGGGTGGTTAGGTTAATGCACATGCGACCGTACTGAAATTCATTCCACTTTGAGGCTGTCACGACTCGAACACAGTACACGACCTTTAGTCACGCTAGACGTTTTATGTTCATGGTTGTGGACAATTCAACTTATTATTTTTTTCCTAGTACTATTTGATTCGTCTTGGGTATGGTGAGACTGCGGATTGATCATGTTTTGTTGAAGTTAGACGGTTGGAAATTCAACGGTTAATCACGTTATAATAGGATTAGGAGAGATTCGAAAGTGCGTGGACTATGACATTTTTCGGTAATGCAGACATATGGGAGGCACACACATTAGTATTGTATCGTCGTTGGCATGATCTTTTGGTTGAAATGGTTTTTCTAATGTATACGGGTTTTCTTGTCGGGTCAGTTAGGTTAGGGCCCTTAGGGTTCATTCGTTACATTGTTTTCATTGTCGATCAATTCGTCGTTGTCATGTTGTTTTTGTGTGACCAGAACTTATGAACAAGATCAACGCTCTATTCGAGGGGGAATACATCCTGAAATATCAGATTGCGAAGGAAGATCTCGATTCACTGGTCTCTGTAAAATCAGACGAAGATGTCCGCCACATGCTGGAAGAATACGACCGTCTTGAACGCACCTCCCCTTCCAAGCTCCGCACCTTCATATTCCCTGTCAAACCAATCTTACTCGAAACTCACACCCCGTTATCAGGTCTTGCACCATTCGCTGCAGACCAGCGTTTCCTTGATGCTGTCAATGGCATAGTCCGACACACAAACACTGCAGGACGGTTGACATCATTCAGTCCTTCTCCTACCGAAGGCTCTCCAGGCTCACTTTCTCCTCGCACTAACACTACAGTTCCACAAAACCCGTCACTTTCTCAAGAGAATACTCTGATCAGCAATCTGCAAACCAGGCTCACGAGGGTCCACAAGGTTCAGAGCTCTCCTAATCTGTACAGTCTTAATGCTCGTCACTTCTGTCCTGCAAGTGCAACTGCAACTGCGACTGCGACTGCAAATGCAACACCGTATCAGCATTACTACCATCAGTCGCCTGATTATTATGGTCAGAGTCGACAGGGTTACCTGTCCCCCACCAAAGTGCATGTCAGGAGTGATTACAGTTGGGTTCCGGTTATGGGTCAACAGAATGTAATGTCGAGAGGGTATCCTGGAAGTGGGGGCCACAGAAGATGGGGCCACCTCGAGCAGTGTTCTAACCCGTATGGGAGCGGTCACCATAGTCCTGGTGATCTGTTGGAGTTTTGACAGCGATCCGCTGGCTCCTGTATTATTATCATTATTAATATTATTCTCTCTAGTTTGGCTACTTAGATTATGCGCAGCTACGCGCCACAGGAGGCTAGGAATGCTGCTTTTGTACTTAGTAGACGGGACTCCGAGAAAGTTGTTAATGATTTGGGATATCATGAGCTGCCGGCAGAGCAGTCATGCATGTTCCCAACTATTCAAATACTTGTATAATGAATGTATAATGCAGCTTTACATGTAAAACCGTTTAACAGTTTACTATACTAAACTATGCCTCTTCGATCTGAAAGAGGTTGAATTTATAATGACGTACAACTGTTTAATGCAATCAAAGAATTATCTCGGACAAGCTCGGAATTGCCAAACCGGTGAAAGGGCTATAGCAGACATTGGCAAAATTCAGATAGATCAGCATTCGGCAATGAATGTATTTATTCATATATCTGGATTTCAATCATTTCATAAACAATTCGAACCATTATACCATGTCTGAATCATGCAAGAGTAAGAATGAGTGAATGACACTATGATGAGAACAACTAAGGAACTACTTATCTGTAATTTTCCTACCAAATCACTCTCCCTTTCATCACTAAAGATTCAAGCCAAAGAAACAACTTACACTATGTCGTGCGAAACATCTTTATACACAAGCCGTTGAGACAAAAAAACTGAACATCCAACATCCTCTAGCAGATTGTCGGAGCTTATTTGCTGTCGGTGAAATCAGCATCGATAACATCTCCTTCAGGACCTTTTCCTGTTGAATCTGAAGCTCCTGACTCTGCACCGGGTGCAGGGCCACCAGGTGCACCTTCTGCACCAGGTTGGTTGTAAAGGGACTGACCCAACTGCATAACTTCTTGGTTTAATGCAGCCATGGAGTCCTTTATGGCTTGGGTTTCGCCGCCTGAGATGGCATTCTTTAGTTCTCCTAGTTTAGCTTCAACCTTCTCCTTAACAGGTCCTGGCACTTTGTCTCCGAGTTCCTTCAACTGTTTCTCTGTCTGGTAAACAACGGAGTCAGCTTGATTTTTGGTGTCGATTGCATCTCGCTTTTCCTTGTCCTCCTTGGCAAATCTTTCAGCTTCACTAACCATCCTCTCCACCTGTGTAATATCATGCCAGAAAATTTTCGGTATTCATTCATTGCTCTTTTGATAAAAGTCACATTTATATGAGTTGCAAAAGACTACAATCCGCCCTTTTCCTCGTCCTCTTCAGGAGAAATGAACGATACAGTTGTGGTAATCAGTTGGTAATAACAAGTCTTCGAATAGAATTGTCATGATAGTTATGACTTGTGACCTCGCAAACACGTCAACCGGGTCGGGTCAGTTTGGGTCCGGTCATTTTCAAGTCAGTAAGAGTCAGGTCGGGCCGGGATTTGCGGGGCTGTTATTTTGAACCTTTTTAGAGATATCGGTCCGTACGATTAATAAACATTTGGGTCTGTTCTAGTTAGGTTGGGTGAATTCGAATCACGGGTCAAATTCATGTAAGGTCAGTTTTGCACTTTTGACTGGTCTAGTTATGAAACTGTCTAAATATGCAATATAGGCAGAGTGAGAAACAAACCTCGTCACCGGGCAAGGTACTAGCTCCAGTAATAGTGATGTCTTGTTTCTTTCCGGTTCCCTTGTCAATGGCGGCAACAGAGAGGATGCCATTAGCATCAATGTCAAACTTGACTTCGATCTGTGGGACGCCTCGAGGAGCAGGTGGAATACCATCCAAACGGAAGCTACCAAGAGATCTATTATCCCTCACAAACTCCCGTTCACCTTGAAGAACATTGATCTCGACACTAGTCTGTCCATCTGCAGCTGTTGAAAAAACCTCTGATTTGGAAGTAGGCAACGTCGTGTTCCTGGGGATGATTTTTGTCATCACTCCACCAAGAGTTTCAAGCCCCATTGATAATGGGGTCACGTCCAAAAGCACTATGTCGCTTACATCTCCAGCTAGTACACCACCCTGCAACGTGATTAAAAAAAGAGGGTAAAAAATTCAACCTTTCCAAATTTTCGGTATAAGAATATGAAGGAAAGCGACAGTCATTTCAATAGAGAGAATAAATAAGAAGTCGGTAGATGGACTGGAGTGAGAAAGAAACCTGCACTGCGGCTCCTAGAGCAACAACTTCATCGGGATTGACAGTCACATTAGGATCTTTTCCAGTGAGACTCTTGACCAACTCCTGCACAGCTGGAATACGTGTGGAGCCACCTACAAGGATCACTTCATCTAAGTCACTGTAAGAGAGCTTGGCATCTCTCAGCGAATTCTGGACGGGTGTCTTCAGCCTGCAAATAGTATAAATATAACGAACACATGTCAACAATTACAAGCACACATCAAAGCTTATTCCATTATCAGTTATTATGTGAGACGATTTTACACCGTGAGACAAACCCTTTATATAATGACACTCATTTATCAATGAAAGAAATGGAGAGTCTCATGTGTGAAACCGCTTTCTCCTATGATTTGTGTATTCCAAGAGGTAATCTTGAAAATTAAAGATACGTACATTATTGTATGACATACCTGTCTAGAAGGTCAGAACAAAGTTCCTCGAATTTTGCTCTGGTCAAGGTGGTCTCAATATGCTTTGGTCCATCAGCAGTGGCAGTAATGAACGGCAAGCTAGAGAAAGTAATTATTTCAGTAGTCAGATCAAATTAATATAATACGGCACGAGGACAAGGCACGCAGGAGCCACTGTAAATACTGTAATTTTTTTTGAAAGAATACCTGATGTTTGCCTGGGTTAATGACGAAAGCTCCATCTTAGCTTTCTCAGCAGTCTCTGTAAGACGCTGAAGTGCTTGCTTGTCTTTCAGAAGATCAATGCCTTCATTCCTTTTAAAGTCGGCAGCAAGCCAGTCAACGATCCTCTGTTCAACATATAGTATTTACTATTTATGCATGCATCAATATATGACAAAGTGAAAGCATCGAAACAGGGGCAATTAAATATACACTGAGCGCAATACGAGTAACTAATTTTTCACTGAACCTTGTCAAAATCGTCACCACCCAAATGAGTATCTCCAGAGGTTGACAGTACTTCAAATACACCATCGCCAACCTCAAGAACTGCATAAAATGAATGTACAATCAGTATGATTATGAGAATAATTATTTTAGATTATTGAATAAGCACTTGGCCTGAATTACAGAACCAAACGACAATTAACATAAAAAGACAGCATTTCACAAGAATGGAAGAAACAGTACCTGAGACGTCGAAAGTACCACCTCCAAGGTCAAAAACCAAAATTGTTTCATTACTCTTCTTCTCAAAACCATAAGCCAAAGACGCAGCTGTAGGCTCGTTTATAATTCTAAGAACTTCTAAACCAGCAATTCGTCCAGCATCCTTCGTTGCTGTCCTTTGAGAGTCATTGAAGTAAGCAGGCACAGTGACTACAGCTTTGGTTACTTTATCGTTTAAAAACTTTGACGCATCGTCCACAAGCTTCCTCAACACCTTTGAAAAAAAAACCGACAACGATTGTGAGACTAAAACAACACCCACAACATCATCATCATCATGCAATTTTCAGATTTCAGGATTGATGTTAGCTACAGAAAAGACACATTTATAGATGTTCCTAGGTTCAATCAATTAACCAGTCACTAAGTTATGCAAGATACTACTCAAACAGCTTTCGATAGCATCAATAATCACGCAAAAATAACCCACAACCACCACCACGATAAGCACACATTGCCAGGTGACTTCAGCTAACAACTTCCATCCTTAAGGCTATATGGAAACTAAACAATAAACTACCTCTACCACAAACACGTTTTACCATGTCCAATTTACACTGTTGTCATTTGTCTACCCTTTTTCGTTCTCACGTTCAACCAATCAAAACCTGAAATAATCCTTGCACATTCACATGCGCCACAACTTCCATCCCCAGTTCCTCAACCAACCTCGTCATAACTCCCACCAACAAATGCCACCTCTCATGGAGATGGATAAGAAGCAACTGGCAGAACTACGGGTGGTAAACTGGTCAAAGTGGTAAGTGGTAAGTGGTAACCCCTTAAGTAAAGAAAAATTTGAACTTTATAGCTAAAATTAAGCAGCTTTTATTTTCTAATTCTCCTTGTTGCATTAAGGGCTCACCCACTTTAACAAAAATCCTGATTCCGCCACCAGGTTCCTAGGGACATTTGCCAATCCTAAACTTCAAGTCCTGAACCATTAAATTCAACTCGACATCTGAAATGTAATCAACAACAACTCTACAAATTAAATGAAATTCCAAACTACAAATCCCAGTTCCGCGAATCAAGGAGTGTATCCGTCTTTGTACTCCCGAGTCCCAACATGAATACTACATCCCAATCCAATTTTATTGTCGCCTCCTAAATTTAGTAAGAACCACCACCAAATCCACCATCATAACAATGCTCCTTTCCCTTCCCTTCCCTTCCGTTCCCTCCCCTCCCGTCTTCTGCTTGATCTTCGTGCCAAAATTAACGAATGCAAAGGCAAACAAATGACTGAAACTGAGGGAGTATACCAAAAGCGGGTCAATTTCTTTCGAACGCAAAGGAAAACTTCACATGGAATTTCAATTGCGCATTTTGATGTCAAACCCGTAAAATTCAGCAAAATTTTCATAACCAGGCCGATGCAAACCGGAAAAAACTACTCTACGTATCAAATTATATGTCTTTGTGCCAAAAGCAAACATAAAACCCTAAAATTCAACACAAATGCAAGCAAAACACTAAACCCTAAGCCCTAAAACTGAAATTTTTCAATCGAAATGCAAGTTAAAATATGAATTCACCTGAGCAGAAATCTCTTCGGCGGCGAATTGTTTCCCAATAGCAGGACAATCAAGCTTAACATTACCATTATCATCCCTAACAACCCGATAACTAACCTGCTTACTCTCCTCATCAACCTCCGACATTTTCCTCCCTATAAACCTCTTCACCGAGAAAAACGTATTCTCCGGATTCACCACCGCCTGCCTCTTCGCAATCTGCCCAACCAACCTCTCCGAATTCTTCGTATACGCCACCACCGACGGCGTCGTCCTCTGCCCCTCCGCGTTCGTCACTATCGTCGGCTTCCCGCCCTCCATCGCCGCCACCGCGGAATTCGTGGTTCCGAGGTCGATCCCGACCACTTTCTCGCACACCAAACGGACCGCCGCAGGGGTACGGCGGCGGGAATTGGAGTAGGCGCGGTGGGAAAGGCGGGTGAATGAGGAGGGATGTAGGGACCGGCGGCCGAAGAAGAGGGAGGTGTTTAGGGTGGCGGAGGCGGTGGTTGGGGTGGTGAAGTTGGGGGAGGCGGTGAGGGTGGTGAAGTGGGAGGTGGTGGACGCCATTGTTGGGTTGGGTTGAGTTAGGGTTTGAGGTTTGAAGTGAGTGAGTGAGGAAGATAAGGAGGGGTTTTAAGGAAGAGGGGTTGGTGATGGTGAGATGATCTTCTAGAAAATTCTTTTCTTGTTATGAGTGCTTTTTTTTTTTTCCTTTGGTCCGATTGGTTGAACTGAATCAGGTTGAACACGATAACTGAACTAAATTGAATCAGACTAAATGCGTTGATTTTAGACTCATGAACCTGTTTATTTATCCGAACCATAATTAACTTATTAATTTAGGGTTGAAATCTGATCCTACCCGTTGTGTCACCTGGTATCGTGCTTGGATATTTGAGAATCGAAAAAAAATGAACAATACAATAAAGTAGTCGGTCCGATATACCATAAAAAAAAGCGAAAAACAAAGAGGGAAGAATCAAAGAAGGACATGAATACAAGTGGGTAGCAAGATAGTATAGCATTATTCGTCATGCTAATACTGATACTGATCCAGTAACCTATGTTGTCGTCGTTGTTCCTAGTGGTCGGAACTATGCGCTTGGACTCAATCACCCCGGCCCGGCCTTTTCATGCTCAATCACTCGCATCCTGAACAACTACTGGAATGCCAATGCCTATTGAAGGCATCATCTGATACCTTGTTTTGCTTCTTATTGGACGAGTTCAGATCATCATCGACTCATACCCAGTCACACCCATTATTCTGCCGTAACTACCATCAAACGCCGACAATACAAGCTCCGACACAAGAACATTGAGAGTGCCCACATGTTATGCTTGTCCCCTAACAAGACGTGACGTGACGTGACGTGACGATCGAATACTTGAAAGCTGAGATAAGCCGAATTCACATCAAAGTCATCAAAGTCCTTGAACTGCAAGCTTGCGATTCCGCTCGCGTCTATGTTTATGTCACGCTTGTAGTCATCGGATGTACATGTACATGTACTCCCATGAAAAAGAGTTAGCTTCATGTAGGGTTTCATCTTCTTGTGTTTCGACAATTTACAGTTTATTTTAAGGTCTAATTCCCTTAGAAACTCCATTATTTAACCTTTGATTTTTTTTTTTTTTTTTTTTTTTTTTGCCAACGATACAAACCATCCTACAACAAATTTAGAGCATTAACCATTAAGGTCTCCGCTCTATTGTTTAGGAGTCGAAATACAACATAATAAAACATTAATGTAAAATATACTAATAGCGGACTAAAAAAAAAGATCATAATGCCCAAGATCAACAAGTTGGCAATGAGCGGTAGAATGGACACGGGAATCAGCACACTTCACACCGTCTTGGTTGATCAATCCAATAGACTGCATACTCCTCTGAACGGATAAGTAACAATAACAAGCCGCACTTACGCCACTAGTACGTAGAAAGGAAACGGGGAAAAACAGGTCAAAGGACCAGTCCCAGATGGAGATAGAACTCCTGCTTCTTGAAGATTGAACAAACCGGACAAAAGACCATTGATCCAAAAGGAGAAGCCAACCAATGAGCGGAAATGAGAACCATCCCTCACCCATATTCGTACCCTTAGACACCAAAGAGTAGAACTCCGAGGTGATACCAACGTAAACCTGACCTAGAGTCTTCATTATTATTAAGAACGAAAGTAACATCATAAAACTAACAGAACTCATAAAATTAGATGGAAATCCACCACCACACCCAACCACACAACACCAAATCCAACCTAACTCCAAGTCAATCAAACACCGATCGATTAACATCAATGAAAAGACCACACCAAGAAACAATTCCACTGATCACATGTATTATGAGCCGGTCACCGCCCACGACAAGAAACAGAAAAAGGTCGAGAGACAGAAAAGCTCGATCCAAAACCATCCGAAAAGAACGACAGGAACAACCGTCAAACTCAACCAGCCAACAAAGCCCCCAACCGAAATCCAAGACCCTCTTCACCCTAAACCTAAAACGACCCATATAAGGAAGAGAGAGTCCATAGAGTCTTACATAGGGCTACGGTGGGGGAGGGGGGCAAGGGAGGGGGGATCACCTAGCCAGCCATGCAAGACAATACAGGACCAAAGGAGAGAAGACCAACGGAAAAATTCAACAACTTACTCGAGATGGGGGAGGGGGGCGAGGAGATGGGGGAACATCTCTAAAAATTGAAGAAAAATTCCACATGTAAGAGAAACAACAACCTTGACACGAAAAAGGAATTGAAATGATCAGGAATTGATTTCATTATGAAAGAAAAAAAGCTTTTCTTTATTATTTTCTTTTTTGTTGATTTAAAAAAGAGGAAGATGGAAAACAATCATCATACCGTCACAAGACCACAAAACAAAGACGATCGGCGATCGAACGGAAGCCGTCGCCGAAGATCAACGAATGAAAAGACTAAGGACAACGACCGGAAGAAAAGGGTGGCGCATGACGGGACGCAACTGACGACGATCGAGGGGATCGGGCTAGCTGAAACTCAGACCGAGACACAGGGAACAAAAAAAACACGAGAGGCAAGAAACGGTCCCAACACACAGAAACAGTGGGAAAATGGTGCATGAACTGTCAATCAAAGGTGAGAACCGATCGAGTGGCCGGAGATGAGGCTAATTTTAGCCTCATCTCCGGCAAAGATTGAAGAAAAAGGAAGGGGAGAGGGTGGTGGCGGCTGTGATGGTGGTCAGTTAGGGTTTTGTTTTGGGGTTTTTTTGTAGAGAGAAGGAGGAGATTATTTCCTAGTGAGAGAAAGAGTTTTTGACGACGGAATATGTTTTTGACACCTTTGATCTTTTATGTGATGCAAAATCTTTTTATTTTATTTTATTTTTGTTGTTAATGAGATCCGATGAGATGTTCCAAGGAATATAATAAAGTGAGAAGTGGTCGGGGTTTTATACTGGCCGTGTAGTGCAATGCATAAGAAAACAAAACCTAGACAGTGCAGGAATAGGAGTTCGTTCCTAAGCCTCTCGGTTTTTATTCTTACGGTAATAGGAATTCCTATACCGATGCATGTAAGATTTTTAATGGTTGTTTTACCGATTTACCCTAAGAAACGTGTCTTAGATCTAAATAAGGGAGTTGTTTTCGATCGGCTGTTGATTTTTTTATTTTTTTTATTCCAGCGCACTACAAAAAACAGTTAAAGTTGGTAACCCCTAATCTATTTTTATTAATTCGTTTCTCTCATAAAATCTTCTCCTAATTTTTCCTTTATAAACTCATCCGGTCCAAGGGATTTAACCCATCAACTAGTCGCCATAACCGTGCACCGCACGGGAATATATTGTTTTATGGCCTTTGTAAATCGCAATTCTGTCTTTTTGCTTCATTGTTCAATATTTATTTTATTATTAATTTATGCAATTTTTGTTTTGATTTCATATCTTTGTAATTTTAGTTACTTCCACAGACATTCCTAAATTCTGAATATGACGGAGGTTAGAAAGATTGGACGATTCAAGTTACAGAAATATATATGACATGTATGTTAAATGAATGGTGGGAAAAAAGGGGGAGTAAAAGTGTCGAAACATACATCAAACATGTCACCACAAGTGTAGCAAGGTGAATTAGACTGAAAGTGTGTTTGTAAAAATTTAAGCAAGTGATTATTGGCGAAAATGAGATATAACGCTATTTGAGAACTAATAATTCATTTTTTAACTTTTATAACATAATCCTCTTGAATTATGACTTTGATCTTTCATAGTTTTTCCTCGCGTCTTTAGTTAAGATTTTCAAATATAATATTGACCTCTTTTCTTCTATGGTTTCTATTGTTACGGATGCTTCTTTTACTATCACTTCAGACTTATAACACATTGGGTGTGTTAGTTTTGTTCTTAAAATATAAGCAATGTATTATGAAGTGCTCGTAGTTGATGTACATAATAATTGTTCGCTTACCTCTTGTCTAGCCTTCTCTTCTCCTTTTTAATTGGTGTGTTTACCGCAAAACTCTAATTCTATTTGGGTGGCACTGAGGTTCATATTGAGGTTTGGTTGTAGGTCTAATCCGGTCGCTTTGGTTGTACACTTGGGGGACATATTGAGGTTCTTGCTCTATATAACTTTTGTATCCATTGTTGTAGGTGATAATACAATTATGAACTATGGAAGGGGAAGATGAACGGAAGAGAATGATGAAGCAAGGTGGAGTTGATAAGTGTTTCCTTTTTTTCTCTTTTCTTTCTTAATTGATTGAGTTTTTTTAATTAAAAATTTTGTTAATTGATTGTCTTTGTTTTTTAACAGACTCCCTCGTTTCTTAATTTTATTTGTCGGTTGGTTTAGTTGCTTGGCCTAAACAGAGCAGAACACATGACTTTATTACTCCTTCCTTTCACTATTTTTTGCCCCGTTTCATTAAAATATTCTTACAAATAATGATAAAATGTGGCAAAAAATTATGAACAGAGGGAGTATAAGATAGTATTAGGGCAATAGCAATGATAACATATAAGGAGTTTCATGTCATTGAGTTAGAGAATAAACTTCCTTATATGAAATCGGTTTCTAAAGTAAGGAATCGATTTCATACATGTAAATTGAGAGAAAAAAGGGGATCCACAATAAAAATAAATATATGAAACTTTTACCATTGATCGGTGAAATAGAAAGTTTCAAACATGGTTAGATGTACCTTCATGACAATGAAAATATATGGTGTATGGAACTACAACTATTGCTGCTACTGCCCTTAGATAATTGATGGAAGATGATGGTTTGTTTGAATTTTAATAAATTAATAAATAGATAAGATAGTGCTCTAACATCCCCCCTCTCTCTCTCTCTCTACATTTTTCTTTTCTCCTATTTTATATTTTTTGTTTTCTCAACTTTTGTACGTGATTTTTTTTGTACGTGAAATTACACAAATAGTGAGATATCGTATTTTATTGTTCGATCTTGTGCTAGTTTCTCCTTTGTTTTCTCTCGTCTACAGTTGAGTTTATTACTCTTGCCCTTTTTTTGGTAAAATGTGAGGTATTATTATATCATAGACAAAAGGTGACATATACATGGGATAACAATTTTAGCGCTTTAATACATAGTACCACTATATAGCAAGCTGGAAACAAAGTCCAACACACATAACAATCTATTATTGCTCTTCTCCTTTGTTGTGCTTGTTTCTAATTTTGATATTTCACATTTGTTGTTGTCTGTGTTAGTGTTCTTCTATTATTTTCCGTTATTAGTTGTGTATTAGATTATGATTGATGTAGAGATGCCTCTAAATCTATGATCGACGTGTTGATATGAAACTACATCAACTCATCGATCAACTTATTATTACAATAACAATACTATGTCAATTATGTGAGAATGGGGTTGTATCGATTAACTCCTACTTATAATGAGTAGCATTAAGATGAGTCTAATGCAAGCATGGACCCAATGAAGCAGGAACGAATTGATAGTCACGCACATACCGAGTAGTCTGGGCGGTGGAAAAAATAGGGGTCGTCTACATCCAACGACAACAGTAAGACGATGTTTGGCGGCGAGAATCAGCTCGATTTCGTTGTACACTTGGATGGTGTAATGGGAAAGGCAAACACCCATTGTTATAGGTGGTGGATTATAAGGGAGGAAGATGAAGAGGACGGAAGGTGGTTGAAATTTATTGGTTTACTTTGGATTCTACATAATCAATGAGGAAGAAATTGAAGGGTACTAACTAATAATAACCGACTTTGGCATTGAGTATGTATTCAACTCTCTCCTTTTCAATTTCTACCCAATCACATCATGTCAAGTATATTACCTTAGAATTGATTATTGGTTGTATAGAGCATGGAGAATGCTTTATTTTCTATTTAATATAATATATAGATTACATTAATTAAGCTGGCTAAACTAAGATAGAATGACTTAATTTATCTGGATTAACAACGAGATCAGAAATTTCACTAAATCAAAGCAAATGTAGTTGAAGTAATTAGAACAGTCTGAATTTAATAAAGTCCGAGTTTAAATGAACTAAATAAGTTCAACAAATCAAATCCAATACAAGCGGGAAAAATCACGCTGAACATGAATCACATGATCGAAGAGACGCAGATCGAGCGCACACAAAAATAGAACAAACGATCCGAAACTCCAAACCCGTCAATGGATGCCAGCAAAATCAATTGAAAAAGCCCAATAAACACACAGACACACACACACTCACTCACTCAACTCACTGGCTCGTTTGAAAACAAGCAGAACAATTTCTTCACCTTTATTTTCGAAAAGTTTTGAACTCAAACCAACTTCAACAATGGCGAGAAAACCAGAAGAAGAGTACGATTACTTGTTCAAAGTGGTACTAATCGGAGATTCCGGTGTCGGCAAATCCAATCTTCTCTCTCGTTTTACCCGCAATGAGTTCTGTTTAGAGTCTAAATCCACCATTGGCGTCGAATTCGCTACTCGTACTCTTCAGGCATCTCTCTCTTTCTTTTTTCAACTTGTTCATCTTTCAATTTAACCCTAATTCTATGATTTTTCAACTTTAATCTGATTTTTTCTGCTCGTTTTGCTTGATTCTCAACTGGGTACAGTTAATTTTCGAGAGTTTTGATCTGGGTACCTGTCAATTTGTAGACTGATTCCTGTTTTAATTTTGCCCTAATTTTGCGCTCAGATTCTGATTTTTTGCTTGATTTTTAACCGAGTTGCACTTATTTTTTGATCTGGGTACCTGTCAAATTTTGCTGTTAATGTAATTGGATGTGAAAGTTTGAAGCTTTACTGTATACTGAATTGGGAACTGATCTTTGATCTGGTTTGTTCGACGAAATGCAATGTGAATTATGTGGATTTGATTAGTTCAATTGCTGTAAAAATTGTACTACTTTTGTATATGATGTACACAAAAATAGACGGTCTCTCAATAGCGTTATCATAATTTAGCGTGAGACGGTTTCTGAGGAGATCAAATGCAGGTTTTGAACCAGTCATGCATGCCATCTACTTGCAAATTTAATTTTTGGGGATGTTAAAAACAGCAATGTAAGGATAAGAATTAAATTGAAGGGAACTTTTCTAGTTCAGATCTGCTTAAAAATCGGAGAGGATTCAGTTCATCTAAGATTCTAGAGAATGTAATCAATCAATCAATCAATTCTGAGATCCGAAATGCTATTTAAGTTAGATATTGTGCAAGGTCTTTTACGGATTACTGAGTAAATTCATGAGATCTTTGAGTCGATAATTTGTGCTCGCCATTACATAACCCATGCTCGTGGTGATACCAGACGAATACAGGTTATAGTGGAAGTTTCCATCGTCTTCCAACAATCTTTGGATTTGTCTTCCTTGTTATATATGCCTGTTTTTGTGGACTTGATGTACTCATGTACAACGTCTCTCAAAGAGACTCGTATTAACCGTATGGACTTTATTCTAACCAAATCGTCAACTGATGCATATTGTTTTTTTGTTGAGTAACCTTACTACAATTCACTCCCTCATTCTCTCTTGTGAATTGTTTCCATTTCGAGTTTATTACTCCATAGTTGGAGACCGGGTGCTTTGTTTACTAAAATATAGTTGAGACGATTGAAGTTGCGAGATGTTTATGGCGATAGTTTTTTATTGTGTTCTGAGACCTTATTAGGTTTAGTATAAGTAACTCCTCGTGTACTTGTTTGTGATTACACGATAGGTTGAAGGAAGAACCGTGAAGGCTCAGATATGGGACACGGCAGGTCAAGAGCGATACCGAGCCATCACAAGTGCCTACTACAGAGGTGCCCTAGGAGCTCTTCTCGTGTACGATACGACCAAACCTACAACGTTTGACAACGTGTCTAGGTGGCTCAAAGAACTCAGAGACCACGCCGACGCCAACATTGTGATCATGCTTATCGGTAACAAGACCGATCTCAAGCATCTCCGAGCTGTTGCCACGGAGGACGCTCAGAGTTTTGCAGAAAAAGAGGGACTTTCATTCATCGAGACTTCTGCCCTCGAGGCTACTAATGTCGAAAAGGCCTTTCAAACCATTTTGTCTGAGATATACCGAATCATTAGCAAGAAATCGCTCTCGACCAATGAACAAGCCCCGGCAAGTCTTGGGGGAGGACAGACCATCGTGGTCGGGGCAACAGCCGAGCCCATTGCAAAGAAACCGTGTTGTTCTTCATCTTAGGAGTTCACATTTGTAGCGATTTCCACTTAAAGAGAGATTGTTTCGAGTCGAGTTTGGGTTGAGGTTGTTATCAACTGGCTGAGACTAAAATATGTGCTAGTGTGAATGAGTGATTTTGTTGTATTTTCCATGCCTTCATCTCTGTATAATTCTCGATTATTCTCAATTCGACGAATCATTATCAATTAATTCAATGTAATTGAAAAGGCAAGATGCTTAAATGCAGGAAATTGCTAAATGTCGCGAGATTCATGCAAGGGTGTTCAAATTCCGGCCTGAACCGGTAAAAACCAGACCGGACAGGTCTACCAGTCTGACCTCCAGATCCACACAAAAATGGTGTACGGTCTCCGATCTGGTTTGGTCGAACCTCAATCTTTTTTTAGAATACCTCTATAATCAGGCCAGATCGGTCAAACCGGACCAATGGGTTACGGTCTGGTTCGAGTTCTTGGTCTCTGGGAGATGGTAGAGTCGAATTATTTGTGGGTCTTTAGTCGACTTCATATCATATGGTATCTAAGCGGTTACTTGGTGATCATACCTTGTATTCGACTCTAAAACTTTCGGACACAAAAAGCTCTAAAGACGAAACCAGTTGGTTAACTACTGGAGTACTAACAATGGATTCAATTCATCACAGAAAAAGAATAGCATCTGACTGAAATATATATACACAAAAGGTTTTCATCAAATCGACAAGAATCTCACATCACTTGTTTTGACATATCGCCAAATCTTCACAAAACATGTACATTGCCATCTCTATTAAGTAGGAGTCGTATATAGTTAGCCGACATACGTGTGGGCGTGGCTGTTTAAATTACAACAATCAACAAGGAAAAGGGCCAGAATCCCGGGTGCCACCGATGTTCCTAAAAACTGGCCTTCACAACAGCCGTGATCCACCTAGTAAAAGCTTTTCTGCAAGAATACCACTTTCGTTATCAGAATTGAATAAAGAAGACGTCAATGTAAGCAGTACAGTATTCTACACTAGATCTACTACGAGCTTATGGGGCTGTAAGTGATCCGAGCCCTCGAAATCAGCTCGGTCAAAGCTCAGTTCAAAATCGGTCAAAATAATTCCGAGCTGACCTTGACAAAATCAGAGTTGATTTCGAGCTTTAAGCTCGTTTGAATTTTTAACTATTATATTTTAGTATTTTATAAAAAATCTTATTCTTAATTAAATCCTATTCTAGCATTTATAAACATATTTCATTTTAATTGTTAAAAGTATTTTATATATGTATTTATTTTAAAATAAAATATATTTATTGTTAAGTTGCTTTTAAAAGTAAAAAAACATAAACAATACGAGTACAAGTAATGATTTAAATGGGGGCTCGAGTTGAGCTCGAGCCTTTTCCCAAACTTTAATCTTTTAAGCTTGGAAATTTCCAATCCGATTCTGATCCCATGTTCAAATTTCTGAGCCAATTCAAAGCTCACCTGATCAAATCGGCTTGGTTACACCTCTACTTACGGGCTTACGACATAAAAGATACTCTACTCTAAATGAAATGATGTGCAGTGCAATAAAAACTTTCAATGTTGGAAGTAAACAAAAAGGAAATAAATTTGTCTAAATCACTTTCACCTGTGAATTACCACTCTCCAGAAAAAAAAAATTATGAAATTTTAAATTGCACTTAAGGCGGAAATTTTTTCAACTCTTACCCAAGTAACTACATCAGCAAAACCTGAATGGTTTCCTAAATGAATATGAAGTACTCCGTACAACTTACAAGCTGATTTTGGTTAAAATTTATTCAAATTTGTAAGATAAATCTCAGAACATGGTAATTAGTCCGTATTTAATTTTGAACATATCAATATAGTGCCCATGAGTAATCGCATGTTTGCAACAAGAACAACATATAATTATAATGCCAGTGAGTAAACTAGAATAGTTCATTGCAGGGATAAGAGGCAAACGAGATCAGTAACCGACCTGAATTTCAAAAGGTATGAATGAAATGTTTAATCTCTAAGACCCAGTTCCACTTCCAGTTCATCATCCTCCTCGAACAGCTTGAGAAGACGGGCGTATTGTTCTTCTCGTTTCTTCTTTTGCCATAACTTAAAAAGGAAAAAGGAAAATAGCACTACTGCAGCAACAGCAAGGCATATGATGGCTACCGTGGTTCCGCTACCTCCACCGTGTGTCTTTGAGCTGTCACTGTTTTCATTTTTAGCGCTTGGTGTATCGCTTGACAAACCTGGCACAGAAAAAAAAAGGCATCAGCACTACAAAGAGAAATACAAAGCCACCAGGGAAATGAAAAGTATAAAAAGTTCAAAATATTAGAACATTTTCGCCAACACAAGCAGCAAATTTACTATTCAGTATTCACCTCATAGCACTCTTCTGATACCAAGAAATACAAACCCATACACTACAGCAGGGCAAGGATGTAGGGGGGGAAATTAAATTCCACGGCCACCAGGGAAATGAAAAGTATAAAAAGTTCAAAATATTAGAACATTTTCGCCAACACAAGCAGCAAATTTACTATTCAGTATTCACCTCATAGCACTCTTCTGATACCAAGCATTGAAAAAACAAATTTTCATTTTTTTCGTGACTTATTTATTCCTCTTTTTATGCATAGCTGTATATCAATAATGGCTTCAAATGATGATTCGTGTAAGCTTATCCCTAATAGGCTAATAATATAGCTATAGAAACGAGGGAGTAAAAGTTCTTGGGGATGTAAATTACAAAGGGTACTGATCTCATCTCGCTGGGATCCGGAAGTGTGCGACTGTGCATTTACTACATAAGATTTCTTTAAAATGCATACAGACACTGCCTGTAACCAGTTAACCACCAATATTGCTAGAAAAGTTGTAAGCAACCATCAATTTCCAATAGGCAACAATAATTATGATGGAAAAAAAAGGAGAACAAAGAAAAACGGAAAAAGAGAAAAGATGAAAGAAGAAAAATACAAAAGGGGAACTATCAACCTATCGAAGATGAATATATCTCAGTTTCTCAGGCATTGTTATGATCTATATCGACAACTTCCATCACCCACTGTGAAACTAACATGATACAACTACCCATAAGACGGTTCATCACAAATAAATCTAAGATCGCTCTTCAATAAGACGATATATCTTTATTTTCTTCCAAAGAGTTACAACCAATCATAAAAAAGTTCAAGATTTAGTCTCTAATTCTTTCCAAGCCAAAGTGACCAAAATTTCAAAGAGTCTATACGTATAATCAATAGGATATTTTATATAAAAAAAACTACCTAGGCAACCATTTTGGAACTACTGTAACATAAAGAGACCTAAGTGGCTGAAAAGTCTGAAACAAAAGCGATTTCTACGTATCATTATGAGAATTTGTACAAATTCCTATTGAGGGATATAGTAGCTCTGTCTCCATGTCTTTACTATTAAGTCAAAGATCACAATAAAACTTTCAACTTCGAAAATCTACTGAGCCTTTAGAAACCAAATAAGAAAGGAAGGAATGTGACTATGCTTGCAGTATCGGAGGTGCCAGTTGTTTCTTTCAGCATCTTCAAAAGTTTTACTGAATAAAACGCATACTTGTCCACTTGGACTCTTGGAGGCATAATGATTCCAACAGAAGTGAGAATGATGTCCGTTTGTAAAATAGACTCCAAGAACTTGTAATTCTACCATTTCTAACTCTGTTTATAGATTCTACGGAGTACGTTAAAAAAAAAAAATAGTCACACCATATCTAGTCTACTCTTTTTAAAAAAAATTAAAAATACTACCTAACGTTTTGAACTTTCTCATGTTTGCTACCAAACTTAAATTATATATTTTGCCAAGCACCACCAAAGACACTATTTTGGGCTACCAGCAAGGTTGACTTGCTTTCCATATAAAAATATAGAAGGCACACTTCTTACCACGAAAGTGACAAAACTACCTAACTTTCTTATTTTCCCAAGATACCTAATTTTTTTTTTCTCTCCCGGTTTCATTATCCTCCAATTTTAACTATCCTTATTTTTATACCTGGTTACAATTTCACATTATCATTCCTTTACTTTTATTCAATTTTTTTTTCTTTTCCTAAATCGATTTCCTCCCAATTTGGCCTTATAAAAACCCATATAAAGCTTATATTGATAATTTGTACGAAAGAAGATGAGGTAAATAAGAGGAATAACATATTCAAATTAGATGAATGAAAGAAGATAAAGAAGTAGTGGAAAATAAAGTGAAATAGCAGAATAAAGAAAAAAACTTTGGGAAAAAAGTGATCTAGGAAGAACAACGAGATGAAAAAAACAAATAAAATTAAGAACCCTTAGGGTTGTATATATCATTTTCCTAAAATTAATACAGAACACAAAAGACAATTGAGAGAAATATTTTGTAAATTATCGAAAAAAGGAAGAACAATTGAAACTGAAGGGACAATTTTGGATTTAATAGTGTCTAGCACCTAGGTGAAAGTCATGATCGCGGCAGGTGAACACAATTGGCTTTTTTTCCTTCCAAGGTTTTCATATAACCACCAAGCCAAGACCTTTCTTAATATTACTCCCTCCATTCCATTATTCCAATCATTTCTATACTTTCGTGGAATACATGTGAATTATATTTTAATCAAACGTATAGACTACTGAATAACAGAATTGATTGGTATGGAGGGACTAGGGAGTAACAATCAATCTCAGTTATCAAATGCTATCAACATTCAAATTGTCGAAATATGGATCGAGGACACTATCATTAATGAATTGGGTTGTCCTAGGCACTATAATCCACCAAAAGCAACCTCACGAAGTAACGATCTCCAAGGTTTTTCATATAATTTCCAAGTCAAGACCTTCCTATACTAACATTTTTTTCAACACCAAAGGGTCTACTAGCATTCATATCATTAAACGCAGTTCATCTATCACAGTTTAAAACCCTAAAAGTAAACGAAAAAGCCTGGTTCATATGCATACAAACAGTATTTTCTCCAATGACGGAATTTAAAAATCATCCATCCACATTCCCAATATACTCACGCTATAATCCCTCCATTCTGTTTAATCATATGCATTTGTGTAATACGAGTATATCATTTTAATCAAAGGTATAGAATCGAATGGAACAACAGAGTATATACACACACAAAACCATGTTTCAAGATCGCCTTGCTCCCGAAAAACTCATCCCAAACAGAAAACCACCAAACAAAGTGCTCAGATTCCTCCAAAAGCCATTATAATGTCGTAGACTTACAAGTTCATAATTTCTTTTTTGAAAGAATTCGTCTGCTAAACCTATAAATCGCATCTCAAGTGATTCGATTCAGCCACTGCTAATTATCTCAACATATATGATCCAATTGGACCAATTACACTTATATCAAACATTTCACTAATCAAATCAATAACTAATAATTCTTGCTACAGCTCCAAAATCAGAAATTAACTGATACAAACCGCAAATTAAATCGAAATATCAATAACCTAATAATTCTAACTACAGCTCCAAAATCAGAAATTAACTGATACAAACCACAAATTCTATCGTAAAATCAATAACCTAATAATTCTAACTACAGCTTCAAAATCAGAAATTAACTAATACAAACCGCTAATCCAATCGAAAAATAAATAACCTAATAATTCTAACTACAGCTCCAAAATCAGAAATCAACTAATACAAACCACAAATTCAATCGTAAAATCAATAACCTAATAATTCTAACTACAGCTCCAAAATCAGAAATCAACTAATACAAACAGCAAATTCAATCGTAAAAAACCAATTGTTCCTTAAAACTGCATACGCAATAATTTACACCGGAATCAAATACAAGATCAATAAAAAAAGAGAGAAACCTGTGAAAAATTGGAGGAGGAAGAAGAAAAGGGGAATCCGATACGATCTGGAAGAAGAAGGAATCAGAGGCATGGCGAAGATCACCTTTCCTCAATTGATATGATCTTCTCTTTGTTTACAATCAAATATGGAAGAAACTGTGTTTATGTTCAATGTTGGTGGGCAAGGAAGAAGAAGGAGAAGGAGAAGGAGAAGGAGAAGGAGGTTGCGTCAAATCGTCAATGTTCAATTGCTTATGGTTGGGTTGGTTCACTTGGGTTAGTGGGGTCAATGGTAGACTCGTCAAACTGATCCGATCTGAATGACCTGATTAGTAATATTGGACCTAACAAAATAGATTCGACTGATACTTACATTTATGTTCAAAGTTTGGCTCGTAATCTGAATTGACTTTGCTTAACTCGAATGACTAGAGATTTAATTGTAGAAAACAAATCAGTATTCCTAAACAGATTGAAACTTGAAACGAATCTGAAATGATATAGTATATAGTACTAACCAACCCAGTTGACCCGTTTGCCAGGTCTAGGTAGCATTGAGCATGACTCGTAATCGGAATCGACTTTATCTAAATGTTATTGTTGTATGTGACGTGAGATACATGAAAACGTTGATCATAACATGCGTGGAAATGACTTAACGAAAACTCACTTGATTCGTACATACTTGAGATAGACTCCACACAAACACATTGCAATATATTGTAATACGATTAAGTAGGCTCTTTGTTGAAAAAAAAAACACTCCACTACCACTCCACTAGAACCTGATCTGGTTGACCCGTTTATCAGGTCTTGTCAATAGAGTCGGACTGGCCGGTTATGGTCGAACTATGGTAATGGGTTCGTTAGTCTCTAATATACTGTAGTATGTTTCGTCTCGAATTAAGCGGCCTCAGGTTTCGGCTTAATCTTCGATATGTTGTCGCTAGGTCATTTCGAGTGCAGTCATATGATGATGACATTGTCCACCAATTGACTCTTTACTAGGGATGACAATGGGGCGGGTCTAAGACGGGTCTACTAGAACCCAGACCCGTCATACCTACCCTATACACAGACCCGCATGATCCAAATTTTTTAGATCCAGACCCGACTTGCATGGGTCTGGGACGGGTCTAGGTCTACCCATGGTCCAAAATATAATACGGTAAGTTTCAAGAAAAAAACTATAGCAAATCCCAAAAATCATCAATAGTTTCAACTTTTTGTCGAAAATCTGAGTTGGTTACATCATTTGCAACAAGAAAACCATTTAAATTGATACCTAAATTTGATAACAAAGATACATACGGAGTACGAAGTTATACGTGTAAATTTGATGGAATACGCATAAAAATGATGATTACTCCGTATTTTTTTTCTAAAGGGTCCATGGGTCTGGGTTTGGGTCCATAATTTTGATCCAGACCCGTGTTTTTTTTCTAAGGATCCAGACCCAACCCATGTCCGCTGGGTCCAAAAATATGAGACCCATACTGTAAAAGTATATAAATATTTCTGTGCCTCCAAGCATCGCCTTAAAGGTTTGGCTGAGTTGGTTTTATAACATGGTATCAGAATCAGCGCGACAAAAATTTAATTATTTACACTTACTATAAACGGACATTCCGATCAATTCTTTACATTTTCCTTTTGACAAAACACTTTACCTTATAATCCTCATATCTTTCCTTTATTTACACAAAATGTCACTCATTTTTTCTTATTTAAAGTTTGGTGGACCCATAACAACACTTGATTTACCAATAATACCCTTACTTTTACCACATTTCTTAAAAGTTGTGAAAACCTTAGGTAAAAGATTGAATGGACATTTATGTGATTTAACTCGATAACTTTACACAAAAGCACAAAAAATTTATAGCAAAACTCGAAACTAAAGCTCAAAATCATAAAACCAATTGTACATACAACTGGTTGTATAATCTTCTCATTGGTCAAACTTGAGTCTTTAATTCGAATTCAGATTGAATTATTTACGTATGTATCGAGTCGCCAATTAATTCCTCCTTTACTTTAACCCTTTCTAGTGTACTTATATTTCTTTACATTTTGGACGTGTCTGATCTTGTTTCACGTCTCGCTAGGGGTATTCACCAGTTTGATTCACCCGCGGACAGGCAACCCCAAAAATCCAAACCCGCGGACCTGATTGACCCGCGGACAGACAACCCCAAAAATCTAAACCCGCGGACCGAACCGGACCGAACCGTAAAAATACACTAAGTCTGATTCTTTTTTTAGTGTGGACCGGACCGCGGACCGCTCACCAAGTTTTTGGCGACCCGCAGACCGGATCAATATGTACCCCGGTCCGGACAGACTCGGACCTTACGGTTTAATCCAATCTGGTTTACCAGTCCGGTCCACTTTTTGAACACCCATGCGTCTAGCTTTGGCGTGATCATTTTTGTGGCATCCGTGATTTGAGAGAGAAGTAGGAAAAAATGATGATGATGAGTAACCGTATTAACGGTCCTAGTCCTTTCCTACTTCATCAATTCAGACCACCCTCTCCCTCTCTCACACTCACCTCTTCTTCATTTACACTCAACTGCACCGCCAATGATTCCGCCGCAGCCGCCGCCGCTTACGGCGTCCTGGGTGTCCAGCCCGACTGCTCTGCTGCCCAGCTCAAATCCGCTTTTCGAGCCAAAGTAGTAGTCATCTCTCTCTCTCTCTCTCTCTCTTAATTACTTTCATTTTCTAGGGTAATTATGATACTCCCTTCCGTTCCAATCAATTCCATAAGTTTGATTTATACACGTACACGTAGGCACGTTTTCTTTTGTCCATATTCTTAGTTTCGTATCTATACAAATTTGATACGGAGTATTTTTATTAATAATGCATTCGATTGGATTGTTATCACCTAGGTATGAAATTGATTGGACTTACTTTGATTTTGTAAGATGCAATTTGGGTTTTATGATTTAATCAATTTGATTGATTTGGTAGTTGCCCATGATTAGGGTTACACTCACACTCACACTCACACTCAGATTGTTGATAATTTAGTATGAGGGTTTGCTTCAATTTTCTCGTTCATTCATTTATCGCCCGTGAAGAGTATTTTAATCAAAATCCTAATCTCGGTTCACTTCAATTCAGTTTTAGTGCAGCCTGAATTAGTCAACTGGTTAAGTTTAATCCCGTTTTCAGTTAATTAGCCGTAAAGAACAAGGCCTAAATTTCGATGAAGGAATATGTAATTATGTATTGTGATTTGTGATTTGTGAGCAGGTTAAGGAATTTCATCCTGATGTGAGCAAAAATGGGGAGGAAGACTCTGATTTCATGATCCGCCGCGTAATTCAGGCTTATGAGGTAGTACTCTTTTAAAATGGGGGAAATTGTTTACATACAAATGGTGTCGATTTCCATTGTTTAGATTCGTTTAGTTTGCATTTGAATGAACACAAATTCTCGTTTAGAACGGGTATGTATATCCGTCTTAAACTGAGTACAGCACAATAACCTACCTGATGTTAAATAGTTATGAACTTATGCAGATGCTTTCGAATTATAGCAGGTCGGAGATAATCGAAAGGTATGTATACCCTTATAAGTCCCATCTCTTTTGTGCCACCTTGCCCTTTTGCTATTCTGCCGATGAGCTTTCCGATTTAGCATTTAAGTCGTTGAATTGCATCTGGGTTTTCGTGTGAGCGATGTAACTCAAACTCAAAGAATGATCTAGCTAGGAGAGATCCGCACTTTTGACTTTTGACTAAGGTCCCGTTCTTTTCAGGTTTTTATTAGCTCACTTTTGTAAGCCCACTTCCGTTCAACCTCATTAGTTTCATTTTGTCTCGACTTCACTTTTGTCCAGCCTAGTTCAGGCGAAAAGAACACGGCCTAAGAGGATGAATGTACAATTTTTTCTTTGGTTGATTTGGTGCGGTCGTGCAGATGCCTAAAATTTTATCCCACCCTCGATAAATTAGCAACTTTTATGACTTTATGCTATCATCACAACCTTAAAAGACCGTAAGATTAGTTTCGATTTTCAAATTCCAGAGTAATAAATCAGCGAAGTAACGTTTATTTTATGTGATGCATGCGTGTTTGCTCTTGAATCGTGTCCAGTGAATTCTTAGATCCTTTCGATGATCCAGAATGCGAGGCAATGGATATCTTTGTCAATGAAACATACTGTATTGGGAAAGGTACACATTTCTCCAAGTTTGAACTGCCTATTTCGCCTATTTGAGATCAAGGGAATATTAATTACCTAAGACCTTTCTGTTCCTTTATAAACATCTGTGCTTCACTTACTGATAATGTTGCATTTCTGACGGCTGGCAGGATGTCCGTACTCTTGTGTCAAACAAGCTTCATATGCTTTCGACTTTTCTTCATCAGGAACTGCACGAGCAGTTTCTCAAGGTCTGTGGTGAAGCTCAATCGATGTAACATTACAGAGTTCAATGCCGATGATGATAAAATGGGTTCATTGTTATGTTGCCATGTTGAAAATTGTACAGGACATGGTGAAGACTATCAGGTCCAGTTAGCCGTGGGTCAGTGCCCTCGAAGTTGCATCCATTACGTCACCCCGTCTCAGAGAATTATACTCGAGGAGCTACTTGACAGGTACGTATGCCCTCTTTTGACAGTCTCTAACACCCTCTGGTCCATGTTTCCTTGTCGAGTTTTACTACAGCTGAAGAGCCACGATGATTGCTTAACAAAATCGCAAATGATAAGTTCCGCTTTGGTAAACTAACATATTGGATATTGGATGAAATTAGTAGATCCCGGCCCAAATAGTAGATTGACAACAACTAATTTTTTGTTTGCTTGACGACATAGTGTAATAGCATATTGGTCAGATTCAACGGAGTACAGTATTATTTTTGAATATGATGCTACTAGCAGCATATTGTAAGATAATTACCAGGCGCTCTTTTTTAATTTGGTTAATTTGATAGTCGTACCTTCTAAAATCTTAACTGTATAAATCTGCTTCTACCGTTAGCCGTTGCCAAACACGGTATGAATTATAACATGAGATTCTTCCTGTGGACAGCATAACGGATGCTCCATATGATACTTCGGCTGAAAAGGAGCTGCTCTATGGACTCATTGTCAAAGCCAAGTATGAGAATAACCGATACCAGAAACCAAAGAAACAGCCCAAAGTGTCTACTCAACATGTCGACTGGTTCTGACGCTGGTCAGTCAGTCAGTCAGGCTGCGTGAAAGGTGAGACGGCATATGCTCATCACTCGACAGTGTCACCGCCTTCTTGTATATCTGTTCTCCGTACTAGTCTCAGGTTGTTGCACAGTCACTTAATCTGAGATCGCCTGTACTTCTATAGGGCTGTATAGTTCAAATGCAGGATTGAAATATGAGATGTATAACAATGCTACTCGTGATTATCGACTGTCACAGTTTTCCAGTAGTCCTGTACCTTCTACTGAATAAGTTTTGGGAAGTGATTCAGCCACTGGTACCGAGTTACCGACTGATTGCATGCCAAGAAACCTTGTCGAAAAACTACACAAGGATAGATGTTGATAGAGTTCGAACCCCACTTTTTTTTTGGCAAGTGGTATTACATACAAGTACAACACTTCATATGCTCTACATCTACTGGCATTGTCAATAAAGATGATGGGTTTAGCCTTAAAAGCTTATAATCTCACCCTAAATTCTCGGGACTAGATTAGCTTATTTTCAACTCAGTTCATTTCAACCTCATCCTCATTCGATTAATCTCAGTTAAGTTCAACTTCGTTAAGTTCTTCAACTCAATCGAGTTCATTCCCTTTCAATCCGAAAGATGGTGCCTACCGTACGTCCGTACCTATGTCATTATTTTTAGAATGAGGTATGATTGAAATTTGGAATCTTTCAAGCAAACAAGATGATTCAAGAAGGGTGTTACTTCAAGCCTTCAGGTTCAAACCATTAAACAAAAAAAAAAAAAAAAAGAGAAGAAGTTAAAAGCATTAAAAAGGTCAATAAACAACAAAAGATATCCAATATTTAGGTTACAGGAGACTCCTTATACACAGATTACAATTTTTTTTTTATTTTTTTTTTAAAAAAAAGACTATAAACAAAGAAATTGAATCTGGCAAATTGTGTTGTAGCAACCTTTTCAGTTGTCATGCAACAATGAATAATACTGTTACCGTAATCATTGTGTAAGACGGTCTCAAACCGTACAACGGTCCATTGGTATAAAAAGTTCATTCATTTTTCAATAATAAATGAAAGTTAGTCTTTTCACACGTGAGACCATCTTACACTATAATTTGTGCAAGAAAATAATATGGAAATCATCTCCACAACTTCCTGCAAGTTTTATCATAAATACCTTGTACAAGACCTGTTGAAGGTTCCTCGTCCGGTAACTTGAGAAGACTAGCGACCTTGGAGTAACCCATGTGGTCCCTAGCCACCGACTCTTCGTCCACTTCTGATCGTGGTTCTAGCTTTGAAGGTTTTGGTCGAGTCAAGGCCCACTGCATTGCCCATATAGCCAAAGGGCGCATGTAACATAGTGATCTGTATTGGTCGTTGGCATTCCAGGCTTCTGGAGTTTGAAATGAGTACCTATCGGATGGAATAGAATAGAATCATAGATACTAGTAAGCAAGGTAAAATTCGAATTAATTTCTCATCAAATTCCAGTGTGTAATTCGAATGGTAAATTTTTCTACCTACTTGGTAACTTACTAGTCCTACATGAACATTTGGCAAAAAAAAAATCATCATCACTCCCTCCATTTTATTTCCTTTCCGTTTGTTTTTTTCACAAAGTCTAGGGAGAGATTGTCTTTCCATAAGTTATTGAGAGATCACTTGTTAGTACCACTTTATGTCTTATTTGTACATATTTTATGATTAGATATACCTCTACATGACAACTTTGTAGGACGGAATTTTGAACATATTTTTCGACATGTAATTTTTTTTGATACATTTTGTGAAAGATGGTTTGATAATAAATGTAACATTTTAGTTTTATGTATTAAGTAATAAATTGTATTCTCCGATATATTTATGTTCAAAATTTGATAACTTTGATCCTCAAAAAGCAAATGGAAAAAATAGGAAAACATAGGGAGTATTAATGACAATCACAGCTTCTGTTGTAGCCGTGTACGGCTTTCACATGTATACGAACTAATTCATAATTCATAATCCAGCTAGCCTACTCGATTTAGAAGCGCAGTAAGACGAGGGTTGGGCAAGTTACGGAATCAGTTGATAACTTGATACACATGACAATTACCTGTGGCGTGTTCCTTGGCATTGGATATAGAGCCGAGCATTAAAATAACGTATTGAGAAAAGACAATAAAATCAGCAACAGGAAATAAGACTCACCCGAGTCCTTTTTGAGACCAGACAGATTCATAAACTCCGTATGCAGTCTGAAAACCCATGTCCGTCAACCCTTCTTGGATCATGGAGGCAGCAAGAGCGTAAGTGACCCCAGACCATATCTCTCTTGACTGCATTGATGACATGTCAATGTTCCCATCGGGAAGCATTCCATTCACCGCCCCTCGCCGGCCCTCCTTTACTTTCATTACATTGAACTCAAAAATACTGGCAAATGCACATTTTGTCTTTTCCTCATCAACGATTGGTGCTAGCCCACAAGCTTCTGCATACCTACAAATGAGATATTTTAGTGTCGATTCAAACAAATTAGTGCCTGTAAACGCACCACCACAGTGTATTCATAAGGCATATAGCTCCTACGATAGAAACGGGTGACCAAGAACAAATCGAATGTTATCTAAAGTTTAGTTCTTTTTTTTCCAAAGTTGCTTCATTATATTTTTTTATTCGCTAATTTAAAATTAAATGCAGCATACCATTGCCCTGCCAGTTGATCAGCTTGGATAGATGCACTATTAGCACCACAGCTACTATCATAGTTGAAGTACGAGCCATTCCATAACGTCTTTTCGTAAACAGACTTGGCTTTCTGAAATTTTAACCAAAAATAATCTTCTGAACCCTTGTCGCCAACTTCTCTTGCTAAGGCTGAAGTGGCTTCAAGTGCCGCAACCCACAGTCCTCCACAATATGCACTTACACCGGAGACTGCCCATGTATCATATGTCTGATCAGGAAAACCTTCATTCTCAATCATACCATCCCCGTCCTTATCAAATTGATCCATGTAGGCCATAGCTGCATACGCTGACGGCCAAACCGCCTGCGCAAACTTTTTATCACCTGTGGCTACGACGTCTCGGTAAACTTGTAGCACAAATTTTGGATTTAAATCTTTCCACCTATCAGTGTTATAGATGTTGTAAGCATTTACTTCAAACCATGGATCATTGAGGCCAATATCATGAGGAACAGCCCCCAGAGCTTTTCTTGATGCCCATTTTCCATCAGTTAAAAGCTTCATTCTTCTGGTGTCATGCATTAGAACCGCTGCTGCGAAGTCTCGCTGAATGCTAAGTTCGAGTTCAGGGAATAGCATCACCAAAGAAAAAGATGCATAAAAATGAACATCATATGTGTTCCACATAAGATACTCGATACCCTCATAATAAAGGAATTGGCCAACATTTTCTTCCCCTTCTTGAAGTAAATTTGGCCCAAAAGCGGAATTAAACTTGACTGCCGTATGAACATGCTCAAGCACCGAAGTCATTTTTTCAAGGATGTCCACAGCAGTATCATTTTGTTCGGAAATACTTGTAGCAATTGATAAGTCAGAATCTGATCGATCAATAGACATTTTCTGCTCTACTATTGTTGCAAGACTCTGTAATGCAGGAGAGCCATCTGCGCGAAACAACTTTATCTTAGATTCACCTAAAACTGGAAGCTACAAACGGAATAAGGCAAAAAACTTTGGCCACACCTGTCCAAACAGTTCCACCAGCATTAAGATAATAAAGCTCATTGAAAAGAGTTACGGAATACCTGCAACAGAGTATTCAACGTCTTAGAAACATCTTGCAATTAATGTCAGGGTATATCAGCTTGCAAAATTTCAGACTCACCATTCTGGTAATTGTTTGTCTTCGAGAATAGGCCTCTGCCATGCTTCAATTTCAGACTCCCACTGCGCATGAGCTACAACAAAATTTATAAGTACAAAATCAGCCGCTAGCAATGAAGGATTCCAAACTTTGACTTGATTCTTAATTGACAGGCTAGACGCTTTCAAGTGTAATAAAGTGGAGGAGAAAAAATGGAATTACTTACCGACTATAGCATCATGGGCTATATCTGCAGCTGAATTCCCGGTTGTGCCATAGAACTTTGTGTAGCGCCTACCACAATAATAAACAAAAAGATAGGCAAGAGTGCAAGACTAGCACTTTAACAGAGTAAGCGAATGATGCATTCCTACAGTTTTATCCACTCACCTGTGATATGTTCTTCCCCTTGAGAATGTCACCTGAGGGCAGTCCCATGATAAAGAAAAAGTGATGGTACGTGTGGCGCCTGATGGCACTGAAATTGAAGCGGCAATTGCGGCTCCAATAGATGACCCAGGCTTTGACGTGGCAGACTTTTCAGGACAGTCAAGATTGTCAAAGGATCCATGCTGAAAAGACAATGAACTCAATATAGTCAGAACTAAACGACAGTTAAAATGCTCAGACAGACTATTACAGAGGTAGTGCTTCAGAGGGGTGAAGTTGGGAAATTTTCAAATTCTGACACCTCCAGGCACCACATCTTTTCTCATGCCTATTACAGAGTAGCTTAGTCTTTGAAAACTAATGAATTCTAAAAGAAAAACTGGAAAAGTAAGAAAAAAAAGTTACTAACCTCCTTGATCTCTTGCCACATATCTTCAGCTGTAATACCTTCTGAATCACCAGAGATGACAAAACATGGGCACTCTGATACATGGACGCCCTCTTTGCTCTCAGCTGCAATACAAAAGGAAACCGGGGGAAACCCATTTGCAGTCCTACATTTCATACGGGAATTCGTAAAAGACTATACTAGAGCAAGCTACTGTTGCCGTATGAAAGGGAACATATGCGTAAAAAAAGTTCACTCACTTGTGATTTAAAACAACACCATGCATGCCATCCTTCGCCCTGATATTATGTTCGACCTTGTATGTCAGTATACATGTAGGCAATGTCAATAGAAAGAACAAGAAAATCTGAACGAGAAAAAAATGAAAAGTTGATATGCTCTTACGTGATCTTTGAGTTATAGTGACCCCCAGAACATCCTGAACTGCCGCCCACAGAATTCTGAAAGTAAACCATAAATCCCATTTAACAATTGCCAGTTCAGGGATAAGTTACAAAGGCAGTAGCTATAAGTCTGACAAAATACAACTTCAGTCAGCTAAGATAGATATGGTAGAGATGTCAGACAAACATACCGCCCAAGTGAAAAGAAGGCTCACTTCAGCAGCTGTATTACCAGAGTTTGATAGCTGAAATCAAATATCGAAGCCACATAATAAGAAAGTTTCCAGACAGAAACTGGTAATGCAATAGCAAAGTTAAGTATTAGGGGGCCAGTTCTTACTGTGTACGTAAATACTGATACAGGAAAGCTACTTTCCTTGTAGTTGTGGGGAATAATAGGTGAAAGCTGACGACAAACTATCCCGAGTGATGGGTCAGGTTCACCTGACATTCAAAAAAACACAAGTCAAGGCATACAGATGCAGACACAAAAAAGGTACTATTATAACTTCACAATGCAATTTACCATCATATACAGTCCATGCCCTTGGGTACAGGGCGTAATATGTAGAGTTACGCCCTTTTAAATTCCAGTCCCAAGTTCCAATCCCTGACGCAGCAGTTTCCCTATTTCAGCCCAGAAGAACAATGTCATCTACATGTTGTGACATAACTATGTTAACACTGTAGTGCCCTATGGATCTAAATCATTACTTAATAGGCCCAAAGGAATACAAAAATAAATTAAAAACAAGATACATATGCATACTTAGCCATCCCAGGATTTGGCGGACACAGCACAGAAGAGTATTTTTCACCATTTGGACGTGAGACAAATACCTGTATATTGGTAACAATAAATTAGAGGCAATTGCAAAGTTGAAGCTGACAGATAGAGAAAATGTCCAAAATAAAAGAAAAATATTATGCAAGACAAAGCAGCTATATTACACATTAACTAGGCAATAGTTCTAAAGATTACTCCTTGTGTAACAAATCACAATCATTGTTTACCTTCTTAATTCTTTTTGAGAGGTATTTTGGATAAATAAATAAATAAAGATGATTTGAAAAGAGAAGTACTCCGTATAAAACAACAAGCTTCCTAGACTTTCAATGCAACTTTGAAAAAAGAGTACTCCGTATAAAATAACTACTACGAGTATATTGCATTTATAATTTTATGTGACATTTGTAACTTATAGTTCATTTTGTACTTACAAAATTTATTCTAAAACTGATTCACCTACAGAGCATAATAAAAGAGCAAGGTCTTAGAATTTTAATGCAACTGAGGCTACTGAGCCACCAAATGAAGACTTCCATGAATGAAACTGATTCAAAAACTTCTTGCACCAAATCGACAATTTACGGTTAGGAAGTCAGAAAAAAAAAAATCAGAGTTGAGCAGCTCAACCCCTTGCAACTTTGTAAGTTCATAAATTACATGTTTTCAACAACACTCCTACCAGAACTTAAATAACATACTCACAACAGCGATAAACAAACTTACAGAGAACTGGTTTGCCAGAACTGGTTTATCTTCACATGTTCTTGCAAAAAGTTGCCACCGCTGGAACTCGCCTTTATAACTTCGACCAATGCTTCCAGCCCTAAACGATGATTTGATGGAAATAAACAGATGAGCAAGTGAGGTATAATTTGCCTTACATGTGATTTCTTGATATTTAGCATTACAAGAGTCAGCATAAAGGTCAAAATTTTAAAACCATGAGCGCATATTACACACTCCTTCCTTCCCAATCAATTAATTACACTCTTTTTTTTAGCTATTTCATTCGTATCTATACATTTCATTATTAAGCTTTAAGGTCTGGAATTAGCATTATACCCTTATTTACACCTATTTCCTAAACCTAGCAACATCAACGCGGCCCGAACGACCCAACCAAACATGTCTGTACAATAGAAGCTCTCCAAGTTAGTAAGCACTTTTGGAGAGCAAAAAAGAATATCTTCGCCTACAATCAGGTGTTCTCTTAAGTTATTTTTGTGCTTACCAAAGAATGAAATGGAGAGAAGTTCTCTTGGAGCTATTGGGGAAGAGCAACGGAGAGCTACTTCTTCAATTAAAGTGGGCTTAAAATAATAAAATGTGAGGATGTGTGAGAGAGTTTATTTTTTCAATAATTTTTAATGTAAATGTAGAAAAGGTGGGACCAAATGTTAAAATGGAGAACATGTAGAAGAGTTTTGTTATTATGGGAGTAGAATCACTTCGGGCTCTCCAATGAGAGTGTAAATGGAGAGCAAAATAGGTGTGCTCTATCGTTCACTAATGTACATGCTCTAGGAAAGCATAACCAAAATATGACTCGGAAGCCGAATTGACCGGGCCTGGCAAGGTGAAGATGGTAGGGTTTGGGGAATTTAGAGAAAGGCGCCGGCAGGGATGGTTAATGGAGTCGCCATCGACCACTAAGGTGCAATCGAGAAGACGGAGGTGCATGGCAATGCGCCACGAGCCTTGTAGACACGAAGCACACAGTTCTTTCCCACATTAAATTATTTCTGACAAAAGATGTGATGCATCATGATGTGCAAATCTCTAGTATCAAGAAGGGTAGTTATAAAAACAGAACTCACATATTACCTTATTACAAGAGAAGACAAACAATGTAGTGACCATAGAGCTTGTGAAAAGAGAGTGATGCAGCAATTCACATAATGATGATGATTAAATGCTGATTTGCAATAGTTTCTTAAATAAGTCCAGTAACACTTCCAAGGGAATTGATATGAACATAACGACTTACCCAATCCCTCCAATAGGAGCCCCATGGTCAGATGTGACTGTGCGGCTGAGGAACGGATTAATAATTGCACCCTACAAATTGGAAGGTACTTTAAAAATAGCTGCATAATATTCATATATTCATGACCAAACAAGATCAAGGGTCGATATAAATCCACGTTTATCAAGGTAAATGAATTTACCCTTCCCTTGCCAGCTTCCTCTCGGACATGACGCCACAACCGATAACCAATAGGAGCCTGTCACGAATTAATATTAGGGAATTACTGAAAATTAGAAACTTGGGAGTATGTCTTACATCATTCTACTATCAGAGTTGTCGTCAGCATTTGTGTTTTTACGATACAATAGTAGAAATGAATATTGGAAGGTGAGAAAAGTAATACTCAATATCTTACTCCCTTGATAGAAACTCCATTCGGGAAGTTAAATTTTACTTGACAACCAAAATAGTGAAGAAAAACACTTTCATCAGCTACCACTGCCAGGAATCAAAAATTTGTTCTGCGACTTAGCAATAGTTTTTCCCTATCGCATCAATTACGTACCAGGGTTTCATACTTTCATGCACTTAACTACAAATTTATCCTAGATCAGGTGTTCTTGTCATCAATTACAGACTTTCTGTGATACTCTTTCTAAATGAAATACTCACATTCATGAATTGCATAAAAGCAAACGGGTCACCAGTCTGCTAAGTGGCAACTTCTCAAACATGATAAGTTGGCAACTAAAGAGAAAAAAACAGTTGACTAATGACAAAAGCTACAGTACACTGTCTTCATGCAAGATTAAAGCCACACATAAACTACCAAAAACAATGGTACATGCTAATCAGGAGTCGTAAAATCAAGCAATGGTAAAATACAAAAACTAGACACGATGCCTCATGCCAGTAACCTTAAAATCAGAGGACTTAGGATCGAGTTAGCTTACCAAGTGAACACATTCTCGTATGCTTAGACTGAACTGTGAAAGACCATTTTCTTCGTTATCAAGCTTACGCTGCCAGCTCGTTTTTACAGGTATTCCTGGATCAACCATAATCTACAAAAAGGCTCAAACAAATAAACGACACAACACTTCAAACATTCCCGTATTTAATTTTCACCAAAATCTGCATCACAGTAAACTCAACAAATCTTCTCACCATACAATTCAGTAATTCAAAACCTTGACCAACTTAAATGCCAAAAATTCGCATGTCACTTGAATTTACTGCAACAAATTCATCATACAAACACTGCAATCAAATCAAGTAACTGACACAACGGTCCAAACATTACTAATGTTTAATTTTAACGAAATGTGCATTGTAATTAACTCAAAACTTCAGCCAAATCTTCTCTCCTACTATTCAGTAATCCAAAACCTCATCCCAAATTAAATGCTGAAAATCGTATCATCCCTAGAGTTTACTGGATGTTTTCAATTTTAACAGAATGTGCATCATGATAAACTCGAAACTTCAGCCAAAATCGTCTCTCCTTCTATCCATTGATCCAAAATCTCATCCCAAATTAAATGCCGAAAATCATATCATCACTAGAGTTGACTGGAAGTTTTCAATTTTAACAGAATGTGCATCACGATAAACTCGAAACTTCAGCCAAAATCGTCTCTCCTTCTATCCATTAATCCAAAATCTCATCCCAGTTCAAATGTCGAAAACCGTATCATCACTAAAGTTGACTGGAAGTGTTTAACTTTAACAGAACGTGCGTCGCGATAAGCTCGTAACATCCATCCAAAATCTCATCCCATTCCAAATCAAATGCCGAAAATCGTATCATCACTTAATTTCACTAAAATCAAACCATCATACATCCATACATACACAAATGGATACACAGCAATCAAAATAACATCTCATTTTCCGAAGCAATCATCTCCATGCACAAATTCAGATACTACAATTTCAATCAAACCAAATTAATCTAAGTAAAAAAAAAAATCATGAATCATGGCGCACACGCACACATTATCCTCGATTAATTTACGAAAGAATACAGCAAACTAAACGATACTCCTATATTACCTTGATTATGAAATTCGGTGTTATTTGATCACCCTACTTGATTACTTGAACTGAAACTGCTTCTCACGATCAACAAAACTTCAATGCGTCGGCAATCGATTTCAATTTCTAGGGTTCCGGTGAGATTTCTAGGGTTTCTGGCGATCGGAGTGCGTGACGTCGCCGGTGAATGATCGGATTCCGGTCAAAGGGCTACTAAATTAGGAGAAGTGAAGCAAACGTAACCGTAAACTACCGACGTGTGATTAACTGATTGTGTTTTATTGTGTTTGTAAAAACCAAGATGTGTTATTTGAAAGTCACCTCTTAACTAACTGATCCGATCCAAATAACTCGACCTAATGACTTGATGAGTAAGTTTACTGAGAGAAGATCTTTTGTTAGGTTTGCTAGGAGATCAATAACAGATGAAGTTAACCGTGATAACAAACCTAATAAAAATAGACGTGACCCCGTTTGGTAAACGGCGTATTGGGGAGAAATTAGCAGATTTCGGCCAGTAGATTGACCATCAAACTACTAATTTCATGTATTTGGTAAATGGCATATTGACCGGAATCTACTGTTTTCGAATATGCCGCTAATAGGAGCATATTGAAAAAGCATATTGAATTTATATTTGAAAACAACTCGATTCTTCCCTAATATGTTAATTACCAAACACTATTTCTTAATTCTGCTAATTTAATTTGATAGTCAACCTGCTAATACAATCAGCTAACCGTATTCTGCTATTGTTAACCGCTATTATGAATCTGCTACTGCTATTTACCAAACAGAGCCACAATTAACCTAAATGAGTATACAAAAAGCAGTAGAAACAAAATTGTCATTTAAATGTATATCTAATCATAAAGTATGTACGAATAAGACTTATATGATACGGACAAATGGTCACTCAATAACTTATGAAGAGACCGTCTCTCACAAAACTTTTGTAACTTGATATGTACTTTGTACGAGTATATGATTTGACATTCGAAGTAGAGACTCGAGTTAAATACAAAGTATATAATCAGAATAGACATGATCGTGATTCGAATTTGCTCAAATGATTATTTCCGTCTATGAATTGATAATAATCGGCCTTGAAAAGGTGAAAATGACTCGAATCAAAGTGATTTAATCCGACACGGTTGGCTCATTACACCGAAAGTTTTTTGTACAAGTTGTGATGATCCATCCACCAATAACGTGTTTACAGCGAACTTGAAATATACATATAAAGTAAGTTAATGTCACCGACCAGGCATGTCATCGACAATTTTTTTACTTTTTTTTGGAAGATTACAAGTTGGACTTTTTAATTTATTTCTTTATAAGTATATATTCTATATGATACTTCATATACACATTTTTGTGTTCGCCTTAACACCCATAAATATAGTGAAATTACGACATTTACTTTCACACCTATAATCAATTACTCTATCCGTTTCATTTTCCTTGTCGTTTTAGACAATACAAGTTTTTTTTTTGTATTTGTGTCGTGATCTGAACTTGAATTTTAACTCACAATGCATGTAAAAAGAGTTCAGACTCTAGTCAACGAAGGACTCAATGAGCTACCACCCGAGTTCATTAGGCCGGTCAACGAGCGACCGGCCAATACTCAACCCATCACAGGGCTGAATCCCCCGGTGATATCTCTATCGCAACCCCATGAAGTGGTTGCACATGAGATATCAACGGCAGCTGCAAAATGGGGGTTTTTCGCAGTTAAGGATCATAACGTGTCTGAATCGTTGATTCGAGAAGTACAAAAGGTAGGGAAAGAGTTCTTTGAATTGTCACAAGAGGAGAAGGAGAAGTATGCAAATGACCCTAGTAAAGGACTATTTGAAGGGTATGGTACCAAGTTTACAAGGAAGGTTGATGACAAGCTTGAGTGGGTTGATTATTTCTTACATATTATGGCTCCTTCTTCTGAGGTTAACTATGATGTTTGGCCTTTAGAAGTTCATATGTATAGGTATGTATGGCAAACGGATTAACCAGGTCAGGTTTGGGTCAGATCACTTGGTTTAGGGTTGGATTAGTTTGGGTTGGATCATTTTCGGACATAAAATAATCAGGTTATTGAGTTGGGTTCGTGCCATGTCATTTTTGGTTACTATCAACTTTTTTTTAGGATATGAGTTTGTATGCGGTAAACCAGAGTTAGCTAGGTCGGGGTGCTTAGGTGTGTAACACGAATATCTAACTCGACTCAATCTAAACATTATTTCCACATACGAACTGATATTCCTGATAAACCCTGAAAATAGTCGCTCTGATGTGATCCAAACTCAACTAACCCTTGACCTGACGTGGTTCACCCGTTCGCTAGCTATATTTCTACTAGCTAGTACAATAGTAGATGATGACAATTGTACTAGTAATTAGCTATAACTTGATGTGATGCAGGGAAGTGACAGAAGAATACAGAAAAGAAACATTGAGGATTATTGATGAGATTCTTGGTATACTGTCTGAAGGCCTTGGTTTAGAACAAAACAGTTTGAAAACTAAACTGGGTGATGATCAATTAGTGTTGGAGATGAAGATAAACTTGTACCCGCCGTGTCCACAGCCTGAACTCGCTTTAGGTGTCGAGCCTCACACTGACATGTGTGCACTTACTGTACTGCTGCCCAACGATGTTCCTGGTCTTCAGATTTGGAAAGACGGTCATTGGGTCGCAGTTGAATATCGTCCTGAGTTGCTTTACATTCATATTGGTGATCAACTTGAGGTATTCTTATTATCTTTCACTTAACTATGAGACGACTACTGACAGTCGAGTACTGACATTTCAGGTAACTCATCGAGATTTCATTCTCCTAAGAGACGACTACTGACAGACTGACAGTCGATCTGAAATATTCCCTTTGGATTTCATTTTCCTAAAGACGACTACTGACAGTCTCGAGTAACCCTTCTGGAATTCATCCTCCAAATAGACGACTACTGACAGACAGACTGACAGTCGATCTGAAATATGCCCTTTGCATTTTCACTTTCCTGCGAGTCGACTACTGACAGACAGTCTCAAGGGTTACTCGAGACGATTACTACCAGTCTCAAGCCATCCTTCTCGAATTCATTCTCCTAAGATTGAGACGACTACTGACAGTCTAAAATTGCGCTTGTAAAGTGAAATTATTATCGAGTGACTGTACTGTTGCTGCGCGTAGAAAACAGGAAGTAATAATAACAATGTGTCATTTCGATGTTTTCAGATACTTAGTAACGGAAAATACAAGAGCGTACTACACAGAAGCGAGGTAAACAAGAAGAAAACTCGAATGTCATGGGCCGTCTTCAGCTTACCACCAGGCGACACACTCATCGGACCTCTTCCGGAGCTAGTTGATGAACACAACCCTGCTAATTACTCTGCTAAAACATACTCTCAGTTCAAGTTTAACAAGATTAACAAACTACCTCAGTGAATTAATGGACCGTGTCACGTCACATGTAACAACGGAAGACAAAATATACATATTACGGTCCTTGGACCCGTTACATTTAAATTAGAATTTGCAATTTAAGTAAGGAAACACGTCATTTATGTGTCAATAAAATAACATCCTCGACCATTGAGATGACTTCATTCTCGTACATGTCTTAGTCTAATCGTCAATACAGATACTCGTATATGATGGGCAACAACGCTAACAGATCTTATACCGTACAATGTTCCATTTGTACTCTTTCTGTTCCATTTAATTCTCTACGTTTATTTTTTCACACTTGTCAATGCACGTTTTTTTTTGTCCATATATAGTTACATATTTCTAAATATTATAAAAATTCGATCTTTATAACGCACTTGATTAAACAATTTAAACAAGGTTATATCGATAATTCCTCTCACTTGCCCAAAAAAGAAACGTAAAGAATCTATTGGAACGGAGGAATTATAAAAAAGAGTTCGTTGATTATCATATAAATAGGTCTCGGTAAGATCACGCTTTCTGTTATCATAATGCAAATGAATTGTCTTTTCACATGAATAAACCGTTTCAGACATAAAACCGTCTAGCTCGTACATGACTACATGAGTTGTAGCATAGATGAGGAAATGGCCCTTGCACGATCTCCTTCTTGATTACTACCAAACAAAATCCAATCAAAACCCACGCTTTGTCTCTTGTCTCTTGTCTCTCTCTCTCTGTCGAAGAAGAAGAAGAAGAAGACCTTTTTGTGTTGTTTCAGCAGCATCCATCCATCTATCCATCTATTCCTGCTGCTGCTGCTGCTGCTGCTGCTGCTGCTGCTGCTGCTGCTGCTTTCTCCTCTTCTCTCTAATCTCTATCCCATACTTACTCAATCATCAGTTCATCATCAGCCATGAGTAATGAATAGTATGAACACTTTTCTCTTCTTTTATTTAATTTTTGTCACTTTATTGCATTAATTTAGCTGATAAATCCCCAAAAAAATTGAACTTTTCTGGGTGTTTTTGTTGATTATAAATTTATAATTTCTGAGTTTTGATTGAGAATGATTTGTAACTACACTTTTACTTTTTTGTTGCATTGATAAATCCCAAAAAAAATCAACTATTCTGTGTACAGTTTTTACTTATGATTTGGGTCTCTGTCTAATTTTGTCACTTTGTTGCATTAATTTAGCTGATAAATAAAAAAAGAAAGTTGCATTTTTCTAGGTTTGAGTTGATTATATTACTCCGGTTTTAAATGATTGTCCCGTTTGTGCAATATATGTGAGGATTATTATATTGAAATCGGGCAATCATTTAAAACCGGAGAGAGTATCAATTTAACCCATAAATGTTGTACTAAAAAGGTTGAATTTTTCTGGGTTTGAATTGATTATTATTTGTGGGCTTGTTGTATTAGTTTAGCTGATTGATCTTTTGTATCAAAAGGCTGCATTTTTCTGGGTTTGAGTTGATTATTATTTGTAGGTTTGTTGTATTAATTTACCTGATTGATCTTGTACCAAAAAGGTTGAATTTCTGGGTTTGAATTGATTATAATTTGTGGATTTGTTGCATTAAGTTAGCTGATTAATCATGTAACACAAAGGTTGCATTTTTCTAGGTTCGAGCTTTCGATTTGTTGTATCAGTTTAGTTGATTAATCTTGTACCAAAAAGGTTGCATTTTTGTAGGTTTGAGCTTTCGATTTGTTGTATCAGTTTAGCTGATTAATCTTGTACCAAGAAAGGCTTCATTTTTCTGGGTTTGAGCCGGTTATAATTTGTGGCTTTTGATTCGGGATGAATTTTATGTACACTTTTTACTTAAATTTGTCACTTTGTTGTATTAATTTGGATGATAAATAAAAAAAAGGTTGCATATTTCTGGGTTTTGAGCCGATTATTAATTTGTGGATTTTGATACGGGATGAATTCCATCACTTTGTTGCCCTAATTTAGATGATAAATAAAAAAAAGGTTGCATTTTTCTGGGTTTGAGCTTTCGATTTGTTGTATGAGTTTAGCTGATTAATCTTGTACCAAAAAAGGCTTCATTTTTCTGGGTTTGAGCCGATTATAATTTGTGGATTTTGATACGGGATGAATTGTAGTATCACTTTGTTGCACTAATTTAGATGATAAATAAAAAAAAGGTTGCATTTTTCTGGATTTGAGCTGATTATGATTTACGGGTTTTGATTTCGGCAGTGATTATCTGTTCAAGTTGTTGCTAATTGGAGACTCATCTGTCGGGAAATCATGCCTTCTTTTGAGATTTGCAGTATGTTTGACCTTGTATTCTTACTTTCCTTAATCACACATTTCATTACTTTATTTTATATCAAAAATACGTATTTGTGCATATAATCGAAAATTGTGTTTTTTTTCTCAGGATGATTCATATGTCGACAGCTATATCAGTACTATCGGAGTTGATTTTGTGAGTCCTTTTGTATTCTGTGTATTTGGAAATTTGTATGTTTTAAAACTGAGGGTTTTGTTTGATGGAGTTTATGTTTTTTTTTTCCATATTGCAGAAAATCAGAACGATAGAGTTAGAAGGCAAGAGCGTCAAATTACAGATTGTGAGTCGATTTCATTGATGTCGACTTCGTGATTAAAATGTTGAATGTGCATGGCTTTGTGCAGAAGGGGTCGTTCTATCTATTTATGTTTATACGCTATATTACTCGGACACTTCACTTGGCTGTCATGTCGCATGTCCAACACACGTCATGTCTAACAACAACACGACACTTTGACTTCAATTTAGACCAAAATTTTTACTGTTCTTTGAGATTTGTCTACAAGCTAAAATTTCGTATCTATTTCCAGTGGGATACTGCTGGGCAGGAGCGATTCCGGACAATAACAAGCAGTTATTACCGAGGAGCACATGGAATTATCGTAAGAAATCCTTACATTATCTTTCGGCATTTGTTCCATTTTTTTTTTCTATTATCCTAAAAAAACCTTGAAAACATTTTTTTCAATCTTTCTCTTGTCTTTGTCATTGTTTTCGTGGGAATATACTACCGTCATTGTATTAGCTAAAGAGAAATTTGTCATGTTGGATCAGATTGTGTATGATGTCACGGAGATGGAGAGCTTCAATAATGTTAAACAGTGGTTAAATGAGATTAATCGATATGCAAACGACTCAGTGTGCAAACTTCTAGTCGGTAATAAATGTGATCTAGTAGAGAACAGGGTTGTGGACACACAAATGGGACAGGTACATACCCGTCATTCATTTATTATTTTTGTCCGTATTATTTTAAAGTAGCTCAAATATCTCTATCCTAGAAACCCTACGCTACACACCCGAACAGAAGACTCGAGTTTGACTCGTAACAAAATTGACCCGACCTAACCTGACTCGACCCAAATGTTTAGACCCGAGTGACCCGCTTGCCAAGTCTACCTTTGAGGTTTGTTGTTAAGTGATGCTTCATGAAAAATTACATACAGAAAAATATACTCCCCCGTCTAGTTCATTTGTTTGCCTTTGATTTAAAGACTACTGGAGTCTTCACAATGAATATGAAAGAAAAACAGATGAATAAAACGGAGGGAATATGAATGAGAATTTTCCTCTAGAAAAGAATTGTTGGCTTGATTTTATATAGTTGCGGACCCAACAACGATAAATTGTGTAAAAATGAACAAAAAAGATGTTTTGCGGGGTCTGTCGACCCCATGTATCTATGCTTTATATGAGTCTCTTTTCTTGTTGAATATAATTAGGCTTTGGCTGATGAGCTTGGGATTCCATTCCTCGAGACAAGTGCCAAAGACTCTGTCAACGTCGAGAAAGCTTTCTTGACTATGGCCGGCGAAATTAAGAAAAAGTGAGTTACTTCATCAAATTGAGCCTTTTAAATTTCAGCAGATTTGACGGTTTGCTTTGTTTATGGCTTTTACCTTTGTCGGTTGTATGTTGCATGCGAATCCTCTAATTCTCGTGTTTTTAAGTGAACGCCGGAACAAATCTAGTCGTCCTTTTGAATTTCTTGGATTCTTTTTATGCTTTAAATTTGTTTTACCATGAATACATGCGCTAAGATAATTTGGAGATAACTTGAAAACCGTTCTATATTGTTAAAATGACACTTGGACGCTTCATTTTAAAGCGCCAAAATATGATAAATTTTCATGAAATAAGCCGTGTCAGACAGTTGGACATACACCCATGTCGGACACTTTTAAATGAGTTCAACCAACATGGGGTAATCACTCACAGGCTTACAAGTTAGAAGTTACGACCACTGTATTTGTAGTCTTTCCTGCATGTCGCAATGGCATAAGTGCATTACTTGCTAGTTCTGCATGCTGTATGCTGTAGGCTGTAGCTGTAGTGTATCTGATTTTATGGGCTCGTCATAGCTATAGCAGCGTGAACCGGTTGCATAAAAACTGTCATTGCATGGGTTTTGAAGCCCTCCACAATGACGGAAGTTATTTACATGGAATTGTGGATGCAAAATCATCGGAATACCAAGTAGTACCAAACGACAGCTGTTAGAACATGTAGAATTTGCATGCTCATGTTTCCTGTTAACTGTAAAGATGCTAATGTTTGTAACAAAATCTGAAAATGCAGACTCGGGAACCAGACTACAGCGAATAAGACATCACGAGGAACTGTTCCATTGAAAGGGCGGCCTATCGAGCAGAAGAGCAATTGCTGTACTTGACAACATCCGTCTATGCAGTTATCGTGTTTCTGTGAAGGTTAAAGAACTCATAGAATTGTATGTGAATTTATTTTGGAAATCTTTAACTAGAAGTGTATTTTACGAGTGCTCCATCCTCTCGAATTTGTCGTAATATTTTACCCTTACCCTTAACTTGTTTCGAACAATTGCTTTCTCCTCACAATCGAATGAATTTCTCGTCTAATATGGATCTTAATTTGATAATCGATGAAATGATGTACTATCATTTAACTAATTAATCACTTTGTTTGTCTTGCTTTATCAATTTATTCATTCATTCAAAAGTGGGACATATTAGAGTTATAGTGGTAGTTTTTTTGGTCAACGAAGAAAAAAAAATATTCATATTGGATTACATGTTATTCGGGTTCTTGAAACCCGTATTACATTACGTCCTTTGCTGAACATAAAATCAAGGGGCAAGACATTCATTCCAATTTTCCCGTCTAATTTTTATCTTCATTTGATCAATTAGACTTGACAAAATAAATTTTGTCCAAATTCATCATCAGCGCCACCAAGCAATGTCAATGTTATTTAGGAGGCGTTTGGTTCGAAGTATTGGAATGAAATGTAATTCCATGAAGGATTCGAATTGGATATCCATATTTAGTCGAGTCATAATTGGATATTCCAAGTGTTTGAAGTGGATTTTCAAGGGTTGTCAAATACATGTCACAAGTCGGGCGAGGGTCAGAAATCAGAATGTTTGGCATATAGTATTGTTTTTAAGGTCGTTTTCTATAAGACCATCCTCAAGCGGTCACGATAATTAGGTCACCAATGTTTTAACTGTTAATCCATTTTATTAATCTATATTTTCAATCATTCTCCACTTTTCTCTACCCCACCAAATATCTCTCATGTTAATACGTAAGAAAATAATAAATTAAAATATAACTCAAAATATATCAAATTTGTACTCATTTGATAAAACATTTTAAAATATAACAGCATATACTCCCTCCCCTTCACTAAGATATTCCACATCTTTTTTATGGCATGTTTGGGAACTTGGATTTAGATTTGAATTCCGGATTTGAAATATTTCGTGCGTTTGGAAACCTTCGGATTTGGATTTGAAATTTTACTCAAATCCAACCTAGTTCAAATTTGGTTTTCTCAAATCCTTAGTATAGGATAGTCATTTCAAATCCGTTACTTGTCGTTTGTTTGTTTTTTCGCATAATCTTGTCGTATTATTTGTTTTTCTATATTTTTTTTCTCGTATTTGAACACATTATATTTTTTTAATGAAAATTTTTTTAAAAAAAAATTGGTGACCTTGACCCGACTTCACCCGCCCGAAATCCAAATCCAAGGGTACCCAAACACCATTTTGGGTATGGATTTAGATTTGAATTCTAGAAATTCAAATACAGGAATTGAATTCTTGATATTCAAATCAATTCCGATTATCCAAACGCAACCTTAGGAAAATTCATTAAGATGTTCCACTTTTCTTTTTAGTAATAGTGGTGTGTTTCTTATTATTTGTGACCCCAATTTCATTTTCATCCTCCTTAATTTCTTCCAAAAACCAATTGTGGAATATCACATAGAAAGGGAGGGAGTATTATTTTTAAAATTTCATTCATTATACATTTATCAAATTAGAACTTATTTAATGAATTAAAATTGTTTTAAGATGATTACATGTCCTTTTTATTACCCAACCAACCGGAGAAGGACACCTATTAAATCATGGAGAATGTCAAGTTGATGAAAAAAGATCATGAGGTGATCTTTCTTTTGCATTGGGTTACTTTAATTAGTGTTAATCTATGATTATTCTGACCAACAAGGTCACCTATGTAGGGGGTTCACTGGTCTAAACCCGACCGGGTCGGATCGAACTGGCTTGACCCGCGGACCGGATCGGTTAACAAAGAAACATGGACCGGACCGGACCGACAAAACACACTAAATTTGATTAATTTTTTAAGTGTGGACCAGACCGAACCGGACCGCGGACCAGCAACCAAATTTTTGTAGACCCGCAGACCGGACCGTATGGTCCGGGTTGGTCGGATTTGCCGGTCTGGATCACTTTTTAAACCCCTCTCCCATACCTTGTTTGGGAGTCGTCTAATAATAGCCGAGTCATCAATTCGGGTTCTGAATCAACCTCTCAAGTCTTTAGTTTGGACGTCGAATTAGATTTGAATTGACTTATTTCTACCTTTACACTCCTCATTCCTTCCATCAAACCCTAACTCCATCTTGGCTCGCCCTCTCTAGAACACGTAACATCTTCATGGGTGAATGTCAATGGCGTCGGCGGAGAAAAGAGGAGACGGAGGTGAATTGGCATCGGTGATTAGTGCGTCCAAGGTTCTTTCGTTATTCGATCTATTGTTTTCTGCTAATTTGGTAGTGTTAGTTTGTTCATCTTGTCGTTTCATTTACGGTTTTCCCCATTTGTTCTGTGATGTTCATCTCCCTTTCGTTTTACAGATTACTTTTTGGTTCAATTGACATGCTAATCCATTACATCTCTTGTTGTTGCTATGTTATTGTTCAGATACTCTTTCTTCACAGCTTATTGTCCATTGTACCTGCTCCTGCGCCTTGTTTTCTTTGATTTTGTAAATTGCTTGATGCTCCATTCGATATTTAATCTCGATTCGTCGCAATTTGTACAGCTACTAAATCGTTTAAACTATCTAATTCATGATTTTTTTTTTTTTGTAATTCCTTCACCTGTTTGGTGTGTGAAATGACAGTGGAGACGTAAAACGACTAATACATTTAAAAATTGACTTAAAAATGAGTAAGAAAGTAATCAATAGGATGGTTAAACATGAAATATGTTTAACAATGCTAAAATTTTGAAAATTCTCTTAAAAACGAGTCACAAACCTTGCTGTCAAATCATCGTTCAGTCGCTATATTTGCATTTCTGAGTTGTTTTCATGTGGGTTTAGATGGAAATATTATCACCTATGCTAAAATTACAAATTTCACTTTAAAACGACTCACAAACGTAACAAATACTGCTGTGAAATCATCGTTCAGTTGCTATATTTGCATTTCCTTGTTGTTTTCATGTGTATTTTGACGATGCTAAAATTACAAATTTCACATAAAGTATTTGCATTTTCTTGTTGTTTTCATGTGTATTGTTATGGTTTTAGATGGAAATATCATCACCTATGCTAAAATTACAAATTTCACTTAAAAGCGAGCCCCAAATGTAACAAATGCTACTGTAAAATCACCGTTCAGTTGCTATTTTTGCTTTTTGATGGTTTCAGATGGAAATATTATTAACGATGCTTAATTTACAATGTTCACTTAAAAACGATTCTCAAACATATACCGTAAAATCATCATTTCCTTGCTATTTTTTGCTAATCATCGTTTCCTTGATATATTTTGCTGTACTTGTTGTTTTCATGAGTATTTTGACATTTCTAGATGGAAATATGATCACTAATGCTAAAATTATAAATTTCACTTTAAAACGAGTAAAATCTCAGCAATATTGCCGTGAAATCGTAGTTGCCTGGGTATATTCGCCTTTTCTTATTGTTTTCATGTGTATTTTGACGGTTCTAGATGGACATATGATCTCCTATGCTAAAATTACAAATTTCACTTAAAAAGGAGTCGCAAATGTAATAAGTACTGCCGTGAAATCATTGTTCAGTCGCTGGTTTTTTCTTTCCTTTTTTTCATCTGTGTTTTGACGGTTCTAGAGGGAAATATGATCACCTATGCTAAAATTACAAATTCCACTTAAAAACGAATCACAATTGTGACAAATATTGCTGTGAAATCGTCTTTCAGTTGGTATTTTTGTCCTTTTTGTTTTTATGTGCATTGTTTAAGATGGAAACATTATTACTTGTGCTGAATCTACGAAGTTCACTTAAAAAAACAAGGTTAATTCATATGAATAATCCAAACTACGACCCGTCTTCTCAAAATAAGCTCAACTACGTTTGATCGCAAAATAAACCTATATGAGACCTTATTCTTAAACTATATTCACTTATTTTTTACCTGTCTGATGGAGTGATGGTTACCTGATATTAGTAAAGTAATTACCTGATTAATAAAGTAATACAGAGTAACTAATGATAAATACTACCGTACTCTGTACTAGTATTTGTATTTACTAATTCTCTGATGGTATGTAAAAGTGAACGACATTATGCATTCGACGGTTTGATTTGTTTATGGCTTTTACCTATGTCGATTGTATGTTGCATGCGAATCCTCTACTGAGAACCGAGAAATGAACTGACATCATATCTACCTCTTGATCTTGAAAACTGTATGTTACATTGTTACTAACTCTTGATTTAAATCCTTTACTGTTGTATACAAATCCACTAATTCTCGTGTTTGTAAGTGAATGCTGGAACAAATCTGGTCGTCCTTTTGAATTTCTTGGATTCTTTTTTATGCTTTAAATTTGTTTCACCATGAATATACGCGCTAAGATAATTTGGAGATAACTTGAAAACCGTTCTATATTTTTAAATGACACTTGGACGCTTCATTTTAAAGCCAAAATATGATGAATTTTCATGAAATTAGCCGTGTCGGACACTTGGACAATGGACATACACCCATGTCGGACACTTTTAAATGAGTCCGACCAACATGGGCTAATTACTTACAGGCTTACAAGTTAGAAGTTACGACCACTGTATTTGTTGTCTTTCCTGCATGTTCTGCATGCTGTAGGCTGTAGCTGTAGTTTGACTGATTTTATTGGCTCGTCATAGCTATAGCAGCGTGAACCGGTTGCATTACATGGGTTTTCGAATCCCTCCACAATGACGGAAGTTATTTACATGGAATCGTGGATGCAAAATCATCGGAATCCCAAGTAGAGTAGTACCAAACGACAGCTGTTAGAACATGATGTAGAATTTGCATGCTCATGTTTCCTATTAACTGTAAAGATGCTAATGTTAGTAACAAAATCTGAAAATGCAGACTCGGGAACCAGACTACAGCGAATAAGACATCATGAGGAACTGTTCCGTTGAAAGGGCGGCCTATCGAGCAGAAGAGCAATTGCTGTACTTGACAACATCCGTCTATGCACTTATCGTGTTTCTGTGAAGGTTAAAGAACTCGTAGAATTGTATGTGAATTTGTTTTGGAAACCTTTAACTAGAATTGTATTTTACGAGTGCTCCATCCTCTCGAATTTGTCGTAATATTTTACCCTTACCCTTAACTTGTTTCGAACAATTGCTTTCTCCTCACAATCGAATGAATTTCTCGTCTAATATGGATCTTAATTTGATAATCGAAGAAATGATGTACTGTCATTTAACTAATTAATCACTTTGTTTGTTTTGCTTTATCAATTTATTCATTCATTCAAAAGTGGAATATATTAGAGTTATAATACTCGTAACTCGTCTATCACTCTCGGTACCATACAAATTAATAGAATAACAAGTATTAACAAATTATTTGAAAAACTAACAAGTAACAATTTGACTTCATCTTACCATATTTCAATCTATTTTCCGCCTGTACGCATGCATACACGAGTCGGCCATGGGCTAGATATGAATTGCTCGACAGTGCTTAGTTTATGATCCAGGTCTGTGTAGGTAGCTTCATAAACTTGCTGTCGGGATTTATTTCTCGGGTCGAAGAGGATGATAGTTGAAGAGAGTTCATCTAGGATGATAGTTGTGTCATTTTTGAATCCACATCGCATGTAATATCCGTCCCGGTGTACAGAATAATTTACCATGTAAGCCTTGTCTTTGGCCGCACCACCCCCACCCAGGAAGGACTGAAGCCATAACCCATCAAACGCGTCAGCATAATCCTCAACGTCGACTGTTTTAACCCAAAACTTGTTATGACCGTCATCATCATAATAATCCACAACATCAAGATCCCAAGCCTCAAGCCTTGAACCGTCAAATGGATTTCGCAATAGCGCCAATCTAAGAATCCCTTCAAATGCTGCCAAAGTTAACGAGCCTGTATTCTCCATTGGAGGAAGCGGAATGATGTCACAATGGCGAGGTTTGTTGAAAGGGTCATATGCCGCGATGCAGTATTTCCCAACCCAGTGAAACTTTCCATTCACAAACACCGCCTTCTGTTCAATTTTTACGGCCATAGTTAAGTACCTTTTAGCTTCTACGCTCGTCCAACCAGGAGGAAAAGGAACTCGAAACATGTTCCACCCATCATCAGTATCAGTAGAGGACAAGACATGGATAACAAATACACGAGCCCGCTCGTCCTGATGGATGGATACGACAGTGTAGTCGATCTTGGTTGGAGAATCTTGTTCTTGCTGCGAGTAGCAAGTGAAGCCGACAACATCAGACGTTGGGATGCGAGGTAATTCCACCCACTGCTTGGTGATTGGGTTACACACATAATAATAGTACAAAAGACGTGCCCTTCTCGGAATCTCGTCATAGTCGAATGTAGGGACATCTGCAGGGTTTGCAAATTCGGCCTTTAGCAAGAGCAAGCCGCCGTAGTTGCCAACCAAGTGGTAGTTCACCAACAACAACGACCTGTCTCCGTCTACTACTACTACGTCTTTAACCTCCTTCTTACGCTTAAGCAGGTAGTTCGGGTTACATTTATAGTTATGCTGAGGCATGAGTTGCGGTATGAAATCAAAGGAGAAGGGCAACGAGGAAGGATCGACGAGATCATCATCAATGAGGGGAAGGGCATAGAGTTGTCCTACATACGGGAATCTGCGTTCGACTTTGAATAATATCATCTTATTCTTCTTATCATCATTATTGGTGTTAAAGGAGCGGGCGAAAGACGGGGAAGAAATAAGAGAGAACCAACGTCTGGAGACTAACTTGAATTGATGTATGAGTTTGACCGGTAACCTGAATAGAATCTCAGTCAAGACGTCATCTGTTACATCATTTATTGATCTCCTCCTACGTTTAGGACCAATTCCAACTACACACGATGATCTCTCCATTCCTACAATATTTTTAAGCAATTACCAAAAAAAACGTAGTATTAATAATAATAATAATAATAATAATCGAAGTATGGTGATTTGTGCACCAAGATTGGGTATGGATTCCTACCTTTCTCTTTCTCTTCTTTGGGGGAGCTTGATGCGGAGGCCGCTGCTTTACTCAAGCGGATTCAGAAATTCTCTATCTCTCAGGACGCAGGAGCTCGCGCAACTGTTTTTATTGCGTCAATAAACAGCGATATATAAAAGGTTATGCAGAAGCGCGTTGTTCTAATAGAGATCTTTGTCTCAATGACGTTCTTTATTTATTTATTCATTGATGCCGAATGACTTATTATTAATGATATTGATTTTCACTTTCAAAAAAAATATTAAATAATAATAATAATATCGATGATTATTGTTGTTTCTAGTTGAGATTGTTTTTAGAGGGGTTTATAGATCTCTTACATATATAGGAAATATTTATTTTTTTATACCGATTCTGATTTCCTAATCTTATTATTCTTTGTTTAGTTATAAGACGATCTCTCACAATAATTTAATGTATTTCTTTCCTGATTTATAATAAACTAGGTTTATCATATTATCATAGGAGTATGTTATTCCTATTACTTCTATAACTCATAAGTATAAGTTTGTATACAGCCATAAATAGAAAATTAGTACTTCCTCCGATTTTTATCTATCTTCCCCTTTGGTTTTGGGGAAGAAAATAAGGGTGTAGAAATGTGTGGTTCAAAATAAAAGAAGGAAGAGAGAGAAATGTAAGGGTGATTCTAGACCACATGTTGATGGCCCAAAATAGAAATAGGGAAGAAAGGGTGTTTCAGCCCAATAAAGAAATAGGGAAGATAGATAAAAATCGGAGGGAGTATCTCTTATATATTAAAGCAAAGACCATTTACAATGACATGGCACAATGAGGATCCTCCATTTCGAAATAAGTCCCTATTTTTAACATCAACAACGTGAATCGAGCCCGCGACCTCCGAGACCTATCCCACATGAGCAAACCACTGATCCAAGAAATCAGTTTGTAGATAATATGCAGAAAAAGGATGTAGTACGTTACTTACAATTAACTGAAACCAGGTCATTAAATCTCAGCATCAGTTCACGAGGCATAATCAATCATCATCACTCACAATTAATCTTCCCATCATCAATTTTCTTCCACCGATATTGCTTCCTCATTGATATTGTTCACCAATTCACGAAGCAATGTTGTAAATGTCGATTCATCCTTTTCGAGAATGCATCACCGGTTTTCTCAATTTCTTTAATTGCTCATCCTCATCGTAACCCTACCTCATTAATCACGATTCATCTCGGAAATACGGCACAGTGAATCAATATCCGTCTCTTCGTTGCCTTCATTTGTGTTTCAATTACATCTCACTCTATTTATATGTTGTGTTATCTCGGCACCATGTCTGCAGTCATCCCCAATTTTCTGATTTTATTAATTCCGTTTTCGTTTTTTTCTTTCGGTTTTAAAATACTGGAAACTAATATATAGGTTTTCTGAATTGTAGATTTTTTTCTTTCGTTTTTAAAATACTGGAAAGTAAATACTTTCGGTTTCTCAGCTCTAATTCTCCATCTTATATTGATTCAGGTGTTAATGTCAATGACCATGACATACGGTTTGTAGAAGATAACTGGAAAAGTCAGGTAATCTGTAGCCTGCTTTAATAAATCGAGTGCTTTAAATAAATCGGGTGCTATTACTTTTAACAAATTGAATGCTGTTACTTTTATTTTAATAAATTTTACTTTTTGATTGCAATTCTAACTCTTATACACTTCTTTTAGGTTCTTGGTGCCTGGGGTTTGGGTTGGGAAGTACGGATGGATAGGATGAAGATCACACAATTTACTTACTTTCAGCAGGTAATTATTTTATTGGTTTAATTTTAATTTAATTTAATTATTGGTGTATTTAATTTAATTAAAGGTTTATTATATTAATGCATTTTATTTTTTAAATATCGTAATTAATATATAAATATAATTCATTTTGTAAAATATATTGGTATAAAAGTATACAAAAATCATTTTTATTTAATTTCGTAATTTAAATATTAAAGTAATAATTTATATTTATCATCGAAATAGAATTATAAGGTATCGTCGAAATTATTATTTGTACTTTGTATATAATATATGATGAAATATCATTTTTTGTTTTAAAAAAAAATCTATTTTTTAAATTATTCTATATTATTCTATTTTTTTGTAAAATATTTGAAGAATTGTGAAATACTTTGTATAGAGAAATATGACGAAATATTTTTTCTATATTTTTATATAAGAGAAATCAAGGTTTAATCTAACTAAAGTTCCAAACTTTTAGGTAAATTTCTAATACATTTCCTATTTTATTCGTTTACGTAAATTTTTGAATTTTTTCTCCATTTAATTAAAAATAAAGTGACAATTTAAATAATAAATATTTCTAATGATTTTCCTATTTTATTGTTCATTTACGTAAATTTCTGAAATTTTTTCTCTATTTAATTCAAAATAAAATGACAATTTAAATAATTAATTACCTTATAATGATAACTAAATAATAATTTAAAATTACATAAAACTACATCAAAACAACCCGTGAAACTGGTTTCTCTATTTCGAAATAAATAAACTGTGAAGGTTTTTCTATAAATTTCACTAAATGGTTTCTCCATTTAATTCTGAACGATTTTTCCATTTAATCGATTTAATTTGAAATAAAACTGCGTCCATATTTTATTACAATTATATCATTGTAATAAGTATAATTGGTTTCTCTATTTTGAAATAAGTTCAACTTTTTGTAATTTTAATTTACAAGGCTAATAAGAATGAGTAAGGAGACATATCACACCAAACAATATGAATATGGGTAGTGTATGCAACAAGACTTCTAACCTTGAAAAAATATCAAATGTATAAGAAAACTAGAGGGTTAGGTATATTGCAATGGAAAACGAAAAAACCTGGCATACTAACCTCCAAAAAACGCAAGTATTAGTAAATGTCCTTTTACTAATACTTGAAAGTTACATGAACTAAGGTGCTTTAAAAGTTACATGAACTAAAGTGCTTATATTTCATATTGTACTTCATTGTTAAAATATATTTTTTTAATTCTTCTACTCTATTGAATTCAAAAGGTTTGGTATCATATTATAAGTTTTTTCTTTGATATTTACAGTCAAATATTTTTTATTATTGACACCAAGAGTCGGACAAGAAGATTAAAAGATTAATGGGAATAGGGAGTATGAATTATGAATATTTTGAAGACTAGAATTACACATTGCAATCACTCCGTATAAAATAACTAACAATTAAATAACACGGTTCACATAATCAAAATAAATATACAGTGATTAATAGCATAATACATTTTATATAACCAACATGTATTAATTCTTCAACCTTCCCCATAAATTTATCATTTCCCATCACTTGCATTTTTATTCCCCAAAATTTTTAAATTTTTAAATACATTGCAATTTTTTTAAAAAAAATTAATACATAGTGTGGGGAAAAAAATTGTTTCATTGATGTATGTAAGTACTTTATCTAACATTAATTTTTGTCTTTTTTTTGTAGTGCACACTCAGATTTTATGTTCCCGAGCCTGACTTATCATATTTCAATTAGGACTATAGATATTTATTAATTGCAAGACCTTAATTTCTCTATATTTCACAAGTATACTTAAACTAAATGGGCCACTTATTTGTTTTAATTTCAAAAACTAAATGGGGAAAAAGGGGACTTTATTTCCCGATAATAAATGTAATTATTTATGTAAAAAAATTATAGAGAAAATTACATTTATATAACTAAAGTGCATAACTACTCTGTAAATTTATGGGTGTACGTTTACAGTAGTATGACGAATATGTCATTTACGAACATCATCAATAGTTTTCCCCTTATTTTATTGAACAATTCATTTCATTAGCTATTAAACATCTTCTATATATTAAATCAATCACCACGTGTCCCACAAACCCAATCCATTTATCCACGACATTAGTCATTGAAAAAAATGTAGGAAAAACATACAGCAGTCTTTTCCCATACCGAGGATGTGTATAAATTTATTAAAAAAAACAAAAACCAAAAAAAAATCCCAAATTTCAATTCACGAAGCAGTCTCTCCTAATTACTTTCGTTAATCAATTACACAACCCTTCTAACTAAATAAAAGACAATCCCAATAATTTTTTTAGAAAAAACGTCGAGTAATTGACTTTTTATTTTCGAGACCAATAAGTAGACCAATAAGTAGATAAAAAACATCGATCCCAATAATTTTTTAAGAAAAGACGATCCCAATAAGTAATTGGCTTTTTATTTTCGAAACCAAATAATTAATTGCATATTTAGTTTTTTTTTTTTAAAAAAAGTAAATTTGCCACCGGATTTAGTTGGTAAAGGCAATTCGCAATTAATTAATCGTGTAGTAGAATTTTTTGGTGCAGGTTAAGGAAAAATTTAGAGTTTGATTCTCGAGACATAGTAATTAATCACATTAGAATAGTTTCTTAGTTGGTACCGTTTTAATTTTTTGTGTATAGCAATTGTAAATTGCTTCACTTTTCTTTTTTCAAGATAGTTTAGAAGTAAAATTTATTCTTTGTATCTCGAGAGAAATTTTAATTCTACAAATTGAAATGTATAGAAGTGTTAATAACGTCCAAATATATATAGTATCAGATACATATAATCTAAAGATTGCATTAATTGTAAGAGCTAATTGAGAATACTAATTCTTTGTAAGTACGATGCATAAAACTCACCGCTTATATATATTTACATAAACCGAAACATTGAACACATTCAATAGTAGGAACAAAAAATCAATGTCTCTTCATTATTCTAAAATGGGTAACATTTCACTATAATCAAACGGTGCCGAAATATTTATTTTAACTATTTCACTATAATCAAACGATATTCAAGAAGGGTCATATTTATCAATATATAATCAACATATCTAAAATGGGTAACATTTTGTTTTTACAATATTTTTGTAAAGCACAATCATATATTATGTTTCCGAGGCTAATTTATCATATTTCAATTGCTTGACTATAGAACTATAGAAACTTATAAATTGCAAGACTTTAATTTCTCTATATTTCACAAGTATACTTAAATTTCAATTGAAAATACTTTACATCATTAATGTGCAGTTTTCATGGACTACTTATTTATTGTAATTTTAAAAACTAAATGAGGAAAAAAGGGGACTTTATTTCCCGATAATAAATTTAATTATTTATGTAAAAAAATTATAGAGAAAATTATCTTTACATAGCTAAAGCGCTTAAATACTCCGTAAATTTAAGGTGGTTTATAGTAATATATTACGAATATGTCATTTACAAACATTGTCAATAGTTTTCTCCTTATTTCATTAAACAATTCATAGGGTAATGTTATATATAACCCATAGGGTTGTATTTAATTAAGCATTTAAAAGATTCTAATTTTAATATAAACATATGGATTTGAGCACAAATTACACATATATGAAGAAATTAATACATGTATTAAGGGATTTATATCATTATACTTTTCTTTCACATTTGTTGTCTATGGTTTAACACTATGTCCTGTATACCAAATAAACGTTTCAATCCCATGAATTTTCACAGGTATTACACTATTAATATTAATGGCAAAAAAAATTGAGGGTTAGCGGTAAGATTGTTATTGAGCAATATCTAGGTCGGGTTTAAAGGGTTTTCGTGTGAAAATGGTTTATTAATGCATGTTAGAAATATTAACTATACGGGTCGGGTTTATACGGATTTTGAGACAGGCTTCGTGTCAAATACGCGTTATTATCGCATTTGCGGTATTTAAAACATATTAACCACATTACTTACACGAGTCGGGTTTAAAAAGATTTCGGGTCAAAACGGTTTACTAACGCACATTAAAACATTAATTATACGGGTTGAGTTTATACGGATCAAGTGAATCACCCGTTAAATCACTCGAACCACCCGTTTCACCCGTGGATGACGGGTGGATCGGATATGGATGACACTTTTAATGTGATGTTCTCTATTTTACGCTTATCACAACTCCAAGCTCATGTGATGTTTTCTATTTATGCGCTATTTACGTTTGGGGCGGAGTTTGATCTTCAATCTTTTTAGGCTACCAGTATGTAGTCACATTTACCGATTAACATAGCATGCCGGAGGGAGTATATGACATTGCCAAACTTACGAAAGTTTATTATCTATACAATCTCTCCTTTAGTATAACTATATATATTAATCGGTGGACAATTGACTACTTATACAAATATTTCATCGTATACTATGTTGTTCATACTTTCGTCAATCTATTAACACATAAACTAACTTTCAGACTTTGAATGAATAATTTAAAATAAATTTGTATTTCATTCTTTCTTCAATATCAATACAAGCGAACAACCCGTGAAGGTTCTTCACGGGTAACACACTAGTTATATCATTAGTTGTATGTACAACCACCTCAAAATTATTGAACTTTTGTGTATATTTACTGAGTTTATACAAGTTTCTGAGTTAAGTTTTAAGTTGTTGAATTTAAACATTTATGTGATTTAGCTCGACAACTTTACACTAGACCTAAGGAAGTTTACAAAAAAAAAACTCGAAAACTTTGTGATAACAATTAGAAATTATAAATCAGTTTTACGTAGAACTATGTGCAAGTACAACTGGTTGTTTAATCTACTCATTGAAATACGAGTAAACATTAGGGTCATAAACATTAGAGTCAATATTTCTATTCTGATTTAAAATAGGAATATTATTTCGTAGTCGATAAACATTGGGGTCATAAGTCAACTCAACTTAAATTACGAGTTAGCTCGAACTTTGAGTCCGAGTGTTGTGTCAAATTATTTGACTCGGGTCCATTATATCTTCGTACTCCATCGTCATCGCATTATGACCCCGTTATCACTCTTCCCACTTGTACTTAAAGTTCTGGTGATATTAATGACCAATGAGAAGATTATACAACCAGTTGTACGTAGTTTTATGTATAACTGGTGTTATGATTTTGAACTTTATCACAAAGATTCCAGCTCAAAAACGTACAATACTGTTGTACGTATATTTTTTTTTTTTTGAGGAAAAACCTTCCAGTTTTTTATATAAAATATTAAGATCAATAGCCACCAAGTTCAGAATGACTTGCGTAAAATTCGAGTACAGTACAAGGACCGACAATACAACCGAGTTATAACTTATAACGAGTCATAAAGTGAGCTACAACGTTACCGAGGAAAACAAGCATAATAAATTCCAATATTTTTTTTAATAGGAAGATTAATATCATTAATAAGTTCCGAATCTCATTCAGGCATAACCCGAGAGGGTTTCTCCCAGTTTCGTCATAATAATCCTATATTCTTTCCATTAATGACGGGTTTTTCACTGCTACTCCACTAGTACGTCAGTTGCGTGCGCTCTCCCTCTCCCTCTCTCTCCTCTAATATCTGCATTGTAGTTGGAGGCTCACAAGTACAACAATGGCGAGAAAGAAGAAGGAAGAGATTTCCGAGGACTGGTGCTTCGTCTGCAAAGATGGCGGCTCCCTCATTCTCTGCGAACACAAGTACTTCTCCACCTTTTGATTTTTTTTGTTTTCAATTAATTACGGAGTATTTAATTCCTCGATTCAGTACTTTTTTTCGATTTCTTCGACATTTTTTATTTTATTTATAGTATTTGCTGCGGAATTTGCAGCTTAATCGATGCTGATTTTGAAGAATATTGTATACTATTGTGTAGGATTGCTTCACTGTTTATGCCCTAATTTGCATGGGGATTATTAATTATAATTGATAAGATGTCGAGTATTTTGATTAGATTGTTGTTGCAATGTGGTTAAAATTGATGACGATTTCGATGAATACGGTATACTATTGTCTAGGAATGATAGGATTGCTTCACTGTTTATGCCCTAATTTGCATGGGGATCATTAATTATAATTGGTAAGATGTCTGAGTATTTAAATTAGATTGTTGTTGCAATGTGGTTAAAATTGATTCCGATTTGGATGAATACGGTATACTATTGTGTAGGATTGCTTCACTGTTTATGCCCTAATTTGCATGGGGTTTATTAATTACTCATAGCTAGGTACGGAGTGTTATTTTTAATTAGATTGTTGTTGATTTTTCGATTTCGCAATGTGCTTATATTAATCTCGATTTGGATGTGAATATTTATCTGTTGTGTAGGATTGGCCCTAATTAGGAGTATACTATTGTGTATTTGCGTAGTTTTGCTTCACTGTTTTATGCCCTAGTTTGCACGGGAATGATTAATTATTAGCTAGGGAGTAGGTGTTATTTTAATTAGATTGTGGTTGATTTTCGATTTTATAATATTGATTTAGGAAAATGCCGAGTTCGATGAATATTTTATACTCTTGTGTAGCGTTTGCTTCATTGCTTATTACGCTGTGATAATTAATTGATTGATTAGATGTTGAGTGATTTAATTAGATTGTTGTTGATTTTCGATTTTACAATGTTCTTTTCCGAATGTGCTTAGATTAATCTCGATTTGGATGAATATTTATCTGTTGTGTAGGATTTGCCTCATTGCATTGCTCTGTTTCTGAGCTAATTAGTGTCGGCATGATTCATTAATTGATAGTGTCATGTTAATTAGAGTGTTGTTAATTTTGATTCGAAAGTGGCAATGTAGGTCCCACAGGAATCGGCTGCGTGTGTTTGCATGTTGTCTTATGTAAGTTTATCATGGAGAGTGACTGCACCTGGTTTGAGCTGGAATTTGCGTCTCTCTTTATAAGATTGTAGTGGAATTTTGGAGGTGCTATACAACAATTTGTCAACATCTTAATAATTGCCGTATGTAGGATTCATTGTTTTTTGAATTATTAAGTTATTTTTGTGTCGAAAGTCACAATGTCGGGCTTACTGCAATTGGTTGTGTGAGTACTTACAAGATGTTTGGGTCATATTGTCATAACTTGAAGAAAAGTGAATCAGCTAGTTTGAGTTCGTATTTGTGTTTATGTAAGTAGTGTTTTCTTCCTCTTTGTAAGATTACGATGGGATCTTGAAGATGTTGGTTTCCAAGTAAGGGAAATCAAGGTCGGTTTCACTATGGATAACAGTGGACTATCGTGTCATTGATCATCTCATAGACACATGCTCTTCCATTGGCACGTTCATATCGTGCTCCCTTACTCTTGTTGTACCGTACACCATCATTTTTGGGAGGAAATCCAATTGTAGCTTTCACATTCTTCATAAAAAGCATCACGTATCCTTCTTCGATTCCCATCCCACGCATTTTTTTCCATAAACATAGGGTGTTTTGTGGTTGAATTTTACTGAAGTTAGGAAGAGCTGAATTGGTGATAGAAGGATTGACCTATGATTGTTGATGCATGGGTGGAAAGTTGGATTATTGAGTGGTAGGGGGTGGTGCTAGTTGGCTAGGTGGAAAGTTGGATTATTGAGTGATCCCCCAATCCAACCCTCATACTCGTTTTTTGGTCGTAACTGGAAGTTTATTTTCATTTTGGTGCCAAAGACTCGTTATTCGTTGGCTTTGAATTGTGATCAAATATAGAAAAAAATTACGAGTACTTGTTAAACTGACTTCGTTTTTTATTTTTGTCGTTGAAGTGAGTCATTTTATGCAGTTCTGGGCACAATTTCATTCAGGGTCATTCAGAAATAGCCTCTTTGTGCCAATAACACAAGAGTAAGGTTGCATACATACAACCCCCATAGCCACAATTTGCAGGAGCCCTTGAGGCACTAGGCTAATGTTGTTGGATTTAACTTCGGGTTTCTTTTGACCATTTGACAACCATTAAAGGCTTAAAGGAGTATACAGTTAGACTTGGTTAGAAGCATATAATTATCCCTCTCCTTTAGTTATGTTTGCTGGAACAGCTTTGACTCAGAAATAAATGAATTAGTCATCAAGATATATCTACTTCATGCGTATTTACGGGGTTATGAAATATTAGTAACATGATGAGTCTTCTTTGGTATTTTTTTTCTAGACAGTCATTTTGTGTATTTCTCCAGGTATCTAAAATACATCTGAAATTAATAAAATCAGTCTTAAAATCAGAAATAGTTGTAGCTATTGTGCTATTTTTGTCCTCAGGGATTGCCTTAAAGCTTACCATCTGAAGTGCGTGGAAAAAGATGACTCATTTCTAAACAGTGAACGGAGCTGGAGATGCGGTATAGATTTTTCCTCTGTTTATTTTGCAACAAGCTAAGTAGCCAACAACTTGCATTTCTTTCACTATTTACATTACCTTGCAATATGACATCATCATTCCTCATACTTCCAGAGTGTAGTTTCAGAAATAAAATTGCTCAGTTTGGTACAGTTTTATTATTTGGTGGGAGTTTTCTTTCAAGACTAATCTTTGCAATGCAATTAATTATTCTGATTAGTGATTTCTATTTTTCAGATTGGCATTCTTGCTTCATTTGCAAGAAGGTTGCCAAGTTCCACTGTTTCTGCTGTCCCAATGCCGTTTGTGGCCATTGTCTATGTGATGCAGAGTTTATTGTTGTCCGAGGTATAAAAGGTTTTTGCAACAACTGCCTCAGACTTGCTTTGTTGTGGGAGGAGAAGAGAAACATAGATTCAGATGGGGTATGCAGCAACCACCTAAAGTTTACTCTTGATTATTTATGTATGTATGTATGTAATGTAGATCATGTATGTTTAAGAAATGCAGGAATGACCCTTTTCAGCTTTGGAGTATGATGGAGTCAAGCTTAATTAACTCACAAAACTACCTCCCCTTTAGCGGCTGTGAATGGGAGCCATTAAGGCACTTGGGTAGCGTGTCTGTATAATTAAATAATGATTTTAGATATGAACTTCGTAATATATCAGCTCATAGTTAAGGTTCCTCATCTTACCACACCGGCATTTTCCTAGATATGGACCTCTAAAAAATATGAGTAGTTGATATTTGAGCATTTGACCATTATGACACAGTTCACCATTATGTTAGATACTTTGTTGATATGACTGATATTGACCGATATAGCTAGTTGCTGCTTGATACATCCGATCACAGATAGATTCATAACGGATACTGGACCAACTTGATTGACTTTACATATGAAAAACAAGTTGTGATTAATTGTGTTGCATTCGGTGGAACTTCATCGTAAGTACGCTTCTACAGTAGTGTCACTTGATACCATAACTGCTATAGAATAATATATGGTCCCAACCAATTTCTACAACAGAAATCACTTAGGAAGTAAACGGGCTGGACCAGCTCCTTATTTAAGTTTTCATTGTTTCACTTGTTTTCTCTTGGCTTCTGAAATTTATGTATGAATGCTTATTAAGGTCAAAATGTAACTAAACACAACTGAGTGCAAAATAGTAGTCCTTCCTTTTCAAGTCAACCTTGCCATTGAGTTGATTGGAGATATTTAGTGAACTAACCTGGTTGCAGTGAGAGTGACCATACATCCTGGCTAAGTCGACAGAGTTTCTGCTTGAATTTTCAGTCTGGCATATTGTATTCTATTGTGAATAAAATTTACAGAAACAGTCTGAGTTAGCAATCCGACATTGCATGTTATTTCAGTCATTAAAAGTGTCTGGATCTTGCTGTTTAAGTGTTTTTTTTTGTTTATTTGGCTGATTGGTTTGCAGGAGATGGTAGATTTTTCAGAAAAAGAGACACGCGAATTTCTCTTTATGGATTATTGGGAAATTATAAAGAAAAATGAAGGTCTGAAACTAGAACATCTTCAAAAGGCTAGCCTTGCTTTAAAGAAGGGGAACAACTCAAAGTTAGTCGAGAGTTTGGATGAAATTGCTACAATTGACAAAGACATGATGAGTCTGACTAACTATGAGGATTGGGAATGGGAAGCTACAGAAGATTATGTTCCTTCCAGAAAAGGAAAGAAAAGAAAGCCAAGTGCCATTGAGAAGGGCAGAAAGTGTATGATGCAACAAAAAACACAAAACCCCCGCAAGAAAGAATTTGTAGGATGGGGTTCCAGACAACTAATTGAATTTCTTACCTCTCTTGGCATTGATACCAGCACAGAATTGTCATCTTATGATGTATTGGGAGAAGTTACAAAATATATCGATAAAGAGAAGCTCTTGGATCCATCACGTAAGAAAATGATTCTTTGTGATCAAAAGCTTTCATCTTTATTGGGGAAAAAAGTCGTGAATAAGCATAGATTGTTTAACCTATTGGATAAACATTATCCGAAAAGTCATGAAACGTCGGAGGAAGACGTTGGGTACATCACAGAACAAATTGAAGAGAGAACCTTGCAAAAATGTTCAAATAAGAAAAACCATATTGGAGATGAAGTTCAGATTGAACAGAAGGAGGTTGCAAAAAGCCACATAGCATCTATTGTTCCTGAAAATATTGGGCTCGCATTCTTGAGAAAAAGTCAAGTTGTAGAGCTATTGAAAATACCCGAAACCGTTGAGGATAAAGTTATCGGCAGTTTTCTTAGGGTAAAATCAGATCCGCAAGATTATATGCAAAAACATTGTCATCAGCTTGTGCAGGTCACTGGTACGATTCATCATAATATTTTTGATGACCTTGGGTCCTTGTTTATGTGCGCCGTGCGTTAAAAGTTCAAATTTATTGGGTCCTTGGGTCCTCGATTATGCAAGAACCTCAGTGATTTGTTATTGTGCAACAAGTGTTTGCTCAGTTCTTAGCTAACTTATTGTTTATTTTGATTATCTTTGTAGGCTTAAGGAAATTGCCTGCAAAAGGAGCAAATGATGAGGTTTTATTCCAAGTGTCGAGCATGCCCTTGGATATTACTTTTGATATGCTTTCAGAAAACGATTTCACCAAGGTAGGTAAAATGCCCATCTTATATGCTGCATAATGCAATTGCCCTGTATTAACGCTTTCTTTGATGATACTGGGGATTAATAGTCTCTCCTTTTGAACTTAACCATCTGTACACAATGTAATCCTCAGAATCACGCGATCTCTCCAGCAATATGTGCTTTGTTCCCTCTTTATGGTTTCTTTCTTGATCCATACTCGTTAGTTGTGGATTTGCTTCTTGAAGACCCTATTCGTTACATATGTTCTGGAAACAGTTTTTGCGCTCATGTTAGTGTAAGGCATGATTATTCATCTTAACCCCCCCCCCCCCCCCCTCCCCCCCAAAAAAAAATAGATGGGGTCCTTGGCAATGGGGTCACTCGGCTCAGCTCGACACGGACACATGTCGGAGGGTCCGACACGTAAATTAAAAAATGTTAAGATATGTGGACATGATCACGGAGTATCGGAGTGCCATACACGTAACTTCAGTATTTTTTTTATCGTGTCGTATAATTTCTTCTGTAGCTGATTATATATTCAATATTTTAGCCTTGGAAAGTTGGAATATGATTGAATATAATAAAATGGATATCTAATTTATATGCACTGCTTACATTTCCATGTAATAGTCAATTAGTGCACTTTTCAACACAATTTTCATTAGTGATCCAAAAAGCAGCACATCTGTGTTCTAATCTTTGGATAATGTTGCACACATCCATTGATCCAACCCCCTTACCTTGCCTATGACGAGGGGGTTGCGCAGCCTATGATGCATTGTTGTAATGTTGCTGTTGTGCTAGTGGCTTATCGTCTATAGGCTCTGAATCTCTGATATTGTTTTTGTTTAGGAGGAGTGTGCTCAACTGAGTCAGAAAGTCAAAGACGGTGATCATAAACAGCTTACTGTCGTAAGTACTTTGCACTTCACAGTATACAATGATTAGGTTTTTATTATGTATTGCTTGTGTATGACAGGTACAGTATATGTTATGAAAGGGTTCTTGACGCTTTGATCTAAATATATTTCATTTCGTATAGAGGACTTATGAAGAAGGCTAAGTCTAGCTGGTTTTAAGACAAAGCTGAAATTATAATGCACAAATGCATAGTTTAAAGTTCAAACATGTTTTTTTTAATGCCTGGTGGGAGTCAACATAATCTAAATTCTAATAGTCCCTTTATATATGATGTTCGTTGGGTGCGTCATCTAACTATAGCATTGATCGAAGTTATATTACATGGATGCATTCATCCTAATAACATGTCTGCCAGCATGATACATGTGCTGATTTGACTTGAAACACGTGTCAGACACGCCTATATACCAAACCGCCAGCAGAGCCGAACACTTTCACGACATAGCTTTTTCTCTCTTCGATAGCTGCATCTCTTCCCAACTTGCAGATCCCAGGATACCAAATTTTTGGATTGGCAAAACACACACTGACACACTACAGACACCGACATGACATGCCAGCATGAAATTGTCTGAAATGTTGAAAAATCTTTTACTTAGATTAGAAAAACAAATAAGTTTTTCAGACATTTTTAAGTGTAGTAAATAATAAAACTTCCCTAATAACTCCCCCTTGCTAAAATTTGACATCATGTTGAAAACTTCCCCACCCATGAAAAGTTTGACACGGTCTTTAAAACTTCCCCTACCTTAGAAAATATCACGTTTTTTAGGGAGAGGAAGGAAACTATATTAAGTACACAGTTTCATTGATTTGTAAATTATTAGATCTAGATTTATTAACTTGATTTTAACCTTGGTAACTTCAAATTCATGTTTGTCAAAAAAACTAACTAAAGGGATTCCTTCTATAAGCACCATACTTGAACGATACCACAGTAATGTTCTTTCTTTATATATTTATTGCTATCATTATTCTTTGTTGCTTTGTTTAAGGTGGAGCTTAAGCAGAAGGCCACACAATTGCGTGAAGTTATAATTAAGCATGTACGTATTCTCACCACTAACTACATGTAGCCGCTTGTTCTTTTTAAATCTTGAACCGTGGTTAGATATGTTAACAGGGAAGTAAATGGATAGGCCTTACCGACTCTTTCTTGTGGGTCGCAAACATAAGTTTATTTTTTGGTGGTGCATGTCCCGCTTCTGAGTTTTGTGGTGCATGTCCCACTTCTGAGTTCTGAATACTCCCATTTTTCGCTCACTTTTTATGTGAGCTAAGTTCAGCTTCTCTTGTTTAACTTCGAATTTGACCAACTACAAATGGCACTTGGTGGAAATGGGCTTTTGGTGTGAGTTTAGATGAAATGTTCAGAGCCAATGAGGGTTTTGACTTTTGATAAAAAAAAAATAGAGGTGGGAGTTTTAAGAAAGTGGTATTGAAAAGCTGAGAGTTGAATTTTCTATATCATTAATCATTCCGCTTATGATTTATGTATTCTTAAGATATTGTGTATCAAATCACAACCCTGTTTCTTCAGGGGATTGTAAAGGAACTCGCCCTGCTGAAGAATCGTATTGACAAGGCAAATGAGACCGGGCGGAGAAGAGAGTATCCTTTGAAAGATGATTGTACGTACTGTGCCAATATATCTTATCTGTATCTGTATGGTAAATGTGGTTTCGTTAGTTTAGCCTTCCATCCATCATTTTAGAAATAATTAAAAAGAGCAATACCCAATATGCTTTGTTCTTCTGTGTATATCAGACGTACAAGTTATCAGCACATGTAGTAAACCAAGTTCTTAGGTCATGTGGAACTCATCCAAGACTCAAATTTGGTATAAAGATCAGCTTAAAATGGTTCAAAGACTATCCGTTTTTTAGTCACTTTCAACGAAGCCCCCTTGAGATTCTTTCGAGTACTTTATTCTATTATTGGAAAATCAGGCGCAATATCGTTCTCTAGTTAGGATAAAGAGTGCTTGTTGCGACTGAATGTACTCACTGGAAATTAGTGGCTCTGTAGACCTTTGATATGTGTGCCTATGTGTTGACGACATTATTTCTTTCTTCAAGTTCTTAGTTAATGGTTTTCATGGATCATTTGAACCTGCATCATTGCTTTTTTGTTTACTTTATCAGCTGACCTCCTACCTCAACAAAAAGAAGCAAATGATTGAAAAGATTTTGTCTATACATTCAGTCTTCGAATCTATTATGTGTGAACTCAAAAGTCTGTGCTTGCTTGGTTGACATTATGCACGAGGTTTCCCTCGAGTTCGATATCAGCCCTCTACAACAATGAGGGAAGCTGAAAACTTATTGTGAGAAAAACTTCTAGCATCAGTAAAAATAGATCAAAAGGCAAGTGCCCAATGCAAAAAGTTCTGATGTTATGCTTAGGGAAGTTTAGATAGTTCCCGTTGCTTATGCCAGTGTAGAAAGCAATCGGTTGGTAGTCGATGTTAGTCCAATGTGCTACTAACAACAATCTGTTGGAGTGAATTCATCTCTTTTGATGCTCAGGAATGTTGTCTGATGAATTTGCCCATTCTGTTCTCTTTTGTTTGTTCTTAACAACTCATCAGACTAATGGAGTATTTAGAGAGAAGAAACCTGCTTTTGCTTCCACATGAACAACAACGCTTAATAGATGAAATACCAGAAGTGATAGCAGAAGAAGTGCATGTCGGCAATGAAAGTGAGAATTTTTTGTGTGATGTTTCTTTCAAAGATCTGATGAGAAGGAAGGGTACAGGTGAGCTTCTGTCTCCTTTTTTTTTTTAAATGGGTCTTCCGGTGAAATGTGTATTCTCTAGCTAGCTATTCTGTGAATTTAGCAATGCAGGAAATTGATTCCATACCTAGTGAGTTTAGCATCATGTTGGCTGTTTTAGACGAAACAGATTTCATTGACGTGCCCTGGCTTGATTGTGTGAACAGAGGTTATTTTCTGGTTTGTTGGTAAGCCACTTATGGCTGTGACTTGTGAGTGCTTCGAGAAGATATCTGATTCATACTGAAGAATTACCGTCAACTGATCCTTACTATCACAAAAGACTGGACGACAACGTCTATGTGATACCACTAGTACCCCCTCCATCTTTTCCATTTAGCCCTTTTTCACATTATTTGCGAGGGAAAACTATCATTATGGTAAATATGGAGGAAGTACGCAGGCTAGGCGCCATGGAGGGCTGATGCTCTTTGGTGTTTTATCTTTCTTAAATAATATCTTGCTGTATCAAAGATAATATCAAAAATGTCTATTCATAAATGGTAAATAATATCAAAAATGGTAAATAATACTTATCAAAAATCTCTACTCATAGTTGCACAATATCATGACTGAGAAAGGCTCGTGCTCGCTATATTCTATAGCTTCACGCTCATAAGTCATGTCATCTTCCAAAGTATTGATTGGGGCTATGCTTTTTCAGGAGATGCCAGAGATAAAACCGATACTTCATATTCTGCTGGAGATGGAGACTTCAGGACATCAGAAATGAAGAAACAACATCAAGAAATCGAAGGAGGTAGCATTCGTAACTTCTAAACTTAGAAAGGTTTCCGCACTCCATAGACTCTGAAGCTCACAATACCATTCTTCTCATTGTTTGGAAGCGTGCTTTTCAGGAAATGCCCGTGATATAGCTGTTACAGTTCTGTCACGATCTGCTGCAAATGGGGATCCCAGGACTCTCAAAGTGAAGGAACAAACTCCAGAAATTCAAGGTGAAAATATTTAGTTTTGCTGATCTGCTCAAATTTTCATCATAATCTCGTACGTACCAGACTAATTTCCTTCTCCACGGACCCCTCTCACCTCCAATCTACGGGAGACCTTGAGACACTAGAGTAGTGTTGTAATCTACTCGTACTACGTAGTAGAGAACTCTCTAAAGCTTGATGTGTTGTTGTCCCAAATATTTTTCCAAAGCTCTTTAGCTCATGATATCCTCCGTGATTTTCGTCCACAATATACTTTTCAGGAGACAATGGAGCTAACAGTCCATCAGATTCCTCTGCCAGTGAAGACTCGAGGAATTGTGAAGCAAGAGAACTCATTCAAAAGAACATTGCGGGTAAACATTTATATTCGTCCTATACGATATTGATTCATGTTAGCCGACCCAAAATCTTTTTGGGACTAAGGCTTTGTAGCTGTTGTGTGTATATAAATAGGCACCCAAGGAACCATCGAGACAATTGACTTAAGTAGTGATGATAACGACAATGATACAACAACGAAACTGAAGAGTAAGAAATACTCGGCAGAGGAAAAAGAGACAGCAGAATGGTACTGCATGGGTCCGACAGGAAACATCAGGGGACCTTGTCCTATCTCAGTACTCGTGCAATGGAAAGAATTATCCGCTGACTACGCTTCCAAGTTCATGATATGGAGAAAAGACCAAACTCTCAGTGACGCAATTCCTTTGTCCGAAGCTCACTGCTGAACCATCGACTCAAGTACTGTCCCACTGCGCACTTGAAATCTGCGTGCTGTTGATGGGCTAATTTTTTTGTTATCGTAAGCTGAAGACTGCAGTCTTAAAGATTAGTCGTAATATACTAATATCTAACCCTCCTGATGCACAGAAAAGAAGTAGAGGACGGAAGGGGGCTTTCTAACTAACTGTAGGGATTTACGGCTTTGAAGCGTAAGCAAGTTAGTGATTCGAAGCCGTCTATTGGTTTGGCCTGTAATTTTTTGGCAAAGATTGGGAAACCAGGACTGACTGCATTTGCATTTGCATTTGCATTAGCATTAACCAGGAAAGGGTTTTTCACCTCTGCTGCTTGTATATTCATGTCAATTGTCAATCGACTTTATGGGCTTTTCATAACCCTTTAATTATTAGTGTAAACTGTACTCCCTCCGTTCTAGTTGAATTTTTGGATCGTTCAAGTTCAATCTATCCATTTCCATTTTAGTCATTGTCTCGATATTAATCAAATATAGTATTGTAAACCTTACGTATTTACATAAATGTCTCAATCTATCCCGTATTTAATATTAAATAAATACTTAACTTTTATCCATTTGTATATTTAATACTCCCTCCATTCAAATTCACTCTTCACATTTCATTTTTTGACACTATTCACACTTGAGGAGAATCTTCGATATTTTCGACAATCTATAAGTGAGAATATAGTCGTGTGAGATTTTGTTTGATTCGTCTTTATGAGCACATTAAGAATATCAAATTTTTATAATTTTTGCTAACGTAAAATCAAAGATATCGCTAGTGTAAAACGCGTCTCGATAAATGTGCCAAAATGAATAGTGACAAGTGGATTTGAATAGAGGGAGTAATAAACAATCGATTTCTTAAAATTTGTGCAAAAAGTAAAAAGGTAAGGTTTAACTTGAACGGAGGGAGTCAGGGAGTATTAGTATTATTTAATCTGTATAGATTCATAACCGATATACCTGTCATAAAAGAAAATTACTTTAAGTACGGAGTACTATATACTCTTATCCATACTCTTATAAAACGATATTATTATTCTATTCGGACACTATTTTTTGTCTCATTTTATTAAAATACTCCTCACAGATATTAGTACTCCGTATAATTTGACAAAAAATAATATCCGGTGAAAGTAATATTCTTACTCGAACTCAGAGTCGAGCCGACCAGAAAAAACCTTAAAAAGGACAAGAAAATATTAAGTGTGAAAAGAAAAAGGAGTTAAGACGTGTAGTTTGACAAAGCGACCAAAAACACAACACAGGTCACGATGTTAGAATGTTCCGCGTTACATGCCCACGTAACTCCCGAGTGAGTACTGTCACAACTCACAACTACTCCCCTTCACTGTTTTTTCGATTTACCACCAAGTACGGTGTACACAAACACAATGATTTTGAGGTCAAATTACGAGACGATTTCACACTGTTTTCATATTTAGTCGAGGATTGTAGTAATATTCTCTCTGTTTAAGATCAACCTTTTGTTATTCCTTGTTGTGACGTTTAATTCTAAATTTTTTATTTTAGGACCAATATCGTTAAGATATGATTTAGTGTACGATAGTATAAAATTGAGTAGGTCTCCTGAGGGACGGTCTCTCATTAACTTTACTAAGAGACTAAGTACAAATGAAATTAATAGTGGTACCAAACCTAATACAGGTAGGTACGATTAACCTAAAAAGTAGACAAATATAAAGAGGGTACGCTTCTTATAAAAATAAGTACAAAACAAAGTTGTCATTGGTACGAATAAAACATAAAGTGGTACTGAAGAGTGGTCTCTCAATAAATTATTGAGAGATGTCTCTCCCAAGAATTTGTGTATAAAATTAGGACTAATATTTTTAAGATAAGATTTAGTTTCATGTTTATGATATGAGACTATGAGTACTACTCGTATAAAACAATACTACAAAATCTGTTTATATTTTATCGACAATACCATCATTAAATCCCACGATAACAAAATTAAGTGAAACTATCTATCGATAAATGTAATGTGAGAGGTCTTTCAATAAACCATTCCGGTATCAATATGAGACAAAAAATGAAAGAAATGGAGAAAAGTGATGGAACTTTGATGGGGGAGAAAATAGAGAGATAATACTCAATCATATTCGTTACTTTAGCTTTGTGAATTGTCAAAGGTTCAATTAATTCCTCTTACAAATTAAGAATCATAATTAAACCTGCTTGCATAATCGTACAAGTATACTTTCTTCTTTTAATTTGCCTTTCTACTCAAACTTTTACAACTTCTTTCTTCTTCTTCTTCTTCTTCTTCAATGGTTGTTGTTCTTCCTCATCATCAATCATGACTACTTCTTCCTCAATTTCTGTAAGTTCCCTCTTTGTTTACTCCATCCGTCTCGTTCATTTGTTGTCTTTTGATTAAAATACTCGTCATAACGAATATAAAAGACAACAAATGAACGAGGTAGAGGGAGAGTACTTAATTATTAACTTTTTTTTTTTAATTTGGTTTTCCATGGAAATTGACAAATTGTACTTTTTTTGTTGGGTTTTTGCTTGTTTAATTAATTATTAATCACTTTTATTTTGTTTTGCATGGAAATTGTACTTGTTTTTTTTATTAATTTTGTTGGTTTATTGTTTGCTTAATTGTTAACCACTTTTACTTAGTTTTTTCCATGGAAATTGTTCTTTTTTTTTGTTGGTTTATAAATTTATTGCTTGCTTAATAATTAGCAACTTTTAATTTGTTTTTCCATGGAAATATTTAGTTGTTATTTGATTGTTTTGATTATTTTGATGGGTATTTTTTGCTTTGTTTACCCTCTTTTGGGCAGTTTTTTTTTTTTTTAATTTTATTTTATTTGATCAGTTACTTTTGTGATGGTTTCAGTTTTCACTTTTTTATCCCCACAATTTACTTGGACTAGTAGAGTAAATTTAGCCAAAATATTTAGTAAAATATGGATTTTATGTTCTCCATGTTTTACTCTAGAACATTTTTTTTAACTTGCTCAATTTGAGTTGTTTACTTGTTTGAGTATGAAACCAGAAATCTCGGTATCTCCGATTATTTGGAATTGTAAGATTTGCGAAAAATAATTTAATCAAAGAATGAGAATCCGAGAAAATACCGATCTTTATATGTAGTGGACTAGTAGGTAAGAAATTTTAGAAGTAAATCTACATAGATTGTAGGTAATAATATCACCAAAATATCTATTTGTCATCTTTCTTTTTATTTTACAGGAAATTTGTGTCCTTTTCTTTCATGGGTTTCTTGTCTTGATTGGGTTTGAACACTTGAAGTCATCCATTTAGTCATCCAAAAATTATACGGTATACGACACGGTTTTGAGTAAATGACTGGTATTTGGTCAGTGCGGACCCCCATCCCATTTTCGTGTGCCACAGGGACACATCAACAAGTTATAATATTTGCTGGATATTTTATTTATACAATAGGCGAGATGTCATCTCGTGTATGGTGTGGCACACAGAGTGGGACACAAAAATGGGACATGAGATCTCCAATGGTATTTGGTTTGGTGTCGCATAAGATCGTGTCATATGTGAATTGATACTCCTCCGGTTAAAATGCATTGCCTCATTTCATGAATGCATGTGAAGAGAGTATTTGATTGAAATCAAACGATAAACAAAAAATGGGGGGAATATTACGAGTATTAGTGATCAAGTTATGGTTTTACTTAATTGCCTTGTGATCGCTAAGAGCCTTATAAGTCATGAATCATTATTTTTTCCACAGGTTGGTTCATTCTCGGATCCCAAGAACCGTTCGTATTTATACACGATTGTTGTTGGAGCGTCTTTATTCTTCATAGTATATTTAACCGGCAGCGCTTTGGTTGCAAAGGACTATAAGGATGTCAGTCTCCGATCTTACTCCTAATTCTTATGATTTCTTTGTATTGCGTGAATTCCTCTCCGTTTTTAAATTGAAATAATCACATAGAGTATTTTACTCACTATATTAGTTGGTTTTTTTTATGGATTTAAAAATCATTGTAGAGAATATCCAAATGGCCGGTGGAAGGCGTTGTACGAAACTCTAAATCCAGTGTTTGCAAGGTACGAGTAGTTGCTTGAGTTTTAACCCTTTTTTCTTAATAAATACGAGTAATAAATCATCGTATTTATTTGAGTTTTTTTTGTCTAAAGGCACCTAACATTTAGGTCTTCTGTAAATAAGGCACCTTAAGTTTTTTTTTTGCCCAAAACACCTTAAATATACATTTGTTTGTCTAAAGACACCAAATCTCAATTTCCGTCAAAAAAACGTTAAGTTTGATGGTGGATCCCTTAATCATCTTCTCTCATCCCGTAATCAAAACTCAATCAACTCCTTCCTCCCCTTCCTTTACATTATCCTTTATTATTTTCTCACAAGGCCACAATACTCCATGTTTTCTCCCAAAAGCTTAGCCCCAAAATCTCCTTTTAGTCTCTCCTTAATTAAACCCATCATTTGTTTTTTTTCACTTTTGCAAATGGTTGCTAAAAGCCTAAAACAAAAAATGAAGTGACAACAACAATTAATAATTAGGGTTACTAAAACAAAAATTGAGATTATAGTCTAATAGAATTAGACTAACACACAAACCAAATAACATAAAATCAAAATTTGAGCTCAAAATTTTAATTTGTTGTTGATGACTTAAGTAATTACTCCCTCTGTTTCATTGATATCTTCCATATTTCCTTTTTCAACTATTTCTTTGATTTCTTTCACTTTCCTTTATTTCTTCCACTTTCCTTTTTTCTATCACATTTTCTCTTACCTAGTGGCCCCCTTACTTTACTCCTTCTCTACTTTTACTTATTTTATTGTTTTTCTTAAAAAATGTGCCACTTTTAAGGTGGAAGATATCATAGAAACGGAGGGAGTAATTTATTTAAAGGATAAAGAATCATAATTGAGAGCTTACCAATTGAATGAAAACTAAATGGATTTGATTTAAGCAATGAAGATTGATTGAGCACAAAATGTATGCAAATGATGAGAGGAATGATGATTTGAAAAAGAAAAGAGGGCTAATTGGGGTTGATTAAGGTATAAGGGTTGATTAAGGGAGGAGGAAAGATGATTAAGGGATGAGAACCGTCAAAGTTAACGTTTTTTTGACGGAAGTTGGGGTTAGGTGCCTTTAGACAAAGAAACGTAAATTTAAGGTGCTTTTGGGCAAAAAAAATAATTATAGGTGCCTTATTTACAAAAGACCTAAATGTTAGGTGCCTTTTGACAAAAAACTCTATTTATTTTTCACTTTGTTTTTGTTAGAATCAATGCAGGCCGCGTGGAAGCGAGGCGTTGCCCGAGGGCATTGTTGTACAGACATCCAACCTCGAAATGCGACCCTTATGGGATTTTTCTACTGCCAAGGTTACCTACCTTATTACACTTCAACACGTCTTTCGTGACTCTTTTCGCTGTAAACCATTCCCTTAGGCGCTGATACATAGTTATAATATAATTCGATGACAGGATAAGTCGAAGCCACTTTCAAGCTTGTTGGCAATGGCAGTCGGAGTAAAACAGAAGGATATCGTTAATAATATAGTTGAAAAGGTGATGAACTGTCGTTCCTTTTGTCATTATCGTCACATGTCACCATGGTCAGACACGACGCGACACCTGATAGAAGAGTTTGCACAGAGGTTTAGCGTACAATTTCACCACTATCTCACTTGTGGAATGATTTTGCAGTTCTTAAATCATGATTTTGCTGTAATGCTTTTTCATTATGACGGTGTTGTGGATGAATGGAGCGACATGAAATGGGTTGACCGTGTGATACATGTGTCTGCTAAGAATCAAACGAAATGGTAAATTACATTCGTGCTTCAAACTTCATTTTGTTAGTGGATGCAGCGACTATTGCCTCTAGGGACTGTACAATAATCTACGACTCTTGTTTAATTTGTTCAGGTGGTTTGCGAAGCGTTTCTTGCATCCAGATATCATTGCAGAGTACGATTATGTTTTTCTTTGGGATGAAGATATTGACGTCGAGAATTTCCACCCACAACGGTAACACTTCTTCTCATAGCTTTCATCCAGATATTGCGTCGCGTTGCAACTTTTAGTAACTTAGTATGCTCAAGTTTAACTCGGCCCGGGACCCGACCCGTTTGACAGGTCTACTTAGAGTGCTCAAATTTGCGATTCTACACATAGCCTTCATCGGGAAGATACAATGTCCATTGACAGCATTTAGTAGCAGTGAACATATGTGCCGTTGATTATCAACGTACATCTATGTGCTTCGATGGTACCGTTACCCCTTGCTAATATTATCATTGTTTTCCTAAATTTTCAGGTACATAAGCATACTTAAAGATGAAGGACTCGAGATTTCGCAACCAGCTCTTGATCCTTCTAAGTCGGTGGTTCATCACCCTCTGACTGCTCGCACCAAGCAAGTAGGAGTTCATAGGTAGCCAATGTCTCCAACGATTTGGCCTCAATTTTTTTTAATTTTTTTTTTTTTTTTGAAAATATTTCTCATTTTTTTTGGGGTGTCGGGGGTGATATGAGCAGAAGATATTATAAGACTAAAGGCAGTGGAAGGTGCGATGAAAACAGTTCGGCTCCTCCGTGCTTAGGGTAAGCATCCTCAAATTTACAGCATTGTGTTTCTGTTTGCTCAACGGGAACTACCTCAGCCCCTCGGGATAGTTCTTATGCCTTGCGCTGCTGTGATGCAGTTGGGTAGAAATGATGGCGCCAGTCTTCTCGAAAGCAGCGTGGCAATGCGTTTGGTACATGATTCAGGTACATGCTTTAATCTGAGAACAGATCGTGATACGATATGAAATGGTCACCAAATGTTAGAGTTAATGCTTCAAAAGAAGCTCATTTAAGTGATATTAACTATCCCACATGGATCATTTATGACTACTAAACTATGTTTATATATGACCCTCTTTAATGCTCTACTAGATGTGTACAAGAGAGGACTATGTACACCACACATGCGCGCGCCGAGCACGAGCCGGGCTTTGGGCGATTTTTACCTTTAAACTCAGTCAGTCCTCTGTCATTTCCGAGACTGATTGTTGTAGTACTTTTTCTAACTCATTTCTTTCCCTACTTCTACTACTACCGTGATAACACCAAAGACATTGTTTTGAAGGATCCCGGCCACAGACCGTTGATAGATAAAATGTGACTCGTTTACAATTTACCATCTACAACTTTATTATTTTAGTTAATAAAATAGGTGTAGTAAATTAATGCCTATGTAGTTTATGACTTTATTTATGTTGCTTATTAAAAAGTTGTAGTAAGTAGTCTAGATTAATTAGCTTAGTGCCCTTAAATTAGCTAGTTAATTCAAAGGTTTACAAGGGACCTTTTGTTTGTCCTTCTTTGGCTATTTAAGCCACTTTTGTGTGGAATGCAAGACATTGAAGTTTGAACAAAAAAGTCTCTAAATTACTTGCAATTGTCGAGCACAATTCTGGTTTTCGAACTATTGCCTAGACGCGTTTCTAGCATAGTTTTTCAAGTATCAAATCAATAGGTCTTGGTTTGACTCACGATTATCGAATTATAGGTCTAGTTCGTTAATCACATATCCTTGTTATTTTATTTCCGTTGCGTATTCGCATCAGATCGATTTCATATTACTGGAGTATTATGTTTAGCGGTCTTTCATAGTGTTGATTTGACTCTATGTCTCCCTGTAGAACGATCTGATCCATGCTTGGGGTTTGGACAGGCAGCTCGGATATTGTGCGCAGGTGACTTATTGCTCGATCCCATCAACTTCTACAGTCGTTTTCTTGTGTTAGTGTTTGTTACTTGCGCGTGGTTATTTACTTCTTTTCATGTTGTTTTCAGGGTGATCGCGCAAAAAACGTTGGAGTGGTTGATTCTGAGTACATTGTTCATCTTGGACGTCCGACACTTGGTGTCCTCGAAAAAAGCAGTGTAAGCCTTTTTTTTCTTCCTGATTTTTTAATGTTTCCGATAATAGAACTGTTGGAACTTGGAAGTAGCCTCGGCTTTTTATTGTGTGCAGCCTTCTTTAGTCATAGTTGAGTAAACCGAATTTCCGAAGCTTCCTTTAACTGGCTACGGAGTACATCGTATTTGATGCTGAGGTCATTTTATTTGCAGGGATTGTCTGAATCGTCCAGAATCGACAACAGATCTGCGGTAAGTCTCTTTTGTTATTCTATTAACAAAGTCACTCGATTATGCGTAGTTCTAAATTCTTCCTCATGGCGCTATTTCATGGAATACTCGACATTGTCGTCCATATAGAAATTTAATGTCTTACCAATCGGCGGCCTTCAGATTGCCAGTAGTCATTTTAACAGGTTTTTTTTTTTGTAATTTACGGGAAGTTTGGATGAATTGCAGATCAGGAGACAGTCGTACAACGAAATGCAGACTTTCCGGCAGAGATGGAATGATGCAGTGACGAATACCGAGTGTTGGATTGATCCATACATACAAAAATAATCAACAAACAAAAACCCCCCTCGAGTACAGTTTCGCGGCCTTAATTAGTTAGATATAAAATCGACTCACTCTCACACAAATACAGTGTCCATACATAGTCTATATTGTGCAGGAAATTTTACAAAAACCAACAGGATTTTATATAACTTCATTTTTGTTCCTCATTTGTTGAGTTCTGAAAGTGTACTACACAAAGTCCATGTAAAATTTACTCCCTAATTTAGAAAGCAGACGTGATTTCCGTCCTCGTTTAATTGGAGTTGACAATTCTTGTTAAAATCGTTCGTGAAATGATACAGATCTCACAGCTTAATTCATCGTTTATTGTGAGTATGGGTCGAATGAATCGTCTAATCCTTTTTGAAGTGTCGAATATGGCTTGGTTTTTCAAGACACCTTCTGAACTCGAAAATAAAATTGCTAACTGAGATCTCACGACGCCTGTGTAGGATACCAGTACTCTGATCAAAGTGACGAACTGGCAAACTGACATGATAAACATTTTCGTAGGATAGAGAGCGGCGATAAAACTCCTAACACTTCACTTGCATGGTGTTTCGCGATATGACACTCCAATACTTCAGTTTATAGACCAAAAAACCCAAAACAACTGCGTCCGACACGTAGAAGTTTAAGCAAACACCAACAGAACTACCAGTGACCTGCAGTACCACTGTACCAGAGTCCTGAACCATGACAATGCACATTCTGTCATCTAAGCCATCAAAAACGCCATAGACAGAAAAAAGACTTGGCAATGGTAATCACGAGTACCATAAAATCGAAGTGCTGAGACAGCAACAAAACAGAAGATGAGAGTAGATTTAGGCAATAATTTCAAGAAGAATCAACTATTGTCATCCCTTGGATGAAAAACATTGTCCAATGTGTGAATACTGTAATAGTGTAATCTACCTCGCCACTTTGAAAAGGCGCAAACAAAACCTTCGACACCTTTCCTTTCCGAAAGGTATCAAATGAATAAACACCTACTGAAGTCACTGAGGGAGGATAAACATCATATGCTTAGGCGACACCAGGTGTTCTGATTGTACAACAATAACCCGAAACAACACCTCACATTGTTTCTTTAACCCGTGTGCCTATACCCGCCCGCTCCCTGGTGGTACTTGCCCACTTGTTCTGCTTCTCCTGGATATGCTGAAGTTCCACCTGGCCCTTGAAATCCACCATCCCAAGTCGGCCCAGGCACCCCTTGAGACCTAGATGGTTCAGCTCGTCGTGAATGATCTCTCTGCGCTGTTGCTCCTGCATTCCACCTTTGTTGTTCTTGTCCCTGTGGTGAGTATGTAGGGGACCCACTCGGGACTGGATGGCCGGTGGGCCCACCTGGAGTTGAATAACCCGTGTACCCTGATGGCCCCCAAGACCCTGTCGGTCCCGGTCCTGCTGCAGCTGAATACCCTGTCGGCCCTGATGGAGCTGAATACCCTGCAGGCCCTGATGGAGTTGAGTAACCTGCCTGCCCTGATGGAGCCGAGTATCCCGCTGCCTCTGCAGGACCCGAGTATCCTGTCGGCCCTGATGGAGCTGAAGAATACCCTGCAGGCCCTGATGGAGTCGACTGTCCGCCCCCTGATGGAGATGAGTATCCCGCTGCTCCTGCATGACCCGAGTAACCTGTCGGTCCTGAATACCCTGCATGCCCTGATGGAGTCGAGTACCCCGATGCTCCTGCAGCACTAGAGTACCCAGTCGGCCCTGAATACCCTGCAGGCCCCGACGGAGTCGAGTACCCCGATGCTCCTGCAGCACTCGAGTACCCAGTCGGCCCTGAATACCCTGCAGGCCCTGATGGAGTCGAGTGCTGACCTCCTGATGGAACCGAATACCCTGCAGGACCCGGGTACCCTGTCGGCCCTGATGGGGCTGAATACCCTGCAGGACCGACAGAGGGTGAATACCCCATTGGACTTGAAGGATTCGAGTACCCATCCCGTCCATTAGAAGGTTGATATCCACCCGGCCTTGACGGACCAGAAAATCCAGTATTTCCAAATTGCCCTTGATTTGCAGGAGGTGGCCTAAAACCAGTAGACCCATTTTGCTGCGAAAACTGCCCTCCAGGTGGGTTAGGCAGTCCAGCAGACTGAAAACGGGACGGTTGCTGCTGTTGCTGCCAATGCTGCCTTTTCTCATTAAAACTCTTCTCGATTTCCGACTTTCTTCCCTCCTTTTCAAACACTTCTAACAACAGCTCCTTCAGCTCAGGACCAACACCTACACCATATCTCATTGCCTGACCAACTAAATCCACAGTCGAATCAAGCAAACTGACTCCAAACAACCCTTTAATCACAATCTCATAAGTCAATGCATCGGGTTTCACCTCCACAACCCCCATCTTGGTCAAAATCTCCGAACATTCCACCGCCTTCCCACTCTCAATCAATTCAGTAAACCATCTGTTCGCATACTCAGGAATAACACGTAAATTCACATCAACCATCTTATTAAACTTCCCTAACGCATCATCAATCCTCTTCTCCTTCAAATACGCGTCAATCAAGGTCCTATACGCGACAACATCCTGACTCAACGACTTCGTTTGGAGCTCGCTAAAGAACTTCTCAGCTTCCTCAAGCATCCCATGCTCTGCAAACCTGACTACCATGTTAGTATAACCTGCAACATCCATAACAAATGGCCTCGACCCCATCTTTGTTCCGACTTTCCTGAAAGTTTCAACAGCCTGCTCATACTTCCCCTCCTTGAAACACTCGTTCACCATTATATTAAAGCTCTCGGAATTCACGGCCTGGAAAGTCGGGGTTGTGTGGTTATCCAGCATCGAATCAAACAACTGCCATGCTTCCTTCTTCTTCCCATACTTGAGCAGAACCTCAAGCAACACATTGCAAGTAACCGGGGTCATCCTAAACTCCCTATCAAGCAAACCTCGATACGATTCCATGGCTTCCTTCCCTCTCTCATTCTCGAAAAACCACTCCATAAACGTCGCATTCACAACCCCATCATAGACTAAACACCTCTCCTTCAGCTCATCAAACAACTCGTTCGCTTTCCCCAATTCCCCCAAATCAAGATACCCTTTAATCAAATTATTAAACACAATCGAATCCGCACCCAAACCCTTATTCAACATCTCCCTCAACAAATCACCAGCTTCCGAAATCCTCCCTGCTTCAACATACCCCTTGGTCAAATGCCGATACGTGACAGCCGACGGGCCGAACGGCGCGTCGGATATGATCTTATTGTAAGCATCAAAAGCAAGATCAAGGCTACCAGAATCACAATACGAAGCAATAAGGAAATTATACGAGACGACATTGGGGACGATATTATGAGTAACAAAGAAGAAATCGAAGAGCGAAACGGCGTCGTTGTATTGCTTTGCGCGATAAAGAGACGCAACGAGGGCGTTGCAGGTGAAGACGGTGGGGCGAGTGCGAGAGAAGACGGCGGATTTCGCGAGCGTGGCGGCGCTAGGGAGGTCGCCGGCGCGGATGAGGGACTGAACGCGGTTGTGGAGGTTGAGGCGGGGGCCGGTGAGGGAGGAGGTGGTTTCAGGGAGGCGAGGGGCGTTAGGGTCGGGTGGCGGGCGAGGGGCGGAGGGGTCGCGGCGGAGAGCGTGGAGTGGTGGTTCGATGCGGAGGCGGCGTTTGCGGCGGCGGCGTTCGGCGGCGGCTTCTTCGGCGGAGGAGAATGCGTAGGTTCGGGTGAAGAGGAGGTGGGATAGGGGTCGGGGTTGGGGAGGGTGTGGTGTGGTGGCGCGGGCGAGGAGGAAGGTGGTGTTCGTGGCGGTGGCGGTGGCGCGGCGGGTGAGGAGGCGGTAGAGAGACATGATCGGAAATGGAGAAGTGAGTTGGTGGGTGCTTAAACCCTAATATTGTGATGTGATTTTTGGTGAGGTTTTGTGTTGGTCAATGGTGTAGACCGTAGACCCGAGCTAACTGAGCGCATATCTCATGTCTCATTTTTTTGTCGGTGTGTCATGTCATACATGGATGACATCTCACTTATTGCATAAATAAAATATGCAATAAATATTATAACTTGTTGATATGTTATTCCATGTATGGTGTGGCACACGGGTGAGACACAAAAATGGGACGAGGAATTCGCAACGGAGCTAACTAGCCAAGGAATTGTTTTTATTTTATCGTTTAGTGTGAATTATGATCTATAATCGTAAAATTATCGAAAATTTTAGGTAGGTTTTGAAGAGTTAGGAAATATTCAATTTGTTAGATTTTGAGAGGACGAGAAAGAGGTATTTTTTTCTAAAGGACAGTGAAAGAAAAAATAATGAAAAGTAAGGTATGAACTATGAAGTAGTAAAAATTGTGTATGATTTAGCAATTAAATAAATAAATTTTTGAAATGACGTAATTAAGTATCGTTGATGTCCTTAAAAAATAGCGTTACCTGAAGTGGTGGTTTCACTTAAAGTTAAAAATCATTTCTAATACGACATGATCACAGTGCTGTTAAGATAAAAATTGCCACGATTGAAATCTCGATAGATGTAGCAAATGAAAACCAAATCTACTAGGCCCAAATCACTAACGGAGAATCAATAGTTCAGCTGATTCGTAATGAACCTTCCCTTGAAATTTGACATTGAATAAAATGCATGAATTGAAAAGTGGCATCGACTTTTCGCTATCACCTTATGGTGGTTATGAAAATGGCGCAACTATAGGACATTTTGTCGAAGTGTCGACATCCCACGTGTGACATGACCAACGCCGACTTCTAGCTATGGGAATCCATGGAGTGAAAACCGCCCTGCACTCTAATGATCCCCTTCTATCTGATACTCGAAGAAGAACGAATGAAGTCCTAGTTCATTAGATTGCTCCACACATTGACTGGATAACACTTAATATTGATGGCACCTCAAAAGGCAATCGGAAAGACCAGAACCATATGGTGCAGGACGGTTGGTTAAAGACACAATTGATAGAATTCTCGGTGTTTTTTAGAACAAATTGGACTGACCATGGTGATTTAGTTGAGTTAATGGCCCTTTGTCGTGGACTATTGTTAGCTAAGCAACATGGCGTCTATAATGTGTTAATCCAAACTGACTCACAATTCAAAAAAAATAAAAACCTATCGAGCCGGCAAACTTTCACCTAATTCAAGTACCCAACTGTTCACACACATATGATAAAAAAAAAATAAGTTTCTTATTGGAAGATTGAGATTAAGCACGTCTACCCTGAAGCAAATAGATGCACGGATTGGCTAGCTAAATATGGCGTGATGCAGGCCCCCAACTCACATCTTTGAAGAAGATAGAATCGCGACTACCTTTTTCGAATTAGCTCAACAAGACATAGGATGCACTAGTTGGCCTCGGCGTATTATGTTTTATGCATTTCATGTTGCTTAGTACAGTAGTTTGTTCCTAGGTTAATCCCACTTCGTTTCTTGACAAAAAAAACATACTCCCTCCCATCCATTCAAATCTTAGACATGGAGGGTTTCACAAGTTTTAAGAAAAGTGTTAAAAGTAAGGGTATTATTGGTAAATCAAATGGTTTATGGGTCCACCAAACTTAAAGTAAGGAAAAAGTAGTGGCATTTTGTGTAAATAGAGTAAAGATATAAGGATTATAAGGTAAAGTGTTTTGCCAAAAAAGGAATGTAAAGAATTGATTGGATTGTCCATTTATAGTAAGTGTAAAGAATTGAATGGATGAGAGAGAGTAAAATTATTGTATCGAATCAATTGCATAATAGTACTTTGTATTATGTTCCTTACCCTCCATCTAATATATACATTTGATTTGCATATGATTTATTGAAATATTATCTGATTCGATCCTTAACAAATGATTCAAATCGCCCTAATTTATCGATCCAGATCACTTTTTGAAAACCCCTAGTCCCACCAACCCTTCAAAGAATCTAATGACCTATACTTTCAAATCTAGATCAAACCCAATAATTAAAATAAATAAAAGACAAAATTCTACATTACCCTTTTTAATAAATCACCTTTTTTTTTTTTTTTTTTTTTTTTTGAAATTACAGTGTTATAAAATTATTTTCAAAACTTATTACTTTATAAAACACTTTTGTTATATTTTGCTCCATAAATGAGTAAAAATGCAAAGCTAATCGAGTAAAAAAAAAAAGTGAGTTCAACACCAGAGTATTCCCTCGTATAGTAGGTCTCAGTTTCGAATCTGCCCTCCTCCTATATTATAATGTGACTAGGTGGGTTCTTCGATGAAAAAAATAAAAAAAATTTAGGATATCTATAAAATAAATTTGCATATGCACGAGATCTATATTAACTAACATTAACTATGAAAAAATCACATTTTTATCGACTTAATAATACTAAAGTTTCATTTTCATATTCATAGTAGTATTGATTCAATTGAAAAGGAAATGCAGCTTTTGAATCAGTACTAAGTTTCCTTTACGAAGCAATTTCCCCAATTTGTTTCCACCTTACTATTTACATTACATTACTTCACCCTCTCAACTTTCTCCATTTCTTCCTTCCTTCGTCTTCCTCCCCCATCCAAATCCCCAAATTCAACAAATCAATTTCCGATTTAGGGTTTCTCTCTCTCTCCTCAACCTATTCCACACTTGATCTGCTCCATTCCTCACTTTCGATTCCATCTACTACTCCACTTTCCAACTGATCTCGGTCGAGTAGTTCTTGTTCTTCTTGCTGCTGCTGCTTCTGCTGCCATTGATGGAGGCGATCGAGGAATTGTACCAGCTCTCCGATTCGATGCGGCAAGCTGCTGCTGTTCTTGCTGATGATGATCTTGATGATACTTCCGTTCCTTCGTCTAGGCGGAACTCCACTTTCCTCAACGCTGTTGCCTTAGGCAATGTTGTATGTTATCGATTTCGCCTTGAGTTTTTGATTGCTTTGAATTGTCTTCGGACTTTGGATCTGCTTGATTTTATGTGGTTTTGGAGTTCTGATTTGAGGAATTGTGATACGGTTAGGTTTGATTGTGTCGGTTAGACGGTGATCGTTTGTTATTGTTGGATTGGAATCAGTGTGCTTGAATCGATGTGTTGGTTTTGCGTTGTCGCTGTCGTAGTTAGTTCAGCTAAATCTCGAAACTAGAAATTGAGATTCTAGTGTGATAGTCGAAAATCTCGAAATACTTTACACCAGGTGCGGATTTTTAGATACGGGCTCGTGATACGGATTTGTAGATACGGGTTTGTGATTATTGTTGGATTGGAATCAGTGTGATTGAATCGATGTGTTGGTTTTGCATTGTCGCTGTCGTAGTTAGCTCAGCTAAATCGCGAAACTAGAAATTGAGGTTCTAGTGCGATAGTTGAAAGTCTTGAAATACTTGACCCCGAGTGCGGATTTGTTGATACGGGTTTGTGATTAGGGTTGCACTGAAGTGATGCTTGTGTTTCAAGCATTGTTTTGTGTTGGTGTCATAGTGTGTTGTTTTGTGTTGGTGTCATAGTGTAATGTTGGTATGAATAGTTTAGCTGATCTGTAACTAGGAATTAGTTTTATACTTTTATGTTGTCTTTGTTGGGGTAATTGTTGATGCTAAAAGCTCGGTTACACTGATCTGCCCGTGTTTCATAGGAGTGTTATTCGTTTTCATTTCAAAGTAGAAATTACCTTATCTCACCCTTGAGACGGTGTACCATCAGCGATGATTAAGCAAACAGGAAGTTGTTGTTGGGCGTGATCTGTTTTTTGAAGTTCAGTTACTAGTGATCGTATGGTGCAGCACATAGTTAATTAGTAGTCCGTAGTTGAAATGCGTAGCATAAGGTGGTGATGTCAAGAAATAATGTGTGGATTCAAGTTCCAAGTTAATTTTCGTGTTTACCAGAAGATAGCTTATTGTGTTTTTTTGTGATCTGCCGGTTGACAAACAAGATTACCCCTGAATGCAAATTGGGTTATGAAATGCATCAAATGAGTAGGGGTTCACATGTATGTAGTTTTACCTTTGCGAGAGAGGGGGATTAATTAAAACAAAGGGGCTGTTTTGGAATGACCTTGAATGAAATTCGTGCTGAGAACTGGATCAAATAACTACTTTGTCACAGTTAAAAGAATGCATCAGATTAATGAGTCGTTTGGCTTTATTTCACCAAAATCCTCTTTATTGGAGGAGTAGTGGACTGCCTATCATAGTTTAGTACATTGTATATTTGTATGTATGCACTATGCAGTGCCTCGTGATGTTATAATGCAGTATATTTTTCAAATGAATTGAAAGATATAAATGGTTTCTGGTCTTGCTAGTTCAAGTGGTGCACTTACCTGGGCACTTCAAAACTGAGACAAGTGCTCTTGAAACAGCTTAGAGGACAGTGCTTTGGATTGTGTCTGCGCTGTGCATATTCACCTCACGGTGCATGCATACAGGGTGTTGTAATTGAGGCTAATAAGGCTATGCTACGATTACTCGATTGTTGTATGTGAATGGATTTAGGCATCTGAATCTAAGCTTTTGTAAAGGTGTTTAGGGATTATGCAGCCTTGAAAATACAGATATGAAATACCTAATTTAATTCCTGATCGTAGGGTTAGTTGGACCTGATAGTGGCTTCCTTTGTTTTTTATCGATCATAGAAAATATGTGGCTGTACAGTGACAAATCTTGACAAAACATTGTTTTTATCAGCTGAGGTTGAATCCTTGACAAAAATTGGTGGGTTGTACTTGACAAATCTTGGCAGTAAAGTGATTAAAAATATAAAGCCTTTTCTTCTCCAGTAGCTATAGACTCATAGGGTTGCAAAGTTACCTTTTCCAAGTTTGCGATAATTCAAAACAAGATGGAATTTTACTGTATGGAGTTTTGAGTTTAGAAAAAGTATCATGCAATAAATATGTGATGCTGACTTACAAGCAATATCTTCTCCATGTTTTTTTCCTGCCATTTAATTTCATGATTCGCTCAATTGGTTTCTTCAAATAACTTTTGTTGAACTGCCTTCTCATTTTATGGAAAACAGTTTCTAGATTTTGTGTTGATCTGTCTCTTTGGATATTATTGTTCAGGGTGCTGGCAAATCAGCAGTACTGAACAGTCTGATTGGGCATCCTGTTTTGGTAAGTGCTAGAAAATATTTCAACTCCCCCTCTTTGTGTACAATGGGAGTTTCCAGAACTCTGAATATGACTTCTCTCCTCTGGACAGCCAACTGGTGAAAATGGAGCTACAAGGGCTCCGATAAGCATCGATTTGAACAGAGATGCCTCTCTCAGTAGTAAATCCATTGTGCTGCAAATTGATAATAAAACTCAGCAGGTTTCTGCAAGTAAGGCTATTACCAAATCAATATTAGCGGGCTTTTCAGTTACCTTTTCTTTCATTCAAGTGCTGGCACTTAACCTCTAACCTATTTTTTGAACTTTTACTTACGAAGAATCATTTTTTTACCCGATTGACAACAGGTGCTTTACGACATTCACTTCAGGATCGGCTCAGCAAAGCGTCAGGAAAGGGTCGTGATGAGATTTACTTGAACCTTTGGACAAGTACAGGTTGGTTTGATGCTAGGCTTTTATGTGTGTTGATATACAAGTGGACAATATAGATGGTTGGTGTGTATATTACTCTTATCGTCTTCTACTCCTCTATATGCACTTTCTGATAAATTAGTGTTCTCCTGTTCAGCCCCGCCTTTAAAATTAGTTGATTTGCCTGGTTTGGACCAACGGATTGTCGATGAATCTATGGTGAGATATGTTTTTCACCAATTTTTCACCTATTTGCTTGTATCTTTTGGTGCTGAAAAGTTTCACTATAATCATAATCTTTTCTTACCATAGATAAGTGAGTATGTGGCACGCAACGATGCTGTTTTGTTGGTGATAATTCCTGCTGCTCAGGCGCCAGAAATTTCTTCTTCAAAAGCTCTCAGGCTAGCTAAGCAATATGACGCCGAAGGTGATATTTTGTATTTATTTGAATTGGAACGATTAGGCTGGCGATTTTGTCTAATTTACTTCTCTCTAGTCTTCATTGTGTGCTATTACTGAGCCACTTCTTTATTTGTTTCTAGGAACCAGAACGATTGGTGTCATTAGCAAAGTGGATCAATCTGCTACGGAATCTAAAGCACTTGCTGCTGTTCAGGCTTTATTGTTGGGTCAGGGACCTAGAAGTACAGCTGACATGCCATGGGTTGCTTTAATAGGTCAATCGGTTTCAATAGCTACTGCACAATCTGGAAATGGTGGATCTGAGAACTCCTTGGAAACTGCTTGGCGAGCTGAATTTGAGAGTCTGAAGTCCATTCTAACCGGGGCACCCCAAAATAAACTTGGTAGAGTAGCTTTAGTTGAAGCTCTAGCTGGTCAAATACGCAATCGTATGAAAGTCAGGCTTCCAAACCTACTCTCCGGGTAATTTTTGTTACACATTATTGAATATCCCTGCGTGTTTGGAGTCTATGTTCATTCGGTTTTCAGTTTGTTCACTAATATCTATTCCGTATTTACGGTGTTAGCCGACTTCTTCATTATGTTACTTGCAATTGCTTTTCAGCTTGCTTTAGTGGTATATGTGCTTTAGTGTTTGACGAGAAACACCATATTGCATGATGTCTAGGTTGGAAGAGTTAATGTGATATTTTATTTTAAAAGAGTAATGGAAGCAATATGCTCTGTTGTGTGCCCTCAAGTCCTACACTGATGATATTACCCTTATTAAAGCTAAAGATGATTTCTCTTAAAATTTATCTTGGTCCTTGATTCATGTTGTTCTTGTGATGGTTGATCTTGTATGGGCGCAAGACCAAGATTTGTGGAATTATGCTGAGAAACAGAAAGTACTATCGCTGTAATATTTACCTATTTATTTGGTAGCAAATTGATTTTAAGTGATTCCGCTTTCAAGGAGTAGACTTGTGTCGTCAAGTCTCGATGGTTAGATGTGGTCATGTGGATGATTGGATAAATGGTTTAATATGTTTCTGAATTTCTTACATGACTTTTCCTTTCAGGCTTCAAGGCAAATCTCAGATTATTCAGGATGAATTAGTGAAACTTGGTGAGTCCATGGTGTCAAGTATTGAAGGTACAAGAGCCTTGGCCTTGGAGCTTTGTCGTGAATTTGAGGAGAAATTTTTGAGGCATATCACTGGTGGCGAGGTATAGGAAATTCAACTTGTTAGTGAGACATATGCTCTGTGGTAGCCTTTATGTTAGCTCACTTGATTTTGCATTTGACATGTCACCACACCCTGGTTATTACTATACTCCTTGCCTGACAGTTTTGTGTCTTAGGGTAATGGGTGGAAAATCGTTGCCAGTTTTGAAGGAAATTTTCCGAACAGAATCAAGCAGCTTCCTTTGGATAGACACTTTGATATTAACAATGTCAAAAGGGTACTTGCACTTTTTGTCCCTTCTTTGTGGTTTTTCATTGCTACAAGAAAATTTGTCAAAGCTTTTACTAACTTGCTTTGTATGCCTTCCTAATTTTATCAGATTGTTCTAGAAGCAGATGGTTACCAGCCATATCTTATATCTCCGGAGAAGGGATTAAGATCCTTGATAAAAATTGTCCTAGAAATGGCAAAAGAACCCTCGAAGCTGTGTGTTGATGAGGTGAATCTTACAAGTACCTAACATTTTCATGTTAGATATACGTGTACTGGATCCTCAAACCTTTTGCATCTAATATAGGCTTGTCTTCAACACTTCAACTTTGCTAATTGTGTTGCCAATCCTTGCAATAGGTGCACCACGTATTGGTTGATATAGTGTCTCAAGCTGCAAATGCAACACCGGGCCTTGGAAGATACCCACCTTTTAAGAGGGAGGTAATATTATTTTCTTATCATGGATGAATACCGTCTAAATCATTATTACATCAATTGTTTGAACATAAGTAGAAATGACAAAGAAACATAGTTAAGAAAGAGATTAAATTTTTTAGAATTTTGCTTGTTCATTTTGACTCAACTTTTATATAACTAAAACAGGTGATTGCACTTGCAACCGGTGCACTTGACGTCTTTAAAAATAAAGCTAAGCAAATGGTTGTTGACTTGGTAGACATGGAGCGTGCTTTTGTACCACCACAGCATTTTATTCGTTTGGTGCAAAGACGGTATGCTTGTACAGTATTTTTTTCTTCTGAGAATTGCATGAATTGAAGTTATATTTGTGGTTGGCTTTCGACAGTACTTTTGAGCATTTTTTTTGCTAATTAAGAATGGAATCTGGCTTCATAGGAGTAGAATGACAGAAGGATTTTGATACTATGAATGGAAAGGTCAAGCAACACATTTTATTTCATGTAAAGATCCAGTGTCAATTGCATGTTACATTGCTTTAGTGGTAGCCCCTGGACACATTAGGTTTTGCTTGTCTCTGTAGTTATGATCCCGCATACAAGGTTGTGTTGCATTTCCACACATTGTTTGATGAAGATCAATCTTTGATGATTTCTCACACTAATGTGTTTGATTATAGCAAGTATTTGTTGTAACAAATGTTTGTGGGATCGCTGTTCGGTAATAAACAATGTATATACTATGTGGCATATGCATACGTGGTTGTGTTGCATTTCCACACATTGTTTGATGAAGATCAATCTTTGATGATTTTTCACACTAACGTGTTTGATTATAGCATGTATTTGTTGTAACAAGTGTCTCTGGGATCCCTATTCGCTGATAAACAATGTACTCGTATATACTATATGTCGAGTATGCTTCACACAATTATTTTCTCCTGTGGCCTTTGAATTATGAGAATCAATACACAAGTATATGTACGAATACTATGAGATAAAGCTAAATGCCTCCCTAAATTTCTCGCTGCTCTTATATTGCAAAGTAGGCCAAGAGCCAAGTAGCAGTCGTCATCATGTAATTTTTTACCCATCTTTAATATGTATGGTGCATATGTTTGACTACCCTCCGGTTTGGAGTTGAGTCTTTGAGATATTGTGGTAAGGTTGCTAGCGTCTTCTTTTGAGAGCTTACCGGTTGTTGTAGCATGCTATAATCTTGTGTGTCAGATATTCACTATGAAAAAGAAAACAATATTTGTACATGTAGCTTACATTGACCAGATCCCTACTATATCTTGTGAATTGCCAGGATGGAGAGACAACGGCGTGAAGATGAACTTAAGGGTCGATCTTCCAAGAAAGGTGTAGATGCAGAGCAATCATTATTGAATAGGGTAGAATCCCTTTTTTTTTCGGGTCTTTTTTTATATAAACAATTGAAAATGGAAATTCCTATAATGTCATTACTTCCTTTAAAAGTTTCTAAAGGTTCTTGTTCTTCCTCAGGCGACAAGTCCACAGACAAGCAGCCAAGGTAGTGGGAGTATGAAGTCAATGAAAGACAAGTCTGGCTCGTCTGATAAAGATAAAGATAAAGACAAAGATGGACAAGAGGGATCTGGCCTGAAGAAAGCTGGACCCGACGGAGAGATAATTGCTGGTCCTGTCAAGAATTCTCTTAACATGCGTTTTACTTTTTCATTTGTAGGATCATTTTCAGTTTTTCACCCGTTTATCAAGTTAAAAAAAATAACGTTACGAGTACGCTGAGTTGCTGACCCACAGTTTTTGCTCTGATACCAGTAAATGTAGTTTGAGCATTAGAAGTCTCTGTCATTATTACCTCATTGTTATACTTTATCTAATTTGCGTAGGAGGAAGGCTGGGGCTTTATCAGTAAACTTTGAGATACTAGTCATTTGCTTCATTTTAAAGAGATAGTTTTTCAAAGTATAGTCATCGTGGAATTTATGTGAAGTGGAGATTATGCCATCTAAACTTAAACAGTTGTGATCCTAAATGGATATAATGGTCTTTACCATCTTGAAAACACTGGTGACAATGATAGAGGAAGTAAATAGAAAGAGTCATGAAGGGAAACTTTAAAGTTGGGGAAAATTTGGGTCGGTGGGTAGGGGGTCAAGTTTGAACCTTCTGGAATTGCTTGTGTGTCACCATTGAGCTTTTATTTTTCTATTTGATTTTCTGAAAGGAAGTATTTTTTGAGCTTTACTTTTCTGGCCAGTAAGGAAGTGAGTTTGCATATATTGTTATAGTAGTTACCTATTCCATACATAGCTTCTCATCAAAGAATATGTGTGCTCTGTTTGATATATGCAGGATTTTTGTTGAAGAAAAGTGCAAAGACTAACGGTTGGAGCAGGAGATGGTTTGTGTTGAACGAAAAGAATGGAAAGGTTAGTAATAGGAAACTTCGTGTTGGAGCAGGCAATGGTTTATGCTAAATGAAAAGTAGAGTGCAAAAACTAACATAATTTTCACCACAATGTTAACCATTAATTTTATACTCCAATGAAATGCTTCGTGGAGTATATATTATATATATTAAACTTTATATTTGTTCAACCATCATGGGCTTCTTTTGCAGCTCGGGTACACCAAGAAACAAGAGGAAAGACATTTTCGTGGTGTCATCGTTTTGGAGGTATGGATCGTTGGATATAAATGCTACATGGATTTAGAATATTGTTATTTTTGCGTCTGGCATATCTCTTTGCGTACATCAAATTCTCTACTTATGATTTCTCAGGATTGTCTGATTGAAGAAGTTCCGGATGATGAAGATGCCCCTCCAAAAAGTTCAAAGGATAAAAAGTCAAACGGACCAGATAAAGGACCCAGTCTTGTGTTAAAATTGACGTCGAAAGTACAGTACAAGAGTGTTCTTAAAGGTATGGCAATTATTTGATGGTGTAATTCGCCTCTCTGAATTTCGCTATCTGGCTTATGGTTGTTGATGTTATACAAATATGGTATCTGGATCATGCAGCTCACAGTGCTGTCGTATTGAAAGCCGAGAGTATGGCAGACAAGGTTGAGTGGTTGAGCAAGTTGAAAAATTTCGCCACATTGAAAGGTGGTCAAGGGATAGGCGAATCTGGAGTTTCAATGCGTCAAAGTCATTCTGATGGATCTCTCGTGAGTTAGCTTCTTTTCTGCTTTTTTGTATATCCCTTGTATGTTGGGATTGGGTGAAAAGAATCTGGAGGAGAATCGGAGATGCCTCAACTTTATAAGATACTGTACCTTGAGTTTATATTTAAGTAGTTGCAACTAAGGTATGCTTTGAACATATAACCCCATTTTTTTGTTGTGTGCTACAAAATGGGGAGATCAAATTTGAAAAGGTGCATAACAACGTCTGTAATGTGATTAACATGTTATGTTTTTTCACATCACTTAGCATAAATTTGATTGATTACGATCATCTGCTATGTACTAGGACACAATGGCTAGGAGGCCTGCAGATCCAGAAGAGGAGCTTCGTTGGATGTCTCAAGAAGTGCGTGGATATATTGAGGCAGTCTTAAATAGCCTTGCTGCCAATGTTCCAAAGGTCGGTAAAAGTATCAGTTATCAGTACAATATGCAATCGTTTTTTATGTTCAAAAGCATGTAATCCAATGTTCTTTCGTCATTGGCGGAAAAAAAAAATCAGTTATCGAACTGTCCTCATGGAGGTATTTTTTAGTTTCTTTGACTTTGCTGACGACCATTTTATGAACAGGCTGTTGTTCTTTGCCAAGTTGAGAAAGCGAAGGAGGACATGCTTAATCAACTCTACAGTTCAATTAGGTCAGTTAAAATCGCCGTCTTTATCAATAATGAAGTGGTGATCTAATTTAGCGCTTTTCACTCTCCTCTTTAATACTGTACTAAATAATGATTTTACTATTTTAGTTATTTATTATCTTATCATTTTGAGGACTTATCAGAATGAAATAGTGATCATTCCTTCTTCGACAAGTGAATTAGCAATTAATACTGACTTTAGACTTAGAAGTCAGAAAGACTTTTCCAATTTTATGTCTCCTTATTGTGTTTCTTCTTGTGGCTGTAACTCCACCATTCACCTTCACGGGGTCATAAAGATCCTTGCCTCTTCTTCTTTTTTTAATGAATTTATGTTTCCTTTTGTCTGTAATGCTGTATCAAGGTTAATCTTCAGCTCAATCCTTTTTGCTTTGTATATTAAATTTCTGCAGTTCCCAGAGCTCAGCAAAGATTGAGGAACTCCTTCAAGAAGACCACAATGTGAAGCGCAGAAGAGATCGCTGTACGAAGCAGTCCACTATTCTATCAAAGTTAGTGAGGCAACTAAGTGTCCATGATAACCGCGCAGCCGCTGCGTCAGACTGGTCTGATAGTGGGGTTAGTGCAGGTAAGAAAGATGTCTGCCTGCTGTACCCTTGGGATGGTTTAATCTTTTTGATTGAGGGCTCGGTTGTCTTTTACATCCTATCAGCGTACTTCCGTGTCACTGCTTTGAATTTGTTCTCAGAAATTCAGAATATCAGATGGATATTTTTATTCTTTTTGGATTAAATAACCATTAACCAACCCGAATGCCATAGGACTCCAATGATGATCACGTGTGATTTTGGCCACTTGACTTAAAGAGCTCTCCCATGTGACTCGTCTTCTCCGTGCAGGAGATATCCTCTGTCACATACATTCTTCATTTCTACCTTTTTAGGCACCCTTACTGATTAGACACCTGTCTAGTATAGACGAAAAGCAATGTGTGTATGGTGAACTTAGAATGACAAGCGGAATATGAAGAAGTATTAAGAAGAGGCGAGGAGAAGGCTTTCCAATTTAATAGGCAACAACCAAGACGAGACCAGTTCATAATTTCCCTATCACACCTGCTATTAGCTATAATAGTTTTGTCTTGATCTTACTTCATCGCGCCTATCACTGAAAGCGTGTTAATCTTATGTTGCAGAAAGCAGTCCTAGAACTGGGGGCCCAGGAGGTGGCGATGACTGGAGAAATGCATTTGATGCAGCAGCAAATGGCCCCACTGATTTTTCAAGGTCCCACAGCCGGCGAAACAGTGATCCGGCCCAGAACGGTGATATAGGGGGGATCGGTTCAAACTCAAGCAGCCGTCGCACTCCAAATCGACTACCACCAGCACCACCTCCCGGACGATACTAGGTACACATCAAATCAAATCAAAATTAAATGGATGAAGAATATGATATTAAATGATAATGACTAATTTTGTCATCAATGCATTCTTGTCGGGTGAGATGATACACGGTATGGGAGATGTTTCCTTATATACAGAGCTTTTTCTCTTGAGCTCTGCTTATACGTTACTCGTGTCATAGTTTTGTAGATGGGAAAAGAGTGTAGATGATTCTTGTAGATAGATGATATATCCGCGGGTTTCCCCCTGTTATCCACCATTTGATGCCGGATTTTCTGTGATGTATTTGCTGGCTTTTCATCCATAATTTTCTTGTTTCTTCCCTTGGGAAAAGGGGGACTATATTATGTTGCATATCTCGCGATTCGTGGAATAACCGGAATTCTTCCATGGAGATGTCGACGTGTACTGTATGATTATATATATATATATTGCTGGATCATCGTTTTCTTGTTTCCTTCCTTCGGGAAAAAGGGGACTATATTATGTTGCATATCTTGTGATTTGTGTATCTGTGAATCGTGATTGGTGGAATAACCGGAATCTTCTATCCAGATTTTGATGGTTACCATGCGTATGGAACTATGGATTATATATACGGTCATTCAGTAGACGTAATTTGTGTAAGGTTAATGGTTTGGATGCGTATTGCGTAATAGTTGTGCAATAGATCGTGGACTCATGTTGATCGACTTATGTAATGCTGCGTTTGCAGGCGCTGCTTTTATATTGCTCCGTCTTCATTGATGTTTTACTGTACTCCGTAGTCTATCTATTTATCGGATGATTGAGGTAAAAGTCACTTGAACGATTTACATGTTGATTGTTGATGGAATTTGAAGTCCAAAACCTACTTTTACCAACTTATATTACTTGTCATCTGCAACGGTTCTAGCTTTGGAGTCGTACTAAGATACTACTTATGATATTGTGACCTTTGCGAGGCGAGTTTCATGCTTGTGGGTGTGGTCGTGGCCGTGTCATGTAGACAAGTTTCGTATCTGATATGTCGACTCTCAAACTAGTTAACACTTAACACCATGGCCAAAGGCATTTAACAATGATATTGCATCGTAAATTATTTAAAGAACCGACTCTGGGTATAGCTAAATTGGTATAATTACTTCACATATGTGGTACTCGGTCGTTTAGATTTTATTAAACTGAGTACGATCTTTGTTCAAATCTGATTGACATATTTGGTTTTTGGACATTATTCACAATTAAAGAAATTTTTTTATGTTCTGATAATCTATAAGAGAATATAATCATGTGAGATTTTGTTTGATTTGTGTTTATGCGTAGATTAAGAATCATATATATATTTATAATTTATGTTAACGTAAAATGAAGATACTGATGGAGTAAAACGTATTTCGACAGGTGTGATAGAATGATAAGTGTCTATTGGATTTGAACAGGGAATGAGTTATGAAAATAACTAGAGTGTGGCTTGTCTACATTTGTCATACTACGATAGTACAGCGTACAGAGTAAGATTTTACATAATTAAGAAATCTTAAATAACAAAAAGACCTATAAGATTACTCGTAACTTTGTTATACGAATCGTCCATGATAAGTTGATAACATGTTAAGGAACACTCGAATGACATGTCATATCCTCATCTGAAAAGACAATAAGTAAAAAATTAATTGAAATCCTAAAACACTCGTCACATTAATCACGCGTATCAAACTTTCGGAAAATCCCATGTAAACATACACGGAACCATTTTATTCACACAGCTTATAATCTCACATCCATGACACACATCAAAATAATCAGATTCGTCTGTTCTAAAACATTTACCCAACATTCTATAAGAAAACCATAATTCAAATCAAAAGTCAACGCAAGTGAGTAATAAAATACGAGTAACTAAAAGACATAGATTTGTGAATACAAAGTAATACCAACCTCAACTCAATTAATATTTTACTATATAAACACAACTTCGTAGACGGAATGATATAACTACACTATACCACACTAGCTTTAAAATACAAGATTTCGTGAAGATCCGTCAGAAACAAGCACTTGAATGACATGTCATATCATTATTCAAAAAGACAACAAATCATAAATCATACGTGATCACATATACCATCATGTAACATACAGAGTACTCGTTACAAATCGAGCAAACAACATCGAGAACCACTCACCCCCCTCACTCACTCACTCACAAAGCTCATAATCTCATATCAATGGCGAAAAACATCACAAAACCCAACCCCCGCCTCTAAAATGCTCAACTCAACCAAAAAAAAAACATATCCGTTCCAAAACTCAAAGTCAAAGTTTCACAAGATCATCGCTTATGATCGGACATCCGTTCCAGGTTATAATACTGAGTTATACGAGTAGATTAATCTCACATTATTTATAATAAAATCGCATTTTCACCAGATGAACACCTTTTAAGTATCACTCTAAATCAATCGTCACCGTCGACACTGGAATCCATTCATCCCCGTCAACTAAAACGTCGATAGTCCACCAGTGGAACTCAGAGCAATCCTTCGTAAAGACATATTAGGTGCAGCGTTTCCACGTTTAGTTATTAGTTAATTTTGGGGCTTCGCCCCTCTCGGGTACCAAAAAAAAAAACATTAATCGTCACCGTCGACGCTGGAATCCATTCATCCCGTCAACTAAAACGTCGATAGACCACTAGTGGAACACAGAGCAATCCTTCGTGAAGACATATTAGGTGCAGCGTTTCCACGTTTAGTTATTAGTTAATTTTGGGGCTTCGCCCCTCTCGGGTACCCAAAAAAAAACATTAATCGTCACCGTCGACGCTGGAATCCATTCATCCCCGTCAACTAAAACGTCGATAGTCCACCAGTGGAACTCAGAGCAATCCTTCGTGAAGACATATTAGGTATAACTTTCCCACGTTTAGTTATTAGTTAATTTTGGGGCTTCGCCCCTCTCGGGTACCAAAAAAAAAACATTAATCGTCACCGTCGACGCTGGAATCCATTCATCCCCGTTAACTAAAACGTCGATAGACCACCAGTGGAACTCAGAGCAATCCTTCGTGAAGACATATTTGGTGCAACGTTTCCACGTTTAGTTATTAGTTAATTTTGGGGATTCGCCGCTTCGCCCCTCTCGGGTACCAAAAAAAACATTAATCGTGACCATCACCATCACCATCACCGTCGCCATCTTAATGACTACTCCACTACTCACTACTAAGTGAGAAAGAGAGATGATCTGAAAATTTCGCCCCCAAAATAATTTCCCCAGTTCCCGCCATTTTCAAGATTTCCCAGTTTTCCCTCCCAAAAACCCTCCGCCCCTTTTATATATTCAACTCTATCCTCAATTCCCACATTCACATTCTTTGATTTTCTTCCATCTTCATCTTCCTCCTCTCAACCCTAAAAACCCTAATTGTTTCCCACCCCCCCATTCATTTCTCTCTCGCCGATTTCTTCATAAAACCCTAGTTTTTGCAGCAGCTCAGTTGTTCCAGGATCGAACTCGTCTGATGCAGGTAAATCTATATCGAATTTTGTTATTGGTACTAGTGTAGAAAAATGTAATCGATTGAATGTTGGATTTGAATGAGGGGGATTTGTTTTTGAATGTAGGGCGAATAAGTGAATTTCTCATAAAAACCCTAGTTTCTGCAGCGCGGTTCGAGGATCGAAGTTGTTGATACTTGATACAGGTTAGTGTAGAAAAATGTAATCGATTGAATGTTGGGTTTGAATGAGATAGGGATTTGTTTTTAAATGTAGCGTGAATAAGTGAATTCCTCCTAAAACCCTAGTTTTTTTAGTGCAGGTTTTTGAGGATCGTAGGCGGTTGATCGTCTGAGTTTTCGATTTAGGTAAAATTGTCCACTTTATTGTGTTTTGATTGATTTTGTTTTTGCTTGTTTGAGTACTTACTGTAGAGTGTAGAAAGATGTAATTGATCGAATGCTGATTTGAATAAGAGCGGATTCTCTGGCCCTTTTTTTTGCTTATACGATTTTTGTTTGATGTTTGACGTTTGGTGTTGAGCTGTAATGAAGAGGTATGGAGACATAGAACGAAACATGGAAATGAGATAGAGGATTCGAGTGCTTCGAACTGTAACACGAACGTATATGGTTTTGATTTAGAGAGAAATCTAAATGCTTGATTATCTTGTTGTTCATTGTTGTTGTTGTTGTTGTTGTTGTAATTTACGTATTTTTGATAGTTTCGAAGGTGCAAGAGGTCACTTATAAGTCGTAACCAGTGAAATCGTTTATTAGTTTTGGAATTTATTTGGTTATTTACTTGCATTTAATTGTCGATTTATGTATTGTGAAGTATGTACTTCCTAGCTTCCGTTGATTGTATGTTTTTAAAAAAAATATATGAGAGCAGACTTTGAAAAACATGTATATTTAGAAGGAATTGAGGATATATGCTCCTAAATTTAGTTGTTTAGTTCATCTGTGTTTTTTTTCTTAATGTGATTATTAATGTGGTAGATAATGTCGGGATTTACCGTAAATGTGGAGTTATTGTCTATATGCTCCGCGATAAAACTAAAAATTCTGTTGATTCTGCTTTGGTAGATTTGTGGTGTTGGCTGGCTCGGAAAATTTTATTTTTCGGGATTCCATTAAATGTCTTAGATTTTAATACCATTGTTATAGATTTCAATCTTTTTTTCGCGCCATAAGTGTGGAAAATGCAATAAAAGTTATGTTGTTTCCGAAACATTGAACAACTATACACTAATATTTGCACGTTATTGGGAAGTTTATGAATTTGGTTATTCTGCTCTGATATGTTGAATTTTGCTGACGTAGTTGTCAAGAAGTGAGATTTGTGGTTATCTGCCGGATTATACTCTGCCGAGCACTTCACTGCTTTAACGTATGCTGCATGTTAGTGGAAATTGATTTGTATAATCTTAGAATGGATTTAGTACTTCGTAAAAGGATTGTTTCATTTGGGTTTAGTTGACTGTTTTAGTACTCCATGCATATTGGATGGGTTGGTAAGTTGACAATGTCCTTTGATCTAAAATATATTGAAGGATCTTACGGAGTAATAATTGTGAACAATTATATACGGAGTATAAATTTAGAACATAATTCAAAATAAATTTAGCACAAAAGGTAATTTGTTCACCATGTGATCAAATTTGCGCTGGAGTCTTACGTTACACTCACTGATTTTGCTATGCTTCCTATATTTGTCATTACTCATTACGACTAGTCAATGTACGGAGTATCATTTATATTGATCGTTTTATATAATAATACCAATTATATTTGCTGATTTGATGATATTTTACCTGAAAGGGTTTGTAACTTTCTTGTTTACATAGCTCCATTCTGCTTAGCGTGGTGTTTTTTTTAATTACATGCATTTTCTTATATCCAGGTATGGGGAAAGGTGGAAAGACAGGCTCTGAGAACGGTGCAACTGATGTTGCACAAGCAAAGGAGCCAACTGTTAAAGCTTGCAAGGGAAAACAAAAAAAGAGAGACCGGGAAGACGCCAATGGGGAATCCACAACGGGTTCTCGAAGAATGCCAAAGCGTGCTGCTGCATGCTCAGATTTCAAGGAAAAGACAGTGCGTATGTCTGACAAAGACAATCTTGTTGACACAAAAAGGGAGGTAACTGTTGAGAATGAAATAGCGGCTATTGGCTTGACCACTGGTCATGACGATCCCAGAGCTAATCGACGTCTTGTAGACTTCATTTTTCATGATGGAGAAGGGAAAGCGCAACCTGTGGAATTGCTGGAAGTTACAGATCTGTTTATTTCAGGTGTTATCTTACCACTTGAGCCTTCTGGTGACTCCCTTAAAGATAAGGGTGTAAGATGTGAAGGTTTTGGTCGGATTGAAACATGGGATATCTCTGGCTATGAAGATGGTACCCCTACAATTTGGATATCTACTGATATAGCTGATTATTCTTGTGTGAAGCCTGCTGGCAACTACAGGAAAATATATGGGCTTTTCTATGAGAAGGCACATGCCTGCATAGAAGTGTACAAAAAACTGTCGAGATCTTCTGGAGGTAATCCCGATATAACTCTTGACGAGTTGCTTGCTGCTTTAGTCCGTGCCATGAATGGGAGCAAAAATTTTCCGCCTGGGGCGTCAATAAAAGATTTCATCCTTTCACGGGGTGACTTCATTTACAACCAGCTTATTGGATTGGATGAAACCTCCGGCATAAAGGAACAGAAGTTCGTTGACCTCCCCGTGCTTGTTGCTCTTCGTGATGAATGTAAAAAGAATGCTGAATTTGCCACTCCAAATATGCCCTTGGCTACAGGTGGGGCTCTCAAGATTGGAAACGGTGAAACAAAAAAGGAGTCAAATTCATCAAGCCCGTCTGAAGAAGAAGATGAGGATGCAAAACTGGCGAGGTTATTACAAGAGGAAGAAGATTGGCGGTCTTTGAACCAGAGGAAGGGGAGACGTCCCACTGGTTCAAACAAGTACTATATCAAGATTAATGAAGATGAAATTGCTATTGACTATCCTCTTCCCGCTTACTACAAACCTAACAGTGAGGAAACTGATGAGTACATCATCTTTGACAATGACATGGATGTCGCTGATCCTGATCAACTTCCTAGAAGCATGCTTCATAATTGGTCGCTATATAATTCTGACTCACGACTTGTTTCTTTGGAACTTTTACCAATGAAGCCTTGTGATGATATTGATGTTACCATTTTTGGCTCTGGAACTGTGACTGATGATGACGGAAGTGGATTCTGTTTTGATGCTGGTGCTCAGTCATCATCGGCTTCTTCAGAGGCCCCTGATGTAGGTGGAATTCCGATTTATTTGAGTGCAATTAAGGAATGGATGATCGAGGTTGGAGCATCTATGGTTTTCATATCCATCAGAACAGATATGGCCTGGTACAGTCATCTTTTTATTAATGTAAAGCAATTATTATACATCTAACATTACATTTTGTTGATATTCATGGTTCCACATTTTTGCATCTTTTCTATATGAAGTATTATCCCATCATTTTTTTGTCCTTGTTTTATGCTTTGTTAATTTCTTTTTCCTGTTGAAGGGTGTTTTTTCTTTCTTTCTTTTCGTTACATGAAATTAATTCTCCAACTTTCACTTCAGGTATAGACTTGGAAAGCCATCGAAGCAATATGAGCCATGGTATGAAACCGTCTTAAAAACAGCTAGGCTTGGAGTTGGCATCATAACACTGTTGAAAGAGCAAACTCGTGTTGCACGTCTATCTTTCACAGAAATTATTAAACGTTTGTCCGATTTTGGAAAGGACCACCCTGCATATATATCTTCTGTTCTAGCGGCAGTGGAAAGATATGTGGTGGTTCATGGTCAGATATTACTACAGCAGTTTGCAGAGTTTCCTGATAATACCATCAAGAATTGCCCTTTTGTAAGCGGACTCAAGGAGAAAATGGAAACAAGGCATCACACAAAATGGTTAGTTAAGAAAAAGGTCCTGGCAAGAAAAGGAGCGAACTTGAACCCAATGGCTAAAATGGTTCCTATTGCAAAGAGGAAGTTAATGCCTGCGACAACCACCAGATTAATTAACAGAATATGGGGACAGTTTTACTCAAATTATTCTCCCGAGGAATTGAAGGATGTAGCCATGACTGAAGTGAAAGAGGAAGAAGTCCAGGAAGAAGAGGATGTGGAAGAAGACATTGAGGAGGAGCAAGAGGAAAAAGAACAAGAAGTCGCTGTCAGCAAAACTGAGAATAGCCAAGCCAGCAGGCAAAGAAAGGTTAACAAGTCATCTGAGAGCATTAAATGGAAAGGAGAGCCTATTCAGAAGACCTCTAATGGATATTTTTACAAACAAGCAACTGTCCATGGAAATTCAGTTGTTGTCGGGGGTTTTGTGCTTGTTGAAACATCTGCGGTAGAAGAGCTGCCTCCTATCTATCTAGTGGAATATATGTACGAAAAATCTAGTGGGAAAAAAATGGCTCATGGACGATTGATGCTTAGAGGATCTCAGACAGTTTTAGGAACGGCTGCTGCCAGTGAGAGGGAGGTATTCTTGACCAATAATTGCGTGGACTTTGAATTAGGAGATGTTACAGAAAGCACGGTGGTTCAAATTCGCCAGAAGCCATGGGGGTATCAACACCGGAAGGCTTATGCCTTGGAAGAAAAAATTGATCGAGAAAATGCTGAAGATAGGAAGAGCAAAGGCTTACCATTGGAATACTACTGCAAAAGCCTTTACCTGCCTAATAAAGGTGCTTTCGTTTCTCTGCCAGAAGACTCGTTGGCAACTGGAAATGGGACTTGTCATGCTTGCAAAGCTAGAGAGGCTGAGAATGAAAAAGAAACTTTAAAGGTCAATTCATCTGAGAGTGGCTTTGTGTATAAAGGAGTTGAATACAACATTGAGGACTTCTTCTATGTAGCACCACGTTTTCTAGCTGAAAACGAGAAAGGAAACGAAACTTTCAAGGGTGGCAGAAGTGTTGGTTTGAAACCATATGTAATTTGTCAGCTCTTGGAGATTTTGAAGCCTAAGGCTTCCAAAAAATCTGACCCAGAGTCTATCAAAGTTAAAGCCCGTAGATATTTCAGACCTGAGGACATCTCAGCAGAAAAAGCATATCGCTCTGATGTTCGAGAGGTAAAGTTTAAATTCTTGTTAATGCTGTTTGTGTCAGAATTGGTTGATTATCCAGTGATCATACACTTCACACTCTTTCTTTGCTTGAGTTAACTGAGTTGCTGAAATGTTATTCTATTGGCTTTCAGGTATATTTTAGTGAACAAATACAATCCTTGACCATAGCTGCTATCCAAGGGAAGTGTGAAGTCAGAAGAAAACATGATCTGTCATCTTTGAATTACCCAGCTGTTTTTGAGCATGTCTTCTTCTGTGAGCATCTATATGACTATGATAGTGGAGCCATAAAAAAGGTCGGGATGTCCTTACTACACAAATGATACTCTTATTTGATCTGTTTTGGCATTTGTAAGTGTAACCTAAAGTGTCATTTTTCCTTTTGCAGCTGCCCATCAGTGTTAGACTTAGTCCTGTTGTTGATGATTCTGTTGCAAGAAAGAAGAAAGGGAAGGGCAAACAAGTCGATGATGATGAGCAATTACCTGAAAAAGATTCATCGAAGAGCAAGCTGGCGACTCTCGATATCTTCGCTGGCTGTGGTGGCTTATCTGAAGGGTTGGAACGAGCAGGTAACACGGATACACTGACTTGATCTTCCGTCAGTGATGATAAACAAGTGTTATAGACAAAAATCCTTGTTTTGTTACGAATGTTTATTTGAACTCAGTCATGCTAGTGCTAAATTATTTCATTTGCTTATGATCTGCAGGTGTGTCACAGACCAAATGGGCCATTGAGTATGAAGAGCCTGCTGGTGAAGCATTTAACCTCAACCATCCTGAGGCCTCGGTGTTTGTTAACAACTGCAACGTGATCCTCAGGTGTGCTTTATTTCTTGCAAATTTTTCTAAGGCACTAAGGTTATGTTGTATGTGTATCTTTTCATGTCATTTTTTGTTTAGTTATTATTATTAAAAAAATTGGCACGCGGTGTCTTATAGCCTAGTGATGCATTCATATTTTCTGGTTATTTGTTTATGCAATGAGCTCTTTGGTCTTAATTGTTTGTGGCTTACAAGAATTTTGTGGTACCATCATATTTTCTGTGTATTGAAGTTCATACTGTTTTGCAACTTATGCAGTGCAATTATGTCAGCATGTGGGGATGAGGACGACTGTATTTCAACTCCTGAAGCTTCAGAGCAGGCAAAGAAACTCGAGGAAAACGAAATCAATAAATTGCCCAGACCTGGGCAGGTTGACTTTATAAATGGAGGCCCTCCTTGTCAGGGTTTTTCAGGAATGAATAGGTTTAATAAAAGTGCTTGGAGTAAGGTCCAGTGTGAAATGATTCTCGCTTTTCTTTCCTTTGCTGATTACTTCCGCCCTAAATATTTTCTGCTGGAGAATGTGAGGAACTTTGTTTCATTCAACAAAGGGCAGACCTTCCGCTTAGCTGTAGCTTCTCTTCTTGAAATGGGATATCAGGTTTGTACTATATTGATTTTTCATTCTATTGTTATTATGTTTCACACCAAATATGCTCTCTAAACTGATGGAATCTAGTTTAATTTTGTAGAAGAATATTCCTAGCTAACTTTAAAACTTTCAATTGCAATTTGCAGGTTAGATTTGGCATTCTTGATGCTGGAGCATTTGGTGTATCACAATCTCGTAAACGTGCATTCATATGGGCTGCATCTCCTGAGGAGACACTACCAGATTGGCCTGAGCCAATGCATGTTTTTGCGGGTTCAGAACTGAAGATTAATCTGGGCAGAGATGCTCAGTATGCTGCAGTTCGTAGTTCAGCAACCGGTGCTCCTTTCCGTTCTATTACAGTCAGAGATACTATTGGCGATCTACCAGCTGTTGCAAACGGAGCCTGTCTACCTACTATGGAGGTGAGATGCTGAGTTTTTGTGTCTTTGTATTACATAATACATATGACAATTAATAACTTGCCATGCTTCATAACTGACCCTTGCTTATGTCTCTACTATTTTACAGTACAAAAATGAAGCAGTGTCTTGGTTTCAAAAGATGATCCGACGAGATATGATAACATTAATTGATCATATATCAAAGGAGATGAACGAGTTGAATTTGATACGTTGTCAAAAAATTCCCAAACGCCCTGGATCTGATTGGCGAGACCTCCCAGATGAAAAGGTAATGCAAATCTATCGAATACTGTATGTATTTTCATTGAAGGTTTTGCTCTACTCTGATTTTTCCCAAAAATTTATACCGACAGTCTGACATTTGAGACCAACATCAACCTTTATTATATACTATGTTGGTCGTGGGACCAGTCATATTCTGCGAAAGACTCATTGGTTTCCTTTTCATATATGCGGTGAAGTTTTTATAGCATCTCTAATTGTACAATATATTGTTGCAGGTTAAGCTGTCTACAGGGCAGATGGTGGACTTGGTACCATGGTGTCTGCCGAACACAGCAGAAAGACACAATCAATGGAAGGGTCTGTTTGGAAGGTTGGACTGGGAAGGAAACTTCCCTACCTCTATTACCGATCCACAGCCTATGGGCAAGGTTGGGATGTGCTTTCATCCTGATCAAGATCGTATTGTCACAGTTCGTGAATGCGCTCGTTCTCAAGTAAGTTTTCCCCATTTACCGTTAATTTGTGATTATACTGACCGGAACCAAGCTTGACCCTATAAGGCTATAACCCAAACTGATCTGACCCTAACCTGAAATGATGCCCGACCTGAACCCTTTAACCTGTTTGCCAGGTCTAGACTACATTGGAATTTCATGCAAATTTTTGAATAGTTAATGCTTGATTAATCCAAGTACCCGTACAGTTAAATGATAAATATTTGATAATAATAAGAACATATGAGCTTGTTCCTCATAATGAGACCGCCTTACCTTTTGGTCGGACCAGAGTATGATCTGTTTGTCTACAAGAAGATTAGTTGAGTATAGTTCTTTCATCATCATCGCCTTTTCCACTTTGTCGATGCTGAATAGTGAATAGTCTGAAATCTGAACTTTCGTGTATGTGTAATTGCAGGGTTTCCCGGACAGCTACAAATTTGCAGGGAATATTCAACACAGGCACCGACAGATCGGTAATGCAGTTCCGCCACCCTTGGCCTTTGCATTGGGTAGGAAACTTAAGGAGGCAGTTGACAAGAACTCTTCTCAAAGATCATAGATCATAGGGGACTTTGACATTGTTATTATTATCAACTATCTAAAACCTTGAATGATTTGAGAAACTTACTTCTGTAGACTTTGTATGACTTTAGATTTTTACTAGAAATTCAAACAGTATAATTTGTGCAACCTAAATTTATCAACTGTAAATTTTTCGAATTCCCTGGTTTATGAGGTTACATGAAATTATGAAACTGTGAAGGTGAAATTATAGAGTAAATGATCTCTTTGTACTTTTATACAAGGAGATCATTTCACGATGTGAACCTATCTATGTCACACGGAAGTTAGTAGTGGCGTGACATTTTATTACTGTATCATGTTTTCTTTACTTTCTTAGTGTGTCGCTTCTTGGCGAAAATAGATGGTAAATTAAGACAACATTGAACGATCTAAACTACTCCATAATATCAATGAATGACGTTAAAAAACTTTAAATTACTGTACTTCATTTTCAAGTATATACTCATATAATCGGGTTAAGAAAGCTCTAAGTGGTTTAACTGGAGATTTTCAGAATGCCTTTGTTCCGGGGCGCTCAATTAGTGACAATATTATCATCGCCCATGAGCTCTTTCATAACATAAACCACTGCTCAGGAAGGGGACTTAAAAGTAAGCTGGCTCTTAAGATCGACTTTAGTAAAGCTTTTGACAGAATCTCTTGGAATTTTGTTCGACTTATGTTGCAATCCATGTCTTTCCCGGCAAAATTCATAGATCTCATCATGAACTGTCTATCAACTGTGACTTACGATCTCCTGATCAATGGTTCCCCCAAAGTTAGAATTACCCCGGAACGTGGCCTCCGGCAGGGTCACTCGCTTTCTCCGTTTTTATTTGTCCTATGCACCGAAGTTCTTTCATCGAACTTACGACGAATGCATGAAATGAGTGCTTTCCAGGGCATTCGTATTGCGAGGCATCCCCCTCCCATCTCTCATCTTTTCTTTGCGGATGATGCAATCTTTTTTGTTGAAAGCAATCGAACTAGTATCATTAATTTGAAGTATGCTATTGAAGAGTATTGTGAAGCATCTGGTCAGGTAATTAACAAAGGAAAATCTTCCCTTTCCTTCAGCCCGAATACCACTCTAAGTTTGGCCAGATTCTGCTATAAGGTTTTTGGTATCTCTGCTAATACTCCTGTAGGTAAATACCTCGGTGTTCCATTGGATGTGAATCGAAATAGTAAAGGCTTCTTCAATGATGTTTATGATTGTGTGGCTAAAAGAATTTCATCGTGGAATGGCTCGCTCTTGTCACCTGCTGGTCGACTTACCCTTATCCATTCTGTCCTGGCCTCCCTCTCTGTTCATCTTCTATCGGTATTCAAGATATCGGTAAGTGTGGCGAATAGGATAAACAAACTATTTGCCCATTTCTGGTGGGCTGGTACAAAATGTGGTAGGACTATTCACTGGCGGAGTGCTCTTCATCTATCTCTTCCCAAAGCAGAGGGAGGGCTGGGGTTACGAAACATTCGTTGCCTCAATCAGGCCTTATTGGCGAAGCTGGGTTGGCGTATTCTTAATTGTCCGGACACCGTTATTAGCAGACTTCTACCGCAAAGTACCGGCTTCAAGCCTCCTCCATCAACCGCTCTCTTTCATATCCTACGCACAATTGTTCATGGGGCTGGCAGGGTATTAAATGGGGTCTCCGTGTCATTCATGAGGGCATTTCTTGGCTTCCTGGACAAGCAATATTGATCTGGGTATCTCTAATTGGGTTTATGGTGAATGCCCGCCCCATAAGCCAGTCTCGTCCTCTACTGGCTCTATCAATATTAGTGACCTTACTAATAGTAATGGGACCTGGTGTATTGACAAAATAAAAACCTTTTACGATGATCTTTGGATTGACAAGATCCTCTCTTGTCATCTCCCACTCTCTTCTGGTAAGGATCTCTTCTACTGGGGTAAGACTGCTTCGGGAAATTCTCTTCTAAGAGTGCTTATAGATTAGCTTTAAAGCTGCATCTGCAAGCCCACCCCATTTCCTTTGAGTTGGATGAGACTTTAAAATACTTCTGCAATAAGATCCTTTGGAAGACTCATGGTCCGGCAAAGTGGAAAACCTTCTTATGGAAAATTATTAACAATGCCCTTCCCATTGGTTTGGAGTTTCAAAGCGAAATATTTTGATTCCCTCAAACTGCATCCTATGTGATTTGGAGCAGGTGGAATCCCTTGAGCACCTTTTCAGGGATTGCCCTTTCTCTTCTCGTTTGTGGCTGGGCTCTGATTTAGGTATCCGAACCCCCTCCTTTCCAAGCATTGATTTGCGGGTCTGGGTGGTTAATTGGATTGCGTATCTCTATAAGCTGGACCATGATCACTTTCGTGCTGCGTCCTTTGTTGCTGTTCTCTGGACTATTTGGATTATCCGCAACAAAACCAGGTTTCTAAATCTCAAATGTAATGGTTTTGGCGCCATGTCTCTGCTGAAAGCCAATCTGGCTGACATCTTGCCCAGACCTACTCCTTTTACCCCTTCCTTGGAATCTTCCGACGATGATCGCCTTATGGACATCAAGAAAGGTCGACCTCTCATGATCATTGGTCCCGACACACTTTGCTTTAGAGCCTCTATTCATACTGACGCAGTGTGGAAAGGTTCTCACTTGGCTGTAGGAGGTTGGATCGTTCATACGCCTCCGGGATCCTGCTTAGCCAAGAGGTTTTTGAGGTTTAATGCTGTTTCCCCCCTTCAGGCTGAAGCCCTTGCTCTCATTCAGGCAACCCTTTGGGCGCGCTCGCAAGGTCTCCTGCATATCCATCTTTTTTCTGACTGCCTCAACCTGGTTCATGAAATTGGTGGTCTTACAGAAGCTTCACCTTTCTCTCGTAGGATACTGGACAAATTATTTGATGTTTTCGCTTCTTTTCATTGTGTTTATGTTTCCTTTGTTCCACGAGGCCTTAACCTTGAGGCCCATGTCCTAGGGAACATGGGTTGTAAATGTTAAGGCTTCATCTTTCTTTCTTTGCTGGCAAAAAAAAAAAAAAAAAAAAATATCGGTTTTTTCTAACATGTGTCCGCTGGATACACGTTAATATGTTAATTAAGTGAGAAATTACAACGATATTATTACAATAAAATGAAATACCAACTCGTAATTATAATACTTAGACAATATAATGATGATTCATTCCGATTGGATACACGTTGGAAAAATCGATACTCTATATATACTTCCATGGATGAGAACCCTCACAGCCATTAGATCTTATCAAATCTGACAGCTGATATCACTCTAAAATCATAAAACCAAACAAAAAAAAAAAAAAACTCTTCTCAGCCTCATTTTTCTCTCTCTTCCTTCATCAACGCAGAGAATGGTACATGAAGAATCGCTCGACTTTGAAATTGAAGAAAAACAATTCAACATAATTCACCAAAAATTCAAGAAAAAGCAAATGAAGCTTCGTAATTCAGGAGGTTTTTTTCTTTTTAAAAATCTAATCTTAATAAATTAGGGTTTCTATGTTCATAAAATTGGGATTTACATAATATTGGGGATTTATTTAAATTAGGGTCCATATTTTCATTAAAACCATTAAATACGTCCACTTAATTCGAGATTTTTTGTGAAATTAGGGTTCTTGTATGTCAAATTAAGGGTTTGTGTTTTCTACTTTTCTTTTGTGTGAATTGGTTTAATAGTAGAATTGGGCAGAAATTGTAGGCATTATATGGTGTTGTATACTTACTTCCATGTGAATTTTTAAAATTTTGAAATCATAATGTATGATGTATAAATTAAGTAAGACATAATCCAGGAATTGTGTGCAATTAGTAACTATTACTAATTGAGTGAGGATTATAATCGAGATTCGCGTATCTTCCTTTGTGATTTCGTATGAATTGAGTGATATACTGTTAGTTTTCTGGAGAATGAGATAATGTGAAGTATTGAAATCATGAGATTATGTTGAATTCTAGAATGCGATTATATTTGGTGTGAATTGTTGAAATCATGATATCTTTGGAATTGTTTTGTTGATATTATATGGAGTTTTGAAGAATTGTGGAATTATTTTCACCTTTATGTTTGAAAGTTGCCTTCTTTTTCGATGCACGATACCAGGTGCTGGCCTATGTCAGTTTTCGTCCAAATTTGAAGTAATTCGAAAGATAGTTTAATACTCCGTATCTTTTAAATGTGTTTTTTCAATCATACGTAGTTATGTACCTTCTATTACACTAAGACCTATCCACGATGTATGGAGTGATTACTGTGCGTATGTCCAGATTTGGAGACATTTAATTTCGAAACTAAATCGACTCGAAAAACGTGGATAATAACCTTCAAATTCGTCCATTTCAGATGATTTTTGGAAAAATGTGAGGTATTTTGTTGGTTATATAAATACTAGCCGCATAACATAAAATGACATATACTCCCTTCACTTCTTTTATATCTTCCACGTTAGTTTTGGGGATAAATTTAAGATGGATGAAATATGTGGATAAAAATGAAAGTGAAAAAAGAAAGTGGGGTCACAAATAATAAGAACCACAAAAAATGTAATAAAAAGAAAAGTGGAAGATAATAGAGAGATACCCAAATAGGAAATGTGGAAGATTACAGAGAAGTGGAGGGAGTAGTTAAAAAAACTCTAGAATAATTCAATTTCAAGTATATATATATCGAAGATTTCGTTCAAATTTGACGTCACTTGAAAGATAATTTAATGTCTTTTAAATGTATTTATTTTCAACCATATTTAACTTTTATTACATCAAGACATATCCATGACGTATGGAGTTATTATTGTTCGAATTTAGAGACATTTAATTTTGAGACCAAATCAGCTCGAAAAACGTGGATAATAACCTTCAAATTGCCCATTTTTGATGATTTTTTGAAAAATGTGGGATATTTTGTTGACAATATAAATAGGACCCGTATAACATAAAACAACATATACTTGTTAAAAAAACTCTGAAAGTATTCTGTTTCGAGTATATATATATATCGAAGATTTCGTCCAAATTTGACGTTCCTCGAAAGATAATTTAATGTCGTTTTAATGTGTTTATTTTCAAACATATGTACCTTTTATTACACCAAGACATATCCACGATGTATGAAGTGATTACTGTGCGAATTTAGAGACATTTAATTTCGGGATCTAATCGGCTCAAAAAACGTGGATAATAACCTTCAAATTCATCCATTTTTGATGATTCACAAAATGTGAGATATTTTGCTGGTTATATAAATAGGATCCGTATAACTTAAAATGATATATAGTTGTTAAAAAAATTCTAAAATAATTTTATTTCGAGTATATATATATATCAAAGATTTCGTCCAAATTTGACGTTACTCAAAAGATAATTTAATGTCTTTTAATGACTTTATTTTCAAACATATGTACCTTTTATTACACCAAGACATATCCATGATGTATGAAGTGATTAATGTGTGAATTTGGAGACATTTAATTTCAGGATCAAATCGCTAGAAAAACGTGGATAATAAGCTTCAAATTCGCCAATTTTAGATGATTTTTTCGAAAAATGTGAAATATTTTGTTGGTTATATAAATAGGACCTGTATAACATAAAATGATATATAGTAGTTGTTAAAGAATCTCCAATATAATTCAGTTTTGACTATATATATCGAAAATTTTGTCCAAATTTGACATTAATCGAAAGACGATAGTTTAATGTCTTTTAAATGTGTATATTTTCAACCATACGTACCTTCTATTACACCAAGCTCAATAAATTAGGGTTCCTATGTTCATTTACATAATACTATTAGGGATTTCTTTAAATTAGGGTCCATATTTTCGTTAAAACCATTAAATACGTCCACTTAATTCGAAATTTTTGTGAAATTAGGGTTCCTTGTATGTCAAATTAAGGGTTTGTGTGAAAATTAGGCAGAAATTGACATAGATTTTTAGGTGTTTTATTAATTGTGTGCGATTAGTAACTACTATTACTACTAATTGAGTGAGGATTTCGTGTGAATTGAGTGACACTCATATATTGTTAGTTTTCTGGAGAATGAGATAATGTGAACTTGTGAAGTATTGAAATCATGAGATTATGTTGAATTCTAGAATGCGATTATATTTGGTGTGAATTGTTTGAAATCATGATATACTGTTACTACTCATTGTTTTGTTGATACACAAAAACTTGTATGCGACCGTCTCACGATAATTTTATCAATCGAAAACTTCAATTTATTTTATAGTTTTTCAACAACCGATATTCATTTAATGACTGACACATGCACTATTTATGTGACCATCAACATATCTCGAAGTTTTTAAAAATCATTCGAAAATGACGATTTTGAAAGGTTATTTATTATCCACGTTTTTCAGCCAGATTTGGCCGAAATTGAACATCCAATATTCACACCATAAATATTCCCTACATTGTAAAAATGATCGGGAGTAACAGAATGGATGTTAACATTTTGAAATAAACACATTTAGACCCCATTAAACCATCTTTATAATCACACGTTATAATCAAGCAAAATTGTTAATATATATACTCGAATCAATTTATTTTTTAGTTTTTTTAATAACTGACAGTCATTTTTTGACATACAGGCATTATTTATATGACCAACAAAATATCTCGAAATTTTCGAAAAATCACCCGAAAATATCGATTTTGAAGGTTATTATCCACGTTTTTCGGCCTGATTTGACCCGAAATTAAACGTCCCAATATTCGCTCAGTATACTCGTCTCATTGTAAAAATGTTTGGGAATAACAGAATGGACATAAACGGTTTGAAATAAACACATTTAGAACTCAATAAACCATCTTTTTAGTCGTACAATATAACTTATAATTAAGCGAAAAGTTCAATATATATACTCAAATCATTTTATTTTATAGTTTTTTCTACAACCGACAGTCATTTTAGGACATACATGAACTATTTATGTGACCAGCAAGATATCTCGAAATTTTCGAAAATCACTCCAAAATGACAAATTTGAAGGTTATTATCCACGTTTTTCGGCCTGATTTGGCCCGAAAGTGAGTGTCCTAATATTCGCACACTAAATAGTCGTCTCATTGTAAAAATGATAGGGAGTAACAGAACGGACGTAAATTATTTGAAATAAACACATTTAGAATCCATTAAACCATCATTTTAGCCCCACGTTATAATCAAGCAAAAGTTTAAATATATGTACACGAATCAATTTATTTTTATAGTTTTTTCAATACTCCACGGTCATTTTATGACATACATGCACTACTTAAATGACCACCAACATATCTCAAAGTTTTCAAAAAATCAACCCAAAAATGACGATTTTGAAGGTTAATCCACGTTTTTTGGTGTAATTTGGCCCGAAATTGAACGTCCCAATATTCGCACAATAAATACTCTTTAACCCATTTTCTTCAATTATAGCATGTATAGAGAAGACAGTCAGTACCCATGAAACTTAGTTTTGATGCTCTGATGTTATCAGTCAGCATTGTTTCCTAACAGCTACGAGCAAACTTGACACGAGACACTGAGAGAGCGCGTACCTGATAAACTAAGAAGGTACATTGCTACTGCGATCAGATTTGTCATGTGTTGTTGCCTGATCACGTCGTTTCCTGTAAACAAATTACACATATAGCTCTGTAAGTACTGGAAAGGTTGTAGGTAATGCATATGTGTTTTCTATATAACACATACAACAGACTCTTGACAACTATAACAGTCTGTTTATTGCAATGTCATATGTTCAGATTCCTTCGGAGCAGTATAGTATCAAGCCATCACATGACACTACAACATTTATTGAAAGCTCAAATTTAATAAGAATAAAGAATGAATTCGAAAATCCTACTTATCAAATAACTTGACGATTGACTGTGGTCTTTCATACCCAGCCTTCTTCTGCTCGGTTCCTTTTTTACCCGCGACTTTAGAATCAGGTTTCCAGTTAGCTTTCCCTAAGGATTCTCCAAGCAATTCTGCTATATTCGATGCCATTGACTCGACTCTCTCCTTATAAGGAAAGCTCTCCTTCTTGAAATGATTTGAGAGCCACATGTACATCGAACAAACCTGGTGCTTACTCTCCAGATCTAGAAGTTCGGTGTCATTTCTAGCCGAGCTCTTAGGAACACCCATGGCTACGTTCACAGGTAGCTTCTGGCTAAATGTCGAAGCGAATCGCATGAGATGGTACATTGATTTTGGGTCCCGAATGTTGACAGGAGCAAAACAGAAGTTATATCGATCTTCTAATGACAGTCCTTGAACTTTCTCCAACATATTAGCCACCTTCTTTATGTTGGTTTGATGACACAAGAAGTAGGAACCATCCAGACGACAATTTTCGGAAAATTTCTCGAGAAGTTCAGCAAACGTGAGACCAGGTACTTGTCCTGCAAAAAGCTCAACTTGCTCGTAGAATGGGAAAAGACCTACTTTAGTAACCTCTTGGAAAGGTTGCTTAAGACATTCTATCAGGTAATCAAGATCTTCCAAAAGGAAGGTAGTGGTAAGACCATCTGGATACCGACTTCCTCTCCTACCAGCCCTCCCTGCAATCTGTTTCACTTGTGAAGCTGGCACAGGAAGAACTTTATCCCCATTGTACTTATGAAGGGTGTAGAAAACCACCCGCCGAATGTTAAGGTTCAAGCCCATGCCAACAGCATCACTGGCAACCAAAACATCATATTCATTATCCGGGTCATTGAACAGAGTGGCCTGTTGTCTTCGGGTCTCAGGAGGCAAAGCTCCATAGATAACACAACAACGGTGCTTAGTTTGCTTTTCAATAGCCATCTTGACCTCAAAGATCTCCCTTCTGGAGAAAGCAACAACACAATCACCAGACTTGATACTTCCAAGATTTCCTTTCAACGTCTTTGCTTCAACAACCAACGGTTTAAACCTATCATAGTGTTGTTCCACTAATTCATCCCCTGTATCTGAACAGATTTTACGCACAATATCTAGCACACTTGGATCTCCACATAAGTGTATTTCATCAGCATTTAGGCCAAGCAAAGCCCTAGTCCACGCATATCCTCTAGATGGGTCAGCCATCATTTGAATCTCGTCGATAACAGCAACATCATACAATTCATCAGTCGATACCATTTCAACAGTACAAGCAACATGATTGGCAAAGGGTACATGTTTCTTCTCCTGTCCCGTAAGTAGACTACAATAAACACCAAGCATGTTAACTTTATCAAATACTTCCATCGCCAACAACCTAAGCGGACTACAATATATCCCCTTCTTTGCTTCCATGAACCGCTGCAGTGCATTATACGTCTTCCCACTATTAGTAGGCCCAACATGATAAATAATCTTACGCTTCATAGCCCTCGCAAAGGGAAACCATGTATGGGGCTTTGTAAGATCAGCAGATTCAACCAATCGACGAAACCTCTTAATCTCATCAGGAAACTCCTCTAAACAAAATTCAACAAATATCGGAAACAGAAACCTCTCCGCCTCATCAGGTCCTAGTGAGAGCAAGTACTTAGCAACATCATCTCGGCACTGACTATTGAAGAAATCCTTAAACTTAGTAACAGCCGTAGGAAAAAACGACGCACCAATATATATAGCCAGCGCCTGATTTGATGCCCATGAAGACTTAGAAAACCGATTAAAAATTTCGTTCAACACCAACCAATCTTCCTTACAAAGCGTCGCATTCCTAGGCAATTCCCTAATCTGTCTATAGATTTCAGCAGGATCACATGAACCTACATATTCATACCCTACATAATTCCTAGGGCTTCTACTAACCTCACCCTCAACGACAGGCGAATTTTCGGGTTCTAAATCACCAACAGTTTCCGCATTCGCCGACTCATCATTTCCACTGCTAACTAAAGATGGCTCTTCGTAATCTCCAGATGAGCATAAATCGACATCGAAATCAGGCACACTATCAACATCAGAATCAACCAAAGTTTCTAAATTTTCAACATCTTTATCAATATCATCAACACAATCAGCATTATTTCCCCCGTTTTCGACCGAAGTACACATACATTTAGCATATAAATTAGAATTCAACAGCAATGGCGACGACGAATAGCTGGAAAACGAATTGTAACTTGGAGATTGATGTCGATAGCTAGATAAATAATGAATAAACTCACGAATTGGGGAATTTGAATACTGAGGATTGCAAACCAAAGCCCGGACCTGCGAAAAGCTACGCCTGGAGAGGAGATGCGTTAATCGATTTTTCGCCATTTTGGGGTTTAGGGTTTTTGCACGACGATCAAGACAATAATTTGTGATAGAGGAACGGTTGCAAAAAAAAAAAAACTTAGAGTCGTTAATAATTTGAGAGTTATTATCCACATTTTTCGAGCTGATTTGTTCCTGAAATTAAATTTCTCCAAATTTGTACAGTAATCATTCCAAATTTGGACGAAATATTCGATATATATACTTGAAACTGAATTATTTTAGAGTTTTTTTACAACTATATGTCATTTTATGTTATACAGGTCATATTTATATAACCAGTAAAATATCTCAATTTTTTCGAAAAATCATCTGAAATGACGAATTTGAAGGTTATTATCCATATTTTTCGAGCCGATTTGGTCCCGAAATTAAATATCTTCAAATTCGCATATTAATCACCCCATACATGGATATGTCTTGGTGTAATAGAAAATATATATAGTTGAAAATAAACACATTTAAAAGACATTAAACTATCTCGATTAACATCAAATTTGGACGAAATTTTCGATATATATACTCGAAACTGAATTATTTTAGGGTTTTTTTTTAACAACTATATGTCATTTTATGTTATACGAGTCCTATTTATATAGCCAGCAAAATATCTCACATTTTTCGAAAAATCCTTAGAAATGGGTGAATTTGAAGGTTAATATCCACATTTTTCGAGCCGATTTAGTTCCGAAATTAAATGTCTCCAAATTCGCACCGTAATCACTCCATACATATAGTTGGAAAACGAATTTGGACTGAGTAATGCATTATTTCATGTTAATATGATACAACTCACATCCATTCTAAAGACATCACTGGTTATTGTATAATGCCGTCTTTCACCATACCATGGTGCATTTGTATAAATGCTCCACCCTTTTACCCATAATAAATAAAGTTGTATTTTCCTATTACCCTATAATCTGTGTTCCATAGGAATACCACTCCATAATTCTATGTTCTTCCGATGACTTTTTGCAATCTTCTAGGTAACACTTTTACCTTTTTTTGTCTAAAAAGTATACTTAATGTTGTTAATTTTCTACTTATTTACGGTCACAGTTTGCAAAGTTTAACCTCAAAAAGTGAAATATAAATAACACACCATTACAAGAGTAATACAATTAATACAAAGGTCTTAGAACAAGATTATCGTAAGGCCACAATTCAGTATCTAATTCAAATCCCATCGATTGATATGAAGTAACTCTGAAATAGCAAAAGCCGAGTTCACACATCCAAAATTCAGAGACAAGATTGTGCATTTGTCTAAAGCGAGAATAACAAAGACGAGATAAAAGAAAGACAACAAGTGCAACAGGCCTAGTAACCGCCCTTGAGATCATTGGTAACATCATATGGAATAGGAGTGACGGTTTCAATGGTGGTGCCCTCAACCAAGAAACCAGGCTTAGGACCTGCAGGCTGCCTCTTAGTACTGATCTTCACGCCCTTAGCCTTGGCCTCAGCCTTGAGTTGGTCGTTCTTCTTCACTCTCAGCTTGAAGTCCTCCTGGCACCTTGACGGCTGCACGTGCTCAATGCGTACATGGATTCTCTTTGGGATTATTTTGTTCCTCACCTACAAGCATTACCACGGAACCAAATAAGTGTATAAAAAACTTCGCACGTTCATCACTAGATAACAACAGAAACCTCAACTATGTATGGCACTAAGCCATGAACAGTGACTAGTAAGACGGACGGGTGAATTTCCATCAGAGAGCATTAACCAAGTACCTAAACACTATGCCATGAAGTCGAGACTCGTGAGCCATGAAAACCAAATTAGATTTTACGCTAGACTTTCGCAACTACAAGAACAACAATCTTTTTACCAATATGAATGAAAACACGATCTCCAAAAAAGCGGATAATTTGAGAAGACAGGGAATACAAGAAATAACCTATTATGCACAATCGAAACTCACAACCAATAAAAACAAAGCAAGGTTGTTTAGCCTAGTGGTTGAGACCGATAGATCGTAGGTTCAAATCACCCTGTGCCTTAAGTTGAACCGGGTAAAAAAACATTAGCCCAACTACCATCTCATTTTACAGTTGGAATCCCAATCACGCAATAATCATCGAAAATCAATCAATCAATCAATCAAATTGAACCGGGTAATCAAATTGAATCCCAATCACGCAATAATCATCGAAAATCAACCAATCAATCAATCAAATTGAACCGGGTAAAAAAACACCATCCGATTTTACAGTTGGAATCACAATCACGCAATAATCATCGAAATCGAAATGAAAATCAATAAATCAATCAATGAAATCAAGTAAAAAACAGGAAATGCAGTGAAAATGAAGGGAAAACAAGAGTAAAAAGGAGAAGGAATTGATTGATAGATGGATGGGATACCTGCTTGTTAACCTCGACACCAATGGCGCGCTTGGTGACATTCCAGACACGACCAGTACGACCATGGTAGAACTTGTGAGGCATACCCTTGTGAATGGCGCCATTAACCTTGACATCAACATACTCACCGATATGGAAGGTCCTCAAGTAGGTTGAAAGATGGATCACACCCTTTCGTCTGAATGGCCTCGCGAACAGATCCCTTGTGCGCGCCCTTAATCCGTGTCCTGCCGGCATTTTTACGACCTTGAGATTTCAACCTTCTTCAATGGCTGCTCAAATTAGGGTTAGGGTTTTTATCAAGGGATTGGGATTGGGGGTTTATAGGTTTCTTTGGCTGTTTTGTTTGTGTTGGGCTGGGCCTGCTAGTTTCATGATTGGAGGATTTCGGGTAACGATACCCGACTTTTCAACAAAAATTTATGCACAAATACTCAAGTAGAGATGTGAATTTGGCCCAAAATCGTTAAATATTCATTCACCCGATTTAAATGGATTGACAAAATTTCGAAATTAGCAGATGATGGTGGATGGATGACAGATGAAGCTAGATTTTACCTGTTATACATCCGTCACCCGATATTATAATTTCTATTTTGAAAAAAAAAGTTAGGATAATAGATAATTAATGCAAAGCACTGAATATATCTAATGTAATACTTCCTCCATCAATTCAATTTTTAACACGCAATTCAATTCTGTACACGGAGGGTTTTACAATTTGTAAGAAAAGTGGTCAAAGTAAATGTATTATTGGTAAAACAAATGATTTTATGAGTCCACCAAACTTAAAAAGTAAGAAAAAAATAATGACATTTTGAGTAAATAGACTAAGAATATGAGAGTTATATGGTACAATATTTTACTAAAAGGGATGATTGAATGGTTCATTTATGATAATTGTAAAGAATTAAATGGACGAGGTTACGTTTTCTTAAAACCATCAAACAAAACCAAGTACAGTAAAAAATTAGAAGCAGATTAGTGTTGCGTGTGGTGTGGTCAGCTGTAGGGACCCACATTACAAGCGTGTGCCCATAGGCTAATAAGGCTATAGCCCCTTGTTTACTCTCTCCATTCACACTGCGTTACAAGTTACGGAGTACAAGTGTACAACTTACAACAACATTTTCTTGTATATAAATACACCCACAACTGTTCTCTTAACATATCAAACTTCCCAAATCCTAATAAAATAAAATAAATAAATAAACTACTAACCAAAAAAAAGTATCCAGCTATACCTGTTTATCACCCGATCCATCCGTTTCATCCATGGATGAAACGGATGGATCGATGACAGATGATATATTTAACGTAATGGATAGATGCGGGTGAGGCTTCACCCGACCCGAACCCAATCCATTGACATCCCTATATCCAAGTGAGACGGTTCTATAATATTCGACCTCTCAAATGTGTAGGGAATAATCAGAGGTGGCAATCAGGTAGGTGGGTTGAGTTAGGGTCGGGAAATTATTGGGTCATGATTGTCGTCGGGTCGGGTTTGGGTCGAGATCGGGTCGCTTTTGGGTCCGGTTACATGGGTCAACTTTTGTGTCGGGTTGGATTCGGTTTCAGGTCGACAAGCAGGTCGTATCGGGTTACGGATCATCATCGGGTCGAGTCGGGTCACGGCACTCCATTTTCGGGTCAGATGAGGTAAATTTTACTCGGGGTTCGGGTCGGGTTAGGCTTGTCAGCTCTACGTCACATCAATTATGATGCATGCATGCCATTAGATTGATGTTTCGAACATGGATAAAATTTGAACCCACCCTTGTCGGCTTGCTCCGGCTACAAACCGATACCTTGTAGCCGGAGGCAACCAGGGCATCAGAAGATTCAAGACACTAATCAACCAAATTACTATAATAAATAGATAAGCTGTTATTTATATACATAGAGAAGATTAGAGAGGTAGCATTACAGGATCGACAACGACATTTGACAGCAACGATAATCACGACCATAAAGACGGATTAATTACTGACATTTTCGAGATTTACCCCCTCCCTAAACTCTCTTAAGCTTACTATTTTCCATAATTATGATAATAGATCCGCGTAGTCGCGGAAATTATCAGTAAATAGGGCCCACGCCGGAGGAATGCTCCTCAGACGCAGCAACTGTCATTTCAACATCGCCATTACTTGGCTTGGCGGTATCCTCAGCAACACAGCTTTTGTTCTTTGGCGAGAGACGCTTGACTTCATCAGATGCATAAATGAAGATCTTTTTCACCATGCTGCGAAACTCACTGTACAAAGAAAAGCGCCTATTCAGACACCAGATACAGCAGTAAAAAAAAAGTACTCCGGTGAGACGAGGGGTGAGGAGAGAAACTTACGGCCAAGGATCGTCTCCAACCATCATCATGTCATTCTCATTATCGGTGTAGACAACCTTCCATTTCCCAAGAGAACCACATAGCTCACCTTCAATTTCAAACATCTGCTCCAGTTTCTTGAGAAGGTTCTCGTAACAATCAAATTGAGACAGATTCACAGCCCGCCCAACAGCCACGCCTTGCATTTGAACCTGGTATAATTTAGGTCTGCTATTAGATTCATTATAAGCAGGAGATATAATGACACACTAAAATGACCCAAGTACACTTACCTTTGTGCAGGTCCTAATTTGCTTGCGTTGGGATTCCGATAATGATTTCTGTGAAGATTTTTCAGCATCACCACTCAATGAAGGCACATCAGGTTGATTAACCTTTCCATGATCGGATTCCAGCTCCATAGGCGAGGCATGCTTTTCACCATTCCTTTCTGATGAAGTAGCTCCACCAGAAGTTCCATTCACATTAGAATAATCAACCAGCTGAATTCCAAATAGCCGACAACCACCAGCGCTGCTTTTTCCTTTTTCACCAGTTTCAACACGAGAGTCTGCGATGTTCTCTGCTCTGTTAGAAAGATAAATAGACTGGCCTGGTAGACCGTTGTTTGATGTCCCGGGCGAGAACTGATCAAGTGCACGCCCAGCTTTAGAGGATTTAGCAGATGTAAGCTCCTCTGGTGTCTTCCAGATGCCTGATTTGACAAAGATGATTAATGCAAGAGGTGAATACTAAATACGGAGTAGATAATACACAAAGTATCTTGTAGAACAGGTTTACAAACACATTGTAAAACCATCCAATAAAGACATCTATACTACTCCGTATTACCTTAAGTAATGGTAGTCATTAAATCTTTTGAATTTTATTTTACCGTTTTCAATAATCTTAGCTAAGGGTTATGCACTTATGCCTTGTGAGTTTGTTTTTTATTTTTTTTCAAAAAAAGTGAGAATTAAATAGTTGAGATGTACAGCGAGAAAAATCCTAAATTCCTAAAATCTTTTTTAGATATTCAGTCAATACGAGCAGGATTTATAGTAAATCTACATAAAATAGTCTTTAGGTATTTGCAGAGATAATATACCCATCGAAGATATTTCAGCGGCTGCTGTTGGCATTAAAACCGAACGGGGTCGCTTATTTCTCAGGATGGGCTGCAAGTTGCCAGAATTAGTTGTTGATAGTGGTTCCAGATCCCACGGTGAAATCCTGTCGGGTCGCAGAATGGTTGAAGGCTCATCCCAATGAACCTGCAGAGAAACAGAACAATTTTAAAACATTTCGGGATGAAAAAAAAAATGATGTTTTATCTATCCTGAAAACAGAAGCAACGCGTGATAGTGATAATCCTTTAACCTCAGCAGTTTAACTTTTTTTTTAACGATAGACAAATCAATGAAACACCAACCACATTACCCCGGTGCGTTTAAGGACTTCTCAAATTGTGGGGTAAGGGGGTCGGATGTATAAACATATGAAAGATTAATTGGTATCAATTCATTAATCTTAACCTTCAAAGATCTCCAGTCAGAATCAATCCAGCTTGAAGTTGGTGGATCAGTAATACCAATGATTGTGCCACTGAACCTGTGATTTGTTAAAGAAAACAAATTAACAAATATTTACAGTAAAAACATTTTTAAATCGTGCAAGGCTAAGAACGATGAATACCTTTTTTCAGAAGCTTCCTCCCCTTCAAATCTCATTCTAAACCTCATCCCAATACAAAGCTTGTAAGTTTTGGCCTCCAGGTACTTGTTCACGCGAACAACGAAGTCGGAACAACTCGTTCTGTCAAGAATAGCACTTTATAGACTAACAACTTTTGGGGCTGCTTCCATAAATGGGTAAGGCAGGCAAAACAAGATTGGGGGAGATTAAAGACTCCAAGGAGAAAAAAAAACACTCCGTAATAAACATTTTTCACTAGCCACCATTTCTCATGTTGAAGCATGTATAAAAGTAACGAAACTATAGACTGGTTCCACCAGACACATCCTTGGAAAACTAACCCCTATGGATTCTCTTTATTAGAAATTTAGAATGAATTCCTCAAGTAAAATTAAACCATTCTGGGTCAATAGATTTTCCCCGATGGCACAAGAAAACAATAAAACCCCAATGCCCAACGGCTCCCGCCAAAGGCGAGAGAAGAGTAGTCATTTTACACAACCTTACTAGCCATGACCTCTATTTCCATAAATCCATACAGAAAAATGCAGTGAGAAAAGCATCGCTGATTCCTGCTTCACAAGCCATAACACATGAAGCATACACTTTAGTGACTCATTTTGCTTCGATTTGTCAGATCAAGAGCCTAGGAATAGTGTGTTTTCAACTTCATAGGAAATGGGGAAAATCTTTCTAACCTTACGCATGAGGAAATATATTAAGATAAACACCCGTACATCTTATGAGGATTCAAAGATGTAGAAATGTTCGAAGTTGGAGGCAATTACTTGTCAAACTATATACGGAGTACTATTTTCAGCACTAACTCAAGCACCAATTGAACCACAATAAGTCCTTGTTTGTTGTTGGATTCAAGTTCTTTACTTATCAAACAACAAAAGAATCACCACAGACGAATGGAAGATCCTTAATCCAATAAAGTAAAGAGAAATAATTCCAACACATAATTAAGCAAAAAAGTTAAGACTATACTCTTCCGACTCCCAACTACCATGCATGACAACTTGCATTTTCTTGTAGCAGGTCAGTCAAACAAAAATTTCTTAGAAAAACAAAGCAAATAAACAACAGAAGCTTCAGAAAAGTATAAACAAATATGAACCTTGGCTTGCAGAAAACTGAAAATAGGCTTCCTGTTTGAATTGCATGAGCTGCGGTCGCAAGAACGCCAAGGTGCATACTATGACTAGAGATAACAGAAGACGGCATGGTACTCGTTTGGCGCATTAACCTTCTTACTCCGACACGCAGCACCCCAGTTTCACTTCTGTCCATGACGATAAGTCACAGTGAGCAATAAAGGTAAATACAGTAATAAATAGAAAAGGCTGAAGTGGCACCCAAACAAAAAAAAAAGTGCCTTAAAAATATGAATGCATCGCCAGCCACTAGCTTCTTGGAACTGACGAAAACACTCCATCCAGTTGTCAGTAGGTGGCGTCTCGGTTGCCCTGCAATGTCATATACGTAAACAAAGTCCTTAGAGCAATAACTTAAGTGTCTAAAATGAGCCAAGACCAAAAAAATTAAATTTGGATAGTCCTAATGTCCTACTATTATGCAAGTGGACAGGTTCTAGCCTTCTAGGTAGATAATCTATAAGCAGCAGTGAATACCATGAATCCATGGCTGTCTAAAAAATGCTGCCACATATAATTCCAAACAATAAAGCCGGTTAAATGACTACAGACTAAAACGATTAGATAAGGTGCTCAGCAATGAAACAGGTGCTTACAGTAAATGAATGACCGAAATACCACTCACATCAAATAAGATAATGCATGTTTACATTTTACCCTCAAGGTATGAATTTGGAAATATTTGTTTATGGAGAAGTTGGTCATACTCACTTATGGACCTTAAGAGCAAGCTTCCTAAGAAAGTTGCAGAGAACTCTTGAAATTAAAATATCCGCCTAAATTTTGATATATTACCCCATGGAATTAATTACTCCGTACTAAATACGGCCCACAATCACTTGGTGATCAAATGACAAATAGTAAAGGTTTTGAAAGATTCGGCGTCGGGGGTTGAGTTGGCGCCGGGGGTTAATTTTTTGGGTAAATTCTAGTATTGGGAAGGTTGTTGTCGGTGGTTGAACGGCGATGGCATTTGGTCGGCGCCAGGCGTTGGTCGAAGTCCAGAGTTAATTGGCGTCTGTAGTGGTAGTTGGTGTGTGTTTATTGGGAAGGGTCTGAAAAAATAAGAGAAGGTTAAAGAGAGTGAGGAGGGGTATTTCAGTAACTTGTGCTCTTTTCTTAAAATGTGGGACAGAAGTGATGGGGAAAAAGAAAAAAACGGAGGGAGTACATGATAGATGTGGTTTCAGTCCAATGAATAACACTCAGGCAGTAATCAGTACTCGGTAGGGCCTCCATGTCATGATACCAATCCTTCCTAACACTTGCAGTTACAAACACTAGCGCCTGTGTCAATATCGTAACTAAATACTCCGTAAGTGTTAAACCAATAAGACAATTACCCCGGAAACTTAATCTTCTCCTATATATTATCCATTTATCGGAGGAAAGAACGAGTCTACAGAAAAATAGATAACTAATGGAGCAACCAACATGGAGGATTTTAAAAAAAATAAAAATCTCCTAAGGCCTGAGCTTAAAAACCATAAATACGCATCAGAACATAATCATTAATCAAAAATCAATGTCAAACCAACACTATTAATTATTGGATAAGCAAAATCAAAAGAACTTGCACTTGAAGCACAAAAGGCAGTATATGAGTAAAAGATTTCAAATTAATACACTGAAATTTTTAAAGCTCTAACCTCGAAAAATGTGACGAAAATGCCACTCAGTACCATGCAGATCAGTTGCGACAAGCTCTTGCCAAGGTGGCTGCTGCGACATATCCTGCAGATTGAGCAGGTTAACATGAAAATACAAACACAAAAGAAACAAGAAATTTATATTTATTTTTAAAAAAAAACACAGAAATCAATCTCCAGAATTTATAAAACAGCACAAGTATAATTCCAGCCAAATGCACTTCAGGAGGCAATGAGGGAATGAACTGACTGATATATGCTTTTTGATCACTTACTTCATTAATTACAATACTACTTTTATCTAAACACTTCAGACATTTGGGACTTTGTGGAAGTGAAGCTTACCAGCGGTGGTAAGCAATCATCTGCATGTCTCCGAAGAACAGAAAATCCACCATGTGTGCTAGTATCAGAAGCTGTTAGTGTCTTACAAAATGAGTGCACAGTGATCCTTGAAGACTCGGGGACAGGAGGTTCCGGCTCTGTTACTTCTCTTTGCTAAACACCAATAAAGGGAGCAAATAAGTATCAGCTGTAACAATCAATTTCTAAGAGACAAACTCATTTATTAGCTATTAACCTTGCTCATTCACCCATTTACCCATTACGCCAACAACCAACTAACTTAAAGAGCATCCCAAAATAAAATCTCGTAGACAATTATCTCACGACACAGTCTCATATGAGTATCTGTGATGTTATGTTAAAAATCTCTGAGCTTTTAAGAACATGTAAACAACAAAGTAGAAAACAGAAAGTGATATAAATAAGATACACGACTTGGCTAAAACTCTGATGAACCATAAATAAATGAAAATATAAGATAGAAGCAATAAATTATTGAATAAAGGCAGCACAATCTAGAAAAATTTATCAAGCAGAGGGGCCTGCAACAATGAAACAGAACTTACAATTCGTTCAGGTAAAAGCGTTATCTGAGCGTAAACTTTATCGGTTTCTGGCTCCGCCTAGATTAACCAAGATAGAAAAGTTAAGTGGCATATGACAGTTCAAGCGAAACACTAGAGTGGCGACAAGGTTACAGAAGCATCTTGCACAGAAACTTACCCGAAGGTCGATATTAGCAACTTTACACAGAACTTTTGATGGCAAATTGAATGAAGGCATATGCTGTTTTACCTCCTGGTGAGTTAATGCTTCTAGCTGCAAACGGAAAAGATCAATCCACGTAGAAATTATTAATTTACTAAGAGAAGGGGCGCAGAGCGGATAGACCCAAAGGGTTTTTTTCGCGAATAATCTATAACAAAAATCATTTTGTGATTTTTAATAACTGACTGCGACTTAACAATAAGAAGAAGTGTGCATCATTTAGTAAGCTATTTTGCCTCATTCGATCATTTCCCAAAACAAAAAAAAAGTAAATCTTAGGCTCCATTGGAAATGAAACCCAGAGACCATATGATGTGCCAAAGAATAAACCAAAACACCAAGATATGAATGACAGACAAATCTGATGACGAATGATCTATATCCAGATAATAGACATCACACACTGATAATCAAGGAGGAATATCACACCAAAAGCAATGGGAATGACAAAAATAAGGCATTAGCCATTAATAATGCAAAAGCAATTTTAAAAGGAAGAAATATTAAAAGCAATTTTAATATGCCATTAGCCATTAATAACCCATATATACCTGCTCAATATGACCTTGCGGAAAATAATAAACATGCTCTCCTAGTCGTGGAAGGTTTACGAGAGGACCAGCACAAGCATACCACAACTCCTTGTACAGCGGATCTAGAGACAATCACAAAATTGAATCATTGTCTCATATGAGCACATACAATTGTTAGAACATAAGAATTATCAGGAAAACAACCAGGTATTAAAATAAAAAATAAAATAAATAAACAAGAATCGGTAGCAGAATTCCTAAGCTGTCTCATGCCGCTCAAAGCATGGCCACTAGACAAATACAAGCTATTGATTTAGAAAAAATAACTCCGTATATGTTACACTTAAACCTGAATCCTAGAAGAGTCTACTTCAGCCAAAACTTGGCCAGTTGACAAATACAAGCAATTGATTTAGAAGTGATTTAATTTGTATGTATTGGTATAAGTAGTTTGTGTTGTAATTGATTTAGAAGTGATTTAATTTGTATGTATTGGTATAAGTAGTTTGTGTTGTACCACTCTAAAGAAAAAGTGACTAGGCGATCAATAAACAGTTCTCAGAGAGACATTCATATAGATTATAAAATACAGAAAGAGATTCTTTAATAGGTAAGACAAACTATATGTTAAGCCTGTATCTATGACAGTCTAATTCAGTCAAAGCATCGCCACTCAACAAGATAATGATTTAGATAAGACACATGAACACATTTCCTATAACTTTATGTACCACTCAAGAGAAATATTTATTGCATTTTAGAGAATGTGACTTCTTTTTTTTTTAAACCATAAAGAATGTGACTTTTAGGCATACATGTTCCAAACATTCCCAATAAATATGATTAGTAACTCAGGACCCAACCAATGACTAAATGCTTGCAGACTGATGTAATTCAGAGTTTTAGACAAAAACATCCACCCTACTAATGCAAGAACACAACATAAAAGCAAAGAGAAAAAAAAGTGAAGATGATGTAACCTAAACGTCAAGAGTAGCACGTAATTACAGAGAAATCAAGTGAGAATGATTTAGATTTCAGACCTTGATCTGGTTTTCCACAGGATTCTTGAGTATTTGCAAGATCCATGAGAAGTTGCTATTGCTATAACACAATTACACCAAGAGCTCTATTTATACAAGATCCTACTCCCCTGTGTTATGAAACGTGTAACAGCCTAATAGGTTAGGGTGGCGTGTTTGACGTAACCAACAATAAGGTAAATCAGATTTTTGACAGATGTTATTGCATCAAAATAACTCATGTATAACCACGCAATCCATGAGGAACTAGTTACCATAAATTTAAGGTAACGGTACAAATGAAGATTATTAATCACGCTAGCTACACATTAGGAGATGAATAATTAATAAATTGATATCTAAATGGATACGAAGTATCAATCACAACTTTCACAAGTGGCCACATTCATCAAATTCACTTTAGACAAGCAATGTAGCTTGACGTATAGCGTGGGTGAGCGTACCAACCCTATAACATTAAACACCATCACGGGTTTTGCATTTTCACCTTGCCTTTATCCCAAACTGACACACAAATTTCGTGAGATGATATTACCAAAAACCAGCCTTTATCCAAAGAAGATAGCTAATCTCTCAGACAAGCAATGTAACTAAACATTTAGCGTGCTTGAGAGCTAAGAACCCAAAAACATTAAACATAACATTTCCATCATGCCTTCTACCCCGAAAAACCAGCCTTTATCCAAAGAAGGTATCTAATCTTTACAGGATTCAGAATCACCTCAGACAAGCAATGTAACTAAACATTTAGCGTGCTTGAGAGCTAAGAACCCAAAAACATTAAACATAATCACGAGCTCTGCACTTCCATCATGCCTTCTACACCAAACTACCACCTGAATTCCGTGGGCTGATATTGGCCCCTTGTAACACCCCAGCCCAAACTAGGACAAAAAATGTTAGTCGCGGTAGCTCGCCGGGCTCTGTACTGGTCCCAGAGACCAACACGAGTCCTTTCCAGCGCATTTTGACCTCACTCATGTGCATCCTGAAAACCTTCCCAGGAGGTCACCCATCAGAAGATTACTCTCACCCAAGCACGCTTAACTGCAGAGTTCTTTTGCATGGATGACCAAAAAAGAAAGTGCACTTTGTTGATATGAGTAATACTTTCAATCCTTTTAAGCACTAGTCATTTAAGCTCATAAATAGGACATCTTCAATCAATGTGGGGGTGTTTCACCCCTGATATGATAAACTTAAAGCAACCCTTATCAAAAGATACTAGTTAATCTTTACAGAATTCTGAAACTCCATGCAATCACAAAGACTCCGCTAAAAGGACACCAACAACAAACTCAATAACATATCAATTTTTTTAGTGTGAGATCATACAATAGAGAAACAGTAACAACTTAGTGCAATTTCAATTGAATGCTCCATTTACACACCCTAAGTCCCTAAGTTCCATCTATACACCAAATGATAAACCATTATGTGTGATGTGCCTCTCATTTAAGGTTTTCATTCAAATGATGATATACTCCTTACCTATTATGCATTTAGCCTCATTGGGTCACCTCTTGTGAGTGAAAAGGTGGGTCAATGGGGCTAAATGAATAAAGTAGTGGTAACAAAACATTCTTTTATTTTCTTCTTATCGCTTCAAATAAGAAATGGTCTCAATATTTCTTTTTGTTAGATAAGGAAAATTATTGCAATGCTTTTTTTTAATAAAAAAAAATTGTTTCCATTTTCACCTCCAAGAAAAGGAAAATAACCACCTCGAACTTCACCTATCCATCACATCACCTATCCTAGCTCAACCACGAAAAAAAATCAATAGCTCACATTATTTCAAGCTGACGGCATATCACCTCCACCTCAAATTGCTACCTCCAAGAGCCCACGGTGCAGCCGTAAGGGGGAGGTATTGTACCCCTAGGCCCTAGTTGGTAGCTGACGAGGCGCTGGTGGCCCAGTGTTGAAATCATGCATCCCCTGGAATGTTGAAAACTAAGGCCTCTTGCTTTGGCTAAATGTGTTACCATTCCCATCAAACCAAAAGAACATTTGTTTAAGATAACATTAGTTCTTAGCCAAGTTCATATTAGAAGAGTAAATTCACATATCTTATTTGTTGTATACTTGTATGGTCGTTTCTGTTTAAACCTAAGAGTTCCCTACTATTTATGCTTGTACGCCACTAATCAAAAGCAAGGGAAAGAGAACAAAGTACGATGAACCTTCGACTATAATTTAGAAGGATGGTGTTAAACTTCATGCAAAGTTCAATGTACAGATAATGGCGTGTTAAAATGCAGAGTAATCATTGTCAAGTTAGACTAAAATCTTATCGAAGAAAAACAATGGCACTTTTCAATGAAGATTTGGGGAAACATAGGGCTTGTTTAGATAAACAACAACATTACCCCAACGCCTTCAAAGCTCATGCACATTGCGGGTAAGAGGAACTCAAATGTAAGCAGCCATCCCCCTATATTAGCAACACAAATCACCTGTTTTGAAATGACATTGTGCTTGCTTAGATATACATCTTAGATATACATTTAATATCGCCAAATAAATGTTCGTAGCAAATACATACAGAACTATATAAACCGTGCATATTATGGGTGCGAAACTATTTATCATGGATGAGAATGGCCATGACGTGCAACAAATATAAACGATCATAGCCACATGCATTATGTTAGATCTTTACCATGTACTCCACATCATTAGAAACATTCCATACAGAATTACACACAAATCTTATTACCATTTCTCCAAATCATAAGGCTTAGCCAAAAGCAATTAAGGTAAAAACATAAATGGACTCAATTCACCCTGTTGGCTATAAATTCGCGAATTGTACTACAGTCTACAACCAATAAATTCACTCAAATAATAACTCGCGAGTTTGCGATTAGTTATATCACTATTTCTCATATGAGACATTCTTATGATAGTCTTTATTACTTCTTCCATATATAACTTCCTTTATTATTTCTCAACATTCAACAAAAATACCTAGTTCTAGACTTCTAATACTCTATAAAATACTCTCTTCATCCGGTCAATAGTTTACACTTTTCTTTTTTTGGGGTGTCAGTCAATAGTTTCCACTTTCCCTTTTGGGTAAGTTTTACCCTTACTTTTTGCTTTTAATAAACTAACAATAATTCTCCTCTCACTACGTTTACTTCCTTAATCTTAGTGTATAAAGCCAACGTAAACTACCTATTGAGACAGAGGGAGTACATTATTACATCATTACCCTACTGCCTCCATCAATTCTCCGAATTGCGAACTAAGATTAATATCAATAATTGAGTAATTGGGGTAAATTTACTCAAACAAGAACTGGTCAGTTTACGATTAATTATATCACTATTTCTCATGTGAGACGGTGTTATGATAGTCTCCATTACTTCTTCCTTTGTTACCCCACTGCCTCAAGAACTCAGCATTCAGCAAAAATACCTAGTTCTAAACTTCTAGTACACTGTATAAGATACATTATTACAGCATTACCCCCACTGCCTCGAGCAATTCCGCGAATTGCGAACTAAAATTAATATCAATAATTGAGTAATTGGGGTAAATTGAGACAAGCAGAAGTAATTGCAGAACTTAAATTGAAGAAAAAATTGAAATTAGTATCAGTAATTGAGTAATTGGGTACCTTGTCGTGAGTTGTAATGATGATCTGAACTGAAATTGGATCAAAGTGACCCATAAATGAAACCCTGAAAAAAAATTGGGGAAATTTACAAAAAAATTGAGCAATTCCCAGTTGCCAATTGAAATTGAAAGTGTAGATTCTTGAATATTCAGGCCAAAAAAGGAAATAAAAAAATTAGGGTTTTGAAGATAGAAATGGAAATTGAAAAGGGTTGGGGAGATTTCGGGGAAGTGCAGGGAAACGATGTGGGATTTTGGATCGTCTTTGCCTGGTCGAAGCCGACAGCTTCTTTTCACCCCCCTTCCCTTTACATGTTTTTTTTTAATGACTTCACATATCAAGTCTAGTGTCATTGTGTCAAGACAATGTACTCATTCTTCATGGGAAAAAAAATACTATAAAACCGTATCACGTGAGAAATAGTGATATAACTAATCGTAAACTAACTAGTTCTTGTTTGAGTAGATTTACCCAAATCACTCAATTATCGATCTTAGTTCGCAATTCATAGAATTGATGGAATCAGTGGGGTAAATGTTGCAATATTGTACTCCCCCTGTCTCAATAGATAGTAGTAATAAGCTATACTTTCATGAATTCATTCATAATATTCTCTACTTAGTTGAAAAGAAAATGTGCGTGCCTAAAAACCTGGTAATCTCTAGGCAATAACTTAATTGTTTAAGTTGTCAAAACTATCTCCCTGTGCTATTTTATGGTACTATCATACTCATGAACTATCGAATTTGTGTTATACTACTTCGTATTAAGTGAACTTGTTGTACGGTGATTGTTTGATGTTTATTTTTCTTAATTCGTTTCATTTAGTTGCATACCATTTTCCTTGGAAAAATAGGATTATACACCTAATTATACAATAGTATAAAGTTGTGGTAAGTTTCTGAGCTTAAACATTTATGTGATTTTGCAAGACAACTTTACGCAATAGCTCAAAAAGTTTACAATAAAATTCGAAAACTTTGTAATAAAGCTCAAAATCATAAAACCACTTTTACATATAGCTACGTACAACTGGTTGTATAATCTACCCATTGTTTTCCTTGCACGTGTCAAAAAATGACTAAAATCATGTGAAATGACACATCATATCACATGTACATTAATACATCAATCAAATTATGGGTCCATGAAAACGTGATAAGAAAACGAGACATTGTCCGATAGAACCTTCCAGACGGCTCAAATCGTCGTATATAATACACAAATTTCGAAGATTCGGGACCTCGGAATAAAAATAGACAAAAGTCAACAGTTCTATTCCTTAAATCAAATAATGTGCCCTCCCAAATTTTAGGACCAGCAGAGGGGAATCAGTGAAATGTAGCAAAACGAACAAAACTAATATGGAGTACTCCATATTCATTTGGGTGTTTGTATTTACTTTGTAAATGACGAATGACGAAACAATTTGAAGTTGAAAATAAAAATGTTCGACAATTTATTGTGAAGGGGTAGAAACTCAAACAAGTAGCATAACTGCACTAAAAAGAAATCACATCAGTTCGTGTCCATGCTTAAAGCATACCCAAAAACTTATGTTACTCCCAGTACACTTACGTGTCATGACACGACACGATACTTGAAAAAAGGAAAACTTTGCTCAAAATGGCTGAATCAGACGCCGTAGGAGTAACACAACCCGAAAACACAATTATGTACAAAGCTTCAAATCTAAATTATCCCGGAAAATAAAACTACGTACTTGAAATTATGAGAGAGTGCGGCGATTAAAAGACTCGACGGTCAAGTTGGCTGTGAAAGCTGGAATTGAGTTCAACTTTCTGACAAAAATCTCAACCTACAAAGTGCAAAATAAAAGGCATTCAAACTACTAGTATAGTAAACCCACACATCCCAATTCATATGGACTATCACAAGTAAAACGATCTACCACTCTTTGATATCAAAACGTAGATATATAAGAGAAACGACAATTCGTGAAGTGAAGCATTCCACAAAAGCATAGCTGAGAAACCGACAAACCTTGAATGGTTTTTCAATTCTACCTTCCTCCAACCGAGAAAATATTTTCATTCCAATAACAGGCATGCCATTCCTAGTTATCATTTTCATTTCAATCACAAATTATAGTATACGATCGTTTGTACCGTGCGATAAAATTAGTAATTTATGGTAAAAAGTTACCACTTTAGGTTATTTAATACGAAAAAGTGGTAACTATTTATCAGAAAATGGTAACTAACTAACCTAAAATGGTGCCTTTTTATCATACAGTAAATTACAAATTTTTACTATTGTCGCATGGTACAACGGTTATACACAATAATTAATGCATTTCAATATAGGGCATGCCATTCACATATTGGATAGTTATCGGATCATTTCAACACTTTTTTTACATAGTAGCTTGACACAAATACCATAAATTTTTGACGCGTTTGTGTTGTCAAATGTTTACGATGGTTATAAGTAATGGTGTCTAAATGCCATGATGAAGATTTTATCCAAAAAAAAAAGGTAGACAAAAAAGTTCCCTTTTCTTCAACGACGCAACGAAAACAACTAGAAGGAATCGATCAACTTCAAGACACAATAAATATATAACTTGCATCTTAAAACACAACTTGCTGTGAAACAGCAGCATTACACTCACCTGTTGTGATATGTCAGGCTGCGCTACGTAGTCATTAACCTGCATAATCAAGATAATAGTATTTAGGTGAGCTATTTCTGTATAGAAGTTGGCTACTGTTCAGAATACGGTTTCCCTTTTAACTTTTCCAATCAACTATCAGTCTACACTCTACAGCATGCCGGAAATCCATTACAGTAAGTATTATCTCAGGAAGATACAATACGAAATTGTCAAAATGCAACACAGAAAACACAAGTACAGAGGATTCATGTACGATGTCATGCCCTTAACTTGTTTGTAATAGGAACATCCACTGTGGGCAGTGGGCACCATCACACAGCAGTTGTAGAAAAAACGTAATAAAAGTCATTCAAAGACATCAAGTATACTTACCAAGATGTTTGTATTCCCAGACTCGTATTCAAATTCTAGCTTCTCCTCATCATTTTGTGCATAAATAGATTGAAGAGTGAAACGAGTCACGGGAATCCCATTTGGACGTTGTTTATCATCCATTACAATCTGCAAAATGTGTGTCGAATTAATAAATCGAAACAACAAGAGATTGTACACTGAAAAGATACAAAAAATACGAAGTATCATGGAAGTGACGCCAGCCTACAAAGAGACACCCTAGAAGTGAAGCCCATATACAGAATGAAACCATTGATGTATCGCTCAGACACAAAATTATGTTCTCAAGCTACGCGGGTAATCTTAGATTCTTATCTACTAATCTATGAAGGAAGAAATCAAATGTTTTCGAGATTCTTATCTATTAACCCAAAAGCGTGTTAGTAAAAATGTTATAACAATGATAAGAGTGAGCAGTGAGCACCTTATAGCCAAAGAGTTCACAACACGCCCGTCTAAACACTGATATTCTATCAGCAAAGACAGTCTTGTACCTGTAGCATAATAAAATATGACGACAAAATAAATCATACATTAATATAAAGTAAAAAGCCGTTTAAGCATGCCATCCATCGAGTCTGACCTTTCCTCTCGTTTTTCAAGGGTCGCTATTTGCTCCTTCAACTGCACTATTTTGCCTGATATATAAGAGTCGACTAGTTGACCTGCATCAGCTGCACGTTTAACACAAAGTTCCAAGGTTGAGTTTTTTAGCACCAAGAGCCTTGTGTAAGCATAACATAAGAAAATGACTATTAACTCGGACAAACTTTCAGGTTTTTTATAGCACAAAGGAACCGTAACGATTAAATAGGAACCGTAACACTCGAACATAACACACCAAACTATTATCAAGATGTGATATGAGGTTGAACAAGAAGTGTAGATATAGCAACCAGACCCACCACCCTCGTAAACACCTCAATAAGATTAGATGTTCAGCTATGGGCTTATTTTATCCTTACTAAGCCCAAAAGCACAATGTCACTAAAGTTGTGGGTGGAATCTCTTAGAAATCAATCACAACCTCCTCATTTTCCCGATGTGGGGTAACCTTGCCCTCATGGGGTATTACAAACTTTCCCCTTAAAGAGCACAACGCCACATTGTCATCATTGTGCGTTAGAAGTGCCTTAGCTGACTGCAATCGAGAGCCTCGTATATTAATTATACATTTCTGACTTTTGGGCAAATTCGATAACAGTTAAATCGGCCAGATATTTGGGGGTGTTAACTAGAAGAGAGATATATACTAGTGGTCCCTGTCTAGAGCCGTTGCTTTCATATGTTAACTTCAACTCTAATTAATCAGAAAGAACGAGAATATCAAAACCTTCCCTATGGTCGCTCCATATTCAACACTCCACCCTAAACCAACATAATACGCACCTGATTGTTTCTTCAACTCTTCTACAACCTTCAGTTTCTCATTAGCCTTCTGAAGTTCACTTTGTAAGGCTTCAATAGTTTGCCTGGCTTCACTATCAACTCCCAAGGCATTCACCATTCGCAGAACCTTTGTATTGGCGGTAGAGAAATCACCATGACCTAACTGTGAAGGAAACCACAACAGTACCAAAGCGGCATTAAGCAAAAGAAGATTTAAAATTGTGATCTGACATTGAAGCTACCATCTTGCACTTGAAACAAGTTTTGTGCAAGCAATTAGCAGAATTATATGGTAACAACCAAATAAGGCCATACAAGTCAGACATATCTAACAATAGAATCCGAAGACATTCGTTGAATTTGGAGCTACTATAGAATAAATCAAAATTTCTCACTTAAGTGCTTGTGCTTCTTTATTGTGAAATAACAACGGGTGAACATAATTCCCAACTCAATATTCATTTGACCTTACAGTACACAGATATAGGTATGCATGTGTCAAAAAATCGAGAGAAAAGAAATGTTGCGTACATCCGACAACTACTTACTGTCTCATCGACAATACTTTGTTTGAATGCTCTGTCAGACACTTAAAGCATCCAAACACCTGGACCAAGAAGAGAGATTGAATTGCTATTGCATGGTCAAAGTTGGCAAAAGGCTTATAACCAGAAGCCCACACCGGCCCATACATACCCACCTCTGGACCATTGTATGAAAGATAGTTGCAAGAGCCGGGAGGGGGTGAGAAGACGCTTAAGTTCATGCCCGAATCCTGACCTTGGGAACATTTGGCAAATCATTTTTGACCCCAAGGAAGAACCACCGTGCCACGAGTCCCATGACCCCAGGGCATTTGTGTGGTCAGATTTATTCCACGGTTTAGTGCTGAATTTCTTCCTACTCATAGCATATCCCCATTCTCATCAGAGTGAAATTTAAACAGCATAAAAGGCACAGGGATCGGATATCTCAGTTGCTGGGCTTATTACCTATCTTTTCTCCACAAGTAAAAAACTCAAACTAGTTGGCTAACAGGAAACCAGGATACCTATATGTCTCACTTATTTGAAAGATTAAAGCCACTCGGTGCAGTTGAGAACCCCCAACATTCATACCTTTTCGAATCTAAATGAGCAGATTAGTAAGGCTTATGATTTTCTGACTACAGTAAGCTTAGATTGCACAATTACTAAAATTTCACTCATTTGAATCATTAGCTCTCCCTTCTGTAAGAAATGAGTTACAGAGTTCATACTTGAAAATAGATATGTTAATTGTTTAGCAGGACATCTAACTTCAACCATTCAAATGTACAATTAACAATATAATACAGACATTGATTGTTGAGTGTGCCCATTTCAAAGCATCGTAAAGATATCAGTGTTAATAATGGTGTTGGACACAAACACCTTAATGAAGAAGTGTTAGAAGTTGCGGATAGGATAAAGATCTTTCCCATGAATTTTTAATCAAAGACAGATTAATAGAATAAGGAACCAGTTAGTTATATCATCCTAGTGGATTATAAGACATCCGCTCTTCCGACATTGTAATGACGTGAAATCTCAAGTAACTTGATGCATGAAGGAAACTCATACCATAAAACTGGCACAGAATTGACTATGTAATTGTCTTACCAATTTTCAAACAGTATAAAGTACAAAAGAACCACATATTTAGTGCACTGAATGCAAAACAATTAACAAAAATACAATACCAAATTAAGTGAGCTGTTTTCTTGATTAATTTACAACATACCTTGGATTCCAGTAAAGCAATCTCCGAACGAAGTCGATCACCCTCTCTCTCAAGAGACTTTATTCGCCTGGCTTCACTATTTAGCTTCTCATTCAACATTTTCATTTCATTAAAGTGACGATCATTGGCAGCCTTCTGTTCACTCAGGTTGCTCTCCAATTCTTTAATGTGAGAATCTTTTTGCTTAAGAGACAATTCGAGGCCCTGTCCCAGTTCACAACATACACTGTTACTAGTAATGAATTTACGTTATCGAAAGGAATATGCATGGGGATGAATTACCTGAGTGAAGGTTCTGTCGACAGCTTCATTGCCAGGTTCCACATTTGTCTGATTCTTGGAGTCATTAACCAAACTTTTCAACTGATCTCTTTCTTCAGTAACTGAAGACAGCTACAGTTTAAGATAACATAACAAAGAGGAATTAATTTCTACAAGATTAAGACTAACACGACGGACACATTTATAAGCAGATAGGATTTAGGATGGTGGTAAACAATAATCACGAACTTCAATGCAATTGCCTCGTTTTTACATATATTTTCTTCTAGTCTAGACCTTTACCCCTTATCCTTTTTGGCTCATTCAATGCAGTTACCTCATTTCTGGATTTGTCAACTTTTCAGATGTGAACTTTCGTTTTACACCTACCAATTTGAAATGATGCAAGACCATTCACTTATGGCACACTTACTTAGCCTACTCCTCCCTTAACAATACATGCTCTCCTAGACATTAGAGAATATTGTCAGAGGAAAAGTGGCAACATCTATACCACATGAAATCAATAAAGACATCATCCAATCTATGACACATAATTGACTGCATATTCTGTCGAAGACCAGAACTTTCAGTATTAGCTCAACATTTACAAAAAAATCATATACCAATGAGATTAAAGCATAAGAATTCAAAAGCATGATCCCAGCCGTGTAAATAGTCACAATTTTGAGGATTTTCTAATCTATAGATAGGTAGTTTAATAGCCTCGGGGAAACATGCTAATTTACCTACCCTTGATTGTAGTTGTTTAATCTCTAACTTCAAATGTTCTCCCTTCTCTTTAGCCAACGTAACTTCAGCTTCAGCATTCTTCTTATCAAGCTCAACGGTTTCTAGAGCAATCTGAAGTTGTTTTAGCTGTGTATTAGCCTCATCTAGCTTCATCATGCACCCAATCACCTCTCTGTACAACAATGGAAACAAATTACAAAACCAATATTAGATGACTATGCTCTAAACTTATTCGCCTAGATAGACATGCAGAGCCGAATGGCGAACACTTTCAGCTTCATAAAAATTGGCAATCTTTGCAGATTACACTTTATGGTTTACTGATAAAATTGCTTCACAGATATTCGTTGTTGTGACATGGATGAGAGAGAGAGAGAGAGAGAGAGAGAGAGAGGCACTAGATCATTTATTATTTATATGGTTGTTTGCTAGTTTCTGAAAAATCAATTACCTAATCGAATGCCAAACCATGAAATTCTAAGATGGAGTTTAAGTGATGCATCCGCTAACAAAGTAAAGGAACTATCAATGGTAAGATGGTTAAGATGGCTGGTATAGAGATGACTGAGTGACAAAGAAAAACGATAGTGGATATGGGATAGTGCAGGGAGACGTGCTACATGATCTGATGTATGATTCGGGAAAAGGGTTCACGTTTATAGAACCCTACTAGGTTTCAAATATAAAGCACTATGGCACCTTAGTTTGCTAACAAACTCTATACCGCAATCAAGTTGGAGAATCGGCCAACTGCACCCCAAGTCATGAAACAATGAGGGAGAGGATTAATGCATAACTGCATAAGGTCTTGGGTTGACGGGAGCAATCCTACGCAGCTACGCTTGCATCTTCTTTCTTATTATATTTGCATTCCTTTCGCTTTTGGTCTTCTAGTACTTTCCTTTCCCCTTGTTTCTCCTTTTGTTATCATTTTAACTTCGCTATGGTTTACAATTTTTAATCATTTCCCCTTTATTTCCCTTTTGTATTACCTTGTCTTAAATTTTTATCTTGAACTGTTATAATCGTGTTTAATAACTTATTCTGTCAGTCAAACCAAATTCTAACTTAAAGCAGCAGGGTTCCCAGAATGTTAAGGCCACATTTTAAGCCAATAATCAAGTACAAAGAAAAAATACACGCAAACTTAGCTCATACTTCTGTAAAGAGGCAAGCTTAAGAGGTATGTCATCAGCTGACGACACACCAGGAATGCTTTCAATAGTTTTCTTCCAACTCGACAATTCATCCTCTAGCATTTTCAAGCTTAGCTCATTTTCTTGTAACTTGACTAACTCAGCCTCAACCCTTTCTCTGCGCCCTTTCTCTTCCACCAACTTCTCCTTCAATAATTCAATGTTCTCATGAGATGCCTTCAATTTCTTTGCTTCATGCAGTTCACGCTCCTTCAGATAAAAAGAAATAAGAGAGATTGTCATAAATGGCCCATAAAAATAGTGCCTCAAAGGCTCCATCAGCAGTACCCATGTTTGAAAAACATAGATAGATTGTCTTTAATGGCCCATAAAAATAGTGCGTATAAAATAGTATTGACTCGATTGATACAAATTAATTTCCCAGATTGTGAAATTTTGAACAGGCAGTAAGTTTCAGCAATGTAATTCTTAAAAAAAAAAAAAAAAAAAAAAAAAAAAAAAAAAAAACGGGGCATCAACCAACATGGGAACATGAGAACGACAAAAAAATGAACGCCACTTACATATTTCCTAAGCTCTTCTTGTAAATGCCTCACCAGCATGTCATTCTGAGAAGAGGAGGAAGAAGATCCCTCTTTCACAGACATAAAACTTGCTAACTGTCTTTCCAGATCAGCCTTCTCTTGCAAGCACTGCAAAGTCACTCAATACTTTCAAAACAAGAGAAACATCTTCAGGAAAGATTGAACATCTATAAGGTATGCAACTTAAACGAACAACCATAAGCATACTTTTCAATAAACATAGACAGAGAACATATAATGTCCACGCTGAAAGACAAACTCTGATACCTCTAAATCCACAAAAGACAATAGTATGTTTGGTTAAAAAACCAAAATAGCAAGTACGAGGTCTCATTATGGAATATCTCACTAATATTTACCTGCCATATACAGTAAAATAGTTTTCAAAATAAAATACTTTCCAGCAGCTAAAGAACAAATTATAGTAACGTCTGAGGACCAAGAGATGCAAAGAATTGAATAATTGAGAAACAAAAGAGACATCAACCTTACTAAGCTGCTTACGGATGTCCTTTGACTCCTCCTTTAAGAGATCTGACTCCTTTTCTGAATTCCGGGCTCGCCACTCCATTTTTTCAAGCTATATATATAAACAAAAAGTTAAACATGTATAATTGCAAGAGATGCACAAAGTTTCAAAACATGATAAATGTTTTAGCACCTTAAGCATAAATCACTCACATCTGCTCGCATCCTGGATATTGAGAGGCCAGAATCTCCCATCAAATGTGCAAGTTCTTCTTGTAGATTCTTCTTTTCTCTCTCTGAGGTGTCACATAGCTGCTTTAGTTTCCGCTCTAGCAGGTTTGCTTTCTCTTCAGCGGAAGCAGCTGAAGATTCCACACCCTTGCGCATGCTCATTTCTTTCTCTAGCTTCACCTGGTCAGCCCGCCATAAGATGTTAGCTTGTTATTTAATCATTATATAATCTAAAAAGATATGCCTCGGACCTGTCCTTCTCATTCATTTTCTCTCTACAACCCAACTTACTACTGTATTAATTGATTCGGAGTTACCAACAACAACTAATCAATTACATGTTTTAGCATGAAATTTCATGATTTAGTAAACAAAAGTCTCCCACTTTTTGAGATTCTTTTTTTAATTCCGTGCTTTCTGATTTATTGATCCTTTATGTCGTTTTGGCGTGCTCTAGATTTTCTGATTTGCTTTCTGTAATATTTGTTTTCGAATTTATATAATCTTTGCAAGTGTCAGCCGTTTTACTAATGAATTTGCCTTCTCAAAAGTAACCGGGAAAGTTTTTATTTGTTTTGGGGATGACGACTTGACAACCTCAAATTTTGATTCATGTTAGCCGACCCCAAATCTTTTCGGGACTAAGGCTCTGATGTTGTTGTTGTTGTAAAAGTAACCGGAAAAGAAAATTCAGGATATTCTATACCCAGATCTCAGCTTGTACAAAAGTATGGAAGTAAATAGTGTGAATTCATAGCAATTACCTCAAGTTCACTACAGAGTTGCACTTGTTTCTTCAGTTGCACCTCAGAATCATTGATCTCCTTTAATACCCTATCTTGAAGTGCCTGCTCGCGTCCCCTCGCAGCAGCAAGTTCTTGCTCAGCATACAGAAACTCATCTCGGTACTTTTTACCTTCTGATTCTGAAAGGTGTGGAGCACGAAATATTTTCAACACTATTCAAAATGAAGGTTCAACACTATATACTGGTTCTTAAGGGCGAAATTGTGAGGGCCTGTACTCAAATGCAGTCGTCAGTCCGAGAGCGAGATAATTTAAAGGGGCAAAGAAAGATCAAAAGTCTATGACAGCAAAAAAATGCAAATCCAGGAACAATGCAAGACTTCAATAACATTCAAATAATTCAAAAATTACTTTCATATTGTATAAGATACCTGCTTTTAGAAGTCTGTCGCTCAAGGTCTTTACTTCGGACTGATATTCTGTGACAGATTTTTCCATAGTGGCAAAATTATCCAAGAGCTCGGATTTCACCTTTAGAGCAATAAATGATAAACAAACAGCAATCAACACTCAAACGAACGATTTTGACATGCCGAAGTATAAGGAAACCTAAAGAGCTTAGATAAAATCTGAAAACACTTATCAATATATACTAACTAGCACTTTCCGAGTAATAGAAAAACTAACGCCTTTGTTCCGTCAACAAAATCATACACAAAAACTAGACCAATTAGGGAATTAGACAATGTAAGGAAGCAGATTGAGTCGCACATGATTTTAGCAACAAGAGATTCAGCAATTAAAATATGATTACGGAAAACCCTGTCATAATTCAAAGAAGAAGAAAGATCAGACTTATACGGATTGGGGTGTACGTTACGTGGTACAACGGTTATACCTAAAACATTTCATTCAATCAACAAACCATTTAGCAAACGAAATGCGCTTTAACCAAGAATAACCTCTCGTAATTCAAAATTCAATCAATTTTAACCAAAAAAACATGATTCAGAATAAAAATAGAAGCCTAAAATAAGTTTGAATTAAATTTTGAATGTTTGATTTTCGAATTGACGACACATCATATATTCAACTAAATGGAACCTAGGTTAACAAACAATAAAGATTTCATCCATCTTGCAGAACATTCAGCAACAAAATGAAATTTACAGAAAGAAAAACCTGCAAAAATTCAAATTCAATCAACTTGCAATCAAAATCGTGATGTATAAAATCATAAAAGTTCACAAAGTAGCTGAAACCGTAAACAAAATGTGAATTAGCAAGACAAAAACTAGTCACGTTTCAAATTCATTAAACTTACAATCAGAATCATGAGATAAAAACTCTACAAAATATTAACTTAGCTGAAATTGTAAGCAAGATGCAAAGACAAAACAAAAACCTGTCACAACTCAAGTTCACTCAACTTCCGACCAGAATCACAAGGTAAAAATTCATAAAAAAATCATCAAGTAGCTGAAATCGTAAACGAAATGCGAATTAGCCAGACAAAAAACTGAACTCCTGAACATTTGGCGATCCCAAATGTGTCCATATCAATGGCGACACAGTTCCAATTCAGTTGACTTACAATCAGACTCACGACGTATAAATTCATACAAAATCATCAAGAAGCTGGAATCCTAAACAAAATGCGAATTAGCAAGACATAAACCTGTCACAGTTCCAATTTACGCTAACTTACAATCAGAATCACAAGGTATAAATTCATACAAAATCATCAAGAAACTGAAATAGTAAACGAACTGCGAATCAGCAAGGCACAAACCTGTCACAATACAAATTCACTCCACTTACAATCAAAATCACGACGAATCAAATCATAAAAGTTCGCAAACTAGCTGAAATCGCAAACGAACTGCAAATAGCAAGATAAAACCTGTCACAGTTCAAATTCACTCAACTTACAATCAGAAACACAACGTATAAATTCACACAAAATCGTAAAAGCAGCTGAAATCGCAAACGAACTGCAAGACAAGAACCAGTCACAATTCAAATCCACTCACTCAACCTACAATCAGAATCACAAGGCATAAATTCATACCAAACAGTAAAGTAGCTGAAAATTGAAAGGCAAGAGTAAAGTATACCATTTGACGACATTGATAAGTGCAGAGCATATGATCGGAAGCTTGTCCTTCTTCTTCGTGTTGTCGATGATGGTGGTGAGACGAGGACGGCGACGACGGATCTTCGTAAATGACAAGGCCGCCACCGCCGGCGACGTCGGCTCCGCCGTCGGGTGGAGGAAGTATCTCCGGTGGCGCACGGCGTTTGCGAGGTGGCGGAGTTCTGACGATCATTCTGATGTCGTAATCTAGGGTTTGCTTTTGGGGGAGTAACAGTAACGCCGTGGAGTGTAAAAAACTTAAAATCAAAAGGCGCCAAGTTTATTGTGTGGCAATCGGGACCGGGGTGCTTATATACCGTGTCACCAGTATTATTTCGGGTCAATCTTATCCCATTATCCTACTTGAATTTTCGAACGATTTCGAATAATGATGAAAATAAATAAAATTGAGTTTTTGGCTGTTAAAATGTTAGTGTAAAATCCGGAATGATAGTAAAAAAAAAATTACGGAGTAAGAGGAAACAAAGAGCATTTAATTGTGGTGAAGTTACTGGACAATGTGATCTCCGAAAAATCGTGTATTATACATTATGATTTGAAACGTCCGTGAATTACTGGGCAACATCTTGTTTTCTTTCGTTTTTTTAACCATGCCTCCGGAAACCCTTCAAGATATATTTAGTTCAACTTCTACCTCAAATAATAACAAATTGTCAATTTCACACAACTTTTCGACTTTTAACCGACACAAGTTTATCGCATTTTGCTACTATAATTTCTACTCCATTGGGCGGTAAAATCTCATGATTACTTATTATTTGAGATTGAAATTGAACTTGAGATATACCGAAGGGTTCACGGAGACATGGTAAGAATCCGGTAGAAAAAAAAATGTTGTCCTATAGAATCACTCGGACGGCCCAAATCATAGTATATAATACGGAGTACACGATATTCAAACATCCAAGACCTCGGAATAAAACTTACCAAAATCAACTAGTCTAGTCCTCCTACCAAGTTAAACCAAAACATGCACAACTACGCAAAGATGGAAGCTCATATTTTTTGTTAAAAGGAAAGGATTATTTACCATGTTAACAAATTATCGATATGTTCATCCACTTTCAACAAAGTGGACAAACTTATATACACGGAGTAAGACGCAAACTTTAACCATTATCAAATAAAACACACAGCAGTAGAAACGAAAAAGACCTCTCGAATTGATCTCAACAAGGGCATGGATGTACGAAATATGCGATAAATGGGAGTCCAGATCCAAGAAAAAATTCTACAACTCATATTCAGTCAAAAGTGAAATCGGATTGCGTTGGGGTAGAAATGGCCATCCCCGGAAACAAGAAACCCTACCAAGAAAAAAACAAGACTATAAGGGGGCTTTGTCAAGCACTATCTTGTATGCAGTCTGTACAAAAGATTTTAACTTCCATTCCTCCAACTATCACAATCGATCGCCATTAACACTTCAACAGTAAAATTTGAGACTAATCAGAATCTTGCTGAAAATTCGGGCACCAATGCAACCTCCTCATGTATACTCACTCGGCAGCCAAACAGTTTGTAGCTGCTGCTGATCATTCGTTGCGGATTGAATGGTACTTTTCTGATAGCGTTGGAGATTTTGCTATTTCGTTCATCAAGTTTTTAAACCTGATGCTGTAATCCCCGCCACTGTCCAAAAGAGAAACGATTTGCGAGTGAGTATTCAAGATAGATACAACAAACTCGGATCCTATAGTCCCAAAATGATTTGAGGTCGGCTAACATGAGTCATTAATCAAAATCTTCAAGCCGTCTCCAATAAAACAATCAGATAAATACAAGAAAAAATATGCAAGTCAGGAAAAATTCTACTGTATCAAGGGTTAGGTTTTTATGGGCGGACCTCTAAATTCATCAATCAAAATTTTCATTACTAATTTTCCCTTTATTTTAGCCCAACTAGTTCAAATATATTCCGCACAAAAATGGGTAAAATGGATCTTGACCCGTCTTCCCTCTCTTTCTTTAGAAAGGATCACTTGAATAAAAATATACCTCCCAATGTTCATCAAATGGTGTTTTTCCAAAGAATGAGATGGAGATTGGAGTACATGAGAGTAAATGCAATGCCGAACTAGTAAAAATCGCTATGTACATTCTTGAGGCACATATGGTTACAAGTTACAACAATGCTTCCATGCTACCTATCCTTTTCCGTTCCTAGTAAAATATGGAACAATGCGCTAAAATGGCAGTGTCGCTGTAACTGACAAGCACCTCCCAACCCTTCAGATTTGATTGGATGAGAGAAGATCATGAACTATATAGGTAACCGCTTAGAGCCAACTGGGGTAGCCTAGCAAGTTACCTCAAGGAGAAAGATAGACACAGCAAGTTGCGACTTTTATAATCATGAACTATATAGGTAAGCACATACCTGATGTGATTCAGGGCAGCAATTGCTCGCAGAGCGCTTCTGATCATATCTTCATTACGATCCACTTCTTGCTTCACAGCGTCTTGCTTCGGCCTGAAGTTAATAGTTTTCTGAAGAGGGTCTACCAAAGAATCCAACACTGGGAATTCGGAAAGCAATACATGAGCAACCATTTCCATCATCTATTATAACCCTTACAATATGACAAAGTACAGAATGATAGACAGACCTGCAAGCACGGCAGATGGACACTTATCGGCCAGTTTTGAAAGGATAAGATGGCATGGCATTTTAACATCATAATGATCTGCAGGTGCCAAAAAAAAATATAAAGTCAGCTCCTACATCGTATTGTGAACAGGGGAGGGGAGTACAGGGAAAATGATTTTTTGGGGTGGGTGAGTGGGCAAAGGCGTTTTGGAGAGAAATGAATCCCACCATCTCTCTCCGCACACGCTTTCCTCCAACGCAATTTACGAACCAAACAAGGAAAATCATTCCCCTCCCTTTCCCACTAGATCCCTCCAACAGAAAACCTTGACGTCATGCTCTAACCACGAAATGAGAATCAAACATGGGTACGTATCCAAGTGTCGCACACTTGAAATCTAAAAATCAAGAGCTAAAGGAAACATTTTAGAAGGTTCTGAAATATGAATTTGTACTCCCCTATTGGCAGAAAAGGAAGTTTTTGTAATTTTACGAGAGGTAATAACGAGTACAGGCTTATTGGGAGGCACTGGTGTAAAAAAGGAAAAAAAAAACAGGGAGAGAAGTTGATAGCTGAACTTCAACAACGAAAAAGACCCTAAAAGAAAAAAAAAATACTTAACAAGGAAGAGGTACACCTCCACCCTCTGGCCTCACAAAAATATTCAGAGAAGTCTCCGTCACCCTCACAAAAATGGCTTTCAAGCTTTAATTATTTGCTCTTTGAATGCAACAAGCCAGTAAGATAGTTGTTCTAGTTGGCGACTTGGCGTTACAGAATTAGGACTGACACAGCCCTTGGTAAAACTACCCAAAAATGAGAATGCACAAGATGAAGATAACAAGGACGTGATTTCAAATACCCATTACAGAACTTACCATCCAAACCAGATTTTAAGTAGGGTACAATGAAGGATGATGGATTGACTTGGTCAAGGCAATCGTCCAGCAAAGTATCTACGCATTCAAAAGCTGCTTTTCTAAGTTCAAGACCGTCATCAACAACATGTTTGAATGGACCTAGATCAACTGTTCGTATCAACTCTTTCTGCAATACATTGTCAAAAAAGAAAAAAAAAAACTCTGTAAGCAACGTAGGTTTGAAACCAGACATAGAGACTGCGCGGGGTTGTGAGTGTGACTAAGTGCCACAACTCACAAGACCAACTAAAGATCTATGAAAAACAAATTAAGGTCAAATCATACACACACGTGTGTATGATCATATATAATGATTGTGTGTGCAAACTATCTTGGTTTGATGAACCTTGGGGATACGGCATCCTCGCAGTCTCTGGTAGTTATTATAGAGTATAACGAAAGAAAGTTGCAGGATGATCTAAAAACCCGACTAGCCAATGTCATCAACCTCGGCTAAGCTAATGTTCCTGTCACTAATCTAAATATAACTTCGTGTGTTAGCATAAAACAACCAAGTAAACAGTCAACAAATCGAGAGCTCTTGGTTACTGAAGTAGTGATAAATGGCGGGACAACTAATGAAAACTACAAACACAAAGGCACACAAGCATATTTATCAATTGTCTCCCAAAGCTAAAATCGCGAACACAGTAAAATTAATAAAATTAGGCAGTGAGTGACAGCTCCATCAGACTCTACTACAAGACTTCCCCATTCGTTTAGGCTTTTGAAAGCTCATCTGATGTCATTAAAAACAACACGATATAAGGCATAGTCCATGTTATCGAATCGCATGTTACCTTTATAACAGTTTGATCATACAATAGAGGCAGCAATTCCGGAAGAAGCCCCTTGATGAGAGTAGGTTTATTATGGGCAGCAGTACTCAGTGCCAAGACAGCAGCACGTCTCACAAGCTGCAAACATTAATCAAAAATATTAATTTATCTGGTGACAGGCGACTGGAAATGAAGTGCGCCCTGCCCGTTCAAAAGAGGGGCATAGTGGAGGCAAATACCACACGGCCCACGCACACAGCTGCCCACCCGCACTGTTTTTGTTAGCAAACTAAACAGTGCAACAATAACCCTTAATTGGTTTTTACAGATGCATAAGGTGTAAAGAAATAAAATCTATGGATAAGGCGAAAGGAAAGGCTATATTAAAAGAACAGACATATGATCATTGCATTTTGCTAGCAGCGCCTAAGGCATAAAGAATGTCATTGTGTCGTGCACCTAGGAAAACCCGAGTAGATCTTTTTCAGACCAAGAATTGGCTGCAATTTCAAGCTTTCATGATTCTTTAGGAATTGCAGAAACTATAACTCAAACATGCAAGTTGTTGATATAAGTGAACGGTTGAGTACTCATGACAGGCACTAATGCCTTTAAATTACATCATACCCCAAGGACTCTGCCTTTCCACATTTACATTATAATTCCAAAATCAGTTTTTCTAACGTTTGCCCAGTTAATAGTTTAATTAAAACTAGTCTAACTAGAATATTGTGTAAGTATGGAAAATATAACTTGGTATTACAATTTCTCATGATATTATCCTACTTAAACTTGCTTCAATATTGGGCAAACGTTAGAAAAACCGTTCCAGAATTAAGTACAATCAAAATGGAAATAAAAATAATCAGATTGAAAAGTTCACTTATAGAGCCAAGTGAAACTTATGGCCACCATGGTTACCCGATTCCCTTGGGTACCCAATGAATCACTAATCGTTAAGAGCTAATTATATGACATCGCTTACTAAAAATACACACAACACATATTCTTATAAGAACGAATTGCGAATCGGTGAGGGCGTATTCGTAGTGAATCCAGTAACCAAAATGGCTACAAGGGCCACTTAATCAATGATACAGAAGAAAGAACATTCTAAGGCAGCCCCAAAGTAAATTGACTAAATGTATATAAGATAATTACCCGATCGCTATCCTTAATAAGCATGAGGAATGACGAAATCTCAGGGAACAATATTTCATCTATTTTCTCAGGCCTCTCCACCAGTGCATATTTGATGGCAATGACAACAGTTGCCCTAGTAAATGCAGCTGGGCTTGTAGTTCGCGTCTATGTAATTCAATACAGAAGGTCAAAGGTTAATTTCACATAAAAAAACGATACTACTACAGTATTACATACTACTAAAGTACTAATTACTTGATGCCTTGCCATATTTCTGAGGAATATACCTTCAGTGCAGGAACAAGTTTACTGGGCTCAATGAGGGCAATTTTGCCGAGACATTCGGCAACAACATTGCGGACACCTTCTTCCTCACTTTCACAGTGATTGAACAATAGGTTAAGAATTTTGTCAACACTAGCCTCTTGGAACTCGGCTTTGTCCACAGATTGTCTTACAATAACCTGCATAAGACAAGCAAAACTGCAAACGTAAATACACACAGAGACAACATAGTTTAAAGGGGAGCAAGCAAGCAAATAAAACCTCTTTTAAGGAGTGAAGTAAGAGATATTGCTTCTTCTGTTGATAGTCAATCTGATCCAATATAAATGGCAGATACTTCGAGAGGTTCCCAACAGCAACATTCCCAAGGGCATACGAGGCGGCCGATTTTATCTCTTCAAAAGGAGATTGGAAAGATTCAATGACAATATTCTCAATGTGTGCATGAGAGCTCAGATCTTTTCTTCTCCCTATCTCTCCCAAACATAGCAACGCGAGGTGTTGCTTAGCCTAAATTCAACAAACAGACATGTGAGAAGCAGCACCACTAACCTACTAAAACTCTAAAAGTAACAATCAATGTCCTGAGAAGAAGAATGTAACAATCATCACAAGGGAAACAAACCACCAGAGATAGAAAGAAAACAAAAGCACTAGCGATACAAAGAAACACAAATCCACCAGAGATATAGCACAGACGGGACAGAAAAATAATCATCTAAATCGATCAAAATGACACAACAGGAAACAGAAGTGAAAGGTCCTAATGAGAAGGTGAACAAAAGGTTGTATTCTTCACAAATTCAACTTTAATTATGTCCCATATGATATTGGATTAGTTAAAGGAATTCCAGCCAATATGAGGAAGCATGCACTTGGCTGGCTATTAGGACAATAAAAGTATAAAACAATCCAAGCATTTAATATGAGACATTCAGCAACCATTTAATATGAGACCTCTCATTGGAGCTTACCGAATTAATACTGCTATCACCCTTAAGTATATCTGTCAACATATTCACAGTGGAGGAACATCTGGCATCGCCAGCAGCAAGGCAAAGAACAGCAACACACTGAGCAATAGAAAACATTGCCTGCTTAGCGACACCACCAGACTGAGAAGGTGGCTTAGCACTTGAAAGTAAGGACTCCAGCAGAGATTCAAAACTCGTGCTTGAAGAATTGACCATTTTCGCGAAAAACTTCTGCAGAGCCTGCAGCATCAAGAAAATCATAGAAAAAGAGAACATCAGAGACACGTAAACACATCAGCAAACGAAATGGTAATATTTGACATATATTACCGCAAGTGCTTGTCCTTGAAGCAAGGAACTCCTAACTATGGTTAACGCCTGAGGAAGAACTTTGTCTCTAACAGTCACACCGACGTTTGGCGTTGACATACCGTCAGCCATCAAAGTGCAGCAAAGCTCCAGAGCGAGAGCAGTCATATGCAACTCAGAGTCACTGGAAAACAAAGATATATTTAAAGTGAGAAGAAAATGCAGTTATGAAGACAAATTAGAGGACACAAAAGTAATCAAGAGTTGATACAAAAATAATAATAACCTAATCAGAGTGGATAATTCCACAATAATAACTTCATAAGCCGCCGAAGAAATTTTGTCACCGTATGCTTTTATTATGCAATTCAGTGTCCCCAATGTAGCTTGCCGAAGTGTTCTATTAGCCTATTTTCACACCATAACAACCAAATGTTAGTCAGCAGAATAATTGCAGTTGTAAAGAGACGTTCAAGCCAGTTCGTTCAAACAAAAAATACAAGGAATTGGTACCTTTCGCAGGAAAGCTGTTAACTCGGCAACAACATTCTCTAAAATGCAAGAAAGATCAATGTGAAGTGGAGAAGAAGCAATAACAGCAAAAGCCTGCAAAGTACATAGTTGATCTTGAAGACAACAAAATGTGATTAAAACAAAAGGGAAGCAAGATGCTAAGGTAACTTGATCACTTTGTGCGATAATGCAGTACTAATAAATCAATTGGCAGGATGCAGCTAGAAGGACGAGTGCCACATTAACTTCAACTCAGTTTAAAAGGCACGCGATTTTGTGTCAGTTACACAAAATTGACTATAGGCTTCATTCACACCTAGAATTACACTTGCACCCAAATCAAACTTGATCACCTTATATAGTACCCAAAGGGCTTATAAACCAATCTTACGCCGACTCTAGGTATAACGTTGCACATGTGTGATGTGTCTCGCCACTTCAACACGGATCCACAGTTGGACACTTCATTTTGAGTAAAAAAACAATGTTTATTAAAAAAATGCCGTGTCGAACATAGGCACTGCTAATAAAGCTAGAGTAGCATAGCTATAACAACGATGAGGTTGATACCAACAGCAAGAACAACAATAATCCGAAATATAATTATAATAATGAAATATACTCCAATAAAATCCGAAGTTCACAATAATTCTAAGTTTGGATATCTCACCAACATGGTCGCGAAAATAATAACATATAAACTTCAATAAAATATCCCATTATATTTTTTAAATTGATTACTTTCATGAATAAAAATAAGAAAATATACTAAGCATTAGCCCAAACTGATAGAGGATCTGTTACAATGTTTCCCCCACACTTCAATGTAGTTAGTGTTTAACCAACAAGGCACTTCATTAATTGATTTTAGGCCAATACATGAAGCCCTTTTTTTTTTCTAAAAAGATACTGTAATTGTATAAGAAAATCTAACACAATGTGCATCCAGCAAAGGCATCCAGACTGAAGTAACTAACACGAGGTGTCATATATAACCGATGTACGAATAGAAAAGAAAAGGTAAAAAAGATCACCAATCTCAAAAGGTGCTTTGAGTTTCTTAAGTGAAGACTTCGACACCAATACTATCTAGCCTCTAGCTAACAACTCTATAAACCTCTTCCCACCCACTGGTTGCAGAAGCATGCAAATCAATCCTGGTATAAGAAAATAAGCAGTAGACCAACCTTTACAGCAGTAAGCCTTGTTATCTCATTTCCCATACGATCAACAAGCACTGGAAGACAAGCGGGTAGTTCTGCAGAGAGGTTGTCACCAAAAGTCGCTATAACAAGCCCCATGCAGGTTATTGCAGATTCCTTCACCTCCTGATCTTGATCTTGATTTGTCAAGCGCGAGAGGATTGCATTGTATATAGGACGAGAATATAATTTAAAATCAAAACTAGAAGCCTGTACAAAATAGGTTACATGAATCAGAGAACTGTCCAAATGTAAGTCACGCGACATAGACGGGAAATGGGACATAATCGATCAAATATTTACCAACCTCAAAGCTCGGACGCAGAACTCGGACCAGTTCCCCACAAACTCTCAAAGCTTCAGAAGTGACCTTATAGTATCGCTCACCAACGGCTGATAACACAGGTGCAGAAAGAGCCTAATAAATTAAAAACAAGTAGCAGTCAAATACTTTTCACTCAAGATGGCTGATAACATTGTCTGCAAGAAATTACAATATTACAGGCAGACAATATAAACTTTTGGAGAGATACTTGTGTTGAAACAAAATCAACACAAAAAATTAGTTGCACATGGTATGAAGGTGCAGACTCCTAGAAGAAAAAACAGGGCAATGGGTTTGCTTATCATACTGCACGAAAATAGAAAAGTCAAATAAGTTATCTGAGGCATTTCCCAAAAATCCTTTTGGCCTTTTCAGTGGGATGTGCATTACAAAAGCCCAACATTCACATGCACGAGTTTTATGTTCACTACCTAACACTAGCTAACTCACCTTTACCATTCCATCACTAGGAGAGAAAGCTATAAGAGCATACTTCAACCACCACCAATTCAATCAAACAATATCCAACTTAAAGCAAACTTAAATACTAACTCTTTAGTCAATCGTAATTACTGCACTTATATAGCAAACTGAAATAACTTTTCACTCAATCAATATAGTCTATGATGGTAATATTCACCTTGATATGTGGATGAAAAACAGATGGTGAATGGGAACCCAGAACTAGTCTAGTAAACACGAGCGCCTCGATTTTCAAATTTGACGTAGATGAATTGTCCTGGCATAAGCAAAGGAGAACAATGAATTCAAATATGATAAACTAGAAAAATTCCATACGCATGCAACACAACATACGACAAAACTTACAAGCAGTGCCTTCTCTATTCCAGGGATTAAGGATCCAATTTGGTCGGCCAAGCAGTCACAGTCTGGTAAGACAGTAACGAGTTCTTTTAAAACAGAGAAAGCACCAACCTGCCAAAATAAAGAAGAGTTACGGAACATTAAATGAGAAGCAGCAAGCACATCAAAGAATATGAAAAAGGATTGCAACCTTAGTTTTGATAGACTTTTCACGAAGTTGCCTGTTGATGGATTTCACAATTTTTGGTACTTCTTGCTTTAGTAACCTCTTAGGACTGCATGTTAATAGATATAGATACAGATTAAATCCGCATTATTGCTGTAGCAGTCCTACTAGGAATCGTGGTTAAAAAAATACAGAGTCTACCCTCACTGTAGTTCTACTCATAACAGAGCCATATATAATTACATCCAACCCCTACCCCACCAGTTCACCACAGGTGGGGCGAGAGAACCTTGTAAACAGTGCAATAATATTGATGTTCTATAAAGCCGAAGAAAAACCAAATCAGTCTAAAACAGCCCCCACCTCGGTGGAAAGAAAGAGAAAATATATAAAGGAGTAAACGTTTTTGTTTCTACAATTCAAAATGCTTAGGAAACAGCACTTCACCAAAATCACCTTAAACAAGCCAAAAATATTGTTTCACAAACTGGAAGGAATTCAATACTTCAACCAAAAAGGAAATATTTACTAGAGAGTGAAAATCGGCTAAAAATACACAAACAGAGAAGATATTGGGTCAGACTGTCATAGGGCAAACATCTAAAGCTATAAGTATTCCCAACCCCTATAAAGCAAAATAATCACTGTCAATAACCACCTACCTCATTTCATCTGTGTCCATCTTCCCTCTGGTAACATTTCCAGTTTGTCGCAAGAGCTCAATGAATGTGTGAAACACGTCCATCTGCAGCAGACAGCAACAAAAATACATACTTAAACCTAACCGAAAGGGGTTGGCACAAATGTAACCACGCCAAAAGAGTCAGCATCAGGATAGATGGGAGCGATACACCTTCTCTCACGGTAAAATGAGAACCACTAGTTCGTAGTAGGCTGGCAGTAAAGTTAAAGGTATGTCTCTTACCTTCACATTTTCTTCTCTTTCTTTAAACCTTTCAATAAGCTTTGGACATGCCTATCAAACAGTTCATTGTACATGAAACAATTGATCAAATGGTAAGTAACATCCTGGATGCAAAAAGTATAGTCATTACAGTTTCAAGAAGTTCATACTTCAACATAGAGGCTTGCAAGTATCTCAGGGCGAGACACAATAAGTCCTGCTAAACATTTTGCCGCAGCTCTCCTAACTTTCCAGCTAGCATCCTCATCATCTGTATATTCATTTGCACTTCCACTGCAGAAGAGGGTTATTAGAAAACGATACACGCGAAAAGGAAAAAAAGAACGACAGGAGAGGGTCGTATCAATCATTAAACATACTCATCTTCATCGTCGTCAAGATTTTCATCATCAGTATCTTCCTCCATGTTATCAGTGAAGTTGGGGTCATAGCTAAGAAACTCCAGAGTCAAATGTAGAACTTCATCACAATAGACTGAGATATCTCTTGGACACCTAAGCAGAAAACTCTCCAAGGCCTGAAGAGTCAAAGCCCAAGTCAGAAGCACAATTTCATATACAGAGAACAAAGGCACAGGGGTAATAACAGATGGCAGCAAAAGTAACAATTGAATACAGAATGATGAGCCTGACGATGAATTGATAAGTGAAAGGAAAATACCACACGGCAACTTCGTGGTAAAAACCTTCTATTGTTTATGTCATAACCTCCAGTTCCCAAAGACTTTCAGACATCACCCCTGGCCTACTGCCATCTCCAGCAACCCCTCCCCGCCTCTCCCCCTCTTTCCTTTTCAGTCTTATATAAACTAGCATCCTCTTTCAATCTCAGTTATATAAGGGGACAAAAAGATTGCGGTAAATAAATAAATGAACAATTTTAAAAAAATAATGAAGATGATGATGATAACGACGATGACAGCGACAACAATAATCAAAGATAGAAGGGGTCCATATGAATGATAAAATTAAAAAGAGCTCCAAAGTCCAAACACAATCGAGTAGGACGGTTGTACTATTTAGAGTAGTGAAGTATCTCTACTTGTAACGAACATAGCTTTTATGTCATTCAGGCACCAATTTCAATCTCATTAATTATCACATAAGCAATAATGATCTACCTGCAAACAATACTCCCGAAGCTCTTCATCATTCTCTGATGCACTTTTGCAGTAATTTATCAACAAAGGAACAGTATCTCCAAGATATGGCCCAAAACGATACCCAACTGACCGACTGCACAAAATCACATCAACATATTAAGCGAGGGCACACTACATCAATGTTAATCAACAAAATGGCTTGACGAAAATGCACTAGTCCGGGAAATAACTTGGAGATCAAAAGTAGTATGACAAAAGAGCTTATATCAAGATCTCAAAAAGATGATGAACCACACCAGTTCAGGGAGATCTGATGATCAACATGTTCAATGCAAAAACCATCGTAAAAGAAATTGGGAGACTGGTGCATCATATCCAGCGATCACCATTATAAACTATTATCATACGGAGTACTCGCAGCACAGCCTATAAAAAATACTCTGTGTGTGATATGCTAGTCGCTGGAAATGTACCATAGAAAAAATATGCCTGACGTGGTGTCAATTCACTTAACCTTATTGTAAGTACTAAAAGACAAAATAGAAGTGTTTAGATTTTAGAGACGAGGCTTAAATAATACTCGTAAGAAATCATAATATCATAGTTATACTGCAAACACTGTACAAAAAAAACATAGATTAAGGATAAAATACCCGCCAAATACAATGGACAAACGGAAACAATTGTTGGATTTGCGATCCCTAGTTTAAGCATATTGCTGCTATACGTTTGCCTCTCCCATGGTGATTCAAAGCATATCATGGTGTTGGTTACAATATGGGTTGAAATCTCAATTTACCAATCAAACCTTCCAAGGTTTTTTTTACGGTTTATATGTGCCTACGTTTTGTTATGCTTTTTCTACATTTTTTTCTCCGTTTTAGCACATAAAACTTCTGCTTTTTCACATTTTTTTTCCAAGGACATCACTAAGTAATTCGCTAATTTGACCATATAAGGATTATATGGTAGCTACTGTAGATTTATATATATGGCACTGGAACACACCAGGAGGTATAATATACCATAAAAGAAACAAAAATGTCTTAAACAGCTGCTTTTGCACTATTTGCTAAAACATGATGAAAACTAACCTCAAAGCTCCGATCATTTGAATATTTGTACGAGTCATTTCAGGCTTTGTGCCCTTGCGTTTAAGAAGTCCAACAACTTCAATTGTAGCCTTTGTCAGTAAATCATCAGACAAACTTGAAGCAAGAGATGCTGCAGTACACAAATATTAGATCAATCAGAAGCCAGAACTGATTGTTCTTGGGCCGTCATTTTATAGTATTGGACATACTATAATAATATACAGCACTTCAGTAAAGACGCTAGTCAAACATGTTGAATATATGGTCAACTTACCTATGCATGAAACAGTCTTCTTTCTAACAGTAGCTTGACCAGAATTCAATTGAGACAGTAGCGCACCCAGCAATTGGTCATGGTATGCCACCATCTGATTACCGTATCTGTGAAGAACATCGCACAAAATATCCAGGCACTCACATTTGATATCTGCGCTTGATCCCTGAATACAGAAGATAATTACAATATCATCCACATAAATAGTGTAGAAAATGAATTCACAATCATGAAAGTAAGATGCTGAAGAGATTGAAACAAAATAAACAGTTCTGGCAAGCAGAAATAAATTAAAAGACAAGTGAGGAAACTACAAAGATATAAACAGTCTTTTTTAATATTGAAGGATTTTTTCCTTCCCTTCTAGTTTAGAGCCTTGATGATTAACTACCTAAATATCTCTTGTCCACCTAGCAATATTCTCTAATAAATGGTGAGATAATTTTCTTCTTCTCTTACAAAATAATAGCAGATACAATAACAACATTACCCCCACTGGCTCAAGAGCTCTGAAAAAATTTGTGAGGTAAGGGAGTTATATGTACGCAGCCTTACCCTTGCCTTTTACCAAGGCTTTGTGTTCGCCGAAATAGATGAATGAAAGCACACTAGGGGGACTTCAAGAGCTCTTGTATTATCACCATTAAAAGGCTATTTCCAAATCACCCAAGATGAAAATGGGGTCAAGAAATGCATACAGATAACCCAGGAATCAACTTAAGTCACCTATTCAATAGTCTAGCCCACTCCTGAAATGCTGATATAATTCAACTTGTGTATAATATAGGCGTCTACAAAATTAGTCCCTTACACTAAGAATCTGAAGAAAGTTCCTAATATGCAGTTCCATAACAATGAGTTGTATGAAGAACCGTAAGAGTTTTAGTATAAGCAAAAGAACAAATAGAAGCTAGGACAGCTAAGTACATGCCAATACGGAGTGATAACACAGATATTTATACATAACTTCCATTCCAGATACCAATCAAACTTCATGGACTCCCCAACTCTTACATGATAACCAAAAAGGGGTTTCTCCAGCTGATTGTTCCATCATTATTTCTCCTAATATTTCTCCTAATATTAACTGAGGGGTTTCATGGAATCCCATGTTTGTTAAAACTTTTAAGAGATCAAATGTACACTTACAGTATCTGTTATTCCCTTTATTAACTGAGGTGTAAGCGAATCAAGTACAGGTTGTACTGCAGGTGAGCCACTGACTTCGGAAACAATGGTCTTCAAAGCTATGCTTGCAACATCTCGATGTTGTTCTTTCACATTTAGAAGCTTATTACAAAGTTTAATGGTCATTTCTAGTACCCTTGCTTCATTAACCTTCTTCACCAATGGAGCAAGACTGCACCCAAACCCTCATATCAGCAAGTGGACACAAAAACACATAAAGCAGAACAGCTAGTAATTAGGCAGATAAACAGAACTTTAAGGTAACATGATCATATCAAAATTAGTAATCATAAATACGTGCATTGATGTAACTACGTAAGTGATAAATCATGCAAAAAGTTGTCATTAAATACCATTTTACAGCTAATCCAGATACATCCCCAGCTGAATCATCAAGTTGCTGAAGAATTGTATTTGCCAATTTAATCTCCAAATCAGAATCAGCCTTGAACCCCTCCTTGCTTAATTCGTTCAACAAATCAGAAGTTGCCATGTACCGATAATCTTTATCTTTCCCAGTCATCTGGAGCAAAAGACATAATTTACAGGTTAACATCGGAGATCTGTTGTATGTAATATAAAGCATATTATACTTAGTAATATTACATGGCAGTGACTTCAGCCACATCAACAGAGCCCAGTATTAAACTCCGTCCAACAATTTAATTCAATTTAATACGAATCAAATTAGGAATTTACTGAGGAAAAACAGAATTATTACTTTCGGTACTGGGAGTCAGGATTACAGAGTAACTAAGATTTTAAAACTAATACTGTATGATCCTAAGATGGAGTATGTAATGCCACTCATAAAGAGTATTTCAATCAGACAATCAACGTCAGATTCTTGGTTTTTGCCATCAGCAAACTACAAAATGAACGTAGGTATGGTCATATATATAAATAACGTACACGACACGTTTCCGTTCGACACTTCTCATACGAGAGCTATACTTGTGAGGCTCACACCACGACAGTAGAGAAGCGCTTATACAGCATTTACTATTGCATCTAATGATTTAATTCTTAGTTTTCAAACTCCTCTCCATTATACTTGAAGCGAATTGAAATATATCGAATTTAGAAGTGTATATATACTTTGAAGATGTGTTCACCGATATCCTCATTTGAATACAGGATTCCCATGTCTACGAATTATGGTCATGCCTAGTCCAACACTCATACCAAGTCATAGTAGTGTAGCCTAATATCTAACACGTGATTACTCATCAAAGAAAATTAAAGGGTTCAATACATGGCACATCAAGAACATAACAAGGGAGAAAGTGTCACAGGATATACCTTCTCCAATATCCCAGTCAAAGCTAAGTTCGCCATCTTTGAGCAAACAGGATACTAGCAGAAACTCTGCAGAAAAGAAAAATTCCAGCATTCGGTGTCAGTGTTCTTCAATTTACATCAAATCGAAAAACGACTAAATCGGAGCCATAGAACACCTACATTAATAACAACTCCCAGAAACCCAACTGTAAGTAACACAAGTGCATACCCCCAAAACTAAAGATGACAAGTCGCAGCCAAAAATCGAAACTTTTACGAGTAATTCACAACTCCCTAAAACCCTAAAGCAAGTTAGAGAACTACACACCCGAAAATCGACACTGATAATCAACAACTCCTAAAACCCTAACGAAAGTGAGCCAAGTATGCATCCGAAAATCGATGATGATTAAGAACAACTCCCTAAAACCCTAACGCAGATGAAAATCAACATTGAGAATTATACCCTAATTTCTCTAAGCACCGATGTCCCTTAAAACCAAGCACAAAAAAGATGATAAAATGTCATCGAGAAAAGCAGAGCAATGGCGATAGCTACGAGTACTGTTAATCAGCGGAAATTTCAGAAATCGAATCAATTTCCGAGTGACAGTAAGATTACAGCAAAAACAACCAAAAAAAAAGTAAGCATAAGCGAGAATCAGTGTCAATTACAGTGATTGCAGAGAGTAATGAGAGATCAATGGAGGATCGGAGCGAAAATCTGATGAGAAGAAATCGAATAGTCAACTTTTTGAAGCTTTGAGTGGTGGTTTTTCGAGGTTTAATGGCGGAAAAAAAACGGAGGAAAAAGGAGAGAACGAAGGAAAATGCAAGGGTGAGAGTTGAGGAATGAGGAGAGTGATTAGAATTTAGAATGAGCACGTTTTGTCGAATGAGTCTGGACTTGAGAGGTGACCGTGGTTCGGGTCAGGTCGGATTGGACTAGAACGATAACAATGACTTATGTTTATGGATCGGGATAGAAGTGGACCCACTTGGGTTTAGTTAGCCTGAACCCGATCTAAATAAGTTAGACCGAGTTTATGGACTCATATGAGATTTTCGAATAAGCTAGTCTAAGTACCCCTCTGTCTCGATCATTTGTTGTACTCTTATATTATTTGTGAGTGTTATTTTGATAAAAGGATAACGAGTGAATGAGATGGACAGAGTATTACGGAGTATTTATTCCAATGATCTTTCACGGTTTGCATAAAAAAAACAAATGAAGAAAGTATAAGTAAGATCTTTTAATCCTGTAAAAGATTTCTTCGATTATCGATCTAATTCGCATTGAAGGTCAAATTTTTTATTCGTAAATTGTAGTTAATGATACAGATTAAAGTGTTTCTTTCTAAAAGTTTGAAAGTCGATTGTTTTAGTAATAATTTGAATTTTGCAGGGTAGAAATTGCACATAGGAAGGTGGCGCGTAGAAGGTGGCGTACGTATGGAGAGGGTGTGTTACTCTCTCCTCGTGCAATTTGAGATCTTAATCAATAGTCGATCGTCCTCAAATCTAACATTCAATAGGGGGACCTAGCTAATAACAAGGGGTAGCGCTCTGTTACGAGATGACTCTTTCACACCCTAGTTAGGACAGTCTCGTACTCTCGTGTGTCAACCAACTTGTAGTCCCGTCACAAGTTAAGGCAGACAAACATGAACATTTTGCCCAAGTCGAACAAGCAAGAACGAGATTAAGTAGAGAACAACAAGATAAGGAAAAGATTACACCACTAAGAAAACACTTTAGGTAGGAAATGCTACCATGCTAATTAAAGAAGATTTGTGTCTTTATGTGGATGACGGATTATGCCAAATGAAGTCATCCCCGTTTTGGGACTCAAAGAAACCCTCGATAAGAGTCTTTTGGACTCTTCTAGCCAAACTCCATATTTGCACGTGACCTAGAACTACCACCTAGTATGTACAAGACCCTTTAAACTATCTACAACACCATTACCTTATCTAAGATGCCCACGTTTTTCCTCAAAAAAAAATCTAGAACACCGTAGAACAATAACTCATATGACTATCTAGTATTCTGGACACTTCTAGTAGAACATGCTTGTACTTTATTCTAGAATATTCCAGATCCTTTTAGAATATTTTAGATGACTCTACCATGCATGTTCTAGATACATCTCCAAGACTAGATATTTATGGACACTTTCGGATGTCTTCCGATCTTTTGTTGAGCTAGAGTCTTTGATCCCTGAAGCACGCGCTCGATATGAGAACCTCGGTTGGACCACAGGCAACTGTGACAACTTGCTACCAAAACTAAAAAAAATGATAAAATCATCATCGACTTTTGACATCTAAAATTCGTAAATATGAGACCTTATTAACATATCCATAATAACAATATAAGTAAGTTTGCTATCCCAAAATTTTAGTTATAGGTTCGTCATGGAGATTAATAAGCTAGCCTAAATATTGACTAATTTTTGTTTTTTTTTGAAATCTCAATTGGGTGAGTCTTCTATTTTAGACTTTTGAAACAAAACTTTGTCTTTCAACATGAGCTAAAAACCTCTTGGTATGCCTACGCAACAACTTGATATGTGAGCTCGAAGTCTACTATGTACTCTACTTTAGACTCCAGAGACGATAGATACGTTCTCCATAGTCAATATATAAAAGCTTTCAGTCTAGTAATATAATATTTTCCGATCCTTATATCTATCCTTATATACTCCGTATTTTTATAACTTTTATAACGTGAATGAAAATTTTATTGATCAGGGATGACATATTTATGATCCAATTGAAGGACCGAAGATTTTTTCGTTGAATATTGCACCATGTATGATGTCTTACTAGTTGGTATAGTAGTAGTAGGTGGTACAAGTAATTAATGGTAGTTAGTACATACATTCCTTAACAATAGAGCTGATTAAATCAGAGCAGATCACCCGTCCCATTTTTGTGTCCCACTCCGTGTGCCACACCATACACTGGATGACACCTCGCTTACTCAACAAATAAAATAAGTAACAAATATCATATACTTGTTGATGTGTCATTCAGTGTATGGTGTGGCACACAGAGTGGGACACAAAATGGGACGGGAGATCCGCATTGCAAATCAAATGGCCCAAGCCCGACGGCCCAACCCGACCCGGCCCGATTTTTTCAAGGGCTTGGGCCATTGTGTTGGCCCAAAAAAGCCCGAAGCCCGACCCGATCTTAGCCCGATATAAATTTTGGACCGGGTATGGGCCGACCTTAAAGCCCGAATTTTGACCCGGCCCGAATTTTTAAAAAAAAATATAACATAATTTATGTTTTTAAACTTTTAAACTTCTTTTATGTGGAAATTCATGTGTTTTTTATCACAATTTTTTTTAACAAAAAAAAGTCGTGCAATTTTTGTATGGAAGTTTATGTTTTTATGTGTTCATAGTTATTATACACGGACACTAATACCGTATATATGTGTGTGCGCGTGACGCGTGTGTGTATTTGTACTGTGATATGTTAGTGTGACACATAATAATACGAAAAATTGTCCAACACCAAAACTATGTGTGAAATGTCTAATCGAGGACTCGAGGCAAACTTTGTTTATATTTCTTAATACGGAGTATTAATATATCATTATGTACTCTAGTCGTCTGATTAATTTCGAGTAAGTTTTAGTAAAAAAGGGTTTGTTTATTAGTCGGGTCGACTGCGAGCAAAATACTCGATTAAATGTTGGTTAATTTGTGCTAATAAATATTTTTTTTAAGGTGCCGCAAAAAAAAAATTTAACTTAATCCCGAACAATCTTTGTGACCCGATTGGGCCCGAAAAGCCCGCAAGCCCGAAAAAGCCCGAACAGGTTGGTCTTGGGCCTTACAAATTGGCCCGTCTGGGGACCCGACCCGGCCCGTTAGATGGGCTGTAATTTTATGGCAAAGCCCGGCCCAACCCGGCCCATGATCACCTCTACTTAACAACCCATTTCACTTTCCCTACACCCTAATTTTATAATTAATTGCCAATCCTCTTACTATAAAAGAAGGCACCATCAACAGCTACGTGGCGCAATGAGAGCTCTCTATTCCGAAATTAGTCCCTTTTTTTCGTCTTTCGGAATAGTAGCTTATTTTAGGGTAAGTAATAGAAATCAGATTGTTTAGGGGACAAGTAATCCCCTAAGCAATTAATGGCACCTACTCCGTGAACTGTATGTTCTCATGTGTTAACGCAACATCTTCCATGGGAATTGCACACATTTAATGGCTGCTATTACCAAGTTCCGCGTATATTCTCCACGCTTACAGTGCATCTACACCACCACACTCAATGCATCTCTTATATATTTACTTCGTATATCTCATAATGTTTTAACTCATCTCAAACACTTTCAAATTCCTCTTTGCATTCAAAGATCATCACAATTTAAAGGTTATTAGATCTCCGTTACTGTCACTTCTCATGGGTAATGCAACAGGCTGCTATGGAAACTGCACACATTCAATGCTGCTTCTTCTTAATTCTGTTGTATCTTCCCTATGCCTACATATTTTCATCAAGTTTGCTCTCATCTCAAACACCTTCAAATCTTTACCAAAATGTAGGCCTGCATGCATCAAATAACAACACAAAACTACTTTTATCAACTACGTTTAATACCACAAGAATTTTAAAAAAAAAAAAAATCACAAAATATTGCAGCACATTGACAATGGTCTATCACATGTTTTCAAATAAGTCCGTTATAATAATAGGATATATAATAAGTCCGCACAAGGGTAACAATTTTTGATGAATTATAACAGGATATACTACCTCTCATCGTCCACTCCAAACGACCCATTTGACATTTTGCGGCAGTAAATTAAAAAGTCGAAGGCTTTTACCTAACTGATCAATCAAGATTACAAAGGAAGTAAGGAAATTAAAACATACGGAGTAAAAGATAAGATGAAGGATCACTGATGGTGGTAGTCAAATGACTCATACAGAGAGAGTAAGCCGAAGTCAAGCCCCCATAGCTCGAATGCTCCTTTCACAAAGTCATAGTATCCGTCCTTCGATGTCAATGTCTTCTTCAGCAAACCTTCCCTCACAAATAGGTAAGTCAGCAAATTTCCAAGCAAATTGTTCACCAATTCTTGCCATCATATCATAATGTATATACGTTAATATAGTTAATTGATGGTCTTTGACAAATAGGCTATGTATTAGTTTGGGGTTCCTTTCTTCATAAAATGTTGACGGTCTTTGATAATGCTATTTATTATGTTTGACACTATTTTTGATTTTTTGTGGGTACATATATATCTCAAATTCTCAGAAGATATATTTTACGTCATAGCTCATGAGCTCACCTTATTTTATACCTCAGGTAATAGTCATTTTTTATCCATTTAATCAGTACTCTGTAGTTTATCCCCTATTCACTAAAACAAAAACCAAGGGGCAAAGACGTCATTTCAACTTTCCCGCCTAAATCTACCCCTCATTACCTCAATTGGGCTTGACAAAATAAATTTTTAACCAAATACTCATTACAAGCCCAGTTCTGCAATATTCATTCATAAAATAACCAAAAAATCTTACACCTACCAATTTTTACCAATTATACAAATTTGAAAAAAAAGTAACGTAATAACAAAATAAATTTCATACTTTTTAATAGGCATGTGAAACGGGTTGGATGGGTCATGTTATCTGGGTTGGACATAATACGGGTTTGGTTAAATACATGTCACGGGTCAATTAGGGTTAGAATACTAGACTTATATAATTTCTAACGCCTTACAATTTATCAATTAAAAATTAATTTTTTAATATAGTAATCACATTAAATATCACTAATGTTATTAAATTCAATATTTAACATATTTGTCAATAGAATGAGGCATAACTTTATTAAAAATAAAATATTTGACTTACTATTAAAAAAATATTTTATTATTAAATGCTATTAACAATTATTATTTTTAATTTTTTTGGTAGTTTACGATATTAAAGTTAATAATTTTCAAACTTATATTTTAAATATAACATACTCATATAAATACCAAGAGCAAGTAATATTGCAATAATTTTAATTAACAGATCATTTCAGATTTAAGCCAAACGGATCGCGGGTCAAAATGTTACGGTCTTGACTCTTGAGCCTAAACAAATGGGTCGAGTTTATGAGTCGAATCGAAATCTAACAGATTTATTTACTAATTTAAAGATCCTCTATCTTATCATAATCTTCGAAAATTTAGAAACAAATCAATTACCTAAGAATACTATACTAAGCATAATAAGAATACTAATGTTGAATGTGATCTAAAAGTAAAAAAAATAAATAATAAATTCCAACTTAAAATAAGTAAAAAAAAAAGGGGCATTTAGTACTATTATTTCTTACTTATATTATGGCATAAACTAGACACGACCTGATTCATTTGTCAAAAATATACTGTACTTTTTTTTTTTTATAAAATATCATTTTATGAATGTCATATAAAAAGAAAATAAAATCGTAAATAATATATTGTACATATTATATGACTGATCATATTAGTAATTTTATATTCATGTTGTCCCAATAGAATGTTAATCTATACCTAAAAACAAGGTAGTGAGATAAAAATTATTTTTATTATGCTTAAAACAAAAAGTAGAGGGTAATGTTTACCCAAAACATAAATAGTTGACTGAATCACTAAAAACATAATAATGTAAATAAATGACTTAGACAGAGAATATATATTTTTGTAAGTCACTAAACTATTTGCATATATACAAAATTTAATTAAAAAACCGTGCATAGGCACGGGTTTTGCACTAGTATTTTACTAATACGGGTCTTACTTCAAATAACGCCTTACCATTTACTTCATAAATTTATTAGATCAGCTTCATCTGAATATTATGAAACGATCATGTGTTGTACTTATGTTGAAAGAATCTATATATAAACATAAAAAGGCATCCCAACAAGTTTCTTAAGAGCTTCTTATGAGTGACAAGTGGCAGCACTATCTTTTTTTCATTTATTTGCAAATTGACTTTTGTTTGACCGACCAAAGGAGAAGATTAAAGGAGAAAATGAAGCAATTTATAGTGACTTAAATCACAAACTGACTTCTACAACGAACTAACCCACGACATATTTTTTTTGTCTCAAATCACGGCTCCGGCAATCGTTGTTGCAAATAGTCAAGCTTGACTCAAAACCGCCACCATTCTTTTTAAAATGTAGGTTTATCTGAGTATTTTTCCTCTTAAAATTGGTTCAATTGGAGTATTATTAGTATTTCCTCTTTAGTTTTTGGTTGCACACAGGTATGCGCCACCTTCTCTTAATGTACTCCGTATGTTAGTATAATGCACCCTACATGATTCGAGTTTAGACTACTTCACTGGATAAAATATGTTTGTCATTTGTAGAACATAAGCTCGTGACGATTCATCAAAGAAGATGTGTTTTGGGAAATTACTCAATATACAGAACAATATAATCATCTGTCTATTATATTTAGCATTGCCTTAATTACTCAAACTAAATAAGATTCCGTAGAACAAAATCGTAACTTTCCAATTAGTGTCTCAACCTCACAAGTAAATTCTAAATCCTGATGTTTACTTAATTTTTTCCTTATTAGAATTTACTTTGAGTAGTAAGGAGTAATTATCATGTCACGTTGACACTACCACCACCGAACCACCCCACCCTATACCTTACGAGTAAATTTGTTCTTTTATTATGTTCGTTATTTTAGTAGCTATCATAAACTCAAACATAACTCGAAAGATATGAAATTGCAAGCTTTAAAGTAAAACATAATGATATTATCATTCAAGAAGAGAAAACAACCTATGATAAACAAACAAGATATGCTTCTTAGTACGTCACATAAAACAAGGCCATAAGAGTAAGTATGAAGTCAATTACATTTACAAATAATCGTGCTATTTGTCTGATTATGCTTGCCAAGTAACCAAGTATGTGTGTATCATCATCGCAGATATGAAACTGAAGAGGAAGAAAAAATCACGGAGGGGAATACTAGAACTGCAAAGGTTTCGAGACAACTGTTACATACTATTGTTAGTTAAGGAGTCTACCAACAAAATTTGGAAAATTATATACATACTATTGTTAGTTACCTAAATATCTAATACAAACGAGCCTGTATGCGTCATACTTTGTACTAGAATAATACTCCGTCTTCTTTAAATGATTGCCCCGTTTCGTTATAATACTCCTCACATATATTACCCAACTAGGGCAATAATTTAAAAATCGGAGGCAGTAAGTATTATCAACATATAAATACTATTTTCACATATCATTAAGTATTTTTATTACTATGTTTACTCTTTTTTAAATGGTATGTAGGTTGAAAAAATTTGGCCACAAATAAAGTTATGGTAATAATAAAGAAAAATTGTATAATATATACATTGCTAGACCTGTGAATTTCACGGGCATGAAAACTAGTTAAAAATAAAATGACAATTTAATAAATATTTTAATAAAGTTTGATATTCCTCCCGTTATTTTGTTCCCCTTCTATCCTATTTGAATAAAATATCTTGCGTACATAGTTATGGGCAAGGTTGACCCCAAAATCCACGATATTTTGGGGTCATGTACAACATTTTAAATGTATGTCATTCTATGACGATATCCATTTTAAACTTAAATACTACGGGGTATTAAATTGTCAAGTTAAGGCTCCAGTTCCAGAAATGTCGCGACTGCAAGCAGTTTATGTAACTTATTTCCAGTTTCACAAAAACTTGTATGAGACCGTCTCACGATAATTTATGGCTCATATAAGAGGTGGTTACTAAATTTGTAACCACCCCCTATGTGCCCATGTGAGAGGTCTCACGATAAAATTATCGTGAGACGGTCTCACATGAGAGTTACTGTTCCAGTTTAGTAACAAGCAGTTATATAATGACAGGTGAAGGCTCTCTTCCTTTACTCCCTTGCAGTTTTAGAGAGGTTTAATTGTTTGAATATGTTACTAAAAACACTTCCTATTGCTGATGTGAAGTAATGTTCCATCTAGGTGCACCAAATTAAATCATACCGGAGATAATTAACACTAAATAACCAGAGTCTACAAATTTGCAGGACTGTACAGACCCACAAAGGAGGATGTGATCTCATTATCTCAAGTCACAATCAAATGGAATAGTTGAATACACTACAGGTTGCCTAAAAGGGCAGTTTATTTATGTATCAATTGACCTCCCACCTCACCCCAAAAGTGCTCACACAGGTTATGCCTCACCCAAAATCCCATTTCAGTTCAAATAGTAGCTTTTGATCAACCCCGACAGTCACACAGCTGAAAATTGTCGGCCTATACACATCATAAGTTCATAACAGAGAGAGAGAAGGATGTTCCCACATGGGATAGTATCACAGAACAGATGAACAAAAGGTCACTCCAACAAAGGAACGCCATGAATCTCACTTGCAACAATTCAATTTAGCATCGAGAATAACAAAAACCCTAAAAAATATCAGAGCTTTTCCTAGATCGTCAATAACTAAGATTAACCTAGGAATACCAATGAAAAAAGAAAAGTGATGGGAAGAAGAATTACTTGAAGGAACAAGAGGAACAGAAATCGATGGTAACAGTGTGACCATATCCATGACCAGGTCCAATTGAATTAGATTGCTGCCATGAAAACACAAAGATTAAATGAACACTGAACAAGAAAGGAAAAGGGGGAAGAAGAAGAAGAAGAAGAAGAAGAAGAAGAAGAAGAAGAAACCTGAGTAGGGAAAATTCGGGGATGACGGAAGCGGGGATGTGGGATTTAGGGTTGTGGTGGTGATGGTGGTGATTGGAGGAAGAGGGTTTGGGAGGAGGAGGTTGAGTGATGAAGAGATTGAGGATATCTGTTGAGAATAAGGAGTCACAATCAAATGGAATAGTTGTATTAACAAAGTTAAATCAACACCTCATACGGGCTAAAAAAAATCAAATTACACTTTTTAACTATGGACATCCTATCTACAGATATTCACCAAACATTATAAATCATGTTATATTCACCACAGATTATAAATCGCTTACAAGTTTATGTCTTTAATTTGTAATACAGAGTGTAACGCTACAAAAGTAATACACGTGATAAATCATAGGAGTCTATTGTTCTTACATTTGTTAAATTTGAAGTATTGTAAGGTTTATTATCAAAATAGAATGCGTATATTGAAGCAATAAAAATTGATGATCTCACAAATAATAAGAACCAAATTAATAAGGGTGAAAATAAAAGTGGAAAAAGAAAGTGGAGTCACAAATAATAAGAACCACAAAAAACGAACTAAGTCGGCCCGACATGGTGATGATGTGTCGAAAAGCACGGGCACGGCACGACCGCGGCGCCAATTTGAAGAAAAGTCTGTGCCTAGGCACGATCAGGCACGAGGCACGGTTGGACCGACACGACTCTAAATTCCAAAAAAAAGAAAAATTCTGAAAATTTGGTCGGGCACGACGGCCCGGCACAACTTAGGCACGATTGGGCCCGGGCTAGGAACCGTGTCTCGGCGCATGTTCTCAGAGTCAGGTACGACTGAGCCGAGCTGGACGGACACGAAGTACGGTTGGACCGGCACGAGGCACAGTCCGGCACGTCCGATTTGCCAGCTCTAACTATACACGTACTCATTTCGACGTCATATGTCGTTATACTTAAGACATCTACATTTATGATACACTCTCTGAAATTGTTATTTACCTACATACTCACGTGAGTTCTCTGACTTCGATATTGAACACACTATAATAATCATATGCGTCAATATTCATTTCATTTACGTTATTTTAAGCCAATACGTCTGTTCACCCTCATATGGACTGTTGTTTGACTTTTTGATGCAAAAAAATGCTTCAACTTCGTGAATACGGGTATTACACTTTATTTCTAACTTTTTACTATTTTCAAAAAATGTTCACAAACCCGTGACGTGTCACGGGTATTACACTAGTTCTATGTATATTAATTATATCGAGCCACCTTAACTTTATCAAACGTATCAAATCTATAAATATCCCAATTGTATAGGCCAAGTACCATATATGTGTGTTGAAGTATGATCCAAGGCATCTCCCATGATTAAGTCAAGGAAGTTAGCTTATTAGTAGGAGAAAGAATAGAGCATGTTTACGTTAAGGTAGTTAGCAAAAGTAGTGATTAGTTAAGCAAGAAACACTCCTTACTCTTAGGCACAATGTTAGTGCAAGTAGTGGAGGTAGTAGTGCGTAGAGTAGTATTTAAATTGTTGTGCATTTCCCTTCAGTTAATTAATCAAGCAATCTTTCTCCCTTCCAAGTGTAGCATCAAATTCACAAAACTTCCAACAAAAGTGGTATCAAAGCAAACCAGGTTCAAGGTTCAAAGAACACTGGTAAAGAGTCATTCAATATGCAGAACAATGGCTCAAACTCATTCTCTCAGCTGCCTGTCTTTACTGGCGTGAAGTATCATTTCTAAAGTCTGAAGATGCAGACCTTGTTCAAGTCTCAGGAGCTATGGGGATTGGTTGAAGATGAGTTTGATGACAAAGAATCTGGAGAACCAGATCAAGGGTTGAAGGAGAAGAGAAAGAAGGATTCCAAGGCCTTGTTCATGATACAACAAGCCTTGGATAATGATGTCTTTCCTAGAATTGCTGCAGCCACTACATCGAAGAAGGCATGGGACATACTCAAGCAGGAGTATCTTGGAGACAAGAAGATTATCACGATCAGATTACAGTCCATGAGGAGAGAATTTGAGACTGCACTCATGAAAGACAAAGAGTCGATCCAAGAGTACTTGTCTAGAATCTCCAGTATAGTTCACCAAATGAACTCATATGGGGAGACGATGTCAAATGAATCTGTGGTAGGAAAGGTGTTGAGGAGTCTAACACCCAAGTATGATCATGTGGTGGCAGCAATAGAAGAATCGAAGGACATGACTACTTACTCTCTTGATGAACTCATGGGATCTCTTCAAGCCCATGAAGAAAGGCTGAATAGATCCTCTGAGAAGCAAGAGGAGAAAGCGTTTCAGGCCAAGAATGAGCCTGGCAAAGAAGGGTTCAGAGGGCAGAACAGCAGAGGTGGTAGAGGAAGAGGTAGCAATAACAGAGGAAGAGGTGGTAGAGGACGTGGTGGCAGACAGACCTGGACTGAAGATAAGGATCAGTCTCAACAACAATCAAGTCCTCAGTCAGGAAAAACCATGTTCAAATGCTACCACTGTAACAAACCTGGTCATAAAATTGCTAACTGTTGGCTGAAGAACAAGGAGCAAAGTGATCAACAAGGTGATCAAAAGGCAAATCTTGCTGAGCAGGAGGAGAGGTTGTTCCTGACAAGAGAAGGATGCCAAGTCACTGAGAACAAAGCCTGGTTCATTGACAGTGGGTGTTCCAACCATATGTCAAGCATGAAATCTCTGTTTAGAGACCTAGATGAAACCAGGAAAAGTAGTGTCAGACTTGGTGATGACAAAAGGTTAGAGGTTGCAGGAATGGGAACAATTGCAGTTCAGACAGAGAAAGGTAACACCAAGCTATTGTATGATGTTCAATATGTTCCTCTACTGGCATATAATCTACTTAGTGTGGGTCAGTTACTATGTAGTGGGTATACACTGTTGTTTGATGATAAATGCTATGTGATCAAGGAAAAGAAGTCTAATGAGGTTGTGGCTACGTCTTACATGGGTAGTAATAGGATGTTCTCATTAGATATTCTTAGTAATAGTTATTCTATGGTGGCTAAGGTAGACAAACAAGCAAAATTATGGCACATGAGGTATGGTCACTTGAATATGCAAAGCCTTAGAACCTTAAACACTAAGAGAATGGTAAATGGATTACCTAAAATTGGTGAATTAGAACTCTGTGAGGAATGCATCTATGGTAAGCAGTCTAGAGAGTCATTTCCCTCAGGAAAAGCTTGTAGAGCAGATGGATGTCTACAGCTAGTTCATGCTGACCTGTGTGGACCTATGCAAACTGAATCCTTGGGGGGTAGCAGGTACTTCCTACTGATAACAAATGATTATAGTAGGATGAGCTGGGTCTATTTTCAGGAGTCTAAGTCTGAAACCTTAGAAAACTTCAAGAAGTTTAAAGCATTAGTTGAAAACCAAACAGACTCAACTGTCAAAGCCCTTAGGACAGATAGGGGAGGGGAGTTTAATTCAAAGGAGTTTGAGGATTTTTGTGTTGAGAATGAGATCAAAAGAGAGCTGACAACAGCCTATACTCCAGAGCAAAATGGGGTAGCTGAAAGAAAAGATAGGACTGTGATGGAGATGGCTAGAAGCATGCTTAGAGCAAGGGGGTTACCAAATGAATTCTGGAGTGAGGCTGTAGCAATTGCAGTCTACATCCTAAACATTTCACCTACTAGAGCAGTGTTAGATCGAACACCCTATGAGGCTTGGAGAAGGAGAAGACCCCAAGTTGGGCATTTGAGGATATTTGGGAGTATAGCTTATGTTCTGGTTAATCTCAGGACAAAGCTTGAGGATAAGTCAGTAAAATGCATATTCTCAGGGTATTCAACTCAGTCCAAGGCCTATAGATTGTATAACCCTGCAACAAGAAAGATAGTTGTGAGCAGGAATGTGGTGTTTAATGAAGAAGTAGGTTGGGATTGGAGCAGCAGAAGTGGGTCAAAGAACTCTCACCTTTGACACACTCCAGGCTCAAACGCCCAACACAGTGCCTGAAGCTGCAGAAGAAACTCCTCAGAGTACACCTGCAGGAACTGAGAGTTCAGGAGCATCATCAGCAGAAAATTCAGAGGATGATACACCTGAAACTCCTCCCAGAAGACTGAGGTCCATACTAGAAATATATGAAACATGTGGGTTTGCACTGGTGAGTGCAGAACCAGCAAACTTCTCCACTGCAGTGGCAAGACCTGAATGGCAGATCGCCATGGAAGATGAAATTAGGGCGATTCAGAATAACAATACTTGGGATCTAGTTGATGACCTCCACGGAAGAATGTCATAGGGTTGAAGTGGGTCTATAAGACCAAACTAAACACAGATGGTAGCATATTAAAGCACAAGGCTAGACTTGTAGCCAAAGGATATGCACAGAAAGAAGGAATCGATTTTGAAGAAACATTTGCACCTGTGGCAAGGTTTGAAACCATCAGGGTAGTACTGGCAGTAGCAGCTCAGTTCAAACTGCCAGTATACCAGTTTGATGTGAAGTCAGTGTTCCTGAATGGTGAGTTATTAGAGGAAGTTTATGTGGAGCAACCACAAGGGTTTGTCAAAGAGAATGAGGAAGGCAAAGTTTACAAGCTAAGGAAAGCACTTTATGGTTTGAAGCAGGCACCAAGAGCCTGGTACAGCAAGATTGATGTTGTCTTTATCAATGATGGATTCAAAAGGAGTGAGAATGAACCTACCTTGTACATTAAAAGGCAAGGTGAGGCTCAAGTTCTAGTTGTGTGTTTGTATGTTGATGACATTATCTATTTCAGTTCCTCCTCAGAGTTGCTAGAGAAATTCAAGAAGAAGATGAAGCAAGAGTTCGAAATGACAGATGTTGGCTTACTGAAGTACTTCCTTGGCTTAGAAGTGAAGCAAGGAAAAGAGGGCACATTCATAAGCCAGAGGAAGTATGCTCAAGACTTGGTAGAAAAGTTCAGGGTGGTGAAAAGTGAAGATGATATTACACCCATGAACACAGGAGAGAAGCTACAAAGAGAAGATGGGACTGATCAAGCAGATGAACAACAGTATAGAAGCATGGTGGGTGGTCTAAACTATCTCACTCACTCAAGGCCTGACATTCAATTCAGTGTTAGCATGGTGTCAAGGTTTATGCATAGTCCAACCAAACAACAGTTTGGTGCTGTCAGAAGAATCCTTACATATGTAGCAAGCACATTGGGTTTTGGTATCTGGTATGAGAAGACAGATAAGTTCAAGCTAGAAGGTTTCACTGACAGTGACTGGGCTGGAGCATTGGATGATAGGAGGAGCACTTCAGGATCTGTGTTTAATCTCGGATCTGGAGCTATCACCTGGAACTCCAAGAAGCAGGAGTCTGTAACTCTGTCAAGCATAGAGGCAGAGTATGTTGTAGCTAGAGCAGCTGGAAGACAGGCTATGTGGCTCAGAAAGCTTATGACTGACTTAGGGTACACACAGAAGGAAGCCACAACTCTCTGGTGTGACAATAAGTCATCAATATCCATGACCAAGAATCAAGCTTTTCAAAGAGTATAACATAAAACTTCAATTGTGGTCTACTTTTACATTCCTCCCCAAAAAAACCCTCCCCCTCCCCCCAAAAAAAACCCTAGCCTCCATCTTCACCCGGGGCTTCCATCAATAATTAATCGATGGTAAGCCCCAAAAACTGATTAATTTTCACTTTTTAGTATGATAATCAATGTTTTATTCAATAAAAGTCTCTCTTTTTATGGGAGTTTCGTTCTTTATTTCAAGGTTTCGGTCCTTTTGTTCAAGGTTATGGTCCTTTACGTTGTTATAAGGCTTAGTTTTATTCTTATTGACAAGAGTAGTTTGTGGATGGTTCGTCGCACGTCTATTCAATGTCTACAAGTAATTTGTCATCGATCTTTGAGACCAAAAGAAGGTAAGTTTTCTCTCCTTCTGAATCAAACGAAGGATCCCCTCAACAAAAGCTACAAGAAGATAGCAATACGAGGTCATGCCGAATTGTCAGATCATGTCTTGAGATCCTTAGTTTATAAGAGAAATTGTTTTCTTTGGTTTTTATTAGATTTGATTACGATTATAGGTATTCGTTGTAAGTGCCGTTTGGCGTTCTATTAATGAATTATTCTTCTCGTTTAAAAAAAAAAGAATCAAGCTTTTCATGCTAGAACGAAGCATATTGAGGTGCAGCATCATTACATAAGAGAGCTAGTCGGAAGAGAGAAAGTGCAGTTGAAGTTCTGTGGAACAAATGACCAAGATGCAGATCACTTCACTAAGAGTCTGACACGAGTGAAGCACCAAAGATTCATGGAACGAATTGGAATGAGGATGCTTGAATCAAGAGGGGGTGTTGAAGTATGATCCAAGGCATCTCCCATGATTAAGTCAAGGAAGATAGCTTATTAGTAGAAAAAAGAATAGAGCATGTTTACGTTAAGGTAGTTAGCAAAAGTAGTGATTAGTTAAGCAAGAAACACTCCTTACTCTTAGGCACAATGTTAGTGCAAGTAGTGGAGGTAGTAGTGCGTAGAGTAGTATTTAAATTGTTGTGCATTTCCCTTCAGTTAATTAATCAAGCAATCTTTCTCCCTTCCAAGTGTAGTATCAAATTCACAAAACTTCCAACAATATGCATGCATAATCATCCTATCTAATTACTCTTCTAAACAATTTGTTAATTTAATACGTTTTTTCTCTACGTAAAAATTTCATACATTCGATATGATTATGATTCGACAAATTTTATTAGTTTTCTCTCTTTTGATCTCGTTCTCATACAGCAACACAATAGAATTCGACTACTGTGTCGCTGACCTAACCCTAGCCCACGGACCGACAGGCTACACATGCAAGGACCCAACAACGGTCGCACCAAACGACTTCACCTACTCGGGTCTCAAAACCCCTGGAAACACGTCATCCACACCATTCAAATCCGGAGTCTCACCCGCTTTTGTAACCCAATTCCCGGGGTTAAACGGGTTAGGCATATCAATGGTTCGTGCTGATATGGCAATAGGAGGGGTGGTCCCATTGCACACGCACCGTGTGACAGAGCTTATTATAGTGGTCAAGGGTACGATTCTTGCTGGATTTATAGACACGAATAATATGGTTTTTTATAAGACTATTGAGGAAGGTGACTTGTTTGTTATTCCACGAACTTTGGTGCATTTTCAAGTGAATGTAGGGAAAGTTGCTGCTACTATTTATGCTAGTTTTGGTAGTGCGAATCCTGGTGTTCAGATTGTTTCTAATGCACTTTTTCAGACTGATTTGCCTACTCATATTGTACAGAAGATTACTTTGTTGGATCTTGGGCAGATTCGTAAGCTTAAGATGATGTTTGGTGGGACTAATTAATTGACTTCGTTTTGATTTTAATCGATCTGTCTCAGTCAACGGTTTATTTTTTATATTATTCTTTTTAAGAAATGTTTTAATTAAGTGTAAACTAATGAGTAAACTAATCGATAACATTGTGGATCGATCCTAGAAGCCTTAAGGGACCGTTTGGTTCGCACAAAGGTATCGGTATGGAATGAGGAATCATACCAGGGTGGTATAGGTTTGGAACTCCATTCCTGATACCTTGTGTTTGGTTCATTTCTGGTATGAGTAATAATAATCTTGGGAAAAAATGTTTGTAATCTAAAGAAAAAAAATATATTTTTAATAAATTTTATTATTATTATTATTATTATTATTATTATTATTATTATTATTATTATTATTATGATAGAATATTATTTTTTACGCATTTTTACTTGATTGAACAATAATGTTTTTTTTAAATCACCTTAGGAAAAAAATGCTTTAACCAAAAATTAATATTCCATTTTATTTCTGAATAAGAATTATTTTATGCACATTTTCATCATTGAGAAAATAAGTGTTCAGTTGAATAATAATATAAACGTACAAACAAATTCCAATAAATATGTTTTGAAAATAAAAAATACTTTTAATACCTATGTATCAACTCTCATACCCAAGGGTGGGGGTGGTATAAGAAACTCATACCTCATGGGTTTGAGGTATGGGTATGAAAACCAAAAAAGAGGCAAACAAACACAATGTATGGGGTTTGGTCATTCCAACCCCATACCTCAAACCCTTATCAGTTGAACCAAACGGCCCCTAAGAGTCTTCTAGACACTTCTAGCTAGACTCCATGTTTGCACGATGACCTAGAACTACCACCAAGTATGTACAAGACCCTCCAGACTATCTAGAACACCGTAGAACAATAACTCATATGACTATCTAGTATTCTGGACACTTCGAGTAGAATATGCTTGTACTTTATTATAAAATATTCCAGATCCTTCTAGAATACTCCAGATGACTACTCTACCATGCATGTTCTAGAAAATCTCCAAGACTAGATATTTATGGACACTTTCGAACTTAGAGGATTATACAACCAGTTGTACATAGTTCTATGTAAAACTGGTTTTAAGATTTTGAGCTTTATCACAAAGTTTTCGAGTTTTGCGGTAAACTTTCTGAGTTTTAGTGTAATGTTGTCGAGTTAAATCACATAAATGTTTAAGCTCAAAAACTTATTACTTAGCTCAGAAACGTTTATAAGTTCAATAAATATATATAAAAACTCAACAATTTTGCCTTGGTTGTACAATGCTATTGTACCACCAGGTGTATAATCCTATTTTCCCTTTCGAATGTCTTCCGATCTTTTGTTGAGCTAGACTGCTAGAGTCTTTGATCCCTGAAGCGCGCGCTCGATATGAGAACCTCGGTTGGACTACAGCCAACTATGACAAGGACTCGCTACCCAAACTAAAAAAAATGATAAAATCATCGACTTTTGCTACCTAAAATTCGTAAATATGAGACCTTATTAACATATACTCCTATATGTATAAACAATATGAGTAAAATCGTTATCCCAAACTTTTAGTTCTAGCCTTTTAGGTTTGTCATGGGGATTAATAAGCCTAGATATTGATTAATATTTTTTTTTTTTTTTGGAATTTCAATTTGGTGATCGAGTCTCCTATCTTAGACTTTTGAAACAAAACTTTTGTCTTTCAACTTGAGCTAAAAACCTCTTGGTATACCTACGCAACAACTTGCTAATATGTATGTGAGCTCGAAGTCTACTACTCTACTTTAGACTTCAGATCGACGATAAGCACGTTCTCCATAGCCAATACTTTAAAAGCTTTCATTCGAGTAATATTATTTTTCGATCCTTATATCTATCCTCAAAGATGATAGATACGTTCTCCATAGCCAATATATAAAAGCTTTCATTCGAGTAATATTATTTTCCAATCCTTATATAGTTATATCTATCCTTATACGGAGTACTTTTTTAACTTTTATAACGTACATGAAACTTTTATTGATCAGGAATGATCAATTTGAAGGACCGAAGTTTTTTTCATTGAATAATTGCACCATGTCTTAGTAGTTGGTATAGTAGGTGGTACAAGTAATTAATGGTAGTTAGTACATACATTCCTTAACAACCATTTCACTTTTCCGGTTTTCCTACACCCTAATTATAATTAATTGCTAATTCTACGAATATTATTATATCGAGCCACCTTAACTTTATCAAACGCATCAAATCTATATAAATATCCCAATTACTAGGGCAAGTACCATATATATGTGCATGCATAATCATCCTATATCTAATTAATTACTCTTCTAAACAATTTAATCCATTTTTCTCTACGTAAAATTGATTATGATTCGACAAATTTTACTAGTTTTCTCCCTTTTGATCTCGTCCTCGTACAGCAACACAATAGAATTCGACTACTGTGTTGCTGACCTAACCCTAGCCCACGGACCGACAGGCTACACATGCAAAGACCCAAAAACGGTCACACCAGACGACTTCACCTACTCGGGTCTCAAAACCCCCGGGAACACGTCATCCACACCATTCAAATCCGGAGTCTCACCCGCTTTTGTAACCCAATTCCCGGGGTTAAACGGGTTAGGCATATCAATGGTTCGTGCAGACATGGCAGTAGGAGGGGCGGTCCCATTGCACACGCACCGTGTGACAGAGCTTATTATAGTGGTCAAGGGTACGATTCTTGCTGGATTTATTGACACGAATAATACGGTTTTTTATAAGACTATTGAGGAAGGTGACTTGTTTGTTATTCCACGGACTTTGGTGCATTTTCAAGTGAATGTAGGGAAAGTTGCTGCTACTGTTTATGCTAGTTTTGGTAGTGTGAATCCTGGTGTTCAGATTGTTTCTAATGCACTTTTTCAGACTGATTTGCCTACTGAAATTGTGAGGAAGATTACTTTGTTGGATCGTGGGCAGATCCAAAAGCTTAAGATGATGTTTGGTGGGACTAATTAATTATATATTAACTTCATTTTGATTTTAGTCGGTTTGTCTCCATCAACGGTTTATCTTTCATATTATTAATATTCTTTTTAAGAAATGTTTTAATTATCTGTAAACTAATGAGTAAGACGTAGGGAACAAGATACACGTTAATGTATTTGGAGTTTGAACCTTAGCTTATCTGATCCGATGGTATGGTTGGTTTGAAAACCGTTTGTTTGGTTTAGAATTTAATTTATCGTTGATAATAATGTTATTGCATTTCCGAGTGATATGATAATAATCATGAGCTGACGTGCAACATGGAGAATCGGGAGTTTATACAATATTTTGATCCTATAAACCTAAATCCCTAAATAAAAGTGCTCATAGAATAGCGTATAGAACACGCCTCCATCTGTAAAACATTGATTTTACTCGTGGGAAAAAACACTCTTCTGATCTTTTGATTTTTAATTTGCATACAATTATTATTACAACAATATTTTTATACTCCTTATTAATCACTTAATCATTTTAGAATAAATAATCATCACATCACGTCATCACTTACATACTCCACATAACAATGACATCATATTATAACATATTCCGTATTATAAATGCTTCATATAGTATTTTAGAATAAATAATCACATACATACTTCGTATACAGTATAGTACTCGTAACATTTTTTTGTCGAATAAACGTGTACCTAATCTCATTACAGTACAATAGAATACTCAAACAAAAAACAAAAAAATTGTAGTGTACATCTTAATCAGTAAATATTACTCATATACTCCGTACTACATATTCATATAATGTTGATAATCAAAACCGTATTTGTAGGAATCGGCCTAATAATAGATTATATCATTATACTACATATTAATTAATATATGGTCATTATTAAATAATGTGAACCGTACTCGATCGTGGGAATGGTGTAGGCCGATTTTATGGAGTTAAAGAGCGAGGTTGAGTGAATTATAATCAAGAGATAAAGATCGTAAGAGTATACCCGCTATCGTGGTCGTGGACCGCCATTACAATTTACATAGAGTGTGGACTATACTAACTATATATATCATCGTTTAAAATTTTAAATAAATAATGCTTGTGTTTGAAGTCAATAGTCATTCATTCAAGAGACTCTTTCAACACAAGCCTTCAGAGATAGATGCATTGATACTTCCTCCGTTACAATAGGTTCTTTACGTTTACTTTTTGGGCACTATTCCTAAGTGGAGGGGATTGTCGATATAACTTCTAATATATGAGATAAAATATAGTCAGTCATGTGAGATCTTGTTTAAATTGTCTAATCGAGTACGTTATAAATATCAAAATTTTAAATTTTTTTAGAAATATGTATCTATAGATATGGACAAAAGAAAACGTGCATTGACAAGTGTGAAAAATCAAACGTAAAGAATCAAATGAAACGGAGGGTGTATTATACTTTACATTTCTTCTTGGTCGACACCCCTCAACTACCAATACCAACTCTTAACCATATTAATTCCTTATTTATTCACTCCATTATACTCCCATTATTACCAACCTCTTCCATATTAGGACGTTTCAATGAATTGTTTGGTTTTCTATTTTAGGAATATTTTTTTATATGTAATTTGACTCTTCTCATGAGTTTTGCTCCACATGTCACTTCTTCCTTAGATCTCTTACCCTTGCTGCCAAAAGGAAAGACAAACTTTGGAACGGAGGGAGTAGTATTTTAGGTCAATCGTTCGATCGGTTTAATCTAGATCGAACTGGGTAAGATTCGGTAAAGTTTTCTCACACGAGTTTTAGCATCTACTGTGTTCCCAGGGCTCGAACTTGAGATTTTTAATTGAGTTAGAACAACTTATTACGAATTGATCGAATAATAGAAGTACGTACTCATGATGGATATCAACACATTTGGTAAAAAGTGTTTGATAATTAACGCGTTTAATTTGATAGATGGTTTGATTTGTGTGTAATTGAGATAATGACGAATCGTTTCCCATTAAAAAAATCTACTAAATGAATATGATAGGGAAACAACAAATACTCAAATTAATACGGAGTAGATTACTTGTTACGTAGATGATAAAAGTCTTGAATATGTCAAAAATATAAGAATATATATTTCGTACATTTAACTCATTTGTTTACATTTGATTAAAATATAATACTGAGTAAGTGAGTATTTATAAATAATAAAAAGAGAAGAACAAATCATTGAGATATGAAGAATACAATATACTGTATATATCAACACGAACTATATATAGAGTAAAACCGTCTTACGTACGTGTGAAACGCTCCAGCTCTGTAGAACGACAATTCATTCGATCTTACGTACAAAAGATCTACTCCCTCCCATCCAATCAATGCTTTACGTGGGGGGTTTCACAAATTTTAAGAAAAGTGGTAAAAGTAAGGGTATTATTGGTAAATCAAATGGTTTTATGGGTCCACCAAATTTAAAGTAAGGAAAAAGTAGTAGTATTTTGTGTAAATAGAGGAAATATATAAGGTTATATGATAAAATCTTTTGCCAAAAGAGGAATGTAAAGAATTGATTGGATTGTCCATTTATAGTAAATGTAAAGAATTGAATGGATGGGAGGGAGTATCATTTTCCATATTATATCTTCTCATACAATAACTACTCAGTAAATTACTTACCAAACATCCATTATTGACATACAAACGATTTAACTTGTATGATTAGTTGACTTGATAACCCTATATAAATACCCCATGCATGTACGAACCATATACTATTAACCTTACTTACCCCATTATACATTCACTCTCATAATCACTCAAACATGAACACAAATCAACCCATTTCACTACTAATTTCACTCTTAATCATCCTCTCATCCTCCTACGCCACCCCAATAGAATTCGACTACTGCGTCGCGGACCCAACCCTACCCCACGGACCGACCGGCTACGCATGCAAGGACCCAACAACGGCCACGTCCGACGACTTCTCCTACACCGGCCTCCGAACCCCCGGAAACACCTCCAACATCTTCAAATTCGGAGCTTCGCTCGCTCTGGTATCCCAATTCCCGGCTTTAAACGGGTTGGGCATATCAATCGTTCGTGCTGACATGGCAGTGGGCGGGGCCGTCCCCTTACACACCCACCGTGTGGCCGAGCTTATTATACTGGTCAAGGGTTCGATTCTTGCTGGGTTTATTGACACGAATAATACGGCTTTTACTAAGACTCTTGAGGAGGGGGATTTGTTTGTTATTCCGCCTACGTTACAACATTTTCAGGTTAATGTTGGGAAAATACCGTCTGTGGTTTATGCTAGTTTTGCTAGCCCGAACCCGGGTGTTCAACCCGTTTCTAATGCCCTTTTTCAGAATGATTTGCCTACTGAGATTGTGAGGAAGATTACTTTGTTGGATTCTGCTCAGATTCAGAAGCTCAAGAAGGTGTTTGGTGGTACTAATTAATTAGGTATAACTGATCGATCGGTCGGTTCAATAAGAGTAGCGTATCCGTCTTGAGATTAAAACGGGTCAAATATTTTTTTCATATAGACAAACAAATCTGTTTGATCTACTTTGCGTTTTAAGACTGATATATATACGTCCATTTGTACACGTACAAATCACTTTGTGTTAGTATAACTGTATAAGTAGTCATTATGAAGTTACGTGAAAATGTGAAACGGTTAAGTTCCCGTAAAAAGACAGTTCATTTAGTTAATGATCTCTGTATAAAAACCGATACTTTAATTTTACGACATGAAACAATCTTATGCTACAATACAACCACCAGTATTTCATGCATAGTGTATGATTGAATTGTTTGTAATAATTGTGAGCTTGTGACTCATTGTTGGTTGGTATGTAAGCTAGTGTATTGGTGGATTTATTTGGAGTTGAATAATTTTATGACATGGACATGATACGACTTCACAAACCCAATAATGCAATGGAATCTCAAATAGTCAAATCTGAAAATCTGAAATCTCGATATGTGTTAATTTAATGGATAAGTCGGAGATATTGTTAACAATATGTCTTGGATTTGAAAATAAAACAAAAAAAAAGAAAAGAAAAACACGATTCCAATAGAAGAATAAAAGCCCAACCCCAATAGGTCTACGTAAATCCGTAGACCTGGCCTGATAAACGATTGGGTTGTGTGACTTGTGACGAGTTTGTATTCTTGTCACATGTAAATGAGTCATGAATCCTCCAATCCAAACATAACCCGATTAAGTTTTGTATCGGGTTCGTGTTGACCCACTTACGTAAATGGATATCAAACCTCAACTTTAGCCGGTTAGCCTGTTAATTTTGTGTCTTGTTTGTATGGTGTTTTAGTGTCAAGCCCATATAAATTCATAGTATATGATACGACTAGCAAATAAATTTCCCTATTGGGTTTAATGTTTACTCTCCTTTGGGCCAGGTAGATACATTTCGTCCAACCGAAACTAGCAAATCTATAAGATCAACTTATTAAGCATTTTGCCCTACTTAGTAAGTTTTTTTTTTTGGCCAGCAATGTAGTAGACTGAATCGAAGATGTCTTAGCCTAGTGGTTAGGACTAGGTGTTCTGGGACAGTAGGTCTCAGGTTCGAATCTCCCTCCCCCTATATTGTAATGCGAGTAAGTGCGCTCTTTGACGAACCAAAAAAAAAAAAACAATGAAAATAGACTGATACAGCTAAAAACTCTAAAATGATATCTCGAATGCAATGATGTCTGTCCTGCACTTCAACCATTTGCCAAACAAGTTGTAGGCAATCTGTTTCCACAGTAACATGGAGCAACCCAGCTGATAAAGTCCACTTAAGAGTTGTAATAGCAACGTAGTAAGTTATATGTACGAATATATATATTTCCTCTATCTCATTCATATAACATAGGACGTGTTCTATTTATTTATTTACATGATTGAATATATGATTTTTAGCAATTTTGAAATGATTTTTCTAATTTATACTTAAGTTATAACCAAGTTTCCATAGACTTTTAACTATAATCATCTCTTGATAAATCACCTTCTTGGCTAGTTTCTGTTTTCGTTCCTTATGTTTATAATATACTCTCTCCGTTTCATTCATTCGTTGTCTTTTATATTAATTGTGAGGATTATTTTTATCGCAATCGGTCTCATATGAACATAAGTTGAGACTGTTTCACACAAAATTAATAAGAAAAAAAAAAACTAAAATAAATAAAAAATAAAAGTAACCACCCTCTGATCGACCCTCTTACAATTACGTTAGTGTGAGATTGTCTCATACGAGTTTTTGTATACGAAACAATAATGACAAGCCAAGATCAAACTGAAAGGCCAATACAGTCGTGTATTATCAAAGACTTTATTATTAATTGAATAAAGATATACTTTTGGAGTGTAATTATTTATAGTCGACGTACTTATTTATACAAGAGGTTGGAAAAATAATTGATGCGTGTATAATTTAGCAATTAAGCATTGACTAATGAAGTAATAAATAAAACGCAAAGAATGTTTCAAACAAAATTAATTAATAATAAGGGTTTTTCTACGTTATACTCTTCTATTTTTTCGTTTTCTACCATATACCCCTTCTGTTTCCTAAACCCTCACTTATACCCCTGTATTTGATTAATTTCATTAAACGTGACCTAATTACAATTATTCTACTCAAAAACCCTAATTAATTTTCATCTCCGTCTCCTATGTTTTCTCTAATTCTAATTTTGCATGCATAATTTTTAATTTTTTTCTTTATTTTATCATAATTTTTTCACTCTTTATTTTAAGTGCAACATTAATGCTTTGCTTGTCAATGTGATTAATTTAATTTCGTTAGAAATCAGTAAAATATCATTATTTTAACTTAAAGAATAAGTTGGGGTGAAAGTGGAGGAAAATCAATTAGTTAATAAAGATTAAGAAGTTGAGGTATAAAATGAGAAAAATGGGGATAATTAATGAAATGGAGGAAAAGTTGTGAAAAATGGAGGGAATACAAGCTAAGGTCGTCAAAACTGGTTATGTCATAGCCTATAATCACTGTCATGCCATTTAATTAACGGAGCATTACACGGATAATTGTGATTAGGTTACGTTTTATGAAATTAATCCACTACAAGGGTATTAGTGGGAGTGTTGAAAATAAAAAGGGTACATGGTAGAAAACGGAAAAATAGAAGGATACAACGTAGAAAAACCCTAATAATAATAATAAAACCTAAAGAAGGAAATTAAAGCTCTCTATCAAAAATATCACAAATTAAAGTATTTTGTAGACTTTTTCCATATATAAGACATGTAAACCACCATACGTCCATATACTTTGGTTTAACCATATTAACTAATTCATAATCGTAAATATTTTAATTTAGTAATTAAGATGGATATATTCTAAATAACAGATTTCTGCTTCGATCCTCTCTGTGCGCATTTTGTTTAACCAAGAAAAAAACACACGACGCTATAGAATACGGAGTACTCCGTGTAAATCACATTTTTATATGTACAAATATATCACACTTCAATGATTTTTTTTTTTCTTCTTTTTTTCTGGTTCATTTTTGTCCAATTTTTTTAAAAAAAGATTATTTAACAAGAATAATCTCAATTTTGAGTGATCTTCTATATATAAACCGAACTTTATTTAATTTGGGAATAAACCCGAGTATTGAACATATCTTATGTTAATGGAACTGGGTAACCGGCTACCTGCTCTTTAATTATATTGATCATTTCCATTTTCAAAACTTTTTTGCAGAAAAGTTTATGTATCAGGTCATTTTAGACCTAATTCAATTATTGTAAGATATGTTCAACCGTTCGAATACTTAAATTTATTCTCAAATTAAATAAAGTTCGATTTACTATAAAAATATCACCTAAAGATATGATTATTTCAATTCAATAATCTAAAAAGAATAAAATTACAAAAATATTACTCCGTACTTAATAGGACACTAGAAATAAAGAATACCATGTCCTAATGCACCATAATCATGCACCCTAGGTCATCTTTACCTTACTATTTTTAGTTGACTTGATAACCCTATATAAACATCCAATCCATGAAGTACAAATCATAATACCCAAACTCACATTTTCAACTCTTATACTCATCCAACATGTTCCTCCAAATTCTATTAGTATCATCTCTCACGACCTTCATCATCCAATCCTCCTATGTCAACTCACTCGAATTCGACTACTGTATCGCGGACCCAACCCTACCCCACGGACCAACCGGCTACGCATGCAAGGACCCGACAACAGCCACAGTCGAGGACTTCTCCTACTCTGGCCTCCGTATCAAACCCAACACATCCACCAGCGTCTTCAAATACGGAGCCTCACTCGGGCTAGTCACCCAATTCCCCGCCTTAAACGGGATGGGCATATCCATGAGTCGAGTGGACGTGGAAGTGGGTGGGTCCGTGCCCTTACACACCCACCGTGTGTCTGAACTGAACATAGTCATTGAAGGTACGATCATATCAGGGTTCATTGATACGAATAACAAGGCGTTTTATAAGACGCGTGAGAAGGGGGATTTGTTTATTATTCCGCCTACGTTACAACATTTTCAGATTAATGTTGGGAAAGTACCGTCTGTTGTTTTTTCGAGTTTTCCTAGTCCGAATCCTGGGGTTCAGGCTGTTACTAGTGCTATGTTTCAGAATGATTTGCCTGTTGAGATTGTTCAGAGGATTACTTTGTTGGATGCTAAGCAGATTAGGAAGCTTAAGAAGGTGTTTGGTGGTAAAATTGGGTATTAATTTTTACCGAAAGGGAGTAAAAATGTGTTTACTTTGGTTAAGTTAATTTGTGACGGATATTTATTACACATTTGTTACAGATTAAATATTATTCACGTGTTTATAGATAAGACAAAATCAGAATACCTAGTGGGTATATTTGGTTTAGGTTAATCTATTCACGTGAATATTTATTTGATCGGTAAAAGATTTAGGATGGATATATATATTCTTCAGACAAAAGAGTTTGTAATTTACTTTCAATGCTTGATTGACTTATTTATTCCCAAATGATTGTTGCTTGTTCGATTTGGAGTTGAATAAAATTACGTAGTTGTTAAATCATACCCGCCTTTTACTACTTCATACTCAATTTTTTCATTATTTTTCCTTACTTACCCCTCTTCTTAAACAAGTCTCCCTCTCTTTTTCAATCTTCTTAACCCTAACAAATTTCACATTTTCTGATCCTCAAAACCTTGTCAAATTCTTCAAAAACTCTACGATTATGGATCATTATTCACACGTGGAGCATGTAATTTTATTTTTTTATTAATAATTTTATTTTTTAATACACAAAATATAGGTTATCTTATTGATTGTTTTTTTTGTTTAATTTCTAATTAAACCCTAATTAGATTCTTCTATAACTTTTGAATTACGAATATAATTATCGTTTGAAACAATTAGGTTTCTTGATTTTATTAATGATTTTACTTTTTAATATTATCACTTGAGGTTATATTGTTGATTAATTGTTTTTCCCAATTAAACCCTAATTCGATACTCATCTTTTGGTCATGTAGAATTTTTTTTAATTAAGAATTATTAATTAATTTTTAAAAAATCAATTAGATATTTTCATCTTTTATTAATAATTACATTTTTTGAATTTATTCTTTTTGATAATTGATGGGATGATGAATTTATGAAGAAAAAATGATGGGGAATTAATTGGGAAAAGAGAGAAAGAGGGAAAAGATGTTAGGTTGATGAATTGAATGAAAAAAAAATAAAAAATGAGAAGGGTAATTCTGGAAATGTGGGTATGAAATAGTAAAATAGTGGGTATGATTTAGCATGTTCCTAAAATTATTGATTTGTTGTGTGTATTACTGTATTTGGATACGACTTTTAAGAATTTTGTTTAAAAAACTACTTATAGTGTATTGGATTTCTTTCATTCGATAATTATTTTATGTTCGATTAAATTATTTGTCCTGTATAAGTATGAGAGGAACGAGCACTTGTACAGAATTAAAGCGAATGAATCGTTACAATGTCATCAATTTCAATAAGAACTGATATCAACTACGGAGTATTCTATAACGTAAAGTATTATTGGCATTGGCTGTGAGTTTGTGACTTCAGAACCGATGCTATTTTTTTGCTGGCATCATGTGTTGAAAAAGAACTGATTCCATTTTTTCGTCATTGCCAACAAACCAACACCGATTTATACATATGTGTCGCCGTACTGAATATAATATCTTCCCCCAAATTATTTATTTAGGTGGTGTTTGGCCTTGCTTAATTAAAAAAGTTTTGCTTCTTAAAATAATTTATTCACAAGCTGCTTTTCGGAAAAATTCTACGTGTTTGGTTATAGTTTCACAAAACTATTTATTAAAAATAGCTTTTCACTTGAGCAAATGAAAGAAAAAAATATATATTTTAAATGTATAGCAAGATGGGTCTCTATTTGTAGAGAATTTAAAAATATGAAGGAATAAATATTTTTTCAATTTTATTTATATGTTTACGAATTACAAATTTGTCATTTGAGCGAAAATATCGTAAAGATAAACAAATAAGTCAGCATCAAATTGATGCTTCTGCTTTTGGGTGGTAAAAATTGATTTTGAGCTTTAAAAAAACCGTTTTTACCTTTGTAAAAAAGTGTGTTTGGTCAAATAAGAGCTTTTAGCTTTTAAAAAATTCTAAAAACACTTCAAGAAACTAGGCCAAACAGCACCTTATTTTGCTATATTGTGCCGATTTTACTTACACGTTTAAGCAAGATTAGAAACACATCAAATGTAAAAATTAAGTTCCAAATGCTCGTCTTAAAAAAACCGTTTTGAAAAAAAAAAGTTGGACGGTATAACCCGAGCATTGTTGGGCCCAAAAAACTAGTTAAGAAACTCGAGAGGAAGCCCACAAACAAAACTAATTAAAGTGAACCTTGTTTGAAAGATCTGAAGGCGGAAGGGATGAATATTGAAGGCTGATGATAAGTTTTGTTTAGGGTTCTTGTGTTTTCTACTTTTGGACTTTTGTTTAGCTTTGGCGTTTCAAATTGTTACTCCGTACCGTATCAGGTTTGTTGCTTCATGATTCTTTAATTAATCCCTGATTCATGTTCCAATTTCATTCCCCTAATTTCTGTATTTCTGCAAATTTTCAGCTTTTTGCTCATGTAAACCCTAAAAAATAACCCTAAAATCGCTGATCTATTCGATTTCTCTGCAATTCTACCTGTTTCATTCAATCATTTGCTTATCGATTCAATTCTTTTCGTCAATTGCATGTTTTTGCCGGGTTAATATCGTATTCCGTGTCCAACATGAGACGGTCTCGTATTTTGAGATCGTCTCATATGAGAATTTGTACCATAGTAATGATTAATGATGCGTTAGTTGTTAACACTTGTGTATAATTTTATGCAGGTTCCATATTCTGATTCGAAATATATTATGATGAGTTCGGCAACTTCCTTGAGGAAATCGATGAATAAAAACAACTGGTAGCTTAGTTTTTGCCACCCTGCTTTTACTGGTTTGACGGCATTTAGCTAACAGCGTATGCAACCCCAGTAAAAGCGAGTCGCTGGCATTTTCTAATTGTTGCCATATTTTTAGTGGTAATAATTTAGTTTTTGCCACCCCGCTTTTACTGATTTGGCGGCATTTAGCTAACACCCTATGCCACCCTAGTAAAAACGAGTCGCTGGCATTTTCTAATTGTTGCTGTGTTTTTAATGGTAATAACTTAGTTTCTGCCACCCCGCTTTTACTGGTTTGGCGGCATTTAGCTAAAGGCATATGCCACCCCAGTAAAAACGAGTCGCTGGCATTTTCTAATTGTTGCCATGTTTTTAATGGTAATAACTGAGGTTTTGCCACCCACTTTTACTGGTTTGGCGGTATTTAGCTAACAGCATATGCCACTCTAGTAAAAATGAGACGGAGGCAATTTCTAATTGTTGCCGTGTTTTTAATTACCTGCTTGAGTGAATTGATAAATAAAAACGACTGGTAGCGTAGTTTTTGTCGCCCCGTTTTTATTGGTTTGGCGGCATTTAGCTAACAGCATATGCTACCCTAGTAAAAACGAGATGGCTGCAATTTCTAATTGTTGCCGTGTTTTTAGTTATCAATTTTAATTTCTCTGTGATGATTGGTTCTTCTTGCCAGATCTGAGAGGAAAAAAAACATTTTATCCGTTATTTTGATTGATTTATTCAGTGTTTGTGCAAGTTTTCTAATTTTTTGATTTGATTTAGTTAATACCCATTTGAATTCAATGATGTTCGATTTTGATTTGTTATGTTGCCTTGGTACTTTTCCCTTCGTCTCCCATTTTATACCTAGGTTGTAAGTGCCCATTGTTAATCCTATGAATTTTTTCGATGGTAACCGTCTAATCCTAGCTTGTAAGGTTTTGTTAGTTGATTAAGGTTCCAACTTTATTTCAATTTTTTTGACTATTGTTATGTGTTTGTGTTTATGAGGAGAGCCTTCATTTCTGGTTATACGTGGAAATATTGGAACTCCGGTTGTAACAAAGGATAAATCTACTTTGTGGATAGATGTTTCGATACTTTTCGCAGGGAATATCGTACTGGTCTCCATGTTGTCTGTCTCATTTGCTTCGAAAGATTGACAGGAAATGAAATTAAGAAAATGAGATGTTATGGCGTTTCTAAAGTTAAGATAGTTTGTTATCTTGATTTTGTTAACCCCACCCGTCTATATGTCCGATTTCTGAAGCATCTTCTTGGTGATACTACAAAAAACCCGTTTATATGAGCATCTGATTGTTCAACTATCTTGCATTCTGCCGCTGGAAGAGGCCAGGTTGAGGTGGGTTTGTCCGTTTGTGTTGCTTTAGCTTTAAAGCTTTGTCTTGGATTTTTTTTTCCTTTTACAGGAATCGACTTTGTTTGCTTATTCGGTTGTTGGAGCATGAATGTTACTGTAGAAGATAGTGAACGGTCATTGACTTTTATGATTGGAGAAGAACATTTATGTAGTGAATACTAAGTGAAATAATTTGATGTATGTAGTTGTGAATCGAGGGATATTATTTTGGTGGATGCTGGATATGCTTATCTAATTCGTTAATAAATGGATTTTGTTGGGTTTTCCAAATTGTAGACGTGGTGTTACCGAATTTTTTGTGCGAGTAGCTTTTATTTGAAAAATTACACCTACTAGCGTGAGAAATGTGCATGAAAGAGAACATAATAAAAATGGTATGTGTTGCAAGAGTGTGATCAATGTCAATTTGGCCGAAATGACACGGTTGTGAAACTGATGTCGATCTCAAAACATTTGCCTGGTACTACGATACTACAATCGATGCAAATTTTCCGGTCATTCACATCGCCTTGGTTGGCATCGCTTGAAAACTGATGTTAATAACCATTTACTACGGAGTTCTATGTCATTCACTTACGGAGTAGATTCTATTAGTGGAAGTGAAGTAGGCGTCCTTGAAAATGTCCAACTTAACAAATTAGATGTCATATTCTAATGACTCGAATCTAGACGGAACCGAATGGTTCACGTGACACTGGACCGTCCCCCCTGTTCCTAGTCGACACCCGCCTGACCTCCGATCCTCCTCCACCTAATTGTATCGATTAATAAACTAGCTAAACCCTAGTTCATAAAACTAAAACATCAAATTTCATAAGATAACAACTACTCGTAATCAATCATCAATCAATAATATAAAAACCGGCTTTACCGGGAATAATATGATTACGTCTTAGGAGAAAAAAAGGCAACAACGAAAATCGAGTTTAATGGGTCAAATGAGTTATATAATACGTATTCGTACGTAACTGTAATGTTTTTTTTTTTTTATAAAAGCGTACACTTCCCCGAGTTAAAAGAGCAACTATAAGACTTTTTTTAGTAATGGAAGACGGAAAAAGATTACGGTTGACCTCACCTGACCCGACCCGACCCAACCCAATCCTAACCGTAACCAAATTCGTTTTTCTCAATTGTATCCTTCCACTCTACCTTCCTCCTCAAGACTCTCAAGTCTCAGGCAAGTAGGCAACACTCTACAAGAGGCATCGATTTTCAGTATCCTCCATTAAAATTCAACCGAGTTTTCAGCTACAATGGCGATGAAATCATTTCCCGCTCGATTTCTTCAACACTTCTCTCGCTATTCGATTCTCCGTTCTCAACTTCGTAATTCCGGTAAGTTTTTCCATTCCACTTCTCCTGTTATTACCTTTGCCGTTGTTCATTAATTTATCGTAAATCAAAGCTTATTGAATTACAATTGATCATATAATCACATTTAGTTTACCACGAACGCTATAGTTGTGATTTTTGAAATTAGAGTAGCTAGGGTTTTTCGATTAAGTTAGTTATTGTGAATTTTGGTGTGATTATCATATTCTAATTGCTCATATAATCTTGTTTAGCTTACAACGAAGCTTATTGTTGTTGATTTATGAAAGTCGATTGTTTTTCAATAGTTGAATGACAGTGGAGAGGGTTTTTCGATCAATGGTTGTTTGGTGATTCGGTACGGTGGGCTTAGGGTTGTTTTTTGGTTATTATTGGTGAAATGTTTTGAAAAATGTTCGATAAGAATTGCTATCCACCTATTGTAGATGCGTGTATAAAGCTAGAACTCGATGCAGTGTCCTGTTAGGGTTTGGGAATGTAGTGCAAAGTTTTCTCAGTGAGCAATTTGGTTCATATGCAAATGTGACCGATTGCAGTTTACAAATATTGGTTGACGGATTTCTTATCGGAGGATTCATGTTACTCGACCTCGAATCATTCTGGGATAATGAGTATGTTGTTGTATCAGTACAATCAATCAGTTTCTTACTGGATAATCAGCGATGTCTTCTTTACGAGTTTTTCTAGCAGTTGGTCCTCATTATATAACCATCCCCCAAATCCCCTCTAGATTGGCTGCTAAGTACGGTGGAAAGGTTGAGAGAGGGAACTACCGAACTAGGAGAATCTAGACTCAAAACTCGGAAGATACGAGTCATTTGGTCTGACAAGGTTAGTTTGTTCTAGAAGTGATGATGGTGATTGATGATCAATTCATGGAATGAAAAAAGCTGAACCCGTTTTCTATTTCCCAGAATCCCAGATCAAAGAGGCCTATGATCTAATCTAATATGTCAATTATGAACCTGGAATCAAATGAAGACCATACGAATATAAAGATGGCTGAAATTTGGACTATATGGTTTGGATTCGGGAATTTTCGATTGTGATTTAATCAACATTAGCTACGCATATGAGCCCGTGAAGCATTAGGTTGAGGCGATGAGAGTACGTACAAGCATTCTATGTTAGTCGTACTTGATTGGAAGTACTCGTGATCATCATGGTGTGTGTTTGACTAGGCTTTGTTTGTCCTTTACCCCTTCCCCTTTAATCCCCTGTGCTTTGGCCTGATGTGAACTGTGTCCAGTGTTCGTTACACGTTAGTGAAATAGTACGAACTATGAAGTGCTCAGGTGACGTAGCATGCATTATTGGCTTCTTGTGTTTATCGTATTGTATTCTCCAGAGTTGGGAAGAATGTAGTTTCTTACGGGAAAACCCATTCGAAACCCTCTAACTGTACTAATTTAAAGAGGATATCTGTATTTACTTTACTCGCGTTGAAAATGGACAGGGGGAAGGGATCCCCGTGTATCATAAGAGGCATTTTATTAGATTTTACTCGCGTTGAAATAAGAAACGCCATGCCCCAAGAGTGTTTTCTGAGTCACAAAAACACCACGGAGGAAGCGGTTCTAATACAGATCCAGGTTTCATGAAAAAAGAAGCAACAAGTGTAAAATCGTTACTTGTCATATTCCACAAGAAATTGAACTTGTGGGAGGCCTTTTTCTGTTCATCTGCTAGTCTGAATTCTGATACAGTTGTACTAGTAACACCTCGAATACTCGTATTTTCACTACTTGTTTTGTGTCTTTGTTAGTGAGTTATATGGTCGAACATGCTTGCGGCTCGTCAGTATTGTGGCTTTTAGTTGGCATAGTTTGGAGTTTTCCTTCCCATTGATAAAACATTATTGGAAAATGATAGCATGGGAATGTCTGACTGTACTCTGACATATTTCATGTGCTTTTTTTATGCATCACAGAAGCATCTTCTCAATCTCCGCCATCCGCAACTACAATAATTCAAAGATATACAAAGTTAACTCGAGGAATTCAGACACAGTCAAAAGCATGTATCCAGGGCACCGAAGTTGCTGAAAAAGCCGAAGCCATAAAGGCAAACTCGGAGATATCCGTTACGTCCTCTTCAGTGTCTAACTTAAAGGTATCCTCACGGCACGATCTTGCCATGGTATTTACCTGCAAAGTGTGTGATACGAGATCAGTGAAGACGTGTTGTCGTGAATCATATGAGAACGGTGTGGTTGTTGTGCGTTGTGGAGGATGTAATAATCTGCACTTGATGGCAGACAGACTTGGCTGGTTTGGGGAGCCAGGGAGTGTCGAGGATTTTCTTGCTGCTCGTGGAGATGATATCAAAAGGGGTGGGATCGACTCCTTGAATTTGACCCTCGATGATTTGGCTGGGAAGAAACTTTGATCAGCTTTTGTACGTGTTAATTGTGTTGCATGTTGCGTCAACTGAAAAGGGACCGGCTTATGATGAATGATCACTTTTAGTTTTATGATCCCTTTTCCCCCGTCGTACCATATGACAGTTGCATACTACAAGTTGCGATATTTTCTAGTTTGTCTCGGTTTTTCCTCTCTAGTACCATAGGATAGTCTGCATTAGTGTAATTTGCGATATTTCTTGGTTTGCCTCGGCTTTTGTCGGCATTTTGTATGCAGTTAGGCTGGGTTGTTGTGGCTGGCCAGTGTATCTACCAATGATCGTTTGTGATGTATATTCTTCTACAGCAAGTTTTGTCTGTGACGGATATGTGATTCTTCTACTACTGGTCTCCATAAACTGAACTGATGTAGATGGATCATGAATCGGTGAGTAATCTTTGATGACTAGTGAGTAGTACAGTGACTTATTTGCTATGGATTTTGTCAAATAGATAATGATTTGGATAACATTTCTGGTAAAATATGGGGGCATCCACCATCTTCTCCAAACTAGGACAAAAAAAAAAGCACCATTTTATACGAACTAATTATAGATAATTGCCTCGAATCCGGCCAGTTATTCCACTTTTGAAAGCATAGGTTCAATCGTTCAGATTAAAAAAAAAATATATTAAAATTATTCAAAACTTTGAGATATGGAACTAGGAAAAAAAAAATATTAAATATATATATATATATATATATATATTAAAAAAAAAAAAAACTTTGAGATGACGGTTAGTTTTTTTTTTTGATTGTTTAATGTTTTTTTAGTTGAAACGGTCTTGTAGGAGATTTGTTAGCTCTAAACATTAATTCAATCTCACAAGATACTTGCTCATTCTGGACACTAATTTTGATCATCAAGTGATGTACTTGATCTCGACCTCGTAAACTTGACAAAAACGGATATTGATTAGACCCAGACTTGAAATGAACTACTCAGCAACCTAGAGTTGACCATGGTTCATAGACATCAACTAACAAAAAAAAATAACCTTTTGGATAAACATCAACATAAAAATAATTAAATACTCCGTACAATATATTTAACCATGTTTGGTAAACAACATTGGGTGAAATGACTGGATTCCGACTTGATTACTAGACTAACCACTCAATCAAAATACGAGTATAACAATTTCAGTGTTTAGCAAACGACATATTCTGATATTCCAGTATATTAATCGAAATTCGAAATCAATCATCTAGGTATATTGTTCTAATAACATCATACACAGTATAATAACAAAATATTCAATTTATATCTTGAAAACAATTCAATTGCCCAACCACGATTATCACCAAATGCCCTTTCTTATTTCTCTTATTTTAAGTTTTAACCCATACTTACGACCGTAACTACATTATGATCATATTATCAACTACTCCCTCTCATCCATTCAATCCTAAGAATTTTCACAACCTTTAAAAAAGGTGGTAAACGTAAGAATATTATTGGTGAATCAGGTAGTGTTATGGGTCCATCAAACTTTAAAGTAAGAAAAAAAGAGTTACAATTTGCGTAAACAGAGGAAATATATGAGAATTATAAAGTAAAGTCTTTTGCCAAAAGAGGAAGATGAAAAAATTGATTGTATTGTCCCGTGTAAAAAATTGAATAGATGGGAGGAACTACTCTTGAGTTCACCAACCACACTCTCGAGTCAAATTTCAAAATAATTTAACTCATATCATAGTCAAAACCAAAACCGAACCGGAACCCAGATAGAGTTGTGACTTGTGAGGTCTAGCACTCTATATAGGTCGGAACAAGAAAACGGCGAGTAACATGGGTGAGACTTTGTGAGATCATGGCATGGGGAACAACAAAACCGTATCTGCATATCTCTCAAGTCATCAATAATGGCGTGTGGATGACGTGAGGTGGTGAGGCATCTCGCCTCTTTCATCCCAACACTCCACATTCTTCTTCTTCTTCTTCTTCTTCTTCTTCTTCAATTTCCCCCCAATTTTTCCAATTGAATTCTAAATTCCCAATTCGATTCCCAATAAACCTACTACTTCCATTACTGCTTTATTTATTACCTTAACCGCCGCTTCCACTTTTTAATTCAATGCTCTAATTACACCCTTCTTCTGATTCTGATTTCTCCCCTTTTGTTCACTTCTATATATTCAATTCAATTCAGTTCACAGTTCATAATTGAATTGAATTCAATTCAATCCAATATCATAGGTTTTCGTGATTCCACTTGTTGCATTCAATTCCAAGTGGACTGATTACTAATTTTTGTGACAATTCCTGGGTTTCATGCAACTTCTTCAATCAATCCTCAGGTGATTTTCATCAATCAATTTATCTGAATTAGTGATGCAATCATGCAATAGGGTAATTTACTATTTGAATTTGATTGAAATTTTACTCTTCATCAGTCAATCAATTGAATGTTATGCTCTTGTCATTTCAAGGGTTGTACCTGGATTTGTAGTTTGGAAGAAAAGTTTAAGGAGGTGAACTAGTGATTCAGTAGGATTGATTGAAAATTTTGAGTATAACGTTCGATTTTGATTTATTTCAATCATCAGTTTCATTGAATTCTTTACGTTTTCTGAAGACAGAGTATATACTTTCTCCGTTCCATTGAATTCTATACGTGAGCATTGATATACATGTATTAAAGCAAACGTAAAGAATTTATGGCATTATCGTGGAGCGGATGTGATGATCAAATGATAATCGAGTTGGTGAAGGGGATAATTTAGGGTTGGTGTTTAATTTGCCGTTTGAATTTTGCAGTGTTTGGCGTTGTTTCGGGGCGAAATTCTGATGGGAAATCATGATGATGGCTGCTGTGTTTTCCCTTTAACCAGTTTACAAGTTGGGTGAGTTTTTTTTTTTTTTGATTTGAAAATAATTTGTTTATTTCAAGTTTAGCTGTGTTGTCGTCTTCGTCGTCTGATAAAATATGCCTATCGAATTCATGCTTTTTTTAGGGGTAATTCCGATTAAGAGAGAATGCTTCTGTATTGTGCTTGTGCATTTTGTCTGACAAGTACAGTCTGTGATCGTAACTGTAAAGTCTGTAATCGTGTGCTTTCAGTTCGATGCCATGGGATTCCGAGGGTTTTGAGCACAATGCAGGTTGTCTATCAACTTAGGCTTAGGATGAATTGGTTTGACTGGCTAGGTATTGGACTATTGTTGTTGGCCTTTTCTAATTGATATTTGTAGCTGCAGTGAGTGCAGTAAGCGAGTTTTTTTGGGACATGGATTGTTTGGGATTAGCGGGTAAGTGAAAATAATTGACACAGAACGCAGGCGCATATAGCTGTTGTGTGTAAATCACCTCCTCATATGTGTCTCGTTAGTGCACTCTGTAGGGCTGTCTGCATGTGGATCTTGTAGTTGCCTGTTGCCACTGTTTTAAAATTTGAGGAACTTGGAATTACTAGATTTCACAATTGTACATCTTGACTGAGTTATAAAGATTTTGAAGCTTGCCACAACCACTTTTTTTATGTGGTATGGGTCTATGCCGCTTTTATGCCTTTATGTCACGTTGACCGATCCCAAGCGCATAATCAATCTTAAACCCAGGATGTTTTGGTTAACTGTTTTTCTAGTTGTTAGGCCATCATTATTCTTTTTTTAGTACTAGTATGTCCTAATATATGTACAAAGGCTTTCAATAGTTTTTATGTCTTATATCCGTTGATTGATGAATGGGCTTGGACACAATACCCCACTGCCTTCTTTGTTAACTGTTTTTTCTTGGGACATCGTAGGGACTTGCAGTCATATCGTTCCCATCTCAGCCTTTTTCTGGCTAATGAAAGCAACAAGTTTTATATATTAGTGGACAATAGGCCATGGCTCGAAGGTTTAGGATCGCGTCCGGCACACTTGTGGCAGTTGATGGTTACCAAGGTAATTCACGTTTATGACATCGTGCTTGTATTAATAGTCTAGGATCTTGGACCTTATGGAAACCTGTTTACCCGTCTTGCTGCAGTCAAGGTTATCTCCTTTTGCAAATAATAGTGCTCGGAAAGGGAAGAAGACTGGTAAAGAAAAAATAGAGAAAAAGGCGGACATTAGAGGAACTAATTATAGCGAATGTGCTAAGACTACTAAATCGAGATTTTCTGAAAGATGGTTTGCGCTGATTGATGCTGCTACGTTATCACAAAAGAGGTCACTCTTACCAGTTAAGAAGCTCAAGTACTCATTGCAACTAAACCATAAACTTCACAGGACTTTATTTGGTTTAATTATATTTGAAGTTACGTGGGCTGATGTTCGTGGCATGAATTATCTAAATGAACTTCAGGTACTTTTTATTCTATTTTCTCATCACGTGGCACTTTGGGTATACTTTCCCTTTGTTGACTTGTTGTCCTACATCTGCAGACTGATACCTCAATGGCTTTAGAATCCAAGTCTATGAGACGGTGGGAATTCGACAGTATAATGGAAGCTGTCAGCAGTATGCCTTCCTGGTTTTCAGGGACAGACCACGAGCAGAATGTCCTGAGAGATTATCTGCTTTCCACTGTAGGTAACTTTCACCCCTGACATTTTATCTTTTAAAGAACCATATATTTTTACTCTGCTGCTAACTGTGGGTTTTATTGGTCCTGAGTCCTCATAAAAGAAAAAAATGACTCTTTATGAGCACTGCCAATCGACATTTTATCTTTGTGTCAAATGATAGTTGTTTGGCGTATCTTAATAATGTGGAAACATCTTGGTCCAATGCGGATTTCCAGAAGTCTCATGACTGCAAGATTTTTCAACTTCTGCAGATGACATTTTTTATGACGCCGTAGAAGATTTCTCGGATGAAGAAACGTGCTTTTATGATGTTCCTGTGGAAAACGATTCATCTTTTGGTGTTTCAACTGATGTGAGTGTATCTTCTACAGAAGTTGAAGATGACTTCAGTATCTTGCGTACTCCCCCACCTCCCAACGTGCCTTATAAAAGAAGAAAAGTCACACGATCTGAAAATTCTGGAATTAAATTTGGCACCTTCTCAGAATCTCCGAGGACTCCTCCCAAAGGAATTGCCGACCCATTTGATCATCATGAGATTAACATTGAATCAACTGAATACAAAGATGTGCTACTTTTATTTAGATTCAATGACAGGGACCTTCCTTATAAGTTAAGAGACATAGTCATGTCTGACCTGCGCTTACTAACTCTCTTGGAATCTGGTCTTCCATCTTGGGTGATATTTCTTCAATCATACCCCGTCTTCTGCCATGTTTATCGACCATGGATGTGTCCTCTTGCAAGAGCTTTGTATGTTGTCATTTCAGTTGCTACTGTTGTTATAGGTTTCTACGACCTATACAAGAATGTCCCCCTTCTTAAGGCAACCGCGTCTCGGTTGTTTGGGCCCCTGTTTGATTGGATAGAAACTTGGGAAATGGTATCGAGGGTCAAATACCTGGGAACAATGCTATTTTTACATAATTTTGAGAAGGCCCTTACGTGGATTTTGATGATAACACGCACTATAAAATCATTCTTTTCCGTTCTTGCTCAGCCGATAATTGAGCCGCTTATGGAATTTTCCGATTTATTTGTCCCATTCTGGACTGTCTGTATTCAAATGTTGGAGAATTCTTTGTCAATAATCTGGGTTATTCTTGGATCGACTTGTAGTTTTCTTGGAAATGCGATAGAGATTGTCTTATTGCCAATCTGGTGGATCTTGTCAGTTATCTGGACATCAGGTTAGTTTTCAGCTTATATAACACCTTTCTTACTCTTAATGAGATCATCTAGAGCTTCATGTAGTTATGTAGGTAACCGCTCTTTAATCTATTTCCGTCTTGTTGCAGCTATGTCTGTTATATTGCCGATTTTGTGGGCTTTCTGGGAAATCTTCTATGCTCCTGTCCGCTTGATTCTTGCATTAACAAGTTTCATAGCTTATAGCTGTACCCTGTTATATGAAATGCTTGGGGAAATGTGGTTGTCTGTTTGTAGCATATTCAGCATTGCTTCAGCTACCGAGAGAACTGTTACAACATACGAGGCATCAATGTGGCGCTCATTGTGGAACGATCTGTTCTCAAAGGTACTTGCCAAAACTCTCATCCCCTGATATCGAGTCTTTGATTTGGTTATTTTCCCCTAGCTTATTGCTTACAACTGGTTTTTTTCCTATGTCAGGTCTTTCGTGCTATTAGAAGCATTCTCAACGGATTTGTTGCTTTCTTTGCCGCTTGCAACCGACATCGACTTAGGTGGGTTATAGACATTTTATTGCTCTTTGCTTGATCCACTTGCGGAATTTGACAAGTTCTCTCTTGTTGTGCAGTATATATAACCACATAAAGGAGGTCATTGAGAAACTGTCCGGCGAACCTTGCCGATCAAAGCATATAGATCCTCATCCTCCCCATAGAAGAAGCCACTTGGGCTCACATCATCAGACGCCATTATCTAGAACCCCAAAGGTTGGTGAGTTGTCCCAATTGTCAAATTTTCGCAATTTGACTCAGTATGTGCGTCTTTAGACAATTTTTTAAGAAATAATTCATGGGCGCTATCTACTTGTGGTACCGTCATCTAATGATTATGATATGTAAAATTACAGGTAAAGTCGGCGGATAAAAACCTATAACGTGTAGAGAGATAGGCGTTGATTCATGTAGAGAGATATAGGAGTTGATCTGGAATTACTTCATTCTTCAACCGGCAGAGTCTTGAACATTTCATCAACATCGGCAAATACAGGTTCACAGTTTTCTTTTGTAGTATTCGTTAATTCTTTCTCTGTTACCGTGTCAATAGCTACTTACCACAGTCTTGTGTAGATACCATACGACATGTAAATAGTATACGCAGCAATGTAAAATTTTCCTGCAATCCGACTCTTGATTTGCAGCGAGCAGCAAACATGAACGTTAAAGTGTATAGATATAGAAAAAGGATTATTACTCCCTTTGAGTCCGAATTATTTTCAGACCGCCGTCAAGTTCATACGTGTAATCTTGGGCCGAGTTCTCGGTAGGCCGATTGGTGAGTACAGTTGATCTGTACACGTACTTGGGCTTCACCTTCTGTTTAACGCTGTAGGCCCGTTGCATCGTAGTAGTGCCTGACTACGGATTATTATCATCGTAAATTGAGTATGTCTCTTCTAGGATTGTCTTAAAATAGGACGGGTCATAATGCATTTTCTTCGTTGGCAAAAAAAAAAACAAGGGGTTAGAAGAGAGTAGTACGAGTATATAAGAGGCATTTTTAGAATTTAGTTCGATGAGATGTACTCATGTACGTAAAAAAAACTTCTTATTTGGTGACAACATAAAATCGTGTTTATATAACGAAAATAGGTGGTGTTGATATACCCATTGCACGCATTACAATGTTTTTCTCTTTACCGTATCTATGAGAAATTCTAACCTGATACCTATATCTAATTTTAACACTAGACTAAATTATTTTCGATACCCATTATAAATAAAACCCCTCTACATATACTACGGAGTATATCGGTTTGAATTGTTTTAAAATTACAAACATCTAAATACTCATAAGGCATAATTAAATTGTTACACCTTCTGACTTTGTTCACTATTTTTTGTCCATTTTATTAAATAATGATGAAATTGGGCAAAATATTATGAACGGAGAGAGTATTTAGTTTTATTAATTGAGACATTGATTCCATGTGATTGGAATTGGGTAAAGAAGGTTATACTACTCCACTATTAAGTGATTTCATGCGAAAATGGTGAGTGCCCAAATCACCCAATTTACCTTTACCTTCACCATCACACTGTATCACTATATATATATATATATATATATATATATATATATATATATATATATATGTACTGTACGTCTTCTATATATCCATTGTGTAATTTAATGTGCTCGGAAACTTACATTACATGTGTAGTCAAATTAATGAGAGGGCCTTAATTTAGTCTCCCCTGTTACAGATTATTATCTGTAACGTTTACTAGACACATCTTAATATGTTAATTAAGGAATGAATAATCACTATTACGTTGTCAAAGTATGGTAATTAAGAGTTGATATTTCAATTTATCCTGATAATATAATTGTAATTTCTTCCTCTTAATTAGCATATTAATGTGTGCCCACTGGACACACGTTAGAAAACTCGATCCATAAGATGTTAAATATTACTCGTATATAGAGTATAATCAATTAGCTAGTTAGATTTTTTTTTTATGAAGGGGTAACCCGCAACCGCTACCTTTTTGGTGCGCTCAGGGTAAACCCTCAGTGTACGCATAGCCTACAAACCACGAACACCAAAGTAAACCGTCCGTGGGCTACAGGCTCGAAGTCTAGAAGAGCTTTGTTTATGCAAAATAACAATATTTACGTTATTTTCTATTTAATGGGTAAGTAATTAACGCGTTACAACATTATTATGACGATAAATATCTGAATAACAAATACTTACTGAGGATGAATTTGTGATGAGAAGATACCGAATACGGGGTAATTGTTACAGTACAATTTTTTTACCCCCTAACTTTCTTATTTAAGACTTGTCTTTTTCACATATGCTTTTTTGTTAGATGCACCATGCACGTATAAATACAAAGGCCAAGATTCTTAATAAATTCTCCAACTTTAACTTTTTGTTTTTGTGGAGTGGGAGTAATATGTTGGTAAATAATTTGTTGTCTCAATCAATCAATTCTACAAAATCTAGGCGTTATTTGTTAAAGACCAAACTTTATTCTTGGGTTTAACCAATTTGAATTTTGAGTAATAATTCAATTTTATTTACCGAGATGAATATATACTTCATATGGTTTGAGTCAATGAGAGTAGGGGTGGCCAACCCGATCCGTGGCAAGTGACTACGGATGGGTTGGCTATCACTGAGTTGGGTCAGATCAGTTTTTTTTTTTTTTTTTTTTGGCTTTAACCCGATCTAGTTAATGGATTTTTTGAATTTTTCTTTCTTTTAAGTGGGCTCGGGCAGGCTTGGTTGAATAGTGTGGTCTGGGCACATCCAGGGTTGATGCTCGGGTTGTGGCTCTGGCTACCTGGGTTAGGAATTTGGATCCAGGATTGCACTTGGTTCGTTCATACATGAAAGCTCGAAATTTTAGCCCTAAATTAATAAATTTTGATGACTTCTCCAAATTTAAAATCATACTCGTACTTCGTACTACTACTCGTATATGGTTTTAGAATAATGAAATGTTTAAGGTTTGAAATTGTGTTCTCCCCATAATAATTTAAATATTTAATTCATTGAGAGTCTTTTTTTTTTTTTTTTTTTTTTTTTTATACAAATGTTTGTATTTGTTGAAAAATCAATTTCCTTTACATTGGAACCCGTGCAAATTTCAAGTAAGAATTCAACTTTGATCACCGAAATTGAATTATATGGAAATTAAATATTTTGAAACTCACTAGGGGTGTGTAAGTGGATGTTGCTCTATACATTTTGAGTATGTCTTGTTCAAATTTGCAAACTTCAAATTTGACCCTACATCAATGAAGTTGTCTAACCTTCTTTAAACCTATAGTCCATTCATCTCGATTATTTGTTGTCATTTTATATTATTGTAAGGAGTATTTCAATTAAATGGTAACAAATGACTGAGACGAGAAGAGTACTATTTAATACTGAATACTACGTATCTTTGTCTGGTTCATTTGAGTATCTTAAGATAATCACTATATTAATGCTCATAATACACACATAGTTAAATAAAATAACATCGCATAAATATTTTTTTTTTTGTTTTGTTATTAATAAACACTTAAATAAAGTTAATTAAAGAATCAACTGAATCAGAGATAGCGATTAGTTAACGAGCCGACCCAAATTATATGGTGGTCCATGGTTGAGGCTAATGGAGTGATATGATGAAATTAGTTGGAGTTAGAATTCAACTAGATAATATGGGGGAAGTATAAGTAGTAGTAGAAGCAAAGGTATATATGTATACTCTAGATGTAACTATTACTCGTACGATAATTAAACAGTTAATCTTTCTTAAAATAGATAAACCTGTTATTTTAAGATTACTAACATGTCAAATTATCATCCCATGTACTTATATGTGACAAACATTTTGTTGTTCCTTACGAATTACAGTATACTCTTATCTTCCTATTCATCCTATTTGATCTTTATAAAGTTACGACAGATATATACCTGTTATAAAGACATAAACCAGAATTTGCGATAATTGAATGGGCAATGTAACTAAGCAAGTAAAGGGATTGTTGTTGTTGTTGTTGTTGTTAGGCTAGAATTGGTATGATAATTAGGTCAAATTAGTAAGTGGGCTGGAGCCATTTCAGGACATGCAGGCGAAAAGGGAGCAACGTGTGATTCAAGTTAGACTACTACTGAGATTTCCCATGTGATGTGATAGCCTTATTTTTAAGATTCATCAATCAACTAAATTAAAGTCTAGTCCTCAAGTACATACATGCGACATGTTCCTTCATCTTCTTCTTCATTGGATATATGTGTGATTATTTTAGTTTGGATTATTAATTCTTGTCTCTTGATTATCGTGATTTCCTGATTCAAATTCTTGTTTAAGATGATTATACGAAGCTATCTAGTATTGATTTAAGTATGAACTGTGTTAAATATATGAACGAGGCGAATATGGCACGGTACGTACGTATAGAGTAAACTAACATGCATGGTACGTAGGGCAATTACAATGATTGTAGTTTGATTTTGGTAATAGAACGGTCAAAATACTTAATTTCTCCACCCGGTCAACTGACCACTATAAAAATACTCGTATCTTTTATGAATAATAAAAAAGTAAATAAATAAATAAATGAGACAAATGGTATACTGTTGTGTATATATATATACTCCATTTAATTATATGAACTCGTTATAGTTATTTAGTCTTAATTTCAAGTCTTTTAAAAAAAACGTCTGAGTCCGATGAGATGAGACCGAATAATCCCCCAGTTGCCTATAAAGTATAAGCATGAATTATAAACGAAATTTACGTAATAACAAGGAAAAAAAGTGCAGTAAATAAATAAACGAGACAGAGGGAGTTGTACTCCATATATGAACTCATAATAGTTGTCTAATCTTGATTTCAAGTCTTTAAAAAACGGTAGAGTCCGATGAGTTGGGACTGAAGAATCACCACCCTATAAAGTATAAGCATGAAATTTACGTAATACGGAGTAACAAGGAAATACTCCCTCCTATTCTGAGTATTCCTCCCACTTTCCTTTTTGAGCTTAGTTTGATTTTCTTCCAACTTTCCATTTTTGGAAATAATATTAATCATTCTTTATTCTTCCTTCAATTCTTTATTCTTTTCCTCCACACCCAAACTCAACCTCTTTTCACTTTATACCCCATCTTTTACACTTCATACACTTTCTATTCATCTCTCTTATTTATCTCCATCCTTTATTATTATTTTACTTCCTCCGATTTTTCCAAAAAAAATTGAGGAGGAATACTCTGAATAGGAAGGAGTAGAAATTACGATGGAGAAGAGAAAAGAAGAGAAAGAGTAGATGATTCATTAAATAGGTGGGGATGATAATCCTCATCTCTGCCAATTCATGTGATGGGATTTTATGAGAACTTCCCTAAGGCAACTACTACTACTACATACTCGTACACTACTAGTACTAATACATAATGCAAAGGTAATTCAAATTCAGCGGATTTCTCTTAAAACGGTCGTATCAATCTTAATATATAATTGAGATTGAGACGTATTTTGTGCCATTAATTTTTTTCAAATGAGACCGTTTTTCGTTAATGTTAGAATGAGACCTCTCATTTAAGAGACAATTATATTGATTAGTGAAAGTTATTACTCCATAGACATCGGGATCTCAAGTGATTGCGTGATTATCTAAGGTTTGGAGTGGGTGATTATTGGTTAGTCTTGCATTACTTATTGTAAGACAAATTTAATAATGTTCATCGTCCTTATTGTTTGGAACCAACTCAACCAAAACCTGATTGGAGACCCGGATTTATTTCAAGCCCAATGTGGAACCATGTTGGAACCCGCAACCTTTTGTCGTGCTGGCTCTGATACCATGTTTGGAACCAACTCAACCAAAACCTTAAGACAATGGTTGGAGACCCAGAAATATTTATATACTCTCTTACACTTATTTCGTATACTACTTAAGTTTGTTATATCTTTTCATCAAATCATCTTAGTATCTCATATTCTCATGAATCTATTGTGAGACGATATCTCAAGAACACGAGACCTAGTATTGATCGATTGAGTTAGTAAAATAGCATCGTATACATAATAAGACGGATATATCGGTATTAAGCGGTAAGAAAGTGAGTATATGGGAGAGATAGTAGATGGAGTAGATGAATAGAAAGACATCATTGTCATATTGAGTAATGGTGTTCAAAATTCATGATAATACATACTACAAGACCCGGCCTAAAGTAAATGCTTGCTGCAGCAGAAGCATGCTCTCTTCATCTCTCATTTTTCCTAATTTCTCTGACACAAAATGGGACCTCAATCCATACAATTACCCACCACACCACTCTTCTTTGTATTTTTACTCCATCTACTTCCCCCTTTTATACTTCATCTCTTATTTTCCCTTCATGGTAAATATTCTTTTAATTTCACCCCCACCACTATCAGACTTTTCTTTTCTTTTTCCTCCAACTTTTACTGCATTTTTCAGAAATTTACTGTGACATATAGCTATCGTATTTTTGGCTAAGGAAACACTTTGACTATGTAGTTAAGAAGTCATCATCAATTCCCTTGATTTCGCGTAGATGTCAACTAGTTTAGATGATGAGGTAATAAGAGGTGATACTTAGACCATTCCTAAGCAAGGGTCAAGTTAATTGGGTCGTGACTCATTCTTTCTCTTAATTTCACCTTGTTTACCTTGACCCTTCTACACCCTTCCATCCAGAAGGTCATGACCTTAGGTCATCAACCTCATTATTTACCACTTTTTCATTAATTAATTCATATTCTACATTATTTATTTCAATCATATCTTCTTTTATGCAATTATTGTGGACCACCTATGATAATAGTACACATGAGGTCATGGAAGAGGGTCATGACCTTGGGTCATTCCATGACCTTTTTCCTCTTGGCTCATGACTTGGGTCATGCTAATTTCTAAGCTAATTAGTGTTTAAGATGACATTGGGGTCATGACCTCCCACATCCACCTTGCTTGGGGATGGTCTTATAATCTGAGGTTTGAACATTGTCAGCATCATAACCACCGTACCCTTGTACTCTTCTTAAACAAAAAAAAATCCCTTAATTTTGTCTAATTATGAGATTAAGTCTTGCATATTTTAACGGATGTACAAATGTCAATTAACTTGTTATTAAAGTTATGAGAAGACCTGAATTTGAATCCTCTTATATGTATCGAAATTGCCCTAATTAATATGTCCCTTTAGACCAAAAACTATCACTAGCTTCATAAATCAATTTTTATGTTAAGTGTATGAAAATATGTGGCATATTCATTCCAAGGCATTGTACCAACTTATTAGGTTAGCATATGCAACAATGATAAACAGACAAAAACAAGTACATGTATGGATCCATCTTATTTACCAACGACCAACGAGGCAACGATATGAAACAACAGCAACGACGACGAGGCTAGAGTCCGATTCTCATATGTACGTTTTTTCAGATAAAAAAATCATCATCTACTACTACTTGACTACTCGTATTATATATTTACCAACGATATAAAGTACTCTGTTTTCTATCTTCAAATTTCATGAACGTGAGAATAATTATAATTTATATAATGGTACTCTCGTCGTCTATGTAACTACCCTTCTTGTAAGAGGTTTTGCATTAAAATTAGTGTGAGATCGTGTGATACGAGAATTTGTATTGGTATATTATGATGTACTCTTAATACAGTATGTAGTATGTATGTGTGCTTTCTATTGTCCACTCCACTAGTATACTGATCAGTGATCACTGACACACATGCATGATATGATCCTGATCAACATGGAGTATCATGTTTCATGTATTTGGCGTAAACTTGATAATCTGATTTTGCAAGCAAAGCTACAACTATTTCACTTTTTATGTTATTTATTTCTCCCATTTCCTTTTTATATTATTGCACTCTTTAAATTAGTTACGTACAAGTAAGCTAATAATAATCTTCTCAATTCTAAGTATATTTTTACTACTCGTACTAATAAGTGCTCCCGTCGTCCCATTATAAATAATTTACATTTACTTTATTTTGTGAGGAGAATATTAAACAAAGTACGTAAACGCAAATTATTGACGTACAAAAGACGTAAAAATCAATAAAATAAAATAATTAAGATTTAGCTAGGGTGCATGAATAATGGAGTTTATGAGTACGAGTAATGAAATATACTCCGTATATAACAAATGGAGCTAGAATAGCTTAAGCTAATCCCTTCCTTATTCAAGTGGTTGGTATACTCTCTTGATCATTCTCCATCATTTGTTCACGTTTAATTAAAATACACCTCATAAATAATATAAGAAATTTATAAAAAATGATCGAAACAGAAGGAGTAAATCACATTGGATTTACATAAACTTGAATTGATATAGTCTTGAACTGATCACAAGCTTAATTGCGAGCTCATTTTTTACAAGATCGAATAAAATAAGCTCAAAATTAACTTAACCTTGAGTTTTGTTTAATGAGCAAAAACCAAGCCAGATAAAGATGACCATATTAACGGGATCGATCTCAGAAAATCACCCTCATGACCGTTTATATATATATATATTTATATATACAAATGAAATGTAGTATTTACAACAAGAGTTAAATAAAATATCGGTTATGTTGTATTTAACCATGTAATACCTTCTTAATATGATATATAAACTTAGGAATTGGTGACTAATTACACTTAAATCAATACAATTAATACGTACATTAAATATTTATTTCTTCTTTTAACTTCTTATATATACAAATCTTAGAACTATATTTATCATTTTCCATAAAATATTACTCTAACTAAATTAAACCTAAATTATTCACATCTCTCATTTCTACTTTCACTTATATTATTCCCCTTTTTTTTACCCGTTCACTACACATATAAACTTTCACCAAAAAAAAAAAAAAAAAAAAACTACACATATAAACTTAAGCTGCGTGTTTAGACCTTCACTAGCAAATCACCCTACTTCTTTTATTCTCTCTTACTTCCCATCTTTCTCTCACTAAATTACCTCAAATAAATTCTAAACTAATAATATTATTAATAATAATAATAATAATAATAATAATAATTAATTATTATTAAGTCAATATTTAGTATATTATTATTCAATTAATGTCCTTCCTCGTACTACTTATTTGTCTTACTATGGCAGGAGCTTAAGTTGTTAATTACTTGTTGGTAAGCTCATTATTAAATCTTAATTACCTACTTTTGCATGCAATTGCATGTTTAATTTTACCTTAATTTTTTTCGAGTTATTGATTTTGTAGGTATGATTCATGTTAGTTGACACCAAATTATTTTTAAAGTTATATTTTGTGATAAATCGGTTTTAGTGATACATTTAATGTTAGCGGACACCAAATCATTTTTAAATCTACATTTTGTTAACATTGTATATTTATGAAAACATTTAATATAAAAGTTGAGTGTTCTAATTAAAATACTTTACAATTTTTTAAAAACTTATTAGTACTAAGTATCATTTTTGCAACAACTGTATAGAATTAACTAATAATAGTGGATGGTATACTATTAATGAAGTTGACATGACCCAATTGTAACCAAGTATTAGCATCTTTTAGAGGCAGATTTTCATGTTATTGGGGGGTTTCATAATTAATGTTGAATTAATGTTGAATTTGAGTTGATTAACTCATTCATAACCATAAAAGTGGCAATTAAACCCCTTTTAATTTGTTCGATTGTGAAATTATGCTCCTTAACTTTGTTCAATTGTGAAATTAGACCCCTTATTTTTTGCTTATCGGTTTTTCTAACGTGTGCCCACGTTAATAAGCTAACTAAATTAAGATTAAAACGGATATTGTCTAAGTATGCTAAATAGATCTTAATATTTCCATTTCTAATGATAATATCTTATTAAAGTTTGCTTTATGTAGTTTATTAACGTGTGCCCAGTAGGCACAAGTTAGAAAACCCGTTTGTCTATTTGTAGCAATCGACTTCCATAATTTCAACCAAAAGTTAAATAAAACCTCATCGTTTAAATCTTAGAAATATTTCACAAAAAAAATTCTTTGATCCAATTACCCATATGTAAAATTTAACTTTCGACTTTATAACTTTATATAGAGTACGGTATGTTAAAATGTAAGAATATATTTATTAACTTTTTAATTATTAGACAAATTATCGAACACATAACAATATTTCATTAAATATATTTATTTTTTATAGACAAGGTAAAAATTTGTGAAGATAAAAAATTTAACTTTTTCTTAAAATTATGGGAGTCGATTGCTACAAATAAAATATAGGAGACATAATTTGATCACTGAACAAAGTTAAGAAGATTAATTAACACTTTCGTTAATTACTAGTAACAGCTAGATATCATAATTCCTACATTCCTACTACATTGTACTAATACAAGCTACTACTTCATTAATGGGAAGATTATGGCATCCACTTGGATTTCAGCAAAACAGTCAATCTTAATTATACTCCCCTTTATTTATTTATTTTATACGGAATAATACTCTCTCTAATCGAAAATTATCATCTTTAAAATTATTTACGAAAAATATTTTAATTAAAACGTCTGAAGACACGAAACAAGTACTAAAATGGTATAATAAGCATACATTTTTCTCCTTTTTATGGGAATTATGTATTTTATTTTATGTGGTGTTATTGAAAACACTAAAAAGGGTATATCATTAAAATTCATAGCAGTAATAACTCCTGTTTGACTTGTTTCTTGCTTCCTAAAGAGTTGACAATAAAATAAATCCTCCATAAAAAAAATTCAACAAAATTAATTAATAATGTCCCTTATAATTTAAGACCACCACCCCTTAAATAAAACATACTCTTTTCTGATCCTAAGTTTATGTTCTTTTTTGTTTTGTTTATATACAATTAATCTTCTGAATTATTGACTTACATACTCATAAACGAGTAATGTTAAATACAACTCTTATCATTGAAAATAAAATTAAAATATTTACGTATATATTGATGTCATTAATGTTTGATTTAACCTTTTATTCCTCTTTTGAACCCTTAAATACAATATACTTCATCCGTTCCATTTGATTCTTTACCTTTAATTTTTGAGCATTTTTCATAGGTGAGTAAAATTGTCAATGTAACTTCTAATATATACTCCCTCCATCCAACTTTAAACTTCATGGGAGGAGTGGCACAGAAATTAAGGGTGGGGTGGATTATGTGGTGGAAAATGAGAATTGAGAAAAAATGTGGGGTCAGAAATGATATAGACCACAAAAATCAACCAAAAAAGGAAATATTGTAAGTAGGAAGTTTAAAGATGGACAACCCTTTAAGGAAAGTAGGAAGATTAAAATTGGATGGAGGTAGTACAATAAAATATATACAGTCATGTGGATTTTGTTTAAATTGTCTAATCGGGTACGTTATAAATATCAATTTTTTTTTAATTTTTTTTAGAAATACGTAACTAAAGATATAGACAAAAGAATCAAATAAAATGGAGGGATTATATCATTTCCCTTCCTTTATTTATTTATATATTTATAGAAAATGATATGATATAAACGGGTTTTATTTAAAGTTTCAAAATAACAAATAAAAACTCAAATCAAACATTATGTCTTGTTCCTACTTTGATTTTATTTCACGAAATGCATTTAATTCTGATTATTTACAATACTAAGGACGCGCTACATGCCTGTATTTAACGTTACCATTTACTTATTAATTACATATTTATATTTAGGTCTCCTTACTCCAAAAGACATACACTCATCAAATCACAACATAGCACATAGTTACATACAAATTACAATAACAAGCAAGCATGGATGAACAAGTTTCAAGCCAAGTAGAAGGAGGAGAAATCCCCATGCCAATTAGTAGTGCATATGTTGGAGTCCTTCATCACCATCATCTACATGACATGGCTCATCATCATGATGCATCATCACTCATCATCCCACCATCAAACAACTTGGATGAGCAAGGGCAAAATGGTAATTTCACTCAAGGAAAAAATATTAGTAATAGTAAGGTGGTGGTAAGGTACAGGGAATGTCAAAAGAACCATGCAGCAACAATGGGAGGAAATGCAATAGATGGGTGTGGAGAATTCATGCCAAATGGTGAAGAAGGAAGTCTTGAGGCACTCACTTGTTGTGCTTGTAATTGTCATAGAAACTTCCATAGGAAAGAAATTGAAGGTTCTATTACTACTACTACTACTAGTAATAATAATAATGATCATCAATACCCATTTTACCCTCCGCCGACCCCGCATTCGACCCTCATGACTTCAAGGGGTAGAAAGGTCATTTTGGGGGTACCGCCCGTGAACATTGGGGGGTATGATGATCATGGAGGGTATGGGGGGCATGGGCATGGGCATGGGGTCATGGTCATGAGGCATCATCAACAAGGGGTGATTAGTGGTAATCAAGGGGTGATTAGTGGTAATCAAGGGGTGATTAGTGGTGGGGGTGGGAGGAAGAGGTTTAGGACAAAGTTTAGTCAAGAGCAAAAGGAGAAGATGTTGGAGTTTGCAGAGAGAGTTGGGTGGAAGATACAAAAGCAAGAGGAAAGTGTTGTGCAAAGTTTTTGTCAAGAGGTTGGGGTTAAGAGAAGGGTTTTGAAGGTTTGGATGCATAATAATAAGCATAGTTTAGCAACCAATAAGACCAATTTGATCAACATCAACAACAACAACAACAACAATGATAGTAGTAACAACAATGAGAGCAATGACAACAACAACAACAACCACCACCACAACAACAACAATTCATCTTCTTCTATGTAATTTAATTTGTTTTAATTATGATTATTATTATGATTATGATTGGTTGTTATTATTAATTACTTACTTAATTATGCCTTAGAGAGATATTTGAACTTTCACATTGTTAATTAATTATTCCTAATTATGTGATGATTTTATCTTTGTTGTGTGGTAGTAGTACTTAGCTTGTGCAATTTTTGATAGTCTTGTGTTGTTCTCTTGTAAAACTTCAATTGGATGTGGATAGGGGTGTTCATTGGACCGACCCGGTCTTTGGATCGTCCCCAATAATTGATGACTGGTCTCTGGTAGGTTCACCTATTAAAAAAAACATAAAACTAGTGTTTATTTACGATCCAAACCGGTCCAAATTTGGAAAAATCGGATCTAATGTGGTCCAATTCTAAGTTGGGGAGTTGGGACCCTTTCTTACTAGTGTGATTTTCGGATTTGTCCCGTCTTGATTCCAAACCGATGAACATAACATCCTAGAGGGGGAGATGTGTTATGCAGGCTAAAGCAATAAGTAAATTCGAACTATACCGTTGTTACGTTTCTTACAAGTATGAAATATGTTTAATTAAATTCTGTTAGTATGAAATCTATTTAATTAAATTCTGTTTAATTGGCTTGAAATGTAAGGTAATTAGTCAAGCTAAATTGAGTAGATTAATTCAATTTGTAGTTTTGTACTACTAGTTAAGTTGAATTTGATTAGTTAAAGCTAGTTTAACTCTAATGAAACTATGTCGAATTAGCTTGATGTTTGATTAAGTACATGCAATTACGTCAAGTCACACCTAGTTATAACGGTCAATTCATGTCTATTTGATATTAACTTAATTAAATAAGCTACTGTATATATTATTCCCCTACTAAAAACCTTTTAGATTGTCAGGTCCGGAAAATGTGGAAGCGGTTATTTTAGCTGAGATTAATGCAATTAGCTAACCCATTATTTGGATTTTTTTCGGAAAAAAAACCTTTTAGATTGTCGAAGTCACAAAAAAATGATAAAAATCAAACGATAACTAAACCATATTAACATATTCCCCTAAAACTTTAGATTAACTACGTCCTTCTTTATTTGACTAGCTATCTAGCTTGACGTGAGGGCCTCTAATCCAAAAAACTTAGGTAAATTACAGTCTATATTAAATAGATTTGTTAAATTATAAGTACACTTAAGTGCAGTTTAATTACGGTATACATAAATAATTAAATATTACTTATTATTCTCTCCGGACACTATTTTTTGTCCAATTTCATTAAAATACTTCTCACAAATTTGAGATAATAAGAGAAAAAATAATATCCGAACAAAATAATCAATAACCATATTCAAACTCAAAGTTCGCTATGTACCGTATAAGTTAAAAAAAAAAAAAAAAAAAGGTCAGCTACGTAACGTGCCTACGTATAATTCCACTCCTCCATAGTCAAGTTAGTGTCAACCTATGAAGTGGGCCGGGGAAGGCGATAAATTAAGTTAAATTCTTCCAATTCAAACCAACCCAAAATTCAAATCCAACTATATTAAAAAGTCCATGGTCAACAACCCGTATACATCCATAAAATTACAGAATATAAGATCGTTCTATATTATATATAAAATAAATTTAAAGTGATTAAATTTTCAATTTTTAACACAATATATTATTTTCAACGATCCTATAATAGAAACGGTCTTAGGTAGCGTTTGACCACCAACATTTCATTTCAAATCGTCATTGTCAAATAAGAAAAGTGAAATGATAAAATTTTACAATGACATGTATTAAGGTGTCATTTGAAAATGACCATTTTTGTGAGAGACTTGGATTTGACAAAATCCAAATTCACAAATTCATTTTGTTTTCCAAACAAAATATTTGTATCAAATCCAAATTTCAAAATCAAATCTTGTTCCCAAACGGACCATTATAGAATATCCAAAAGACCCACTCAATTTGTATCAAACTCAAACTAATCAACTTAACAACTTTCGCCTTCTTCATAATAATCAATTAACTATCGCTTTTAATTTAAAGTACAATATTCTTTGCTTTGCATGTTGGACAATGATAATGTTTTAGGAACATAATGCGTATGTAATCCAAATCCAAAAAAAAAAAAAAAAAAAAAAAAAAAATCCAAATTTATCACTTTTAGACGAGGGGGAGAAACATTAAAACATAGACATTGTATGGTGCGTTATATTGTCATAGAATTATAGCTTCCCTTTTGATATTTTTCTCTATTGAATGAGTGACAGGAAATTATAATGACCGTTCAAAAGTGGGGAGTAATGTTCGTTTATTGACGAAAACTTGACAAAAAAAATATAATTATGTCTAGTAATGATATTTCGAATTCTTTGTCACGATATAAAATGAAATTTAACTCTTGTTTCGATTGATTCTGACACGTCTCAAATAACAATTTTATGACTTTTGAAAATATCGAGTTAAAACCAACGATAACTTGACTGGACTATCACATTATATTCATTATTTCAACCATTGATACATATACTCATACTCTTAGAAGTACATTACATGACTTCTCAAGCTCACATCCTCACATAACACACAAACCAAACAACACCCTACCAAATATTCAAACAACTTAGTTACAACTTACAAATCACTACTCTTAGTATTAGTATTAGGATTAGTAGTCTTAACCTCCTCACTAATCTTGCCACTAATCCCATCATTAATATCAATAACTTTATTCTTCTTCCTCTTATCCTCACCAATCTTAGGCACACTAATCTTAAGCACACCTTCCCCCAACTCAGCCTTCACATTCTCCAAATCTGCATTATACGGCATTCTAAACTGCCTCCAAAACTTGCCACTTGTCCTCTCCACACGATGCCACCTGTCCCCTTCCTTCCCCTCCTCCTCCTCCTCAACCTTCCTCTCACCACTCACCCTAAGAACTCTATTCTCCTCCACTTCTATCTTTAAATCTTCCTTCTTTATCCCCGGGATGTCGAGGGTGATGACGTGTGTGGTTGGGGTTTCCTTCCAGTCTGCTCTCGCCAGGGCCAGAGGGGCGGGGATTGGGGAGTTGGTTGGGTCGAGGATGCCGGGTTTGGGGAGGGAGAGTGGGGTTTGCTCGAGGATCCTGAATGGATCCTCGAGCAAATCAGGCCATAGTGTCCTTCCCAAGGAGAAGGGCACTAGGGCATTTGTTAGTAGTGTTGGTAGTAGTACTAGGAATAATATTGCTAGTTTTGTTGACATGTTGTGGTTTATCGTTGTAGTTGTAGTTGTAGTTGATGAGATGAGGAAGGGGAGGTGAGTTAGTGAGTATATATAGGTAGGGAGGCAAAAACTTTCAGCTGCGAGAATATTCATCGTAAATCTACGACTGGTTAAATAACATCCATTTAGAATATAGATACGCACCTTTTTAGTTTTATCTTTATCTAATCATGTGAATTATTTAATCCGTTATCAATTTATGATGGATATATACGTCAGAAGGAAGATTTATTGGTATAGGAAAGGTAGGGTAGGTATATGGAAATTCTAGGGTGGTCTAGATAGATGGAGTGGAGTGTAGAGGTTGTTAGAATTTACGTTTCACATATGCATGGAAAAATCTAGAGAAGAGTAGATAGTGTCAAATGGAAGGGAAACGATGTGGCGAGCAATGAGCATGCATACGTGATGGTAATTGTTGGATACTTCTAGAGATAGTTTAAGCGCATGCAGGAAGTGTTAGTTAAAAGCTTCATTATTATGCTGTAAATTAGATAAAAAGTGAAAATTAACATTTACCCAAAATCTGATGAGAAAGTTGAGTATTTTATCCTAGCAAATGACAAATATAAATATGTAACCTAACCTAAATAGACGTAGCCGTAAAAACATTGGTAGTGATTTTTTTCTTTTCAAAAATCTTAAATTGAAAAATAAATAAAATACGGAGTATAATCCAGATATAAAACAGAGAATACCGTTGGCAAAAAAAAAAGATATAAAACTGAGAATAAAATTTGTTTTGACTGATTCCAATACGTCTCAATAGGTAATATCCTGAAGACACACCCTGATCATGTGGTATGAAAATTAGTATTGATTTGAAACGTGACTCGATATGAGTTCCAGCCCAAGCACCTCGCGTCGATTTGTTTATATTAAGTGTAAAATTTTGTTCGGATCGAATGAAGTTAGAGTAAGGAATTGGAAAAGAATAGAATGTATGATTAAATTGTGAAACACTATTCCTAATAAATGTATTTAGTACTTCATGCTTTTTTTTAATACTTCCTCCGGACACTATTTTTTGCCCTACTTCATTAAAATACTCCTCACATCTATTGAGCTAGTGGGGCGAAAAATAGTGTCCGGAGGGAGTACTAGTTAAGGGGCCCGGCGATGCCCGGACCTTGATATTCCGGTATTTTTTAAGACGCGAGGTTTTAAAATGGCGCAATTATTACGGGTTTTTTTACCAACCACATTGAGTACGTCGTATGTATATTCACTAATGCTTCTATGATATAGACATTTTTCAAGTTTCATACAAAAAAACCAATCATTATTTAACATCATAATGTACTACGGAGTACGTATTTATAAATACATTCATCTTTCATTTGTGAACTATTTTTTTTTATCACGGGTTGCAAAACATTCCTTTATGTTATTTATTGTCGAAATCCAAAATCAATCTCTCAACAAACTACTTTAAGTATAAAATACATACGAGTATTAATTTCTAGGAGTATCTAGTAGACACGTGTTAAAAACATCGTTAAAATATACTCCCTCCGGTTTAAATAATTGCCCCGTTTGGGTAATATTTGTGAGGAGTATTATATTGAAATGGGGCAATAATTTTAAACCGGAGGGAGTACTTGTATTTTTCGAGTTAAAATGTGGTAATAAAACACGCAGAAGAAACTATATTAGGTGTGTGTTCTAACATTAATTCAGCTCGTAATTCGTATAATCTGCTCCTTATTACAATCGGGTTGAGACAAATCCAATTTAAAAAGGTTCTTAATATACAAATATGAAGTAAGAAATAAAAAAATTAATAAAGAGAATGATAAGACAATAAACCTAAGTAACCAAGATTAATGGCAAACTTGTAAATATCATTAATGAGAGGGGGCATTTTTGGAAGAGAAAATTACGCAAAACTTCTTATCCACACAAAATCGATTAAAAGATATTTAAGGGTAAAATTAGTACCCGGACTACGCTTTTAATTCCGTTTAAGGGTCTAAACTCTAATCTTTAACTTTACGGTTAAGGTTTGAAAATTAACACTAAAGTTAAATTATTCAACCCCTCAAAAATAAAGCCGAAGTGTAGTATGTATACGTGTAAAAAGGGTTCAACGGGTCGGGTTATGCGAGTCGGATCCAAATACGGGTCAGACCAAATATGAGACCGGTTATACGGTCAAGGTTCGGATTAGGGTTAAAAATAGTTTCGAACGCCTATATTTTTTTACTAACTTATAAGTCCAAAAAAAATATTTTTAATATTAATTTTTTTTAATATTATTGTTGTACTCTTTAATAGTAATGTTTATATTTTAAACAATAATTAATTCAATTATTAAAACTATATAACAATTAAATGATAAAATAAGTTGTATTAAAATGAATATTTGTAATTTAATATATTTATTTAATGATAAATCCAAATATAATATTTAGATATAAATATTTTATTTTATTTTAATAAATTCTTACCGGCCGAACGAGTTGGGTAGGGTTTCGATCCTAAATTAACGAGTTATTTTGGGTTCTGTCAATCAAGTTGTGGGTGTAAAAAATCGAAAATGGGTTTATGACCCTATAGGGGGGGGTCGATTTCTTTTTTTATTAACTAATCTTTGAGATAGTATATAGTCATGTTCTTTTCAGTTTTTTTAGTTAATCTGTATGATAATGCACGTACATAGTACCCCTCTGATTTTTATTTATTGCACGTTTGATTAAAATAATCCACCGATATATTGATGAAATGGGACAATATAATAAATAAAAATCGGAGGGACTACCATGGATACTCTTTTTCTAATACATATTTTATTTGAGTTCATATATGATATATATCTCATTCATAATTTTTAGTTTTATTTCAATTTATATATAACACATTAAGAACTGACCCGTGAATCTTCACGGGTGATAAAACTAGTTTTATATAAGTTAATGATTAATGATATATGCATATATGAACGTCATAATCTACCTAGGAGTCATTTTAATTCGAGTAGATATAATAACGTCATTGTAAATCAGAATATCGTACCCCAGAAACAATTAGTCAATTACATTCCTAATCTAATAACACAAAAACTTTCCTAAATAATCCAACTAACAATTATACTTTCCTAATTTAACTAAGCAGTTCCCTATAAAATACGATCTTTATGCATTAATTCACACTAAATTAATAAATATAATCCATAATTTTAAGAAGAATTGCTATTTCTCGATAATGTCAATTGTTAAATGTCGTGTGACTTTATGATATGTTATAAATTTAATTGAAATAATTGCAATGATAGAAATGGAAGAGAAAGCTGTTCTTTTATTCAAAAGATAGGCTCTCAAACATAGAATGCAGTGATAATGACCACCTGATTCTTATGTCAGTACAAAAAGTTGAGGAGAAGGATAGAAATTCAGTAATTCTTGCATGAAAAATAAATGACAATCCAAGGCCAATTATATATAGTTAGAAACAGAGGAATCTAATGTTGGTAGAGCAGCAGCTGGCAATTGTACTGATTGTACTGCATTCATTCCCCTTGGATCATGTACCGGCAACGGTCCTTTCCTTTTGCTGAGTGGTCATCCCTAGGACAATTGATTAGCTGATGATTGGTACTGCTGAGGTGTCCCTTCTCACGTGCCCTGGCAATTTTGCTCTCCTGTATTGCATTCCTGCAGAATGCTGTTGCTGTCATTGCATTCCTGCAGGGAGTTGCTGCTACTGTTATTCCTTCTGCAGCCCCATTAGTATCCATTGTATCATTACCCTCCTCTTGAGAGAATCCTTGACCCCAAGGATCAAATGTAGGAAATTTGTGTTGGAGGTCATACAGAAACTCCCAGGTAGCATCTTCGACAAGAGAATTCCTCCACTTGACTAACACCTTGGTAGCAGAAATCCTTCCTCTTTTGACCACCTTCTTGGCCATAATCAATTCAGGTTCTTCCTTCTCTTCCCCATGATTTGGTGGACCAGTTACTTCAGGTGGGTTTCCATAGTATTTTTTAAGCATTGATACATGGAAGGTGTGATGGATCTTGGCAGTAGGTGGCAGAGCTAGCTTGTATGCTACAGGTCCCACCCTTTTAATCACCTGATAAGGGCCATAATATCTTTTAGAAAGTTTTTGATTCGATCTTCCGGCTACAGAGGTTTGCCTGTAAGGTTGCAGTTTTAAGAACACATAATCACCTTCCTCAAAGACTCTTTCACTCCTCTTCTTGTCAGCTTGCTGTTTCATTCTATTCTGAGCTCTGGCTAGGTTAGATCTGATGTTGGAGAGTGTTTCCTCCCTGTCCCATAATATCCTATCAACTGTGTCCACCTTACTATCTCCTGGAAGATAAGGGATATGTATAGGAGGGGGTTGTCCATAAAGTACTTCAAAGGGAGAGCATTTCAGTGAGTTGTGATAGGTGGTATTGTACCAGAATTCAGCCACGGGTAACCACTTACACCAATCATTAGGTGTCTCATGACAAAAGCACCTCAGATAAGTTTCCAAACACCTATTAAGGACTTCAGTTTGACCATCTGATTGGGGATGATAGGCTGAACTAAGATTGAGGGTTACACCTTGTATAGTAAAGAGTTCTTGCCAGAATTTGCTTATAAATATGGGGTCTCTATCTGAACAATTTGTTGGGGCATTCCATGTAATTTGTAGATATTATCCAAATAAGCTTGTGCCACTTCTGTAGCAGAGTAGGGATGCCTTAGTGGGATGAAATGTCCTGATTTACTCAGCCTGTCAACCACTACAAGGATGGAGTTATTCCTCATAGAGTTAGGAAGACCATCAATAAAGTCCATGCTCACCTCTGTCCATACCGAGTCGGGAATTGGTAGAGGTTGTAACTTCCCGGGTAAGGCAGAGGTGTCATACTTACATTGCTGGCAAATAGTACACTGCTTAATATACTCCCTGACACTATTCCTCATGTTACTCCAATAGAATTTAATCTTGAGCCTTTGGTAGGTGGCCTCTACTCCCGAGTGACCAGCCTGGGGGGTATCATGCATGATTGATATCAGTCGTTCCTGTAATCCTTGAGAACTCCCAACTACCAGCTTTCCTTTCCTCTTAAGTTGCCCTTCCTTCCATGAATAGTATTTATGAGAGTTAGGGTTTACCTGCAACTCCCTGATAATTGAGACCAGTTGCTCATCCTCTCTCCATCCATCCTGTATCTTGGCAAATAAATCTGTACTGATAGTGTTGATCAGCAGTTGATATAGTTCCGAGCTCTGTACTCTAGATAGGGCATCAGCAGCTATATTTTCCTTCCCCTTCTTATATTCAATCACATAGTCGTAGCCCAACAATTTGACCAACCATTTATGCTGCAATGGATTGGTGATCCTTTGTTCCAACAAGTGTTTTAAGCTTTGATGATCAGTCTTGATAACAAACTGTTTATCTCTCAAGTATTGGCCCCATTTGGTGACCGCATGAATGAGAGCTAGCAGCTCCTTCTCATAGACAGAAAGTGCTTGATTCTTGGGAGATAGGGCCTTGCTTATGTAGGCAATGGGGTGCTGATTCTGCATTAGGACAGCACCGATTCCTTCTCCTGATGCATCTGTCTCCACCACAAAGGGCTTGTCATAATCAGGTAGTGCTAATACTGGTGCTGAAGTCATTACTACCTTGAGTTTTTCAAAGGCAATTTGGGCCTCATCATTCCATAGGAAGGCATCCTTCTTAAGTAGGTTGGTTAAAGGTCTACTTATTGCTCCATACCCTTTAATGAACCTTCTATAGTAGCCTGTTAATCCTAAGAACCCTCTTAATTGTTTTAGGGTCTTAGGTGTTGGCCAGTTTGCCACTGCCGTGACTTTGGATGGTTCAGTGGCTACCCCTTCTGCTGAAATTATATGGCCTAGGTACTCTAACTTCCTAGCCCCAAAGCAACATTTGCTCATTTTAGCAAATAGTTGATGCTCCCTCATAGTCTGTAATACCAACTCCACATGCCTTAGGTGTTCCTCCCACTCAGAACTGTATATCAAAATATCATCAAAAAATACTAATACAAACTTTCTTAAATAGGGTTGGAAGACCCTATTCATCAAGCTTTGGAAGGTGGAGGGGGCATTTGTTAACCCAAAGGGCATCACCATATATTCAAAGTGACCATGATGAGTCTTGAATGCAGTTTTGTAGACATCCTCGGGTGCCATTCTAATCTGGTGAAACCCAGATCTGAGGTCCATCTTAGTGTAGAATTTGGAACCATGTAATTCATCCAAAAGTTCTTCTATCAGTGGAATGGGGAACTTGTCCTTCACAGTTTGTTTGTTTAGGGCTCTGTAGTCTACACACATCCTCCAACTACCATCCTTCTTCTTCACAAGCACCACAGGGGAGGCATAAGGACTAGTACTCTGCCTAATAACCCCCTCTCCCAATAGCTCCTGTGTAATTGATTCAATGACGTCCTTCTGGACCATAGGATACCTGTATGGTCTGATATTTGTGGGTTCTGAGCCAGTTTTTAGTGTAATTTTATGGTTGAACCTATTTCTCAAGGGTGGAAGACCTTCAGGTTCCCTGAAGATTGAGAAGTATTGCTCCAACAAACACTTGATTTCTTTTTGTTCTTTCTCTTCCTGTACTAGTTGGAGAGAAAAGAATTCTGCCCCTCCATCATGCTGCTGTATCAAAGCCACTTGGCCACCTTCCTCGATTGTTTTTCCCACCCTTTTTAACAGCTTTACACTAGATGGTTGTGCCCCCTTCAAGAGGTGTTTCTTCCCTTCGAAGTGGAATTGCATGGTCAACTCTTTGAAGTCCCAAGTAATTGGTCCTAAGGTTTCCAACCACTGAATACCAAGAACAGCATCACAACTTCCCAGAGGTATTATGAAGAAATCAGCTGTGAATTCAGTGCCTCTTATCTTCCACTTGAGTTGAGGAACCATCTGTGAGCACATCAATTTCCCCCCATTGGCAACAGAGATGTGAAAGCTACTCATAGCTTCTGTTTTCACCCCTAGCTTCTGAGCTATGGTAGCATCCATGAAATTGTGGGTACTACCAGAGTCCACCAGAATACTCAAGGTGTTCTTGCCTATTACTCCTGGGATTCTCATAGTTTGACAGTGGGGTTTACCAGCCAGGGCGTGGACTGATATTTGAGCCATCTGTCCGGCAGAATCCTCACCCTCTTCCTCCTCATTCTCTCCCTTTTCTCCTTCATCATCTTCTACCTCCTCCATAATAAATAGTTGTCTTTTGTTCTTACACACATGTTGGGGTGTAAACTTTTCATCACAATAAAAACATAGTCCTTTAGCTTTCTTTTCTTCAATTTCAGCATTGAAAGGCCTGAATCTGGGTGTTGATTTTGGAGATGGTGTAAAAAAGGGATAAGGTTTCTTTTGTGAGGATGTGGGGGTCTTATAACTCATATCCATTGGGGGTGTTTTTGGTGTGGGAAGTAAATGAGGTTTTGAGGGGGTTTTGGTGTTATTTTTGGCCTGTAACCCCAGTGAGGTCTCCTGCAGCTTAGCTAGCCCATAAGCATCAGCAATTGTTTTTGGTTTTAACATCCTAACCATCACAGATACCTTCTCATCTAGACCCGTTATGAAACAACTCAAAGCATACTCAGACTGGAGATTAAGCTTGCTAATTAACACGTCAAACTCATCATGATATTCCTGAACAGAACCAGTTTGTTTAAGTTCCAATAATTCTGACATAGGATCTTCATGTATGTTACCAAATCTAGCCTTAATGGCTGACTCATATTCAGTCCATTTAAGGGTGGTGCTTTTATCCCTGTTTTTAACAAAAGCCTGATGCCAAGCTAAGGCCTTGGTTTCTAAATGCATAGCTGCATATGTGACCTTCATAGCCTCATCTACCTCAGTAACAGAAAAAAATTGCATGCACTTAAATAACCAATCCTCTATATTGTCACCATTAAAAGTGGGAAACTTGATAACAGGAGCCCTTACCATATTGTTGTTCACACCTCCCAGCCTACCTTGGTTAAGAGAAAGAGCCGCAATGGTCTGTACCAAGGTCTCCACCTGAGCCTTTAATTCCCTGACTTCTTCACTAATATTAGTGTCTGGCATTTTTTTTATAGATTTGAGTTTTGTTTTGGATATTCTGGAGTTTTTTGTGTAGATAAGGAAAGTGGAATTATATATTTTTGAGTTTTTCTTTGGGTTTTTTCTTAAATTCTCTCGAATTGTGACGGAAATAAGGAAATAATCTGTAGGTCAGGAGGATCTTAAAGCTCTGATACCAACTGATATGTTATAAATTTAATTGAAATAATTGCAATGATAGAAATGGAAGAGAAAGCTGTTCTTTTATTCAAAAGATAGGCTCTCAAACATAGAATGCAGTGATAATGACCACCTGATTCTTATGTCAGTACAAAAAGTTGAGGAGAAGAATAGAAATTCAGTAATTCTTGCATGAAAAATAAATGACAATCCAAGGCCAATTATATATAGTTAGAAACAGAGGAATCTAATGTTGGTAGAGCAGCAGCTGGCAATTGTACTGATTGTACTGCATTCATTCCCCTTGGATCATGTACCGGCAACGGTCCTTTCCTTTTGCTGAGTGGTCATCCCTAGGACAATTGATTAGCTGATGATTGGTACTGCTGAGGTGTCCCTTCTCACGTGCCCTGGCAATTTTGCTCTCCTGTATTGCATTCCTGCAGAATGCTGTTGCTGTCATTGCATTCCTGCAGGGAGTTGCTGCTACTGTTATTCCTTCTGCAGCCCCATTAGTATCCATTGTATCACTTTAGTCAATAGAAAGGTAGAAGACAAACTTATATACGTGAAAGATTACATAAAAGAGAAGAAGACGTCCATGAGACTGAACTTCGAGGTTGAACACGACGTTCAACTAGAAGAAAGACATAAACCATCGAAACACAACGTCCTCAACTCGGAACACATTATGAGAAGTGAAATATTCGAGAGGTTGGATTGTAAGGATAAGAAGAATGTGGCGGAGGTATGCAAGGCGTGGGCAAAATGGTTTCTTATCGGAGCAGACGGTCCAAAATTCAAAAGAGATTACAAGAATTCTTTGCGAAGAGAGGTAAATAATGGAGTCGTTAAGGTAACAAGAGCGGGAAACGAGGTTAAGACGTATTGTTCATCTCGGACGATTAAAAACGAAGATGACAAGGTTGTCTTTCATCTTCGACAAAGTGTTGACGAGATGGAGGCCATGATTCAAACAATTAAATCTACGATGGATAATTACTTGATTAGTATGTCATTATGAAATTTAATACTCCCTAATCATCTTTAATTTCATGTTTAAGTAGCTAATTAAAATATAAAGTCTTGTGTCTGTGAGCAATATTAATAGGTTTGTATTTTGTAACAATTCATCTACGAAAATTGAATTTATCAATTTATTTTGCTTGGTAACCAACTAACCATGCATTTGACTTTCTGCATCGAATATATTTGTATGTATGCAACCATCTCGCTCTAAATTCGACCTGACCCGCAAACTCAGCCCACCCGATCCATTGTTTTTAGGATCATGTAATTTCTAACGTAATGTAGCATCTAGATAATATCTTCGTATTGATAGATACGTAGTACATACTAGTAATAACTCTTTAATTTTGATTAAACTAAGTCAAATAGTACTCAATATTTAAATAAAATTTGATTTTTTTTTCAATTTTTATGATTTATCGTGAAAAGTAATTTATATATTTACAATTTTATAAATACGAGGTTATTATTGTTCATTTTTTCTTAATACGGAGTATTTGTTTTCATAATTTTTTTGGTTCATCGAAGAGCGCACTTAGTCGCATTACAATATAGGGGAGGGGGGATTCGAACCTGGAACCTACTGTTCCAGAGCACCTAATCTTAACCACTAGGCCAAGACATCATAATTAACGTTAGTAAAGGGGCGACGAAGAAGGTTGACTAAGAGTAGGACTGATATTTTGCGAGAAAATTTTAAAAAATTAAACCGAAAAATAAAGAAAAGTAAAAACGATACATCTTTTACTAAGCATTGATTCCTATTGCAAAGCAAATACAATTCGACTTCAAATAATATTAAAAAATCATGTCAAATTCGAGTTTAAGATAGATAAGGTAATTCAATACTTTACTCCGATATGATAAAACTGAGAAAATACAATATAATAAGCAAATATTTTCCAAATCTAATTAGGAGTCGATATACTATTATTAATTATCGTTTCCTATAAATACAATTTTTGTGCATTAAATTGACACGTACAATAGGTCACAAACGAAACCTTAGCTAGCGTAACTATGTATCGTGTTCCATGTCGTGTCACTTCAGTCGATAGAAAAGCAGAAGACAAACTTCTGTTCGCGAAAAGTTACTTAGAAAATAAGAAGGCGTCCATGAAACTGAACTTGGACGACGTGGACGACTTTGACGTCCAATTCGAAGGTAGTCAACTTGGACCGTCAACGTACCAAGTTCTAAACTCGGAGCACATAATGAGAAGTGAAATATTCGAAAGGTTGGATGATGACGAGGACAAGAAGAACACAGCGGAGGTATGCAAGGCGTGGGCAAAGTGGTTTCTGATCGGAACAGACGGTCCGAAATTCAGTAGAGATTACAACAATGCTGTGAAGATAGACGTGAATAATGGAGTGGTTAAGGTGACGAGAGAGGGGAAAGAGGTTCGAACGTATTGTGTGTGTCGAACTGTAGTCGATCCAGTCGAGAGGAATTACATTCATCGTGATCAAAGGTCGGCCAATTTGGAAGATAGGTTTCGAAGATTGGAGGGTTCGTTACGAGAATACTACGAGCATCATCGACGTTATGGTCGATATAAGTGGATTTGGAGCGACTTGATGATCCTCGTCTTCGTCTTCGTCTTGGGTAAATTCTTAAAGTAATTTTCATCTTGGGTGATTCGGATTTCGGAAAGGGTAATTATTAATTTGATTAATTATTGGCTATGGGTTTAATTAATTAGTCTTATCGTAGTTTTAGTTTGATTTCGATTGGGTTTAATTTTTGTTATTTTGAGTCAAGTACGCTTTGCTTCGGTCAAGTCAATATCCTTCAAAAGAGTTTTGGACGATAAGTATATATCTTGTGTCAACTTAGGTTTGAGTATTATTCGATTGATTATATATGAGTGTTCGGTTCGAACCTTAAATTTTCAAGCTTAGTGAATCCTGAGCTAATTCCAAACTCAAATCATTGGCGCAATTAAAGTCGATTCTAGTGTAGAATTAATGGTTTAATAGAAAAATCACACTATTTTACAATGTTATCCGAAGTATTAAACTTCATAATTAATTAATTTATCAAGAAAACACGATTATATCCAGTACTTCCTTATGTGAGTAATCTTTTATTTACTTAATTATTAAATAAATTACAAAATAATAGAGTGGGATTTCAGATAGTATCTCGACTTCCCGCTAACCTCTTGCAATTTGTTTCAATGTTAATACAACTTCCCTTTAAAAAAGGAAAAAAAAAAACGAACCCTAACAGATTTCCTTTCATGTAATACTATTATCATCAATAAAAGTAATCTTTTACTCAAGAACGATTAATATACTTATTTGTTGTATAATCTTTTTGTTGGTTGAAACACCCTAGCCAAAATCAAGAGTGTTGTCGAGTTGAAATAAAGTCGATTGAAATAGAGTCTTTGGAAAAAAATGACCTAACTTAATCGCTATTCTACAATCAAACTTAGTCTTATCAAACGGATTTAATAATATGAGTAGGAACTACTACGGATTATGCATAGCTAATTTCATCAACATTGCTAACTGATTGGATGAGAGGTTGCTTGTAGGTATTACTCGAGGTTAATCTTATGGCATGTTTCAATGGTTAGCAATTCAATTTTTTCGTTATTTTTGGCAGTTTTAACATAAAAAAAATACCGTCTTACACTAATTAAGATAATATGAGATGTGGATTATATAATAAACTAAATACGAAGAAAAAAGGTTACAAAAAGTACTCAATATAATAATTATAGTATCCTTCCGTCACTTCATCTCAGTTATATTTGCAACTTTGATTAAATTATTTTTTTATAAATAATATAAAAATAAATAAATGATTGAGATATAAATAGTACTTCCATAGTAATAATAATAATAATATTATTGTATTTATTTCCATTCTACTGCATGAAATTCCTAAATGGGTTCATATGTATATATACGTACAAATCTATTGGAGTACGTAATTAGTAAATAGTATTCTCTCTGTTTATATCCAAATGATACGTTTCTATTTTGCAAAAAGATTAAGAAATTATTATGGAGTAAAATAATATTTCTATTAAAAGTACAACAATTAGGGACAAATTAGTATTTAATTATCCAAAATGTCTTTTCATAATGACATATGGTGTAAATATGTATGTAAAATAATACGGTAATAGTTTGGTGTTAAACATGGACTAAAAAGAAAATGGGTCAATTAGATTTAAATGTCAAAAACAAATACGTATCCTTTAGATATGAACGGATGAAGTAACAATAATAAAATAATGGAGTAATTATTATCACGAGTTTTATAAAACAAATTACTCCCTCCGATGACCTATTTTCTTCCCCTTTCTTTTTTGGGAGGAAAATAAGGAGAGAGTATTATATTAGTAGAATATGAAAGGTAGAATGAAAAAGTAAGAGAGAAAAATATTATATTAATTTAATGAAAAAAAATGAAGTGGAAAATTAGGAGAAAGAAATATTATACTGTATTAATTAAATGAGAAAAAATAGGAGAGAAGAATATTATATTTATTAAATATTTAGTGGAAAACTTTCCCTAAATGAAAAAAGAGGGAAGAAAATAGGCAATCGAGGGAGTATAATATACTCCCTACTTAAGGTCAGATCTTGGTCTACTATTTGTCAAAATAAAGAAAGTCCATCATCTTGGATGCTATTTCATCAGATCTATAGATTTCTTCGCGAAAGGTTGTGTCAATAAACAACGATATATAGAAGGCTATGCAGAAACGTATTATTCTAATAGTGATCTTTGTCTCAATGATGTTATTTATTTATTTTTCACAAATATGTATTCAGTTCAATTTGACATCGTTTGTAGATGCCGGATGACTTATTGATATTGATCTTTCACTTCAAAAAAAAAAAAAAATATTCCTACTCCCTAGCTAGGTGGTTTTGTTATTATATTTACCTTATTACAATAATATGGAAACTTTCCAATTTCCATAATATGGAAAATAAAAATAATAAAAATAAAAAATAAAAAAATAAATATGGAAACTTTCCATAATCAACCATATCCAAATAGATTTCCTTGGCTCTCACTTGAAGTCGGTGCACTATGGACTATGGAGTAGTCCCTTGTCTATATATACCCCACCCTTCATCTTTCTCACATACTTTCTCATACTTTCTCAACATATTAACCCCCTCTCTCTCAACAAACCCAGAAGTAGAATTCAACCACCAGCAATCTTCAAGGTTGATTCCTATCATCCAAAACATCGTCTCCACTCTTAACTTGGGCTGCAAGCTATCTCTCCCCACCATCGCTCTCAAAGCCCGCAATGCTGAGTACAACCCCGTCGATTCTCCGCCGTCATTCTCCGTATCAGAGACCCTAAGACCACCGCCTCGGTCTTCTCTTCCGGCAAACTGGTTTGCACCGGTGCTAAATCTGTCGCCGACTCCAAACTCGCTGCTCGTAAGTTCGCTCGTATTATTCAAAAACTTGGATTTCCGGCCAAATTATCTGATTTCAAGATTCAAAATATTATGGATTCTTGCGATGTGGGGTTTCCGAAGAAATTAATGAATTTTTCAATTTACAAACAATCACAATTTTTTTACCACGAAATTTTTGATATCGTTTAAATTATTTAATTTGTTTATTAAAATGACATGTTTTCATTTTTGGAACAATTTTTTTGTGAATTACAATTTATCAATTTTTGTAAGTGAAAAAAATATACAAAAAAACCATATTTTTGTGTATCATTGTTACTTACGTTAGATTTAATATAATATTTTTTTTATACATTGCAACATTTTGTTAGACCTGTAAATCGTGCTTTACAGGTCAGGTTTGATATCATGTTTACTTCTATATATATATATACCCAATTCCTTCTTTTCTTTAATTCACAGTGAAAATAAAACAAGAATTTTCAACACCTACGCTCCTCAACCTTCAAGAATGATTCCAACCATCCGTGGTTTCGACTGATCGCCCTCAAAGCACGTAACGCCGAGTACAACCCTCGCCGCTTTTCTGCCGTCATAATGCGTATCAGGGAGCCGAAGACGACTGGCCTAGTCTTCAGTTCCGGGAAATTGGTATGCACTGGTACGGTGCTAAGAGTATCGAACAATCCAAACTGGCTGCACGTAAGTTCGCTCGAATCGTTCAAAAGTTGGGGTTTCCCGCCAAATTCTCCAATTTCAAGATTCAGAATATTGTCGGTTCTTGCGACGTTCAGTTTCCGATTAGGTTGGAGTTGCTTAAGCCTATCATCATGCTTTTGCGAAGTATGATCCGGAGTTGTTTCCCGGGATGATTTATCGGATGACTGAGCCGAAGATTGTGTTGCTTATATTTGTGTCGGGGAAGATTGTGTTGACGGGAGCTCAAATTGTCGATAATATTTATTATAATGCTTTCGAGAATATATATCCGGTTTTGAACCAATACAAGAAGAAGCCAATCAGCTCGACCTCTCACTAATTGATTTGCTTCTTCGAGTTTGGATTAATTAGTTGCTAGGAATTTAGAATGTCGTAGGAAGATGAGACCAATTTGAAATTTGAAATTGACGATTTTGTAATCGATTTTGATCTTGGTTGACGACATGTGTATAGATTCTCAATTGCAATTAACTTGAAGAATTTAATTGAATTATTCTTTTAAGATCAATTAATGGTTGGAAAATCATGATTTTGCGTTAAATTTGGCGCAGATTATACTCTCAGGTGATGAAACGGCTTTACAATAAGATATCGTGAGATTATTATCTCTTACGATTGAATAGTTGTTTTGATAAAAAGGTTGAATGGAGAAACTGATTCGTAGCATAACAAATGTTCATCAAACTTGAAGGCTGAATCGACGATCAAACATCAAATATACACTGCGCGTGACGCGTCATTTAATCTCTAAGAAGACAATCTTGAACAAAACTTGACACATTTACTTCACATCACTTAATATATGTACAGAAAGTAGTTATATGAATCTGAACATAGAATTTGTTTCACTTGTAAAAATTTTTGGGACGTAAATCTGAAAAATTGTAGATAGTGGGTATAATATTTATGAGTTATATTCATAATATCTAAAATATTGTAAATAACTTGGTTTTTTCTCATCTTTCTCCCCAAAAAAACCCTACTTTTGCTCCTCAATCAGAGGCCTCCATCGATGATTAATCGATGGTAAGTCCCAAAAATTGCTCAAGTCTCGATTACTAGTTATCAAATCTTATTCAATAAAAGTCTCTCTTTTATGAGGGCCGTTTCGTCCTTTTTTTCAAGGTTTTTTTTTCCTTTATTTCGAGGTTTCAGTCCTGTACATTAGTATAGGGCTTAGTTTTCAAGAACTTTGTGCAAGATCATGAGAGCAATAGAATCCCTACGTACGACGATACAATTGAGGTCAGATATCCGTCTACTATTTGTCAAAATAGAGGAAATTCATCATCTTGGAGGCTATTTCATCAGATCTATAGATTCCTTCGCGAAGGGCTGTGTCAATAAACATCGATATATAGAAGGCTATGCAGAAGCGCATTATTCTAATAGTGATCTTTGTCTCAATGATGTTCTTTATTTATTTTTCACAAATCTGTATTCAGTTCAATTTGGCATGGTTTTAGATGCCGGATGGCTTATTATTAATGATATTGATCTTCACTAAAAAAAATTATTGTAAATAACTTCAAATTAGTATAAGGCCTCCACTTCAAATAGTAATAACTACTACGAGTACGTAAGTACATGACCTCCAAATATCATTTGACAGCCTAGTTTGGTTCATTCATTAAATATTGTTACTATCGTGCTGGAATTATATTATTATACAAAAATCATAAACATGTACCCGTGAATAATATAATAATATAATAATTATATTATTATAACAATGACAGTTTTTTTGACAAATTTGTTCTTAAACATCTACCCAAATGAAAGCGTTAAATTATATCAATGAAATAATGAAAAAAAACCGACTATGAAATTTTTTGGATGGCCTCGTGATAATATTTTACCTAGGACCGGCCCTAATACTCCCTCGGTGGTATTGATATTATATTTACCTTATTACAATAATATGGAAACTTTCCATAATATGAAAAAAAAATAAAAAAAAAAATAATAATAATAATAATAATAATACGGAAACTTTCCATAATATTCCCTTGTCTATATATATATATACCCCCACCCTTCATCTTTTACTTCACATCACATCTCCCTATTTCTCAACATATTAACCGAATAACCCCTCTCTCTCTCACTGTCTCACATACTTTCTCTCCCTCTGCTTCGCATCAAACATCGTCACCGCCTTCATCACATTTATAATATAACCCTAATTAATAATCCATCCATAATTCCATACATCAAAACATTACCACACACAACTACAAACCGAGAACTAGAACTCAACCACCAGCATCACTCTTCAAGCATGTTAATTCCTACCATCCAAAACGTCGTCTCCACTCTTAACTTGGGGTGCAAGCTATCTCTCTCCACCATCGCCCTCAAGGCCCGCAACGCTGAGTACAACCCTCGTCGATTCTCCGCCGTCATACTCCGTATCAGAGACCCCAAGACCACTGCCTTGATCTTCTCTTCCGGAAAATTGGTATGCACCGGTGCTAAGTCTGTCGCCGACTCCAAACTCGCTGCTCGTAAATTTGCTCGTATTATTCAAAAACTTGAATTTCCCGCCAAATTATCTGATTTCAAGGTTCAAAATATTGTGGGTTCCTGCGATGTGGGGTTTCCGATTAAGTTGGAGCTGATGAAGGTGTATCACAATGCTTTTACAAAGTATGATCCGGAGTTGTTTCCCGGGATGGTTTATCGGATGAAGAACCCCAATATTGTGCTGCTCATATTCGTGTCGGGGAAGATTGTGTTGACGGGAGCTCAGGTGACGGATGATATCTACAAGGCGTTTGAGAATATATATCCGGTGTTGAATCAGTACAGGAAGAACATCAGATCTCTCTCTAATTGATTCATTTGTTTTAATTTCTCCAAGTACAGTTGATTGGATTAATTGGATGTAATTAATTGAATAATTGGCCGATTATTATCCAAATTAAGTACCTATACTTTTGAGTATTAGGTCTAAATAATTTGGGCGTGGTTGTTAATTTCAGTAGGGTGATTCGGGTCCTATATTAGATAATTTCGATAGTAAGATTGATTTGAAATAGTTTGTAGAAGAACAATTTGATACGGAGTATGTAATTTCTGATGTAACCGATTGAATAATACTTGTTTTGTTCTTCAATTCATATAATTTCTCTTTAATAATATTGTCATTCATCTTTGTTAAATTTTAGAAAATAATTTTATAAGCACGTGATTCCAAAAAAGTGATACGTTTATAAAAGAATGTAATATACGAAGTATAATTTTGCCTAAATACAACTACTCCGTATGATAATTTACTTGAGGTCAAGTTGTGCTTAAACCGATCACAAACTTTAAAATTTTAACCTTGCTTGTTGAATGGTGATTTCGAAGACATTCCGAACCCAAATGATCATCTCAAAACTTGATTCTAGTGTTGAATGGTCTAATAGAAAATTACACCGTTTTACAATATTATGTCAAACTAAATAATTATTCCGTAATTAATTTTTCATGTAAACATGATTATATTCGGTACTCCCTTGGGTCTTGGTATTTTATTCACTTCTTAATAATAATAATAATAATACCGTTGCAACAAATCCAAGTAGAATACTTAAAAATTTCCATAATCTAAATCCGAATCCTAATAGATTTCCTATTATCCAATTATGGCTTTTCCTCATGTAAAAGCGCGTTGAATTAAGTGGGTCCAAATCCAACATATGGCCGAGTAGTATATATATGAACCCTAATAACCTCTATTATTCACCTCCAACAAATTTCATTACCCAAAAACTCTCTCAACAAACCAACATACATACATAATCAAAAACACTTCAAATTGTACGTGAGTAAAGATGGGAAAGAGAAAGACGAGGGTGAAGGCTGCTCCGGTGAAGAGGCCATGGCAGCAGAAGCTCGACACCGTGTTCACGTACGTGTCCCTTCTGCTGTCACGGGGATAGTGTGGATTGCGTCTAACTGAGCCCATCGACTTATACATACAGCGAGTGGATTGACGAGTGCGAGCGGGTTAACACCCTTGAACTGGATGCTTGATTACCTAGTCAACTTCATTCGACATGAATACATGATGTTTGTTTGTAGTTCCTTTTTCTAAATAATCTTGGTAGATTCGACCATAATTGTCTGATATCTTTGTTTTAAGGAAGTGGGAGTTTGTTTGTTTTTACTCGTATATAGTTGTATTTCAATTCCTTAATTCAAATATCAATTGTAGTTCTATGTATGAATTATTACTATCAATAAAATTAATCTTTTTACTCAAAAACACTATATTCGAATGGAGAAGGTCTACTGAAAGACGGTCTCTCATAAATTTTACTGAGAGACTAAGTACAAATGGGAGTAACAATGTTACCAAACCTAATAGAATGGTACGCTTGTTATAAAAACAGGTGCAAAACAAAGTTGTCATTGAAGGGTACGAATAGTACATAGAGTGATACTGAAAAATGGTCTCTCAACAAGTTATTGAGATACCGTCTCTAACAAGATTTTGTGATTCGAATTTTCGTATAGATTTGTTACAAGTAACGTGTTACGATTTGGCCATGTAATAAATTGGTATTGTTACTACTTACGGACGGAGCACATTCAAAAAGAAACAAAAACTAGTGTAATACTCGTGACACGTCACGGGTTGGTGAATATTTTTTTAAAAATAATAGGAAGTTAGAAATAAAGCGTAATACCTGTGAAAATTCACGGGGTTAAAACGTTTTTTCACATCAAAAAGGCAAATCACAATTCATATGAGGGTGAACGGAAAGAGGATATTGGCTTAAAATAACGTAAATGAATTGAATATTGACGCATATGATTATTATAGTGTGTTCAATATCGAAGTCAAAGAACTCACGTGAGTATATAGGTAAATAATAATTTCGGATAGTGTATGATAAATGTAGATGTCTTACGTATAACGACATATGATGTCGAAATGAGTACGTGTATAATGTTTGTTTGACACAACTCATACAAAAACGTAAGAAGGCATGTAATGAACGTTATGGCCTCTAAAACACAAATATTCTGGGGCGGAACCCGCCCGAGCCATGACCCCGAGCAGAAATTAGGTAAATTAAAAAACATTACTAATATTTTAGACTAAAAGTTCACAAAATAGTAAAAAAAAAAATTATTCATTTTCAAAATTTCTTTGTTAATAATATTAATATATAAAAAAATACGGAGTAGTATATTTTAAATCATATTTTTATCACATGATTATTATAATGATAAAATATTCAATGAATTGAGTCAAAGTTTGTTATGGGTAAAAAATTTCTATATATCGATTTTCTAATATAAATGCAATTAAATAAAATTATAAAATTTGTTTATTCTTACTAATATCATTTTTTAAAATAAATGTTAAAAAAACTAAGAATGAAATAGTTTTTGTGTTTACATTTTAAGAAAAGTAAAGACAACTAACATTTTTTAAATGCGTTACTAACGCGTATTTGAACTGAAACCCGACATTTTTCAAACACATTATTAACGATTTTTAACGGTTTTAACGATTTTTTTAACGGTTTTTGACCCGAAGCCCGATATGTTTTAACGGTTTGTTAAAATTTTTCAAACGTGTTACAAATGCTTAGGTTTGTTGATACTGTATGTTTGATGATACGAAGTACTCCTATATTTTAAGATCAATTCATGTTATGTTTATGGATATGATTAATTGGACATGATATTATTATTCACTAAGTACATGCAATTTTTCTCATATTATATGGAAAGAAGTTGATGATAATTTGATTTTAAATTTAAGTACTATTTCCTCTCTTTTTATATTCACGTGATACCCGTGACACGTTACGGGGTTGTACACTTTTTATCTGTTCGAGAAAATTGCATGAACATTGGGGATGCAGTATTGTCGTTAATTATAGGTTTGTTATAAAGAATATATTAATACATTGAGTTTCTTAGTATACGATATTATTCCATCAAAATGATAGAAGGAAAATAACAATATAATATAAAATGTGTAATTCTGAGTCGAGTTATGACGTTAGACGACTCAACGCATTAAACTGTTTTACTTGACTACCCAATAAGCCGACCCGTTAATATAAAGTGTTACTCGTATTTAGTATAGCTTTAAAAAAGTAAATTCATTTTCATTTTTCTATTATTAAACAAATAAGTGAAGGGTACTTCATTTCATCAATATAATACTCGTACAATATAGTGTCATATCCGTGACACGTCACGGGATTGTGAACGTGAACAAATCTTTTTGTTATTGGAAATTAGTAAGAGCAAAACATTGGAAGTGTAGTTTGGTACTAACAACACGAATGTTATTTCCGACATTTGGTAAGCAAATTCATATAAAAACGACTATGTATTTGACGGACGGAGATTTGTCGTGAATCCAGGTCGATCAAAGTAAAACCAACTAATCCTAAACTGGGTAGTCGAGGGTAAGTCGGGTCGAATCCACGGGGACGGTCTAGCTAAATAAGGGTCTCGGTCAAGCTAAGATATTAGTCAAAAGAGAAGAAATGTTTTTGGTAGGAAGAAGGTCTAAAGTCAAACAAACAAAAGAAGACAAATACGAAAAAAAGGGCTAGGGTCAAGGTCAACGAGGTAGTCTCAAGGGGATTATCGGAGTTTACAAACGAGTCGATTACGGTCGGTAATTAGGAAGATAAAGGGTCTCTCTCGAGTCTCTATCTACCCGGGACGGTCCTAATAACGTGCTCTCGTACTTATTACTAGGTCGACCCACCCCAAAGAAAACTCGACGATATATAATTCACCCATCGCGGCCAAGACAAGTAAATCATACAAAAATTTTAATCAAAGGAGAACACCAACAATAATAGACAAGTTCGTCAAACTCACAACAAACCCACAAAACGAGACCAACCAAGTTTTCCTCAACCCTAGAAATTAACTACTCAAACATAATTAATTAAAAGTAAACTAATTAAGCTACTCATTACTCTAAACATAATATAAAACACTAATAACAAATAAAGATACAAACTTTAAACTAATTAAACAATAAAATTAACTTAAACTAATAAAGAATAAAGATAAACAATAATGAAAGGGAGAAGAATTTACCAAATTAAAATAAGGAATTGCATAAATAATGGAGAGCAATGTAGACGGATTAACAAAAGTAATTTAACTAGTACTAATTATAGATTAAGACTAAAAAAACAAAGAAAAAGGAAGAGTATCTCCTACTCCTACTGCCTACTATTCCTACGGACTGCTAAAAAGTCCGACCTTGTTAATTTGACTCCTTTTCCAACTAAAATTGTTAATCTTGAAATACTGAGTATATTATTTGTGCTCGATGATGAGTATTTCAATTAAATCAAAGATAATAAACAAGTTAAATGATTTAAACGGATGATATAGATTAATAATGTATGTACACCCGATCTTAATTGGGTCAAAATGTCAAATAACGACAAAAGTCAGTCTGGTTCGGTCAGACATGCAAAGGTTCACGGACCGACCAAATTTGCTCGGCCTGGTTGGCTGCCTCTCAGTCGGCCTTTGTCCCACGTCGGCCTCGAATCCTAAATAGACAACTCAACCTGATTGGGTATGTCGGGTTTAGAATATACTCCCTCCGATTACCTGTGTTCTTCCCCTTTCTTTTTGGGAAGAAAATAAGGAAGGAATAATTATATTAGTAGAATAATGGGTGTGGAATGAAAAAGTAAGAGAGAGAAATATTATATTAATTAAATGGGAAAAAGTAGAATGAAAAAGTAGGAGAAAGAATATTATATTAATTAAATGAGAAAAAGTGTGGTGAAAAAGTAGGAGAGATGAATATTATATTAATTAATAAAGAGGTAAAACTTTCCTTAAATGGAAAAAGGGAAGAAAATCAAACTCAGCCCAAAAAGAAAATAGGGAAGAACATAGGTAATCGGAGGGAGTATATATATATATATATATATATATATATATATATATATATATATATATATATATATATATATATATATATATATTCCCTTTATTTATAAAAAAAATAGTATTGGGTCGGGCTTGCATTTGCAATGACGATTCTAAAATTTTATCGGGATGCAAAAAAAATTAACTATGAAGGTGGAATTAAAAAAGAATATTTTCTAACAAAGAAAAAATGAGGGTTTCTCCCTCCTTTTATACCTCATCTCAAGTCTCAACTGCTCCTCTTTAAACAAACTTGAGTATTTCATTTTCAGTCAACAAAAGTCGAGTGCCACCTCATTAATGAAGGGTAAAATAGTTTATTAAGCCCAATTCAATGGACCCAACACCAGAACGGAGATGCTTCGCCGGAGTCGGACCTGGTCTGAGATGAGTCGACGCCGGAGGGCGTCGTCGGAGCAGGGGCGGCGCAAGGAAAAGGAGAGCACGGCGGAGGAATGAACGGTGGAGCGGGTCTCGCCGGTGCTATACTGTTGACGGAGTAGGCGCGCGCTGGGCTCGAATCATAGGAGGGCGGAGATGAGCTGGTCGGAGCTCGGTATGGCGCACGGTGGACTCCGGTTGATGAAAATGGTGCGTGGTTGATTGAGGATTATTTGATTATGGTGATGGAGGTTGGAGGTTGAGGATGGTGGTCAGAGTCAGAGCTTCATGCTGATTGATGAGAATGGAGGATGAAGATGGAGTATGGAGGTTGATTGAGCTTGGCTGTAGGTGCTGTTCGTTCTAGTCTGGTGGTCGGAAGAAGACTCGGTTTCAATCGAGTTCTGGGTTTTCAATAAGTGATGATTGTGGAGTGAAATTAATGGTGAGTTGAGTTGAATGTAATTTGAACACGGAGGTTAGTTTAAGAGTGTATCAATGGAGGAATGAAGATGGAATGTGGTATGAATTGAATGAATGGTTCATGGACTTTGATACGAAAATCTCAGGGAAAGTAGATGGGAGGTGGTGAACTTGGTCAAGGTCAAATTGACATGACCTTCACTTTTCATTACTTTCTTTTTGCTCCTTCGATTCCGATCCATCCTAACTCTGAACCCGTGTTGCTTCTCGACTCGATTTTGACCCATCTCCTCTCGTTAATTCCCGCTCTATTTTTCGGTTATTACCGAAACGGTACCTACAAAATACAAACAAGACAAAGCAGTACCAAATTCTCGGAAAATAACACTTATTACAATAATTAACACTTAATATCGCATAATAACCTATAATGAGCTATAATATCAATTAAGCACACGAAATCGACCCGAATAAGTAAATAAATGTGGGTAAAATAATGATTAAAATGACGATCATCAGTATTTCTAAGGTACTGCCATGTCACAAAAATTTTCAAAAGAAGATTGGATTTAAAAAAAAAAAAGCGGTCAGAAAAACACACATATTTTGGGATGGTTGTGTGTATAAGTGTCATTTGAAAAAGAATTGGTAAGCAATGAATTTGAAGTATTACGGTTTTTAAAATTTGTGCGGATCTACTTGCCTAATCTAATTCTCATGATAAAAAAATACTCATGCAAGTGAAGCAGCTAAGCTAATACAGTATTATTTCTTATAATTTGAGATAAGTTCATCTTTTAGAAGATAAAATACGTAAATAGGTCACTACGTATGAAGACGTGACAATTTGACATACATATGAAAAACTTCTTCTACATATGAAAAATGACTCGTTAATTTAGGGTCTAGAACTGACACTATCTATTCGACCCCTTAGATCAAAGAGAATTATTAAAATTACTACGATAAAATATTAGTTGTAATATTTATAATTTATATATTAAATTGATTTATAATTAAAAAAAATTACTTTTATTATTTAAATTACCAACATGAACAAATTTTCAATTTAATACGACTTTTTTTATCATGTAGTAATAAAATAATTTTAAAGATCGGATTTTAATATTTTTTTATTATGCAATGGAAATCAATAAATAATGTGAATTGTGAATAATCAATGAAAATCAATAAATAATTTCTCGATGCAGTTCACAATAAATATTTTTTTGTGAATTGCAGTTCACGATGCAGGAGAAATTAATGAGGGTGGAGATTATTTCTCCCCTAAACAATCTCATTTCAATTTCTTACCCTAATATATGTCACTATTCCAAAAGATAAAAAAAGATGACTTATTTCAAAATACTGCTCCTACATTGCGCCAAGTCACTGTAAGTGGTGTCTTCTTTTATAGAAAGAAGATTTGTTTGTTGAAACATGAAGACTAAGTGAAGCTTTTGGAAAAATTAACCCATAATGAGCTCATTGAAATCAAACTTAATCTTAACCATAGGAGGTGAAACCCGATAGATTAGGTGAACATGATCCCTTGTACTTGCATATATAATTAAACCAACTCAATAAATTTGCAATAATGATTATTTAAATTAGCGATAATGATGATTTAAATAAATTCATATATCGACGACAATATACAATCTCAATTGTTTTTCTTAAAATATTAAAATAAGTCTATATATAAAATAATTCATTTAGACCCGTATGAATACTATTATTGGTTATGCTTTGATAGAATTTTAGCTTGTCTTACTCTATTTTCTCGTTTTAAATGTGTGCACATCAAATGGGGAAAATATGGGTTGCTCAATAAAAGTTACGAGTATCTTTTACTCAAGAACGATTCATATATTTATTTGTTGTATAATCTTTTTGTTGGTTGAAACACCCTAGTCAATAATGAAAATCAATAGTGTTGTCGAGTTGAAATAAAGTCGGTTGAAATAGAGTCTTTGAAAAAATGACTTGACTTAATAGCTATTCTACCATCCAACCTAGTATTATCAAACAGGTAGTCGAATAATATGAGTAGAAACTGTGGATATACAAAGCTAGTTTCATCAACGTTGCTAAATGATTATTAGGTTTCAACCTTTCACTTAATATAAATCACTTTATTTATAGTCGAGTAGGCAATAAAAATAAGGAAATTAAAATAGGGAAAGTTGAAATTAGGAAACTCCAAAATTTCCAAAAAAAAAAAAAAAAAAACAAATTAAACCCTGAAAATAAAAACATAAATTTTCATAAAAATAATACCGTTAGATAAAATATTTACTAAATTTCCATAATCAAAATCCAAATCCTAATAGATTTCTGATAATACCGAAAAGTCGGTCCAAATAGTAAGGAGTAGTATATAAAGCCTAATCATTCATTCTTTTCTACTCATAATTAATTCACATCCAACAAATTCCATAATCCTAAAACTCTCTCTCTCACGTACTTTCTCTCCCTCTGCTTCACATCAAACATCATCACTGCCTTCATCATTTATAATAAAACCCTAATTAATCCCTCCATAATTCCATACATCAAATTAGTTTTGATGGAGGTACTACCATTACCACACACAACTACAAACCCAGAATTAGAATTCAACCACCAGCATCACTCTTCAAGCATGTTAATTCCTACCATCCAAAACATCGTCTCCACCCTTAACTTGGGCTGCAAGCTATCTCTCCCCACCATAGCCCTCAAAGCCCGCAACGCCGAGTACAACCCCCGTCGTTTCTCCGCCGTCATCCTCCGTATCAGGGACCCCAAGACCACCGCATTGGTCTTCTCTTCCGGCAAATTGGTATGCACCGGTGCTAAGTCCGTTGCCGACTCCAAACTCGCTGCTCGTAAGTTCGCTCGTATTATTCAAAAACTTGGATTTCCCGCCAAATTCTACGATTTCAAGGTTCAAAATATTGTGGGTTCTTGCGATGTGGGGTTTCCGATTAAGTTGGAGTTGATGAAGGTGTATCACCATGCTTTTGTCAAGTATGATCCGGAGTTGTTTCCCGGGATGATTTATCGGATGAAGGACCCGAAGATTGTGTTGCTTATATTCGTGTCGGGGAAGATTGTGTTGACTGGAGCTCAGGTGACGGATGACATCTACAAGGCGTTTGAGAATATATATCCGGTATTGAATCAGTACAAGAAGAACGTCAGATCTCTATCTAATTGATTGTGATTTGTTTTCTCCAAGTACAGTTGATTGGATTAATTGGATGTAATTAATTGAATAATTGGCCGATTAGTGATCCAAAGTACGATACATATACTTTGAGTATTAGGTCTAAATAATTTGGGCATAGTTCTTAATTTCGGTAGGCTGATTCCGATCCTATATTAGATAATTTTGATAGTAAGATCGATTTGAAACAGTTTGTAGATCGAACTATTTGATAGGTAATTTCTGAGGTAATCAATTGAATACTTGTATTTGTTTTGAACTTCAATTCATATAATTTCTCTTTAATAATATTGTCATTTGTCTTTGTTAAATTTCTAGTATAAATGAAGCATACTCCGGAGTAGTGTTTTTTTGATATCGGTTCACTTAACCATAACACACGAATGTCATTATTAAGAATACTTTCCTTGTTTGAATAAATTATACGTATGGAGTAATTTAGAAATCAACTAATATTGCTAAATTACAGCTCTCAAATTGTCTAATTTTTGATGTGAAGATATTAAAAAAAAAAAAAAAAAAAAAAAAAAAGGCAATACCAATACGTTATATGCAGTCTATAAACAAGTTTTTAAAAAATACAATCTTATAAAATTATTTAAATTTTTTTAACCTTGCTTGTTGAATGATGAATTCCGAGCCATTCCGAACCCAAATGATCGGCTCAAAATCCGATTCAAGTGTAGAATACATGGTGAACTAGAAAATGACACTGTTGTACGACACAAAAACTTGTACTTGTATGAGACAGTCTTACACTAACGTTATTGTGAGACCGGTCTCTCACATGAGGTGTAGTTACTTTTATTTTTTATTTATTTTAGTTTTATTCTTTATTTATTTTAGTTTTATTTTTTTTGTTGGTTATCAGTGTATTATAATTAAGTCTTACAATAATTTTGTATGAAACGGTTTCATCACATGACACTAGTTGATTTTACAATGGTATGTTAAACTAAATAATTAATTAATTTGTCATGGAAACATGATTATATATTTATATTCAATTCTTCCTTTTAAGTCTTGGTATTTTACGCACTTAATAATTATTACGGAGTATTATATTAAAATATCAACAACAACAACAATAGTAATAATAATTACTCATAATAATAATAATACCGTTACAACAAATCCAAGTAGAAATTCTTGCAGCTTTCCATAATCTAAATCCGAATCCTAATAGATTTACTATTATCCAATTATGTTCATGTAATCGCGCGTTGAATTAAGTCGGTCCAAATCCTAACATACTCCGTATTAGATTAGGGAATAATAGACTATACAGTATAATAAAAGTACGGAGTATATCTTTGTTTTAAGAAAGTTGTAATTGTATTTCGTTATTAGTTCCAATACCGATTGTAGTTTTGCATATGATATACTTTTATTATTATCAATAAGAGTACGTATTGTTTTACTCAAGAACGATTACTCGTAATATATTTGTTTGTTGTATAATCTTTTTGTTTGTTGAAACACCCTAGCCAATAATAATGAAAATCATGAGTGAAATAAAGTCGGTTGTAATAGTCTTTGGGAAGTGACTCGACTTAATCGCTATTCTACTATTCAACCTAGTCTTATCAAACGGGTCGTCAAATAATATAATATTAGTAGGAACTGCAGAATATGCAAAGCTAGTTTCATCAACATTGCTAACTGATTGGGTTTCAACTAGGGATGGCAATGGGTCCAAGACCCGACCCAGACCCGGCGGGTCGGACCCGAATGGGTCGGGTCTGGGTCCAAATTTTCCAGACCCGTTGGGCATGGGTCGGGTCTGGGTCCTCCCCAAAAAATTCGGGTACGGGTACGGGTCTGAGTTTTGGGACCCGGACCCGACCCGTGGACCCGTTTAAAAAAATAAATAAATAAATAAATTGAAAATTAAACCTACTAAGTACTGAGTTACTAACCAACCCGACCCGTGATATATCATGTATCACTTAATATGTTGTTTTAATAAATTACTTTGTGACGAATGTTTTAAGACGACCTTTGTGTTGTATTTTGGGAGACGTTGCGGTTATATTGTGAGATTTGTAGACACTTTTTTTTTTTTTATCGTTGTTTGTAAACACTTTTAAAATCTTATGCGTAAGGATTGACTCAAGACATTACGTAGTTTTTTTTCGGAAACTAAGTTCGTGTTTTTCTACGAAATTTCCATCGAAACAATGAATAATACAAAATTGTAATAAATAAGGTGGACCCGCGGGTAGACCCGGACCCGGTCCAGACCCGGCCGGTTCGGGTATGGGTCCGACAATTTTGGACCCGTTCGGGTCCGGGTCGGGTCTGGACCCGGGGATGAAACTTCGGGTCCGGGTCCGGGCGGACCCGACCCAGACCCGACCCGTTGCCATCCCTAGTTTCAACCTTTCACGCACTACTACATTTCGTCGTCGGCATTTCAGCCACGTCGTCGGCGCTTTATACGTGAATTTACTCTTTTATCCTTCCATAATTATATTGTGATTAATGATATTAATTAGGTTTCTTAATTAATCTAATTAATATTTCCGAGTAAATTAAAATTACGATTTTGGTAATTTTGAACGGTTTTTGAGGCACGTGTCTCAACGTAACTCTTTTATCCTTGTGTAATTGTGATTAATGAATTTAATTAAATTTCTTAATTAACGTAACTATTATATTCCCGACTAATTTGAAATTATGGTTTTTTGAACTTTTGAACGGTTTTTGAGACACGTGTCTCAATGTAATCCGGGAATATGTTTAGGAAATTTCTATATAAATCCCCACTTCTTTATCTCTCTCTTAAACAATTCCTTAAAAAATCGCTTTTCAAATATAAAACCGCTTCCACTCCAGGTCGTCGGCGCTTTTTAATGTAAAAGACGACCTTGTCCTTCCTTTAATTACATTAGTTAACTAATTTAATATAATTTTAGAAATGAATTATGTTAATGAAACTCGTTAATAAAACGGTTTTCAGTTTTTCAAACCGTTCCGTTATTATCTTGTCCTTATTATATATCCACTCAAACTCCACTCATCATATTTAATTTAATTTTCTCTCACTTAAAAAAAAACGTATTTTCTCTAGAGAAATCCGACTTTTCTAGAAACCCGACTTTTTTAGAAACCCGACTTTTCTAGAAACTAGGTCGTCGACATTTGTTAATAATGTGAAAGCACAACAACATTCTTCCCTAATTACATTCACTAACTTTGTTAATGAAATTAAAAAGTTTAATCGTGTCAATGAAACTCGATAATGAAACGGTTTTTTTTTTTTGAAAACCGTCATTTTATTATGTTATATTATATATCCTCCCCACAACAACACTAATATTATTAATAATATTAAAATTGTATTATTAGCGATTTTAGGAGTTTTAGAATCAAATATAGATAATATTTCAGTAACAATGTTCAATTGGTTCAGTGATAAAGAGGTTCATTTGTGTTTGAGAGGTTGTGGGTTCGAGCCTTGGCAATTGCATATTTCTGAAATTTTGCATATGGGCTGGGCTTGTTGGACGTGAGTTTTGGGCGCTCATGGGGCCTGTTGGGCGTGAGTTTTCGACGCCCAGCGGGCTCACGCCCAACAGGCCCCATGGGCGTCAGTTTTGGATGTCCGGCATATTTTTCGTGTCCTTTTTTAATAATTTTTCGTACGGAAACCAACGATAGAAACGTATAAAATCGAATACGTCAAACTGTAACAACTAAAATCGAATAATTCATTGATTACTTAACCACATACTAGCTACGGGGAGATTAAACTATCAACCTAATCACAATTATAATGAAACTAATCGACCTAAATAAAATCATTCACAAAATATAAAAATTCCCGAGCTTTATTGAGACACGTGTCTCAAATACCGTCAAAAATTATCGAAACCGTAATCTTAAAGTAGTCGGGAAATATTAATTAGATTAATTAAGTAAAATAATTAATATTATTAATCATAATTAAAGAATGGCAAAAGAATAAAATCACGTATAAAGCGCCGACGACGTGGCTGAAATGCCGACGACGAAAAACAGCACTCCTTTCACGTAAGGTAATATTGCATGGGTCAGGTTATATGAATTATTGGCATGGTAAATGCAGAATACGGACAAATTAAAAATAAGTCAAAGAAATTTGATATTAATAAGTACTCCCTCTGATTTTTAGTGGTCTTCCTACTTCTTTTTTGGAGAAAAATAAGGAGGGAATATTATATTAATAATAAAATATGGAGTGGATTGAAAGGGAAGGATATTATATTAATTGAATGAGAAAAAATTAATAATAAAAATAGTAGAGAAAATATTATACTCCCTCCTTATTTTTCATATGAGGTTTTGCTTTTTCGAGGTGAGACTTTGACTTTAATTTTTATATAAATATATTATTCCAAAAATTTTAAAAATTGCACCATAAATTTTCTTACGAAAAGAACTTTCAAATGAGTATACATTTCATGGTATTTTTTCTTATGTTGTAGATATTGAAGAGAGAAAAAGTTGTCTCGAAAAAGTGAGAACGACTTATAATAAAAAAACTGGTATTTTTTCTTATGTTGTAAGAGATATTGAAAAGAGATGAGGTTGTCTCGAAAAGTGAGAACGATTTATAATAAAAAAACAGAGGGAGTACTGTATTGATTGACGAGGGACAATTGGTGTAATATAAAGAAAGGAGTGAGTACAAGATTATAATGTTAGGTGAAAAAAAAAGTTTCCTTAAATAAGAATAAGGAAAAAGATCAAACTCGGTCAAATAAGGAAAAAGAGAAGAACACTAAAATTCGGAGGAAGTACACTTACGTTTTATATTTTATTATTATTTGTAAGACTTTTACTCCCTCTATTTGGTCAAAAGTTCACACTTTTTTTAATAATCCAAACCCAAATCACAATAGATTTTGTCTCACTCGGTATGAACTTAAGTCGGTGCACTGATTAACAGCTACTGGGTATTCCAACGGTTTATATATACCCCTCCCCTCCCACCCTTCATTTCTTTCCCTCTCACATCAATCATCACCTTCAATTCTTCAAACCCTGATTAATCCCTCGTGTCAAACATGATGCAAGTATTACCATTCCCATTATTATTTTTTTCTAACATTAATATTTTTAAAGCGAGAATTACAAACATAACAACCTTATAAATTTTTTCTTTTCAATTACTACCTAATAAAGCACTTTTCATTTGCAATTGCTGTCTTTAGTGAACTCCGGTGGGTTAGTAAGCTAATTTTCGTTACCAAAGTTAAGTGACGAAAATACCATTGATGTTAAAATTTTCTTTTTACTTGATTAACCCCTTTTACTCACCCCTTACACTACTCACTCCGTACCTTTCCTCATCAATCATCATCCACTAAACCCTAATTAAATTGCCAAATGAATCTAAAATCCATACCAAATTTTGGCTCAATTGAAGGGAACGACATATCTGCAAGTAAGTAGCCCAAAACCTGTGTTAATTTAGGGTTTTTTTCATTAGTTTAGGGGTTTTTCCATTAATTTAGGGTTTTGAATCGATTCTTCACACGAAACCCAGATTTGCATTTAACTTTAGTCTTTTTAATATGAATTAAGTGTAGTTATAGTGTTATTGCAGTTCATTAGCATGTTGAGAACCAAATGCGGTTGTCGATTAGATAATTTCAATTTTTAGGGTTTCTGCAATTTGTTGTTGATTTTGTTTAGTCAAATGTCTATTGATGTTGCTTTTGCTATTGATTTTTAGTCCATATAGGGAATTAGGGATAAACCTACATTTCCACACGTCCTAATTTCTAAGTTAACAGCAAATTTGCAAAGTACAAAATCATGAATTAGGGTTATATACCTTGTTCGTACACAACAATAAACTACAGGCACTGATGGTGGCGAAAATAAAGAAGAGGTAGAAACATTAGAGATAGGATGAAGAAATTGAAGACTGAAAAAATTAAATTCAAAAGTGAATTAATTGAAGAGCAATACGATTTTCAAGAGGAGTTGTAAGAGTGATAAAGATCGGGGAAAGAGTATGTAGAGTCAAGGGCAAAATGGTCACAAGATTAAGCGTAATCTAATTCAGGACGAAAATTAGATTACTAACCAACCGGAGTTCACTAAAGGTAGCAATTGCAAATGAAAAGTGTTTTATTAGTTAGTAATCGAAAAGAAAAAATTTATAAGGTTGTAATTACAAAAAACTGATTTTTATAAGGTTGTAATGTGTAATTTTCGCATTTTTAAATTTAGTTTCAAAATGCATCCAACAAAAAAAATGCTTAGATATATTTATAAAAAAATTTGTCCGAAGAAATTAATGAATTTTTCTTTTTACAAACAATCACAATTTTTTTACCACAAAATTTTTGATATCGTTTAAATTATTTAATTTGTTTATTAAAATAACATATTTTCATTTTTGGAACAATTTTTTTGTGAATTACAATTTATCCATTTTTGTAAGTGAAAAAAATGTACAACAAAACCATTTTTATTTGAAAAATATTTCGTAAATGAATTATTTTTCGTCCAAATTATCACAATTTTTCTAAATGAAATTAGTTTTCATTATTTTTGTGTATCGTTTTTACTTACGTTAGATTTAATATAATATTTTTTTATACTTCACAATATTCATGACCTTACAACATTTTTTTAGACCCCCACTGACCCGTAAATCGTGCATAAAATGTAAACGTTCTGATGTAAATAGTTGACATAAAAATATAATTTTCATCTACAATAAATGAAAAATCAGTTATTATATAATTTTGCTACTAGAAAAAATTCTGCATTCGCCGCTGAGCATCTAGATAATATCTTTCTATCAATAAAATACTCTTTTGTTTTACGGTACAATTATTTTATTTGTAAAATAAAGTTCGATAGTATGTTTACCTAATTTGTGTCATATTCAAACTTTCCAAAATCCCAACTCAAACCCGAATATACTTCCTATATAATACCCAAACACCTACTCCAATTACGAGTATTTCCTATTTTTCCTTCTTTATATAAACCCCTTCTCTTCTTTAATTCACATGAAAAATAAAACAAGAATTCAACTTAACCCTAATCTCTCTACGCTACTCAACTTCTTCTATCATAAAATATGGAAGAAATAAACCCACCTTCAAGAATAATTCCAACCATCCAAAACGTAGTCTCAACAGTTAACTTGGACTGCAAGCTAACTCTATCCACCATCGCCCTCAAAGCACGTAACGCCGAGTACAACCCTCGCCGCTTTTCTGCCGTTATAATGCGTATCAGGGAGCCGAAGACGACTGCCTTAGTCTTCAGTTCCGGGAAATTGGTATGCACGGGGGCCAAGAGTATCGAACAATCCAAACTGGCTGCACGTAAGTTCGCTCGAATCGTTCAAAAGTTGGGGTTTCCCGCCAAATTCTCCGATTTCAAGATTCAGAATATTGTCGGTTCTTGCGACGTTCAGTTTCCGATTAGGTTGGAGTTGCTTAAGGCGTATCATCATGCTTTTGCGAAGTATGATCCGGAGTTGTTTCCCGGGATGATTTATCGGATGACTGAGCCGAAGATTGTGTTGCTTATATTCGTGTCGGGGAAGATTGTGTTGACGGGAGCTCAAATACAAGAAGAAGCCAATCAGCTCGACCTCTAACTAATTGATTTGCTTCTTCGAGTTTGGATTAATTAGTTGCTAGGAATTTAGAATGTCGTAGGAAGATCAGACCAATTTGAAATTTGAAATTTACGATTTTGAAATCGATTTTGATCTTGGTTGACGACTTGTGTATAGATTCTGATCTCAATTCCAATTAACTTGAAGAATTTACTTGAATTGTTCTTTAAGATCAATTAATGGTTGGAAAATCATGATTTTGCGTCAAATTTGACGCAGATTATACTCTCAGGTGATGAAACGGCTTTACAATAAGATATCGTGAGATTGTTATCTCTTACGATTGAGTTTTTGTTTTGATAAAAAGGTTTAATGGAGAAACTGATTCTTAGCATAACAAATGTTCATCAAACTTGAAGGCTGAATCGACGATCAAACATCAAATATATATACACTGCGCGTGACGCGTCATTTAATCTCTAAGAAGACAATCTTGTAACAAAACTTGACACATTTACTTCACAACACTTAATATATGTACAGAAAGTAGTTATATGAATCTTAACATAGAAATTGTTTCACTTGTAAAATTTGTCGGTTGTTTAATTTGTTAACTTTATAAAGAACATCTCAAAAAAAGTAATGAACATAGTGATTATTAATGAGATTTTTTTGGGACGTAAATCTGAAAAATTGTAGATAGTGGGTATAATATTTATGAGTAATATTCACAATATCTAAAATATTGTAAATAACTTCAAATTAGTACAAGGTCTCCACTTCAAATAGTAATTACTACTACGAGTAAGTTAGTACATGACCTCCAAATATCATTTGACGGCCTAGTTTGGTTCATTCATTAAATATTGTTACTACCGTGCTAGAATTATATTATTATACGAAAATCATAAACATGTACCCGTGAATAATATAATAATATAATAATTATATTATTATAACAATTACAGTTTTTTTTGACAAATTTGTTCTTTAACATGTACCCAAATGAAAGCGTTAAATTATACTCCCTCTGTTTCTTTGATATCTTCCACATTTCCTTTTTCAACCATTTCTTTGATTTCTTCCACTTACCTTTTTTCTATCAACACTTCTCTCTTACCTAGGTGACCCACTTACTTTACTCTCTCTACTTTTACTTATTTTATTGTTTTTCTTAAGAAATGTGCCACTTTTAAGGTGGAAGAAATCATAGAAACGGAGGGAGTATCAATGAAATAATGAAAATAATTGACTATGAAATTTTTTGGAGGGCCTCGTGATAATATTTTCCATAGGGCCTCCAAAAGTTCAAGAACGACCCTGATACAATATTATGTTTACCTTATTACAATAATATGGAAACTTTCCATAATATGAAAATATAATAATAATAATAATAATAATAATAATAATAATAATAATAATAATAATAATAATACCGTTGCAACAAATCCAGGTAGAATACTTAAAAAATTCCATAATCTAAATCCGAATCCTAATAGATTTCCTATTATCCAATTGTAATAGCGCGTTGAATTAAGTCGGTCCAAATCCAACATATATGGCCGACTAGTATATATATATGAACCCTAATAATAATAACCCCCATTATTCACATCCAACAAATTTCATTAACCCCGCTCTCTCTCTCACATACTTTCTCTCCCTCTGCTCTGCTTCACATCAAACATCATCAACCCCTTCAACATGATGGAGGTATTACCATTACCACTACCATTACCACACACAACTACAAACCCAGAAGTAGAATTCAACCACCAGCAATCTTCAAGGTTGATTCCTACCATCCAAAACGTCGTCTCAACTCTTAACTTGGGCTGCACGCTATCTCTCCCCACCATCGCCCTCAAAGCCCGCAACGCTGAGTACAATCCCCGTCGTTTCTCCGCCGTCATTCTCCGTATCAGGGACCCCAAGACCACCGCCCTGGTCTTCTCTTCCGGCAAATTAGTATGTACCGGTGCTAAGTCCGTTGCCGACTCCAAACTTGCTGCTCGTAAGTTCGCTCGTATTATTCAAAAACTTGGATTTCCCGCCAAATTATCTGATTTCAAGATTCAAAATATTGTGGGTTCTTGCGACGTGGGATTTCCGATTAAGTTGGAGCTGATGAAGGTGTATCACTTCGCTTTTGCCAAGTATGATCCGGAGTTGTTTCCCGGGATGATTTATCGGATGAAGGACCCGAAGATTGTGTTGCTTATATTCGTGTCGGGGAAGATTGTGTTGACTGGAGCTCGGGTGACGGATGACATCTACGAGGCGTTTGAGAATATATATCCGGTGTTGAATCAGTACAAGAAGAACATCAGATCTCTCCCTAATTGATTGATTTGTTTTAATTTTTCCAAGTACAGTTGACTGGATTAATTGGATGTAATTAATTGAATAATTGGCCGATTATTGATCCAAAGTACATATACTTTGAGTATTAGGTCTAAATAATTTGGGCGTAGTTCTTAATTTCGGTAGGCTGATTCGGGTCTTATATTAAATAATTTCGATAGTAAGATCGATTTGAAACAATTTGATACAGTATGTAATTTTTGATGTACTCCGTAATTGATTGAATACTTTGTTTTGAACTTCAATTCGTGCATATAATTTCTGTTTGATAAAATTGTCATTCGTCTTTTTGTTAAATTTCTAGTATAAATGAAGCTTAGTATGGAGTCGTATTTTTCATTATCTTCTCACACAACCATAAAACACGAATGTCATTATTTAAGAATATTTTCCTTGCTTGAAAAGAAAACGCCAAAAACAGCATACAGCAGATCGAGTAGCTACAAAGTGTTGAATCACATCACATTGTTATTACATGAACAAGAATCTAAACAAGCATATGAGTACTGCCCTCTTTGGGGACGACTCCAAACACCATTCTATTTGCCTGCTTTCGGATATCAGTAAAAGCGTATCTCTCCTTCATCTTCCTCTTCCTCCGCCCTCCTCTTTTCTTCTTCGACACTAAATCAGGAACTACAAAAGCCGGTTTTGTCACCTTCGGAGGAGGGGGCTCTTGCCACTTCTCAATCTTCTTACGAATCTCATCTCGAAGACTCCTTCCTGTCATTCCAGTCGGGTCTCCTCTCGCAGAATCCACTCGAGCTGCAATGCTACACTTCCCTGCCAATACACGGCCGCCACGTCTTCTCAGATCAGGAGGTGTACTCCTCAGTATCTCCGTCTCCTCAAGATAACCAATACGATTATCATACGCTGCCCCAAGTAGTTGAACATTGCATGCTGGCATCTTGGCAAGTGATTCCAAACCTCCTGCAGTGACAATCAGCTTTGCTGCAACTGAACTTTCAGCAATCGCGGAAAGATTGGGTGCGATGTAACCCATTCTTTCCTCGACAAAACAGAGAATTTTTTTCCTTGCTGAATCGAGTTCAAGAACACGATCACAAGCGTCCATAGTCTTCTGTAGAAGATCCAGTGGGAGTGGATTCCCGGTGGTGGTTGAAGCGGTGATGGAGACGACCATAATGATAGCAGGGCGGAGATCAAGTCCTTTCAGATCAACTAAGGCTAAGTCGGTCTCATTACCCATCTTCTTCACGACACGAGCGTAGTCAATTGGGTGCTGGATAATCGACTCCAGTTCCGGAAACTTCGTACGATAATTCTCACGGATGAAATTATGGATGTCGATAATTTCGTCCTCGATTTGTAACGACTGTGAATTTAAGCCGAGAATCAGATCATAGTCGTTGGCATCTTCAGGAACTTGTGCTTCGCCAATCATCTGCATTTCGTAGAGTAATAATAATTGCAGTATCAAAGACAATAGAAACTTCAACAGTTTTCAATACAAATTTTGGGTAAAAACCTTAACTTATAGTCGAGTAGATGATAAAAATAAGGAAAGTTGAAATTAGGAAACTCCAAAATTACCAAAAAAAAAAAAACAAATTAAACCCATGAAAATAAAAATTAATATATCCAATATAAATTCAAAAAATCAAACCCTCTAATGACAGTTAAGTGGAAAATTTGGATATTTTATTTATTTAATTAATTAATTATTACTACAACATAATAAAAATAATAATACCGTTACATAAAATTTCCATAATCTAAATCCGAATCCTAATAGATTTCGTATAACACCGCGTTGAATTGATTATGTCGGTCCAAATACTAATATATATAAAGCGTAATCATTCATTCTTTTCTACTACTCATAATTAATTCACATCCAACAAATTTCCTAACCCTAAAACTCTCTCTCTCTCAACAAACCAACATACATATATACAAAAACAAAAACCTCGAGTTGTGAGTAAGAAAGAAAGATGGGAAAGAGAAAGACGAAGGTGAAGGCGGCTCCGGTGAAGAGGCCATGGCAGCAGAAGCTGGACACCGTGTTCACGTGTCCCTTCTGCTGTCACGGGGATAGCGTGGATTGCTTCATCGACAAGAAGAAGATGGTTGGGGAAGTTGTGTGCCGTGTCTGCCAACAGAACTTCCTCACTTCCGTTACTGCTCTCACCGAACCCATCGACTTGTACAGCGAGTGGATCGACGAGTGCGAGCGAGTTAACACCGCTCAAGAGGACGCTTAATATTAGCTAGTTTCGAATTGAAACGATGTTATTAGAGTTGCATTGCTTTTTCTTAATGTTGGTAGAATTGACGATAATAATAGACGACGTACTATCTTTGTTTTTTTTAAGGAATTTTGTATGATTGTATTATTTCGTTAGTTAGTTTCAACTTTCAATATCGATTGTAGTTTTGCATATGAAAAATCGTCAATAAAAGTAATTTTTTTACTCAAGAACACTATATTCAAATATTCGTGTGTAACCTTATTTATTAGAGTCAATGTGTTACAATTGTTATACTTGGTCTGTGTAATAAACTAAATCGATATTGTTACTTGTGTACAAAAAGAACTACGGAGTACTTGGTGAAGTCCGATGATTTTTGAAAATTTAAGTTTTCAATAATAATTCATTAAGTTAGCAATGATTTGATAAATTAATGTATATTGATAAAATCTAATATCAATCGTCTTCACAACCAAAAAAAGTTACTCATATATGTTTGAAATTAGGATTATGGAGAGCATGGAAAGAGTAAAAACTCAATTAAAAAGATGAGGTTACTCGTATTATTACAGTGTGAATATATGGGATACGGAGTAATTGTTATCGGGTCAATCACATATACGTAGTACTCAGCATTGTCCATATGACGATAATTGTAAGTGTAATCGAATTGTTGCACTTAGGGGTGTTAATGAGACGAGACAGCTCGCGAGCAGCTCGAGCTCGACTCGGTCAAAGCTCGGCTCGTGTGAGCTCGACTCGAGTTCGGGCTCGGCTCGACAACTTAATGAGTCGAGCTGAGCAAGGCGTGGCTCGGCTCGAAAAGCTCGCGAGCAGCTCGATTTGATGTAATTAGTTAATATTTTGTTCTTGTTTATTAAAAAAATATTAATAGTTACACATTTTTTTCACCATATAAAATGTTCTTATTGATTTGCCTAATACGTTTGAATATGTTTTTTGGATCCCAATTTATTAAACACATCGGTGCAAAAAAACGTAAATTTTAATAATCATATATAGGCTCGAGTTAGGCTCGAACTCGCATTTTAGCTCGTGAACTTGGTTCCGAGCTCAATTTTTTCAAGCTCGGGTAAGCTCGAGATCGGCTCGAGTTCGAGTTTTGCTTAACGAGCACGAGTCGAGCAAGGCCAAGCTCGTGCTCGACTCGGCTCGTTTACACCCCTAGTTGCACTTGTACGGCAGATAAGCAATTGGGTTGAGCAAAGGTACAATCGGACATATACTTAATTGAAATGGACTGAAGTTGAAGTAAATTTGATTTATTTGATGATCGGGTGGGACTAAATAAATTGGGCTTGCTCCAATCCGGTTATAGCCGTACAAATTCAGTCAAGTCCAACTCACCGTGAGCCCATATTTACTAATGTAAATTGTTTGATCATCTTTTTTTTTCCCCTTAAACTAGTCGAGGACGGAATTGGTGTAAAACGATTATTCAAGTGTTATTGATACAGATTTAATTAATTGATTTCAATATAAATAATTTTTCGTGCTTCTAGCTACGTCCACAATATCAATAAAATAAAATTTTATTATATACGAAGAGAGTCAATATTACATAACATTATAAACTTTGACTAATATTTCTACTAATTATACTACGTATTATTTTTTTGAATTCATGTGAGGCATGTTATTTTAATCAACACAGAAATTAATAAGAAGAGACGGCATTTCATTAGAATTAATGAGAGACCTTTCCTATGATTACGGATCCTACTTATTTTACTTTTAGTTCTGTACCTATATTATCTCTCACTTAGTTAGCGAGAGACGATCTCTTTGTAAACATACTCTTTAACCAAATCGAAAAAGCATTTTGACTCAAAGGGAGGGATTACGAACCCATCACGTCATAACTAATACTAAGTAGGATGGAATAATGATGGATTAAGGAACTAATCACACGTAATGCCAGCGTGCACTAAACCCAAATGAATATACCAACTACCAAGAATAATTCAGTCCCATGCACGTTCAATAGATACACTCTCCAAAACCGAAAATAATTCGGACGAGTCCTATTCTAATACTTGTTGAATAAAAATTCAAAATATATTTTTATTTATCAATGAACCCTACTTTTAAAAAAAAAAAAAAAAAAAAAAAAAAAAAAAAAAAAAACCTAACCAATTCTTTTTGGTCGATATCATTCGCAGGCACACGTACGACTCTTTTAATGTATATCGAACCAATTATATATTATCCGTGTTAAACATAAAAACGAGGTAGAGACATGACATGAGAGTATAGGGGACAATTGTAAAGAGCGACTGGTGAAAGATGTGAATAGATGAATGAGTAGTGTTTTTCCATGCTGACTTTCATTTAATTGAGTTACTGTTGGGGTACGTACAGTATAATAAAATCGATGAGCAGCTGCTAGCTATAGTAAATAATATAGTCAGAATGAAGAGAGTAGAAGATGCCAAGTTTGGAAGTGTCTGACTTTCTGAGCCTTGATGATATATGAATGTCACGGTTGTTTTATTATTAACATGCACCCTAAAAAAGGCATCTTTCAATGTGAAATCATATCCTTTTTTGTTACATTGTCTCGTCTATCATCCATCTCATGTCATCTCATTCTTAATTAATTACCTTCCCTTAATAATTACCTTCTCTTAATAACTATCTACATTTGCTTAGTCATGCATGTTAATCAGTTTAACGGTTTTTTATTTTAACGTGTATTCAGTGGACACACGTTAATAATAACTTAATTAAGGTAAATTTAAAATGGATATCCTATAGAGAAGAAGGGGTAAACTCAAGTGATAAAAGCTTCCCTACGTACTCTGACTGAGAGGTTGGGAGTTCAATTCTCAAGATAATATCATATAAAGCTTAATATATCGTTTCAACTTCTCAGGATAATATCATGATTAATAATCTTACCTTAATTAGTTATTAACGTGTGTCCACTGGACACAGGTTAGAAAAATCGTTAGCCTAACTAGCTTAATTAGTAATAGTAATTTAGTATCTATAAGCACTTAAATCAACGATTAAAAGAGTTATTCTAGTCTAATCAAAAGTAAGTGTAGTGATTTCAGGTCTAAAAATAACGTAATTGTGTTTGAACTCGACAAATTAAAAAATACTGGAGTTTCACCGACATTGAGGACTTACCCGGCTCGGATGGGAACCAAACTGGATGATTTACGTCCAAAAAAGTAGCTTAATTAGTTGGATAGTAGTTTTGATTCTTTTTGTTATGTAGTGAGTCATATTGGCGTGCAAATTTAATGTTTACGTAATGCATCCACGCCTTGACCCTAAACCTCATGACTTTAATAACAACTACTCCGTACTACGCAATATGTTGTTACATCATCTCGATTATTTGCTTAACTTTGATTTTGTCAGAACGATAAGAGGAAGATCATTTGTAGGTTGAAATGTCGTCGGGTAATATGTTGACCAAAATATATAGATAGGTAAATTTTTCATTTCGTCTAATTAATAACGGTTTTTCTAACGTGTGTCTAGTGGACACATGTTAATAAGATATTTAAAGCAAGAATCGCATTGATAGTATCACGGAAAATTGATATATTAACCCATAATTATCCTACTTAAGACAATATCAATGTGATTCTTACCGTGAATATCTTGTTAACGTGTGCCCACAGCCCACAGGGCACACGTTAGAAAAACTGAATTAAAAAAAGCTCTAATTTTAATTTTATTTTTACTCCCTCTGTTCCATTTAATTGTTTGTCGTTGATGAATATAAAAGGCAAACAATTGAATGGAACGGAGGGAGTAGTTTTTTTGGGTACGTTCCAAACAAGAGGATTCTAACGAGTACGGTAACAAAAAGTAGCACTCATCGCTACTCCAAACATCAAAAAATTGGTTAAGATTATCGACTTTTCCTACCCTAAAATTCGTAAAAATGACATTTTTTAAAACTTGTTGCCCCAAATTTTTTAGTATTTTAGATTCGTCGTATAAAACTCTAATTTATTAATTACGGAGTAAATGGATCCATGATGACGAGTTTAATTAATTAAACTCTCGTCGGCCGTGTTAGCAATGAAAGAAATCAAAGTGAAAACAACAATACGAATAATATACGTTGAGTTCCACGGAAATCAAAGTGGTTAAGTTGTCGGTGGGGCCGTAGTTTAAAGTTTAAACTACCTAAAATCACAATTAACAAATGAGGAAACCGGAAGCAATACTAAAAGCAGCACACGCACGTCCATTCTGGCATTTGGATTATAGTTTCCAAAAGCGGAAATTATTGCAAAGAGTTGGTATATTTATATGGTTTCACTATATTGCCTTCTAACTTCCAAATAAAAACACGGGTTCATTTCTCTTGATACAGATATATACTCCGTATTTATTATGTTAATGAAAAAGGTTAATCAAAATTTTAAGGTAGTAGTTGAAGTCCAGGATTGATTTTACATGTTAATTTGTTCCGGCTCTCGCGAATATTCTTTGAGTTTGAAGTGTGGATGTTAGGAGGCCTGTGTCATACAAAACACTAATACATTATCTATCATATTTGACATATTTTACGTGTAAGATGGATATGTTAGTTTGAACGGGATGGGAATAGTGCAAAGAGTTTAGAAGTGGAATAAGATCACTACATACAATAAATTCAAGGGTTTAGTTGGCTTTCCAACTTGACATGCCACAAATCATTTGATTTTCTCACTAATCAAATGGGAAACGAGCTTAATCATTCACATACCTATTCTATAGATGAACTAGTTAATGGGTGATATAAGAAAGTAATTAAATTATAGGTCCATGTAATTTTTTATTAATTTATTTTTGCCAACAAGGTCCATGACTTAGTGTAATTTGAAACTGAACATTTTCTCCTTCAACCTACACAAAATTTTTGAAGAGATGAGACACGGTCCCTTGATCGTGTTAATGAGAGACTTCTCATATGTTAGATTTCTTTTTTTACTTCATTTCAGTTATTTGTTGTTTTTTCATACAGAATATTATTTGTGAGAAGTATTTTAATCGAAGGATAACAAATGACTGAGACGGAAAGAGTAGGTACGGTGTTAACATAGTTTGAATTTTTTCATCTCTCGTTCTCCCTCTATTTTCTCGAATTAGTCCTATTGATCCACTTTTTTCCTCACAAAAAATAGAAAAGTGGGATTAATTCAAGAAAATGGAGAAAGTTTAACCTAAGCTAATCAATTATCACCAAACCCTAGTTATTGCCAATCAATAAATAACTCAAAACAGAAAACAAATTAAGTCTCATTAACTCTTAATAATAAAGAAAATGCACTATATTAATTCCACTAAATCCAACAGAGAACTAAACTACAACATCCTTCTTGCTTCTGCTCACATTGAGTCATTGACTATATAACTAAACAACAACAACATCAGACAAACATGATATTCATGTACTTTTTCGATATTTCTATTATCTCTAATCGATATTGTAATCAAAGTAAAACAAATATCTGTAACATTTTCGTGTAACCAACAAATCAATTAATGTATACGATCTCCATTATTTCCATATTACACCATCCAACTCCATCAACTGTTTCTTTGCGACAATTTTTTTTGAGGGGAAAAATCGGAACAAAAAGACGTAAAGAATCAATTGATTTTGGAGAATACTAGTATGTAGTGATTACTTGAAAAGATGATCTCGATTAGCCTCCGGGATGTAACTCCAGTCCCACGTCGTAGCTCCACCACCAAACCCACCAGCAGAAGGCGGCAGCATTGCAACGCCAGCTGCCGGATTATTGACTAGCATGGGTGGTTGTTGTGGTGGAGAAACTACATAGTTTGAAAACAATAATTGAGAATAATTATTAGTAGCACAAACTTGTTGATAATCCACTAATCTTTGGACCTCCTCAAAACCCAGTTGATGATGATTAGTAGTATAATGTTGGTGATTTAGCATATGCATCATTCTATCAACCTCCATGATTGGTGGCGGCGCTGGTGGTGGTGATACTGGTAGTGGACTCACCACAGTGTACGAGCTGTGGTGAGACAATCCAAGTGCGGTCCCTACTTCCGTACTACTACTTGCATCCGTCTCACTGACCATCAACTTCTGGTCGATTTGGTGGTGGTGCAGCGACGATGATTGTGCTTTAAACACGGTGTGATAGTTTCTTCGTTCAGACGAGGAGGAGGACCGCCTAGATGTGGGTCCAGCTCGTGGGACTGACGGGTGGTCTTCCACACCAGGTCTCTTGTAGACCCTACACAGCGATATTTCTGCCTGTAAATTCAACAAAAACACAAATTATTGTACGATATTGACATATACATATACTCCGTAGTACGTAATACTTAATTTTATTTGGCTAAAATAAAGGAGCATTTGAAAAAATTGTGGAAAAAATAATAGCATAAGGATGTTGTGATGAGTTGGAAGAGAATTAATTAAGGTTCTTGAATCATCATTCATGTCTTTCACAACATTTGCGTGACCCCAACAAGAACTCATCAGTACTAAATTACAGTCAACATTTATTACTCTTCTTACCCTACTTTGGAGTCTGTGCTCCCTCTTTTCTGCTGCCTCCATTTTTATGTCATTCATTCATGTGTCTCATCTCTTTTTAAACTCAATAAATTAGGGTTTAATGATTTTTATCCTTCTTTACATTAACCTTGTTTGTTAATGCTGTAATTGAACTGAAATGAATTAAAATAAAATTAACCTAAAATATACTCCGTATTTAACTTAAGGGTTGATTCAACTTAACTAAATTGAAACACGGTTGATTAAACTAAACTTAATTAACTGACCTAAATTGAAACACGGTTGATTAAACTAAACTGAATTGAAACATGGTTGACTGAACAGAACTTAATTGAGCTTTATGGACTGAGCGTCTGAGCCAAAGTTATGATGATAGATTTTTGAGATCTAAGCTATTGCCATTGATTCCATCATCAATTTGACACTACTCAAAAGTAAGATCGCAATCATAACAACAACGATCATAAAAGGGGTAGCTTTAAACTAAAATGACCGACAACCAGTGGCGGATCCAGAAAAAAAAAATGGTCTAGGTCTAGGATCACAACTCACAAGAATATATTAATTTTGCCCTAAACATTGAATTAATTGCACAAAATGTTAGGGGATAATAGAAAGCTAACACATAACTCGGCCACTGATTAAGAGGTTAATTAATTACCTTTTGGTAGCGCTCGGTATCATGGTGAGGAAGGCGGTATTCGTTCATGATCCAGCTTGTACGGATGCCCTTCGGAGCCTTACCGGAGTAAAACACAAGGGTTTTCTTAAGTCCAATGGGCCGAGAGTTCTCTCCTCGGATCATTCGGTCTGCACCAGTGGCCTTCCAGTAACCGGATGTGGTCACCCGGTTAGGCCGGTCACCGTTCCTGTATTTCCTGTCTCTTGGTACATAGAAGTACCACTCCTTTTCCCCTATTGATGCCATCGCTGCATCACCACAACAGATAGTCTTATGTAAAACCGTTTTTGATTAGGTCAGTTATGACTATCCAGAGTAATTTATTTAACTTTGATTAAAAAATATTTTGATTACAGGCGATTAAATGAAATGAAAATTAAGTGAATGGATCGAATAATGAAGGGAGTAATTAAATATATTATTATAAATACCAGGAAGTTCCCAAGGGTCGTAGCGATAAAGATCAAGAAAAGTGATGAGTTCGACATTAAATGGCTTACCCTCCACCTTACGGCGAAGATAGAACTCAACGAGTTCTTCCTCAGTAGGGTGGAAGCGAAAGCCAGGCATGACCATGTCGTACTCATGCTCATCGTCTTCTTCTCCATGCCGATTACCCTCTTGTTGTATGTGATGATGATGCTCGCCATTATTATTACCTGTGTTTGTGTCTGTGTTCGTGTTTGAGTTTATTTTGGTATTAGTATCGATGTTATTATTGAGATTCATGGTTGTGGTAATTGCCATAAAATGAAGAAGGGGACTAAGTAAAATGAGCTAGCTAGCTAGATTATCATCAAGTGTATTTTATGTATGAATAATAATGTACCCTTTTGAATATATATTTCAAAGATGAAAGGATTTTTATACTTAAGGAAGTTTTACTATTAGAAAATGAATTGTTGAAAGTTGTTTTTATTGTCTTTCTATTTCTTATGTACCTAGGGAGAAGAACAGAGGTGCATATCGGGGAAATCTAACTACTAGCAAAGGGTAACACTCGCTATCCAAACTTGAAAAAAAAGTGGTTCAAATTATCGATTTTAGCTACCCCAAAGCTCGTAAAACTGACACCATTTTATATATAATAAGCAAATACAGTATAATGAACTTGCTACCCAAAATTTCAAACTTGGATTCGCCCTATACAGTCTGGTTGCTGTTGCACTCGGTCCTTAACTTTCGTCACTTTCTTGTGGACAAAAAAAAATAAAAAAAAGAAGTATAATTAGAAAATGGGTGAAGTCATATGGTAAGAAAATAAGAAAGTCAAATAAATAAAGACAAAAAAAAGGATTTCCAAATTTCTTGAAAATCTAGAAAGAAGGAGGAAGAAGAAGATGAAAGTAAGAAAGTAGAAGGATCGACATTGGTATCAAAGTTATTAAGGCCCTACAAAACACACAAGAGGGGTAAGGGTAATGCAATGCCAATGCTTCTCTCACTTCCTTCTAAAGGCTGTGCGTGTTTTTATGATACGGATAACGACTTCTCTTGGAGTCTTGGGGTCGGCTAGGTGGCCACATACAGCTTGCTTCTTCATTCTAATTAACCTCATCTTTGTTTAATTAAGTTTTAAAACAAGTTAAGTAAAAAAGACGAGTTTTCGATAGTATTAATAAGAGTGTATTTTTTTCTTTCTTTTTACATGTATGTATCGTACTAATTTAACTTACTCTAAAATAAATGAGACAATATACAATAATACCTAGAAAAGTACTCTATATTTAAATACATAATACCTAGAAAAGTACTATGTATTTAATAATTAGTATTTAAGTATTTAACCTCTTGCTTAATTGGTACGGTTGTGAGAAGGTGGTTTTGTTTAACTGGCAAAAAAAAAAAGTATTTAATCTCTTATATTTCAGTTAAGAATGATCGATATGTCTGTGTTAAGAGAGGTTAACTAAATGATTGGATAACCTCGTAAGATTGTCTCAAATGAATTATTTGAATTTAGTAAATATACTATGGTATACGAGAATTAATTAATATTGTTCCAATGCTCTATTAGCTAGAGTGGTTGAATGCTTATAAAAATGATCTTTTATTTTTACATCACTAATATTGACAAAAGTAGCTTAATTATTTCACAAATAAGTTAGTTGCATGGAAAAAAATTTACTGTTAATAGTATACTCCGTATATGTGAAAAAATAAACTGATGAAAAACTTTTCGATTTCCTCTCGATCTTTCATTCCTTCAATTACTACCATAATCAACGCTCTCTTATCAAATCCAAAGTTTATATAGGGATTTTCACAAGTATGGGAAGATTAGATAAAAAGTACTTCATCTATACCACTAAGATCTTCCCATTGATATTCAATTGTGAGAGATAAAATAATGAAATAGAAAGATCATTTAGGTAAGGAGTGAGTAAATATTATGAATAACGACATAAGGTCTTACATAAGTTTACCGAATTAAAACAAGTAAAAAGTAATGTCATTTTGTGTAAGTAGAAATAACCTACGAGGATTATTGGTAAATTTCTACCCCTAAATATAAGGGTTATTATCAAGTCGTTATTTTGTTCTGAGAATTGGGTTGAAAAGAGTCGTTATTTCAAACAAGTATAGGTAGTTTTTGGAAGGAACTCTCGTGTAAGGTCGTCCTATAATATGTCATTCCTCTATATGATGAATCTAACAGAAAGTAAACTCAACTTAGACAGAAGTAATTTTATATCAGAACAACGAGCTGGCGAATTGATTTAGGATTATTGTTGGCATAGCTTAATTCTTCTTCTATTACTCAATATAGGACTATCTCATACAATAATTCGTACGAATTTTCGTAATCTAGTCATTTTTGTACATGACTATCAGCCTATCTTTATCCAATCCAAAATTGTGTTTTTTTATTTTTATTTTTTAATTTAGGAGATGGGCCATATGCCCAGTGAGGGACTGAGGACTACTCGAGTCTATATTCAATAAGCCCCATATTGTTGATAGGCCCTAGACAACACAACCAACTAGCAGTAAATGATGAAAATTCAACCCAATTTTAATTTGTTTTATGGAACCGTAATTTAAATATATCCTCCGTAATAGAAACGATTCATAATAATAATAACAACAACAATAATGATAATAATAATAATAATAATAATAATGTACCTAATACTGTAATGCTTCTATTATCACGGAAAATATAGGGGTATAAACGGGTTGTCTTAACAAAATTTGAATTTGTCATTTTTGCGCTATATGTATTATCTATTCTCATTTTTCATTATCGTGTTCGTTATCAAATGTATTGCACATATTATACGATATACGGAGTATTTAATTAGTCTAGTATATTACAAAATGAATGAATTATAGTAGGTACTCATATAAAATAGAAAGATATTAAAACATTTGGGTTTGATTATACGGGTATATTAAAGTTTTCGGTCTATTCCAACGACACTATAAAGATAATCGAATGACTTCTAAAGATCTTTATTTCGAACTGAATGTACTTTCTGTTACTCTTGGACATTACTACGATGTACAAAGCAGTTACCGTGTGAATTTGGAGACGGATAATTTCGAACTAAATCTGGCCGAAAAACGTGGATAATAACCTTCACAATCGCTCGTTTGAGGTGATTTTTCGTAAATTGTGAGATACTTTGCCGGATATTTGTAATAGGGCGCGTATGGTATAAAATGACCCTCGGTTGTTAAAAAAAACACTTAAAGCATTTAGGTTCGAGTATATATATATTGAAGTTTTCGCCATATTCCAACGTGACTATATAAAGATAGCCAAATGACTTCTAAATGTATTTATTTCGAACGGAATGCAGCTTTTGTTACTCTTCGACAGTACTACAATACATGGAGTAGTTACTTTGCGAATTTTGAGACATTTAATTTCGGACCAAAGTTGGCAAAAAAAACGTGGATAATAACCTTCAAAATCGCTCGTTTGATGTTATTTTACGAAAATTGTGAGATATTTTTTTGCTTCGTATTTTTATAGGGCATGTATGACTTAAAATTAAATGACCGTCGGTTCTTAAAACCACTTGTAGTATTTAGGTTCGAGTATATATATTAAAGTTTTAGCCTATTCCAACGTGACTATATAAATTAAGATAGTCGAACAACTTCTAAATGTGTTAATTTCGAACGAAATGCACCTTCTGTTATTCTTTGACAGTACTATAATGCATGGAGTAGTTACTGTGCGAATTTGGAGACATTTAATTTCGGATCAAATTTGGCCGAAAAACGTGAATAATAACCTCCGAAATCGCTCATTTGAGGTGATTTTTCAAAAATTGTGAGATACTTTGTCGGATATTTGTATAGGGTCTTTATGGCATAAAATGACCGTCGGTTATTGTTAAAAAAACACTTAAAGCATTCAGGTTCGAGTATATATATATATTGAATTTTTCACCCTATTCTAACGTGACTATATAAAGATAGTCAAACGACTTCTAAATGTGTTTATTTCGAACGGAATGCAGCTTCTGTTACTCTTCGACGTTACTACAATGTATGAAATATTTACTGTGCGAATTTGGACACATTTAATTTCGGGCTGAATTTGGCCGGAAAACGTGGATAATAACCTTCAAAATCGCTCGTTTGAGGTGATTTTTCGAAAATTGTGAGATACTTTGTCGAATATTTATATAGGGCCTGTAAGGCATAAGATGACGGTTGGTTGTTAAAAAAACACTTCAAGCATTTAGGTTCAAGTATATATATTGAAGTTTTCGCCTATTCCAACGTGACTATATAAAGATAGTCGAACAACTTCTAAATGTATTAATTTTGAACAGAATGCACCTTTTGTTACTTTTCGACAGTACTACAATGCATGGAGTAGTTACTGTGCGAATTTGGAAACATTTAATTTCGGACCAAGGACCAAATTTGGTCAAAAAACGTGGATTATTACCTTCAAAATCGCTCGGTTGAGGTGATTTTTCGAAAATTGTGAGATATTTTGCTGGATATTTGTATAGGGCCTGTATGACATAAAATGACCGTTGGTTGTTAAAAAAAAAATGCTTAAAGCATTCAGGTTAGAGTGTATATATATTGAAAATTTCGCCTTATTCCAACGTGACTTATATAAAGATAGTCGAACGACTTCTAATTAAATGTGTTTATTTCGAATGGAATGCAACTTCTGTTACTCTTCGACGTTACTACAATGTATGAAATGTTTACTGTGCGAATTTGGAGACATTTACTTTCGGACCAAATTTAGCCGAAAAACGTGGATAATAATCTTCAAAATCGCTCGTTTGAAGTGATTTTTCAAAAATTGTGAGATACTTTTCCGGTTATTTGTATAGGGTGGGTATGACATAAAATGACCGTCGGTTGTTAAAAAACGCACTTAAAGTATTTAGATTCGAATATATATTCAAGTTTTCGTCCTATTTCAATATAAATATATAAAGATAGTCAAACGACTTCTAAATGTGTTTATTTCGAACATAATGAATCATTGGTTACTCTTGGACATTATAATGAAGAACGTGACTCTATAAAGAATTGTCTCATTAATAAGTTGACTGTCAATGGCGCCAATCCCTTGAAAAAAATCTGAAATTGCGCGCCGGAATTCAAAAAACCACGGCGCATAAACCAAATTACCAATCCGAAACCAAAATCAAAATTCAATCTCAACCGTCCAATAAATCAAATCAACGAACATCACTCACCCATTTGCCAACACACGGATCACCATCCTCCACCGTCAGATGAAACCCCAATCCAACGGCTCAAATCAATTCCCACCACTACAAATACCTCAAAACCCCACACCAAATTCCAAACCACCCTACTCTTCCCCATTTTCCCGCCATTAACAAAACTCAAATCTCCCCACCTCGAAAACCCTAACAATGTCGGGCCGCGGAAAGGGAGGCAAGGGTCTCGGAAAGGGCGGAGCAAAGCGACACCGGAAAGTCCTCCGTGACAACATCCAGGGGATCACCAAACCCGCAATCCGGCGTCTGGCGAGGCGAGGCGGTGTCAAGAGAATCAGCGGACTCATCTACGAGGAGACACGTGGCGTGCTTAAGATCTTTCTGGAGAATGTGATTCGTGATGCTGTTACTTACACTGAGCATGCTCGGAGGAAGACTGTTACTGCCATGGATGTTGTTTATGCTCTTAAGAGGCAGGGAAGAACCCTTTATGGTTTCGGTGGTTGATTCGATTTCTTCCTGTTGTAAAAATCTATCGATTTAGTTGTTGTTTGTGGTTTCGATCTGGGTTATGGTTTTAATTGTAAGGTGCTGTTTGGTTGATTTGGATTATGAAATGAAATTTTTAGTTTGGGAAAAGTTCGTCGTTGTTATTGCAGATTTTTGATTAATTGATTGACGAATGTGAATCTGTTTTTATTAACCTGGATAATTTCTCGACTTAATTTTTGATTTGGGTTATTCAGAAATGGCCTCTTTGTGTTGCTAATTACTCCGTAAGTTGTAAGATTGGGTTATGACGATGGATGCTTTTGTTTGCTTTGGATTAAGTTTTGTAAAGAGCTTACTTATGACTTTGATTAATTGGGTTTGAATTTATTCACTCTGCTTTCATAATTTCTAGTACGTCTTTAAGTTTTGATTTTAGTGATTCGAGTATTTGTTAATGTGGTACTACTATAATACTCCGTATAAGACACAAAACTAAGAGTTGATTTTATGATAATTTAACGAGATATTTGTAATGTAAGAATTTTACGGTAATTATTTTTTTTGAAAATTAAGTTCGATATCATGTTTTCCTTATTTATGTTATATTCAAACTTTCCATAAACCCAACCCTAACCCAAATAGATTTCCACTCAATTAACATTGATTATGAATAACTCATTTAATAACCCAAACCCTTACTCTAATAGTCCAATAACAAGTATTTCCTATTTTTCCATTCTTTATATATACCCTTTAATTCTCATTGAAAAATAATACAAGAATTCAACTTAACCCTAATCTCTCCTATGTGACGGTTTTATGATAATTTAACGTAATATATATATGTAATTACTTTCTATGTGAGAGATTTAATCGTAATTTGAAAATAAAGCTCCATATGATGTTTACCTAGTTTGTGTTATATTCAAACTTTCCATAGTCCCAAACCAACCTCGAATAAATTTTCCATATATAATACCAAACCCCTACTCCAATTATGAGTATTTCTTATTTTTCCTTCTCTATATATACCCCTTTCTTCTCACATGAAAAATAAAACAAGAATTCAACTTAACCATAAACTCTCTAGGCTACTCAATTTCTTCTATCAATCAATTACCTTTAATATAATCATAAACCCTAATAAATCCATTGACACAAAATATGGAAGAAATAAATCGACCTTCGAGAACAATTCCTACCATCCAAAACGTAGTTTCAACAGTTAACTTGGACTGCAAGCTAACCCTATCCACCATCGCCCTCAAAGCACGTAACGCCGAGTACAACCCTCGCTGCTTTTCTGCCGTCATAATGCGTATAAGGGAGCCCAAGACGACCGCCTTGGTCTTCAGTTCCGGAAAATTGGTATGCACGGGTGCGAAGAGTATCGAACAATCCAAACTTGCTGCACGTAAGTTCGCTCGAATCGTTCAAAAGTTGGGGTTTCCCGCCAAATTCACCGATTTCAAGATTCAGAATATTGTTGGTTCTTGCGACGTTCAGTTTCCGATTAGGTTGGAGTTGCTGAAGGCGTATCACCATGCTTTTGCTAAGTATGATCCCGAATTGTTTCCTGGGATGATTTATCGGATGACTGAGCCCAAGATTGTGTTGCTTATATTCGTGTCGGGGAAGATTGTGCTGACGGGGGCTCAAGTTGTCGACAATATTTACAAGGCGTTCGAGAATATATATCCGGTTTTGAATCAATACAAGAAGAAGCCAATACCTCGATCTCTAGCTAATTGATCTGCTTCTTCGAGTTTGGATTAATTAGTTACTAGCTAGGAATTTAGAATGTCGTAGGAAGATCAGACCAATTTGAAATTTGAAATTTACGATTTTGTAATCGATTTTGATCTTGATTGACGGCTTGTGTATAGATTCTCAATTGCAATTAACTTGAAGAATTTACTTGAATTGTTCTTTAAGATCGATTAATGGTTGGAAAATCATGATTTTGCGTCAATTTTGGCGCAACTTATATTCTCAGGTGATGAAACGGCTTCACAATAAGATATCGTGAGATTACTATAGTAGTTGTTTTAATGAAAGGTTGAGTGAAGAAACTGATTCGTAGCATAACAAATGTTCATCAAACTTCAAGCCAGAATCGACGATCAAACATCAAATATACACTACGCGTGACGCGTCATTTAATCTCTAAGAAGACAAACTTGTAACAAAACTTGACACATTTACTTCACATCAAACAGTCACATGTGTTACTGATGCACTTGATATATGTACAGCATTGAGGTTTGGTTTGTTTTTTTAGCTTCTTCCTGACCGAGCTGAGCGTGCTTCGCTGTGACTGTATAGAGTTAGAGACTCGTCACCATAGAGGTGTCGGGGATGCCTTCGGTCAAATGCGGCTGAACTCGTGGCTGAGTCAGAGTACGGGTTCAGACCGGCCATCTCCAAGATGTCCTCGAGCTGTTTGACTACCTCTCCCATGCCTGGCCGATCCTCCCCCGATTCTTCAACACACATAAGAGACACATCGACGTATTTCTCAAAGCCTTTCAGTACTGTGCCTAGACCAATACCTGGGTCGAGGAGCCCGTGAAGATTGTATAGGTCTTCTGCTCTGTTTATTGCGTTCTTTACTTCTCTTACTACGTATCTCCCACGATCTATTGGTGACTTCCCGGTTATGAGTTCCAGCATTAGGACTCCAAAGCCGTAGACGTCACTCTTTTCACTCAGTCTTTGGGTCATGTAGTATTCCGGGTCTAAGTAGCCCTGAATCAAAACAACAATGCAAAGATAATCAATCAGCTTTTGTGAATTTAGATCAGGAAACATGATTTCAGAGAGGATGTAGGCTAACCATAGTTCCTTTCACTTCTGTTGTCATATGACCTTTTCCAGCATCATTATAAGACTTGGATAAACCGAAATCAGAAACTTTGGCATTCAAGTTTTCATCAAGCAGAATGTTGTTAGATTTGATATCCCGGTGTATTATTGGAGGGTTAGCGAGTTCATGTAAGTAAGCCAGACCCCGTGCAGCACCAAGGGCTACCTTGATTCGCCTCCTCCAGTCTAATTGTATCCCTGACGCTCCTGCATAAGATCGGCATATAAATTCAGCAGTCAAAATCGAACCACTGTCTGAGTAACAACGATTGATATAGTCATATAGCAAAATATTGCAGTGTATATTACCTGAGAGACTTGATTTGAGTGTACCATTGGGAACAAACTCGTATATCAGTATGAGTTCTTCTTTCTCCAAACAGAAACCCAATAAACTCACGAGATTCTTATGATGTACTCTTGACAGAAGCTCGATCTCAGTTTTGAACTCAAGACCGCCTTGCATCGATCCTGGTGAAGCTCTTTTGACAGCGACAAGCTGTCCGTTTGGAAGAGTTCCTCTATAAACCTGGAAAATAATTTTATAAAGAAGTAACCTCGAAACCCTTCTTATTTTACTCTCATATAGTCAGAGCAGTGTTTAAGTAGGGCATACCTTCCCATAGGCTCCTGATCCAATCTGATTAGCTTGTGTAAAATTGTTTGTCATCTTATTTACGTCTTCAAACGAGAACATCCTCGATCCTGTCAGCAAACTGCTACTGGTGCTTCCCGGTGACATCCAGGAGGCAGATGTAGCTTCTACAAGTTCAAAAATGTTATGGTTGAAGTAACTAATCATACAGTGGACTGACTAGTCGCACAAAAGTTATTGTGAGACCGTCTCATAAAAGTACCTGTAGTCTTGGTGGGCTGCACAGGTGTGTTTGACCTCTTCCTGCGGCAGAAAAAGACAACAGCGATGCACAGTAATAATAACACAAGTGCACAAACTCCTACTGCAATTCCAATCACCGCAACTTTACTGAGTGCACTTGATCCGGATTCAGATTCGAGTACAGGTTCATCTATACAAGAAAACACGAGTTTAAGGAAGAAACTAGACGATGAGTCGATGATCTAGAAATGCCATATTAAAAGGTCGAACGGGGGGCAGTTAGTTACCTGCAAAGGTTGGATATTCATAAGCAATGAAGATAAATGGTCCGAAAGCAGGCGGTGGCTTGAAAGTCTGATTGCTCAGGATGAAACCTATGTTCTGAATGCCTGTCCTATTGAATTGATTTTGGCCGAGCGGGAATATTTCCAAGTTTACATCAAGATAATTAGAAGAATCTCGACTCATGTTACTGAGAGAGACGGAATCAACAGGGGCTTTGGTTTCCTGAAAGACCAACATCAGTTTCTTCTCCAACGATACAAAATAGGTGGAATTCTGCAAGTCAGAAAATTTAGGAGCTCTAAATTGAAGAGCTCCAGTATATGGGAAAGCACAGTGGCAATTCGGGCTGGCAATTTCATTTGAATTACAGGCAGAAGAAGCACAGTTTCGTGGTGTTGAGTACGGAGGCCTGGGATCAGGAAGAATGCAGTAGCTCTGTACTGTGACTGTGTCTCTACAAACTGGATTACCTACAAGTCTGAAATCGCAAAGTACACATATAAGCCGCTTCCCTCACAATCTTCAAAATCAAGAAAACACAGATAATTTAAACGCAAGGATTACATCAATTGGAGACGACTGTCCTCGGATCTTTGAGTGTAGGCAGAAATATTGTTAATTTGCAAATCAACACGACGAAGTTGTGAGCCGTAACTTGAACCGAGGTCTAGAGTGTCGCCTAGTTTGTTATTCTTCATTACCCTTCATCACAAAGGAGAAACAGTCAGATCAGATGAACATGTCAATTGGTAGAATTACATTCTACTTAATGATCCACTACACACACAAAAAAAGATAACATTCTTACACTGTCTCCAACTGAGGAAGGCTAAATAATGGGATAGGAATTTCGCCTCGCATTTGGGATTTCTCCATTACTCTGATACAAAATCAAAATTTGAATATTAACAGCAAAACAACGTAATGAGAGATAGACCAACAGTATACAGTTAGCATTTCAGGTTTAGCCTGGCATATCCTACTGTAAATGAATTTCGCCTAAGACTTATTTTTAAAAAAAAAAGGCGAAAGAGAGAAGTATACAAAGTTGTCAAAGAAGGCAACTCAGTGAACCATGCTGGAATATCTGCGACCGCAAAGCTATTGTTGCTCATGTCACTGCAGATAAATTAATCAGCATTATCAGCATCAGAAGTCATTGTGCAAATGTTGGACAAGAATACAGTCGTCTGTATGGAATAAAAATTAACAATACTCACAGGTAACTAAGAAGGCTCAAGCCTGTAAGATCAGGCACGGGCCCTGTCAGTTGATTATTGGATAAAAGCCTGGTAAAAAAATATAGATTAGCCAAAATTTGTGAATTTCACAGATCTAAAGGCTTAACACAAAAACATGTTCATAGTTAGTATGCATTATTTTCGTTTACTTACATATCAGTAACGCTAGTAAGATTGCTGATATTTGAAGGCACGGACCCAGTAAAGGAATTCCAGTCGAGTCGTCTGATAAGAAAACAACCTTCAGTCACTTCTATTTTCACATACACTATCAGTTGAGTACGTCAGTACGGGATATGATACTTACACGACTTCCAGTTTGTTCACTAGGCCTAAAGTTGACGGGATGCTACCAGTAAGTTGATTATTGTCCAAAAGCCTGTAATCAAAACATAATATTAATGTTTACGATAAAAAATATTTATCTTGGTGATATCTTCATGGTACTTACAGATGAATCAAAGTCATATTTTCGTTGAACAGCTGAGGTGAAACTGCACCAGAGAGTTGATTCTTTCCGAAATGACTAAGCATCAAACAAAAGCAAAACAACAAAAAATATTCAAGTGTTCAAGAAGAGGGTGATCGATCCTATTCGCTTGGCTAAATGGATTGAACTCCTGCTATAAGCAGTACAGTTTCTAGACATACAAATGCTTGGTGTTAACTAGCATGTCCAAACCAGGCGTTGACCCGTTGGAAACGGGAATTGTTCCACTAATCTTGTTATCAGCGATATCAAACCAATAAAGCTTCGAAAGATTCCCTATCGTATTTGGTATGCTCCCACTGAAGCTATTGGAATTCAAAGATCTGCATCACACACCAGTAAAGACTTCTTATATCATTTGTACTGGAGCATAGGATTTCGGAAAAATAAAGCGCTAATTTCGGAAAATAGATGTTTCTTACAAGAAGATAAGATTTGATAGAGATCCAACAGAATCGGGAATTTCACCACTAAAACTGCAGCCAATCAAGATCCTACAGTACAAGAGAAAGATGTTAATTCTGAACTTGGAATGTACGGATTATTTGAAAACACGACTCTGCTGATATGACATTACAGTTAAGAGATGATAGTTCTTACAGGCTAGTCAGCTTAGTTAATTTCCCGATAGCAGCCGGAAGAGGCCCAGACATTCCCTTGTTATAGGACAAGTCCCTGCAATATAATGTAGTAAAAGCAATTAGGAATAAGAACATCATCAGAGTTACTGAATGCAATTTACGAAATAAGACAGTGACAGAATTTGTCGGACTTACAGAATTTGTAGTTCAGATAATCCCTGTATGTCACCAGACAGTGTGCCCTTCAGTCCCATGCTCGATAAAGTTCTGAATTAGAAAGCATCGATAAAAATCAGGGAATTGTACAACTCATACGACAATAAATCGAGCAATTTCAGACTTATACAGCAGACAGAACTTACATAGATGTCACCCTGGAACCGGTGCAGACAATCCCATCCCAGTTTTTGCCACAGGGATCGGAATTACTGTTCCACGAAGGAGGCTCATTTTTCCACAGTTGCTTAAGAGCAGTCAAAGCAATAACTGCATGATATCCATTCAACCTTTAGCTTCAAACTACCCAACAATTACAACTTTTTTTTTACAGTGCCTCGAGGGCTCTCAATTAAAAGTGATGAAAAATCGCATTGAATACTTCACAATGAAAAGAAGTGCAGTCTAAATTAGTAAGCATTTTTACCACATTCCATCATAATTCTAAACCGAAGACTATTGCTCTTAAAACCTACCAAAAGTTGTGCTAATATAGTTCATTAACCCACATTCAAAGTTCATCAAGAATAAAGAAATTAATAATTCAACCCATTTCAACACGACGCAACAAGCAGTAAGAATCTAGATATGGAAAGCAAGCATAAAACTGACCATCCTGATCATCTGTCTGTGAGAATATGACATGAATCGGAGCGCATATCAGAAACAGACAGAATGCAACTGCGAGACTCATTGATCCAACGCGAACCCTTTTGTAAGAAGAATTCAAAGCGATAATTATCACCGGACTACCCAAAACTTCACTGCTTCCTTTAGGAGTCTTACTTAAGGCTACCCATTGAATTGTAGAGGAAGTAGAAGAACAGAGTTCCAAACTCAATGGCTTAACATAACTAACAACACCAAAATTGTCAACCCTTGTACACAAGTCAACTAACTACATGGATAATACAACAAACACAAGTGGGATTTTTTTTTGCAATGTGATAACTAATGACCTATGTGGCTATGGTACTCTTGACTCTTCTTAACCCCTCTCATACTCTGTCACACACTCGATACTTAGATACCTCATTTTTAGCTAAAACACGCGGATTGTCCATAACAACAGCAAAGCCTCTTGGACATGCACACTTGTCGGGTACTTCTAAACGAGTCTGAATAACTTGATAATCGATGACCTACATTACTTATTCCCTCTAATACCCGTGTCACACACTTGACACTCATTTTAGCCAGAACATACGGATTATTCATAGAAATAGTAAAGTCTGGACCTATACCCATGTCGAGTACACTTCTAAACGAGTCGAATTAACAAGTTCCATGACAACATCAAACTATTGAAATTCAACAGGATGTTTTAGTCTTCCCATGTACGGCATGAATTAAATTATGATTAATGACCCAATCAGAAATTGTCAACAAGAACTATGTATTGCTAATAGTCCAATTGTAAAACAAATGTATTTATCAGCACGTTACAATCTTAGGAGAAACATACAAACACCAACTTGCATGTTGCCAACCAAAGTAACAAGAACTAGTCAAGACTCATCAAACATAAAGGGGGCCATTAGTTGAACACTAAAAACACAAGTGGGTATCCCAAAATTCTAAATTAATTGGAACAATGACAAAAAAAATTAAAGAAATATTGCGTATATATAAGGAGAAAGGACACACTGACCTTTTCTGGGGCATGATTGAGAGTTTGAGATTAACCTTTTTGGATGAATCGGGAATCAAACTCGGACCTGGTGAGCAACCACTGCACCAAATTACTTGATTCAACACAATCCACGACTCAATAAAGCACAACACGGAACAATACAACCCGTTGTAGAACCTGTACCGTGTCAAGTCTGAAATTTGCAAATATGGCCGTGTCTAGGGCTACACGACACGACGGACATGCATGCTAGGACGGCCTAACATGCCATGCTAGCACATAAAAATAAAGTCAGTACACAATGCAAATACTTGTGTAAGACCGTCTTAGTCAACTGACCCGTAATTTAATGCAAATACGTGTGTAAAAACGTGTTACTAGTATGCAAATACCTTCAATTCCTGCACTTGAAATTTGATTTTCCAACTAAAAAGAATGAATTCATTACACATCTCACAAAATATTTCATTGTTCAGGGCAAAAAAACCAGTAGCGCAATCAACCAATGGCGCATTACAAAAAAATTGAAGAAATATCATGTAACCTAGAAGGTCTTAGAAATCAGAAAAACAGATCGAATGCATTTACATTGTGTACAACTTCCGTCTTCATCCCTGCCCAATGCAATTTTTCCTCTACCCGCTTTTACAAAGGATCCAAGAAAGTAATCCGCTGATTATCCAAATATTACCTCAAAATGAAATCATTAGAGTAGGGAATATGGACATCTTCACCACTTGTACCTTCGTAAGCCCATGAAACTGATGCGGATTCAACACTCGGGTTTAAACCAGCAAGCTTCACAATGCCCTCGATTTCTTTAACCAAATCGCCCATCGTAGGTCTATTGACTCCGGCTTCATCCACACACTTTAGTGCCAAGTCCACAAAGTTTTCAAGACCGACTAGCAGAGTTGTAGTTGTAAGTAGGACAGGGTCCATTAGCCCTTCAAGGCCATACAAGTCTTGTGTCCTGTCAATTGCGGTTTTGATCTCCTTCACTACGTATTTTCCTTTGAATATCGGCATTCTTCCTGTCACCATTTCCAGCATAACTACTCCGAAGCTGAAAACATCGCTTTTCTCTGTCACTTTGTTTGTCATGAAATACTCCGGATCCAGGTATCCCTACAACAAGCAATGGACGTATAATTTAATATTCTCGAGACTTTAATGAGGTCATTCAGTTCAAAGAGAGGAGTTTGTTAAAAAAAAAAGGAGGCTAACCATTGTTCCTTTGACTTGGGTGGTCATGTAGCCCTTCTCAGAGTCGCCAAAAAGTTTGGACAGACCGAAATCAGCAACTTTAGCATTAAGATGTTCGTCAAGAAGAATGTTGGTAGACTTGATATCTCTGTGTATGATTGGTGGATCGGCAAGCTCGTGCAAATACTGTAAACCCCTAGCTGCTCCTAGGGTTATCATCAGCCTTTTGATCCAGTCTAGCTGAATCCCGGATTTTCCTGCAAAATTCATACATCATAGAAAAAAAACATAAACGAGGTGTTCGATCACTGGCTTGATACTATTCGATATGCACATCTATGCTGAAGAGCGTACCTGCAAGACCCTCTGTCAGAGTGCCTTTCGAAATAAATTCGTAAACAAGCATCTGTTCCCCTTGTTCACAGCAAAATCCGACGAGTTTCACTAGATTCTTATGATGAACCCTTGATAAAAGTTCTATCTCATTATTAAACTCTTTAGTACCCTGCATTGATCCTTCCTGAGATCTTTTAATAGCAACAATCTGATTGTCATCAAGAGTACCTTTGTAAACCTGCAATGACAGAACTGTTAAAATCAAGCCTGAAAATAAGTAGATAGTCGACATTCTAAGTTCGTGCAAAAAAAAAATTGATACTCAAGATGCAATCCACTTCAAGTTCAAGCGAATTCACTGGCCCAATAGTCACTAATGTTGACGATGATGATCGGACTTTAAAAACTAGGCCAGCTATTGGAACAATAAAGACCGACAATTCATGGCATTGCAATAATGCTAACTTTTTTTTTCCTTCTGCAATTCTTTTGTAAATGAAAAATAGAGAAGCGGACGCAAAATAAATAAATTGATATGATATATTCAGGAGGGAAAATAGCGAGTCGACCTTCCCATAACCTCCAGCTCCAATATTGTTGTCTTCTGAAAAATTGTTGGTACATTTCTTTAGCTCTTCAAATGAGAAAAACCTGGCTCCATTCAACTGAGGGATGCCTAGATCAGTTTGCTGTTTATTCCAAGATACTGCATTTCACAACAAAATGTTGAGCAGTTACAATATACTTCTATACGAGTATATTAATTTTCAAAACAATAATCATAAATTGAAATTTCAGTCATTACCAAGAGGATGTGACTGCTGATTGGCCTTTTCTGCTCTCCTCCTTTGATAGCAAGCATAGCCTCCAGCACAAATTAACAATAACACTAGAACAGTACCTCCTACAGCCGCACCTATAATAATACCGCTCGATGCACTCTTTTTTTCTGTACATAGAGAGACAACAGAGAGAGGCAGATACATAAGCAAGATCGATTATATAGGTGACTCTCTGATACACCAGTAACATAATCATTGTCCATGCGCCCCACTGCCTCGAGAATTTCAGTTCAGTTCAGCCGGAAAGAGAAGGGCATTATTATCAACTAGGGGGATTTCCTTTAAATAGACCTAAATTTCTATCAATCAACATAATTCAAGGGTAGTCTTCAAAAAATGTGACAGGGTGGAAGAGAATGACTTCACAGTAGCATTATGTCTTACGAAACAATAGCAAAAACATCGTAAATATGACACTGAAGTTGGGTATAAAACTCACCTGAACTTGTACCATTTCCGTAGGTATCAGCGATGAATACATAGGGACCATACTCACTGGAAGGCTTGTATGTCTGGTTGCTTAGCACAAATCCAAGCGTTAGAAGTCCGGTTTTGTTAAAAGATACTTGTCCTGCTGGAAAGATAGCCAAACGCATATTAAGGTAACCCAAAGCATTCATAGCTACGTCACTCAAAGAGACGGATTCCACAGGAAGCTTTAAACTGACAAAACTATCCAAAAGAGACTTTTGGAGCTTTTCAAAGTGACTCGGGTCCCCAGAGGCTGTGAAGGAAGGAGCTCTGAAGATCAAGTCTCCAATATAAGGAATTGCACATCTGCAAGTAGGGCTTGATGTTTGACCAGAGGAACAATTGGGAGGAACACAGAATGACGGCGTTGAATAGGGTGGAACAGAATTCTGCTTATTGCTGCAGTAAGGTGAGTTTACCCCAGCATCCTGACAAAACGGGTTGTCAGCTAACCTGCATGAAGTGAAGTTAAAGTATAGCACCAAGAGACGAGAGAATTACAGGATTATACAATCCAAAATCTCAGATTCAAATGCCAAAGACTGCCATGCATACGACTGCATGATTCAGGGTTCTAGCACCAAACCTTGAACCATGCAATAACAGAATAGAACAGGAAGCTTACATCAGGGAAAAGTTGTAAGCAGGTCGCACTATAAGATTTTTGATGTCATTATTTTGTAAATCAACGACCTGCAGTTGAGGGCTATAGCTGCTGCCAACATCTAAATTGCCATCAAGCTGATTACCCTTCATCGATCTTTTAATAAAAGATTACTGTCAGAATGGGCTTTATATGTCACTTAATGATATAAATTAACTCTCGAAATCTTGATGGAAACATACACAGTCTGCAACTGAGGAATGCTGAAAAACTCCACAGGGAGCTGTCCTACAAGTCCGGTCTGGTCCATCATTCTGCCAAAAGAATAGTTAACAACTTCAGACTAACAATCAAGGAGCACAAGAGAGTACACAGTTCGCTTAATGCCTCAAACTAGCGTCCGTCTTAGAGGCGTAGTTGAGCAAGCAAATGCAAATCATATAGAAAGCTACTCAACAGTTAACACTTTACCACAGTCCCGACTTTCGACATACTTAAATGATAACAATATGGAGAGGTGCCAAAGTGCCCGAGAAAAGAGAAGAAGTTGGGGAAAAGGGCATACACAGTAGTTAGGGACTGTAAAGTTGTAAGCCATTGAGGAACATCGGTGGCTGCAAATTTATTGTTGCTCATGTCCCTGCAATTCAAGAGTGAAATTAATCCAACTGTAGAATGAAAAGCGCCATTTCATGATGAGAAAAAACTACTGTATTAATAAGTTGACGGTGGAAAGTTTGTTATGGTATTTTAATGATGCTCACTGCTCAGCTGAGAGGATTCGAATCATGATAAGTTGGTTGAGGCGATGGACTGATGGTGATGGACGGATGATTGAGGCCCAACAATTATATTTATATCCTATTAGTTACGACTGTCCACGAGACCCGGCTACAGTAGTGATCAAGTTCAATCCAATAATTTGAGGATATGACTGAGAGAGGCACAAAATCCGCACAATGATAAGTTGTGCTCAGAAAAAAAAATATGAAGAGAAGAAAAACCAGTTGCATTTACAGGTACTATAATGTGGCACAAAGTGGAAAAGTAAAGAACACCAAACGAGTCACTTGATTTACAGTTTTACACTTACACATAGTTAAGGTTATCCATGCCTGTAAGGTTAGGCACAGGACCAGTAAATTTATTGTTTGACAGCACCCTGAAATAACACAAATAACAGCGATCTTTAAAAGATAATGATTAACCAATTCAAAAATTACAAGGACGGCAATTTTTTGAAATATGTGACAGAGAATGTAAAGGAAATAGATTGAAAAACTTAAGCAATCTATAATTATTTGCTTACAGCTCGTTGACATCAGTAAGCTGACTGAGATTAGATGGAAGAGGCCCATTTAATTGATTCCTGTCAAAACGACTGGTGCAGAAAAAATGATTACCAACATGAAACTTACGGGCTGAAGCAAAACTATCTCAGGGGATACTCACATTGCCTGCAGTGTCTGGGCAAGAGCTAATGTCGACGGAATTCTTCCGGTTAAATTGTTATTATCAAAAAGCCTGAAAAGGTTAATTATCAATCAGCAATTAAAAAGTTAGTTAAATGATGTTGAGAAAATGAAGATCATAAAAAGCAAAAAGGGAGAACATGTATGCTTACGTTCAGTTTAGTGCTAGTAATAATACACGAATTCAAAAGTGACTGAGATTGTTGACAGAAAAACTTACAAATGTATGAAAGTCATGTCTGCGCTAAACAGACTAGGCGGGATTGATCCAGATAGCTGATTTATTCCAAAGTGACTGATATTGTTGACAGAAGTTAGATGTTGATCGAATTCAAAAGAAAAGTAAAAACCAAACCATTTGTTTGGATACGAGAAAAAAGGAGGGAATTCGAAAGGATTAGTTCGTTTTCCTTTAGGCTTCAACCATACTTACTAATCTGTATCCAAACAATGTGGTAAAGGACGTTCTCAATGGCTTAACATAAGGAGAGAATTACATACAAGTGTTTCGTGTTAACAAGCAAATCAAGCCCGGGTGTGGTTCCACTAGAAACAGGAATGCTTCCACTTAGCTTATTATCAGACAAGTCCAGCCAAAATAGATTTTTCAAGTTACCAATTGATGCTGGCACTTTTCCAATAAACTTGTTCGAATTCAGAGATCTGCAACGTATTCAGGCACGTTATTGCAGAGGTCTAATTTTGGCAAAGAACTAAAACTCAGCAAGATTCTTACAAGGTTACAAGCTGCGTCAGGGATCCAATAGAATCTGGAATCGTCCCAGAAAAGCCGCAACCAAGGAGGATCCTTGAATATACAAAACAAAGATGCAAGTTCAGTTTCTTAAAGCAATGCAGCAAGCAAGTTGTGAATGTTGAAGTTCGCTAGAGTAATGAATCCAGTTTCATACAAGGTTGTGAGCTTCGACAGTTTGTCGATATTTGAAGGAATGGTGCCTGTCAGTCCTTTATTGTAGGATAGATCCCTACATAAATGACGACTGAAGATTAGATGGTGCCTGTCAGTCCTTTAGTACAGAAGATTAGATGACGACTGACAGAAAAGTGCATTCATTGCTTATGCATCAAGAGATGACAATCAACTATTTCAAGTAAATTCTACCATGTAGAGTTCTGTTTCGACTCCAAAGAATCTAAATACATTCAGATGTATTACAGTTGATAAAACTTACAAGGTCTGCAATGCAGATAAAGATGCAAGGTCTCCAGACAGCCGACCTGTTATCCCTACACCTGATAATGTTCTGAAACACAACTGACTGAATTAAAATCGATGCGTGAAAAAAGTCGGGGACAAACAATGTTTCAAAAGGCCAGAACTTACATTGAGATGATACGGGTATTTAAGCAGCTGATTCCTTCCCATTTAGTTCCGCAAGGGTCTCCACCAGTCCAGGTCTGGGGTAAATTTTCCAAGCCTTTGGCGAGAGCTGTTAGCGCAGCAGCTGCTCCAACATTTTGTATATTTAGTTACAAAACACCAAATCATTCACAAAACAGTTAACAATTTGTCAATTTGACATAATATCTTAGAGCTTGACGCCAAGATCATCTTCAATTTGACGTTCTCAATGATGAACGAGTTGAATTCTAGAAGCAACCACCTTCACTTTCCTAAAGGTTTTATGGACAAAATGCAGGGATCGAAACGCAACGAGGCAGTTGATAGATCGATTTCTCTAATGATTGATTTACTACTCCGTATAAGACATCATAAAAAACAAGTTACAGAAACAACACTAAGAAGCAGCAAGTAAGAAGATTCAAGGCTGCAATAAATTAGCATAACAAAGAAAAGAAACGATGATTGGTTAATTCATAGAGGCGGCCACAAACACGCTGACTTACAATCTTGGCTGTCTGTCTGCGCTGCAACATACCCAACTTTGACACAAACGCATGCAAGAAGCAACACAAGTGTCAGACACCATATTCGACTACCACAATCTCTCAATCTCATCCCGCTAACAAAAACTCTCATTTTAAACCAGATTTACTTGCAATGATCCGCTTCGACCTTCCAAAAATACGTCTTTTTTCCAAAGAAACAAGTTGACAGCAGTATAAAGGAAAAACACAACAACCCAAAACCAACTCTGTGGATTCGGTCTCAAATAAAGCAAAGCAGACCAAGTCCAAAAGAGGCTTGTTGCTTTCCATTGACTACTTCCTTCCTAATTGTATTATAAAACAATTAAATTCGATTAAATTCAAAAGGTTATGTGCAAAGAACTAATGCTAGTAATTCAAAGATAAAGAGTCATGCTCAACCCCAAGTGGGCATAAACAAATGCATCAAATTTCCAAGGTCAATCATGATTCATAGATGATGAAACACACCATAAATTATCATTTAACATTGTTAGTACTACATTAATTTGGTGAACAACGCCGGACAATAGGTCTCAAGTTCGATCCCCAATTCTAATGCGACTAAGTACCTTATTCGTTGGATCAACGTCTAAACCCTAATTCTAACATGAGTTAGGGCACGGTGATAATTGATGATGCAATGCACTAAATGCAATTTGCTTGAATATTAGTCATGGAGGATAGAATTGTACCAATTTAAAGTCTGATTTCAATTGTTCGGTTTTTGATGATCGGTACTTTGATTGCGGAGATAAGTTAAGCAAATTGCAGACAACAGCATGAACAATCGCCATGTCGAAGCTTGAAAATCTGGATGCATTACTCAAGGCGATAACCTAGATCACAAATTCTCCTCAAATCACAGGTTTTCTTTGGAACGTCGTGTCGTCCTCAGATCATAAATTCTTACTAGTACTTCATATCCTCGCGTTAATCACGTAAAACGATTACTTTGACCTTCATTACGTCTTATTTTTAATTTTTTTGTTTCTAATATTTTTGATATACAAAGTCGGTAATATTTTTGATTTCTATTTTGAAAACCCTTTTACACAAAACTGTCCTGTATTTTTTTTAAACCGTGTTATAAAATCCCGATTTCTTTTTTACTTGTTGTCCATTTATTAGGCCAAGTATATAAATTTAATATGTTTTCGCTTCGTATTTTTAGTTTAATGTTATCAGAACTCAACTTCACTTAACCGTTTTTTTAAAAACGGTTGTAAGAGTAGTTAGTACATCCAATTAAAAGCCGACAACTTATTAGAAACTTCAAAATTGATTCATTATTCATTATTGTTTATTCTCTGGAAAATCAAAATTTCGAATCGAGTATTACAAATCGGATTTCTAAAAACCCGAGTTTCTTATTTTACGAACATTGAAGAACGGTAATATTTGAAAATTTAATAAACGAAGATTTAATTAATTAAGAAATATTTGAAAACAACGAGTAATTAATTTAAGAACGAACAAGAATGAGAATTAATACAATAAATTGAGGGGGAAAAAAGGCTCGGGGTTCAGTCGAGTGGGTCATTCGACTCACGATCCATCCGTGGGTTGAGTGGGATTTTCGACAGATCCATGGGTGAGTCGAAAATTTCCCTCAACCAAACCCCCCCAATGAATAATTATCGACTAAATCCAACAAAAGTGATTTTTTCCGTGTATGGGAAAACGTAAAACAACATAGATTGATGCATAATAAAGATAAACTAAAATTAATTGAAGAATTGTAAACAAGGTTATTATTAAATTATGTTAATGAAGTAGAAAAAAATTTAAATTTTTTTTTTAAAAAAAAAACCGAATTGTTTTACCTTGTTAATATGCATCGATTAACATCTTCCCATACCCGTAAAATTATCACGGAAAAAACCGCTTTTATTGGATTTAGTCGATAATTATTCATTGGGCAGTTTGGTTGATGGAATTTTCGACCCACCCATCCCTCCATTCAAGTCAAACCTACCTATATTTTTTTTCGATCATTCAAGTCCAAACTACCCATTTCTATTTTAATCATTGTTTTAATATTAAACGGATATACAAATTTACATAAATGTCACTATCCTACATTTAGGCTCGTTTGGGATGAGGGTAATTATTCCGGGGGTAATAGAACTAAAATGAACTAAAATTGAAGAAGAATGATGCTTAGTTGTGACATTTTGTGGTGTAAAATACTCCGTAGATAAGAGGATGAACAATTATCCATTGGAAAGTAACGCATTACTTGGGGGTAAGGGAGTAATCTTTCCCTTCCAAATAGGCTAGATCATCACTGTTTTCTACATTTCCGTTTAACATCGTCACTATTCCGTCATTTTCTAGTTCATTTTTGTTCTATTACCCCGAAACCATTACCTTCATCACAAGCAAGCCCTTAGTTATGAACCTGAAATCTTTTGATCTTAAAAATGGAGTAGTTTTTAAGATTTTAAGACTATAAACTTAAGTAAAGTTATCCCACACATCAAAAATTTAATTCTATTTCATACATAAGAGAAATTATTCATTTTTAGATATTAACCAATAAATCTTCTGAGCCCGTAACAGCTCTTAAGACTATAAATTTAAATAGAAATATCCCGCATCAAAAAATAATACGAAGTAATAAGTTGAAGAAATTTTATTCCTCCGTATATAATTAAGAGTTTTCATTTGTCTTTTAGATCAACCTGAAATCTTTTGATTGAGTTCTAAAAAGAGTTTTGAAGAGTACTACGGAGTATAACTATAAGTTGAATTATCTAAAATTGAAAAATTATGATGAGGTGATAAATTTTATATCATAAATAAGAGAAATCATTCGTTTTTAGATAATAATAAAAAAAAACTTTTGAGTCTTATAACAACTCTTAACTTAGGTTATAAATTGAGGTAAGATGATCTCCATCAACAAGTTGATGAAATTTTATTATGTAAATAAAAGTAATCATTCGTCTTTAGATATAAAAAGAGAAATCTTTTGAGTTATAAAAATAGTTGTTAATAACATCGAAAATTTCTATAAATGTAAGAAATGAATATTGTTACGAATATATAACTGAAAATGTATTTGTATATGAGGTACTTAAAAATCGGCCCGTGTATCGCCCGGGCTTTTCAAAAACACACGAACCAGGCAGCGATAGGGAAACGGGTGCAATTGTAATGCAGTCCTAGTAGCTTCTTCCAAGTCAGATTCAAGTGAAGCTTAAGTTTATCGATGGAAGGACATAGTAGAGGTGAGCTACCAAGTATCAAGAAACCATGTACACAGTACACTAAGCAAAACCCATTTCGTATATGAAGCCATGGCATGAAAAAGTTGCATCTATCCTCGAAAACAACTTTCCGGAACACGAGCTTTATTTTCAGAATGCAAATTTCATCAAGGCTACAAGATTTAACGAGCAAAATATTTTAAAAAATACTCGTACACAGAAATGTCATGCCACAGTTTCAACAGGAACCAGTATTATCCATAATAGATAAACCTGCAACAGAGAAAAACAATGTAAATTTTAACCTCGGATTATAATAAATGCTCTATATTACTCACTGTGTCAACCCTAAAACACAATTATATTCAAATAAAGAAAGCTATATAAGAATCAAATAGGATATATTAGTAATCTAAGCTTTGTTAATCCTTCAACTACATAACAGCATTACACACCGTCGCGACAGTAGGCTCAACTATTGAAATTATCAGTGGGTTTTTCGATTTCACATATTAACATATATAGCGGCTACTCCTCAACTTAGCGTGCACATATCTCACTCATTTAACAACCCTGCTGAGCACGTAATTACTCTATGGAAAGCAACGATCATGAAGCCCAAAAATCATGCTCATCCGAGAGACGCAAAAACAGTTTCCAGTTTCCACTTGATTTGCTTTGTACAAGCAATTCTGAATTTGTATCATCATTCTTGTCAGCTACACACATTCGGAATCATATCATTATTCTCGCTACTTACACAGGAAAATACTGAAGCCTTGTACTTCCTCCTTGAATCAGGTTTTATTACCCTTATCAACTTTTTTATAGGAGTACTACTCTTATCTACCCTCATTTAACAACCCAACACACCTAATGAAATTGTTTTTATATACCCTTACTTTTTGCTCTTTCCTTATCTTTTGTGCCCAACCCAACCCAACCCAACCCAACCCTTACGGGGCTTGGGCTTATTCAAGAAGGAAGGAGTATCAAATTAGTGTTAGCACCATAGTATGCTAAACATCTATCAACAGTCTTGCACAAGCCCTTGTTCAAGTTGCAAAAATCACAAACCCATAACCCTTAACACAGTACATACATTGAGGAACGGAACCTCATTTTAGGCATTACAATAGGGAGAAGAGATAGCTGAGCTTTGAATCTGTCACAACTTATTATGTAGTTTAGATTACTGAAAATCAATGGATGATTTCATATGACATACGGAGTAATAAATAATACAGTACACTGCTTAGTTTCATGTTATTCCAGATACAAAGATGCCAACTCAAATACCCCATGGAAAATATTGGAGCCCTTCACATAACAGCATTAATTATATCCTTGGGATGCGAGTCACTTCACTTGTGTGACCAAACTACCACCCCAATTAATTCAAAACACCCCTTGATGATACAGATTATAGGCAAGAATGAAGTTAAGTTTTTGATAGGTTCTATGAAAATCCCCCCTTCCTAGCTAGGTTATCTTTTGCATCCTCCTACAGTGTACTCAGAAATAAAAATAGAAAGCCTCAAGCTACTCGATATCAATGCATAAAGAACAGCTCCATATACTGTGACTTACCATGCATATACTACTACTTCTGTTCATAACACAATTCACAATCATGTGTATGTGTATCTATGTATCGCTAAAACCTTAATTGATCTATTTACATATCAGACAATGTTTAGTATGTACAGCACTAACATTCACAAGAGATTGTTCGTTCTATTGCTTGGTAGGAAATTGTTAAATCCATTGGTAAAAGAACTGGAAGGGTTCACATGTAATACCAATTTACTGGCGCCGTTTTCATCACAAAAAGTCTGAAATTATTTAGAAATGCTGCTTTAAGGTTTCTTAGACCATCCCCAAGCAAGGTGGATGGGGAGGTCATGACCCCAAGGTCATCTTAAACACTAATTAGCTTAGAAATTAGCATGACCCAAGGTGGAATTAAGAGAAAGAATGAGTCACGACCCAATTAACTTGACCCTTGCTTGGGGATGGTCTTAGAACTACTGAATTTTTTTATCTAAAGCATTATAATTCTTTCACGAATTCACCCATTAGAAAAGTTCCAACAGTAGAAGAAAACACAAGTATCTCAACAACAACAACAACAACAAAATCACCAAATCACGCTTGAGTTGAAGACTATACATTGTTGACAGTAAGCAATAAGCTAGCAGCCCCAGTCAGGTCAATGTGATACTTAAAACATGAGAAAAATGGTCATAAACCTTAAGAACTTCATCCCAATCTCCTCCAAAACTAATCGACCAAAGTCTGCCATCTTATACGTTATATCGATGATAAATATGGCTGGTTCCTTACGATCACTGCCTGCCTATGTCCAAAGCCGTTATGACTGAGAAAAGAAATGGCAAACAGCATTCTAACAAGGGCAAAAACGACATAAATTGATAACAATCAATTTATTCAGTCTCAATAAGGATATCATCACACAAAAACAGCGTCCGAAACACGGTAACACCCCTTGACCCGGTCTCTGAGGATCTTGGCCTTCTCGATTTGGATCCATTTCTCTCTCACAAGATGCTCCCTCATCTCCAGCATCGCAACCGGGTCCTTGTACGGCCTTTCCGGGTCGAAGTCATCCGGCGGGCTCTCCTCCAACTCCACTGTGAAGCTCTTTCTTCCCATCTTTCTGATTACTTTGAAGAAAAGAGGATGTGATGCGAGGGGAATAGAGACCAGAGACCAGAGACTAGAGAGGGAGACCGAGAGAGGAAAGACTTCATTTGTGGGCTCAACGTTTCCAACTCAGTAGTCCACCCCTGACTCTAACACATTGTCGGGTGATCAAAATTTTCTCCGAATCAAAAAAATGAACTGATCTACATTCGAATTAAAAATTTTGGTACGGTCTTCGGTTCACTATTTGTTTTGGATTCAGAATAATAATTATTGTTTTTTATTTAAATACGGAGTATTATTTAAAATCTGGTCTACTAGTACAACCGGACATGAATTTGAAAAATGTGTAAAAACTGTCAACTTTGATCCAATTGGTCCGGTCCGGTATTGGACCAGAACTTTTTCAGTCCACCTTCGAAATTTTTGACGATTCATGTTCATGCCCGGTCCAGTTTGATCTCCGACTGGGACACGGCTTTAGTAAATCATAGTTTTGCGAACCGAAACCTACCCTGTTTTTTCTATTGTAAATCCATATCAAAATATATATAAAAATTATGCGAAAATTTATCCAAAATAAAATACTCGTACAAATTAAAAAAAATACTCTATTTATCTAATCCTAAACAACTTATTACCATGTCATATTTTCATCCAAACAATACATATTTTGTAATGATTAATTGTATTTAAAAAAATCAAATTTTAAAAAATTGTGGTAATTTTTTGTAACAAAATCTTAATGAAATACATCATTTTTATGAACCCTAGGACCAAGTTTTAATTGAGTGCAAGATCTACGTGAATAACTTCATGCAACACTAATTTTAGCGAACTGTTCACCTTGAGCCATTCCCGGTAAAAGTTAATACTCTGACGTTTTTTTTTGAGATCGTAAGGGTCATTACCATATGGACCTATTTTTGAGTCATAAGTATATTTGGTTTGGACTTAGACCATGTTTATCTATGGGTCTTCTTCACCAAGGTCTAATATTATAAATACAATTTTTTATTTACAACCCACCTTATCAAACTTATACTAACTTTTTTATCTTTATCCACACCTTTCTTTCACCATGGTCCCACACACATATATTACTCTTTATTGATTTTTCACATTAATTTAAAAAATTATTTATCATCCATTTAACCAATAAAAACATGCCACATAGGGAGGTGAAGAAAGGGTGGAAGAGGTTCTATTTGGACCAAATGTTAAGCAAAATGGGTTTGGGTCCAAATTTTTTAATATTACTCTACCTTTCACCCTCCACTTCCACCTTTTTTTTCCACCTCCATTAAACATGGTCTTATATTGTCAAATAAATATCTATTCTCTCCGATTACTTATTTTCTTCCCTCTTTTCTTTTTAGGCTGAGTTTGATTTTCTTCCCTCCTTCCATTTAAGGAAAGTTTTCCAATTCTCATTAATTAATATAATATTCATCTCTCCTATTTTTTCACCCCACTTTTTCTCATTTAATTAATATAATATTCTTCTCTCCTACTTTTCAACCCACTTTTTCTCATTTAATTAATACTCCCTCCGAGTTTCTATCATTGCCCCGTTTCTTTTTTGGGTGGAAAATAAGGAAGAGAAAATGAGTGGTTAAAAAAGGAGGAAGAGAGAGAAATAGGTGGTTGAATGTGAACCACACCTTTATGGCCCAAAGTGGAAAGTGGGTAAAAGATCAAACTCAGTCCAAAAAGGAATACGGGGCAATGTTAGAAACTCGGAGGGAGTATAATATTTCTCTCTCTTATTTTTTTCATTCTACCTTTCATACTTTACTTATACTATATAATACTCCCTCCTTATTTTCCTCCCAAAAAAGAAAGGGGAAGAAAATAGATAATCGGAGGGTACTAGATATGCTACCTATAATCGTACTTCCTTATTAAGGCTAAATATATGCTAAATATACTTTATATCATATATACCGTGCATCATTAATAATATTTTGTTTAAAACTTGACTAAATTAACGTCTAAATGTAGCATTTTTGTTTAAAGTTGGACTACATTAACGTCTAAATGTAGCCTTGTGACTGATATGGCAAGTATATTTACAATCTCAATGATTTGTGTTAGTGTACTCCGTACTAAATATCGAGAGTGTATATATATAACAGAGGAGAAAATTTTATTTTTGTAATAATCATGACTGATATAAATTTAAATATTTAAATAAATTATCAATTATATCATATAAATAAATTTAAAGTGAATATACATTTCACAATTTACACAAATTATTCTTATATTAAAAAGTGATTGTCACGAGAAATATGAATGACAAATAAAACACAGAGGTAGTAATTTTTTGGACTACATATCTCATTATATTAGTTGAGGTCGTTATCTTAATTAATTATGTACGAGTAATTTCAATTTTTTTTTGTTCAAATATAATGATAAAAATCATGAAAAATTATCAGGTTTCTAATTAAAATTTATTTTGTATAAATAATTAACTAAAATAAATAAATTTCTACAATTACCGTGCATATATGCACGAGGTCTATACTAGTTAAGAACTAAACAAGGAAAAGCAATCCCTAATAAATCTTCATGAAGGATGGACTGAAGTCCATCAGGCGGAGAGTCAAGCACGGTAGTAGATGGAGATGATTCAATGCCCATGTTGGTTAACCAGTCGGCCGACTCATCCATCCATAGCAATCAGTTCTTTACACCTTTGAATGAGAGGACGGAGATTATTACTTAAAAGTTGTTCTTCCTTAAAGAAGTTGACGCAGGGAGAATTGTCCATATTCACGAACACTCGATTAAGTCTGAGGGATCGGGCTTGCTCTAATCCTACCATCAGAGCTGAACCTATATATCCAAACGTGACATACCTAAACCGCTATATTTTTTTTCTCGGATTTCAACATTAACGCGATCCACAACTCACGGCTTAACGTGTCGTAATGGCTATGCCCAAAGTACTACTACCCCATAGACCATAGTCCATATCAAGTCCAAAAGGTTCAACTACATCTCCTCCATACACTCACATTTTTAGTGGGTCCTCTAATATTAATGACACCTTTTATTTCACTGGATCGGATCATACTCGTAGTAGTAGTAGTTTTATACAGATAAGCCGTAGCAAGCGTGGTGTGGTGTTAAAATCCTCCGTTTTATACCAATTACTTTTTTTGCGTATAATAATCACAAATTCTTAGGAGAGATGGTAATGACAATTTTGTTTTGTACCTGTTTTTATAAGAAACGTATTATATTTGTATATTCTTTTACGTTAATCGTACCTACTTCCATTAGATTTGATACCACTGTTACTTCCATTTGTACTTAGTCTCTCAATAAAATTAATGAGAGACCGTCTTTCAGGACACCTACTCGTTAATAATATGTCACACTTTGCATTTATTAACACCAACCCAAAACATTGATTTCTCTTCATTCAAGCAATCCACCATACACCACACAAATTCCCCTCATCTCAGTTTTTTTCCCTTAATTCTGACGTATTTAAGACATACGATATATATATATATATATATATATATATACACACGTCATCGATCAAGTACCATACTACTAACTACGGAGCAGTACATATTCATACATATTCAACTTACGGTAAGAATTCAAAGAATATGAGAGAATACATACTAAAAATCGCAAGTTCAAATCCTGACAGCCTCAACTCTCGAGACTATAATTATTGTGGTTATACTTACTGTTTCTAATAATTTGTGGTCTCTCACTGTACTCAACCTCCCTTCTTGTTTTTTTGTCTGAAATCTGAATTGTCCTGGTCCTGGAACCACAATTATCCAACCTGTGATGTACCCTTGTACAAAGACACCTATGGTTCTTATAATCCTAGTACAATTTCATTCAATTATGAATTAACATGGTTGTTAAATTTGTACTAGTCATCAACACATTTTCTTGGTTTAACCAAATGTGGGTTCCACCAACGTTAACTACTAGCTTAGTTAGTAAAGTCGTTGTTGGTATTCATAACCTGAATTTGAACCCGTAAGCATTATACTTGCCCTCGTGGCACCCTTCACACCAAAATATTTTTTTTGTTCTTTTTTTTTTTTTGGAATCACACTTTCCCTTATAAAATATGGATTAGAACTTTAAGAATCTAGATTACCAAAAAAAAAGAATAAAAAAAAAAAGTCTAAGAAACTTTTGATTATTGTAGTAAAATTATGGGTGAATACTACAGTAGTAGTGACACACCTTTACTAAAAGCTGATGACTTGAGTTATAAGCATGAGAGTAATACGAAAACTGCAAGCTTGTTGAAATCAACTGTGAAATGGGTTCTGAAGTTGTCGATGTGGGTTGTTTTTATTTCATGGATTGCTTTGATGTTCTCTTATCCTTCAGATTTCGTAACTCATTCTGTTGCTCATTGGATTCGAGCTAGCCAAGGGTCGATTTTTGGCTTAGCAGGTTTTGTTTGTTTGTTTGTTTGTTTCGACTCTGTACTTTCAACATTTTTTACATTGCAGTAAAAATCTTAAGCTGATGGTTGAGGCTGAATGAACTGCAGAATCTGAGTTATTTATGTCTCGAATTCTGCAGGTAGTCTGTTTGTAGTATTCACTGGACCGGTTCTCATCCTTGCATTTCTCGCTGTTCCGTATCTTATCATCAAAGAGGGAGAGGAGGATGTTCAAGAGTATGTGCTTCTTTTTCATTATGCATTTCAGTTACAATTTACTTCTGAATTCTGAATGCTTAAGGGCATGTTCTTTCTGGTTGAACTGAGCTTAACTTAACTGAATTGAATTGGGGTGCTGAAGTGAACGCGACTGAATTGAATATATATACATGTATGTAGGAAGAAGACATCAAAGCGGCCAGGTTTCCGACTGTGGACATTTCCTGTAGTGGTGGATGGACCATTTGGAGTGGTTACAGCTGCAGAATGCATTGGGATACTTCTCCTGACTGTTTTCGTTATCTGGGCGTGCGCTAAATACACTGTCAGCAACTGGGAGGCCGTCTCCAGACACGAACTCCCCTCCTTTCAAAAAATGTATTTCTCTGATACATCTGTAATAGTTTCTGCTGTCGTACTGTCACGCAGTGGCTTTGCTGATAACTAACTGTAAATTTGAATGTTTCACTTTCAGCTGTCTGATGCTAGAACTGACAGGACTTCGCCTTGGACTGGTTGGATTATTCTGCTTTGCACTTCTGTTTCTCCCAATCGCGAGGGGGTCTATACTGCTTCGCCTCATCAACATTCCTTTTGAACACGCAACTCGATATCATGTATGGTTGGGGCATCTTACCATGATCTTATTCACCATCCATGGGCTGTGTTATGTTATTGAATGGGCCATGGAGGGCCGACTTCTCAAGGAAGTAAGTTTCTACTTCGAAATTACTGTTTCTTTCACCCAAGTCTTTATTTTTGTTCTTTTTCTATATGATGATGTACTTAATTGTTTCTGCAGATGTTGGAATGGAAAGACATCGGTGTAGCGAATCTAGCAGGTGTGATAAGCCTTGCAGCAGGAATACTAATGTGGGTGACATCTCTCCCTGGAGTACGAACATGGAGTTTTGAACTGTTTTTCTACACACATCAGCTCTACATCGTCTTTGTCGTCTTCCTGGCCTTGCATGCTGGTGACTTCATATTCAGTATGGGTGCCGGAGGCGTCTTTCTATTCATGCTTGATCGCTTTTTGAGATTGATTCAATCTCGAAAAACTGTTGATGTTATCTCAGCCACTTCTCTTCCCTGTGGAACTCTGGAGCTTGTGCTTTCCAAACCACCTAGTAAATATTTCAAATCCGAACTTTCTCTTAGGCCATGTTCTTTCCGACTTATTTTCAGCTCAGTATGCTAATCTCAGTAAATGGATAACTACATACAGGTCTCAGGTACAATGCTCTCAGTTTCATCTTCCTGCAAATACGGGAGCTGTCGTGGTTGCAGTGGCATCCTTTCAGCGTATCATCTAGTCCTATGGATGGTAATAACCACATGTCGGTTCTCATCAAAGTTCTTGGGAAATGGACTGAAAAACTTAAAGGGAAAATCTCAAACAATCGTGAGGAAGAACGACAGCAACTGTCTCAAGCTCAACTTCAGTCTCTTATCACTGCTTCTGTGGAAGGCCCCTATGGACATGACTCACCATATCACCTAACTTATAAGCATTTGGTCTTAGTGGCCGGTGGTATCGGGATTTCTCCCTTCTTAGCCATCCTAAGCGATATCATGCATCGTTTAAAGGAAGGAAAACCTTGCATTCCGAGGAACATCTTAATAGTTTGGGCTATCAAAAAGTCGGATGAGCTGCCCCTTCTGTCAATGATCAATGCAGAATGCATGGATCCGGTTCTGTATGATTCCCTTAATCTCGATATTCAGATATATGTCACCCGACAATCTGAACCTAATCTGGTTAGTCATCCTGAACACATCCCCTTCCAAGTTGTATCTGTATATGTGTGTGGATAAGTGATTAATTTCGATTGTGGTTGCAGGAAGAAGGGAAGACATTTGGGGTAATGAACAATTGCAACTATCCAGTCTCGAAAAGATCAGATATATCTGGTTTGGTTGGCACCGGAGACAACATATGGGCGGGGTTGTATGTAATTGTTTCGACATTAGGGTTCATAATCTTCCAGGGTTTGGTTGATGTGTACCATATAAATCCTAATGGTATAAAGGTTTGGTGGTACAAAGGGCTTCTCTTGGTGGTGTGTATGGTTGCAGGCGTTGTCGTGTTTGGCGGTCTGACAGTAGCCTTATGGCATTTATGGGAGCGAAGAGTTTCAGCTTTGCAGTCGGAAAACAAAGCCTGTAAGACTAAGGAAACAGACACAACACTCCAGGACGTTGCAGTCGAGGACAAGGATTCAAGTGACGAGTTTATTGTCAATGCTAGTACTATCCGGTATGGCTGTAGGCCGGATTTCAAAGGTACGTAACTGAAATACTGTATTTTTAAAGATACATCAACCTTGTTTTATTAACTGCTGCTATCGATTCCTGCTGCAGAGACATTTGGAATGGTATCGGAACGTTGGGGAGCAGTTGATGTTGGTGTCTTGGTATGTGGACCTGTTGCAATTCAGTCGAGCGTTGCCCATGAAATCAGGTCACACAGTCTACAGAGGAAGAACAATCATCCCATCTTCCACTTCAACAGCCATAGTTTCGATTTATAGGTACAAATTCCTCGTGGTATGTTATGGCTTCTGGTTCTGGCAGTATTACTTACGAGTACATTTCAGTTCATCTGAAAGGAATGCGTAAGGTTGTATAGAATGCCTTGGCCTTGATCGTCATCCTGGTTCGACACTAGTTCCTACTTTCTGTTGTATATCCATTTCATGCCGTAATTACACAAATTAGTGGGATCAAATATTGATTATTTGATTTGATCCTCCTAAATACTGTACAAATATATTACTCTGTATGTTCGAGACTAAATGCTTCAAACTGTAAAAGTTTACGGTTTTTCTGTCATGGCATCAAATTCACATTATGGTTGACCATGGGTGGATCGGAACCTGTTGTAATGCTTTGAACTCATTCCTTGCGTCAAAGATCAATACCGTTACAAAAACAGCCATACTAACATTCAAAGCCTTAAAAATCGATCCAGAGCCTGTCATGGCACGAGTATGTTCGAGACCATGAGTGCAGAAGATGACTGTAATCTAGAGAAATAAAAATGTTTGAGCCAAAGCAGTATCCGTCGAAGAAATTTCAGTTTAATTTTCGTAGTACAGACTTTGAAGTTTCGAACGTTAATCTGTGTTAAAACCTGCTACTGGGCAAATAGTTCTCCATTTCAAATGAAGGTAAAGAGAAACCCATCAAATTTGATCTGTAAAGTTAAGTACAGGAGCAGAGGTAATTCGTGTCTTTCCGTGACCAGCCATAATTTTATCACTTGGTCGCCTAAAGTTGTTCAGTATTTTTGTTTACAAAGAATACATAACGAATATATCGTACATATACACTGAAGTATTACAACATCTCAAAAAAAAAAAAAGGAACTCCCAAAAAATCTAGGTCACTCCATCACCATCATCACTGAGCAAGTCAAGCATCCCGTGTACTTCCTACAGCGATGGGCATTTCTAGTAGTCGGGTATTACCATTGCTTTTCTCCGTGAAGATCCGATTTATCAAAGTTTTTATTCTTCTATGTCGATCAGGGTTTCCATGGAGCGGGAGGGGGTGGAGGGTTCGGGAACATGGGAGGCACAGAGGAGAACATGGTGTTCTTATCAATTCCTAAACTTTTATCACCGGAAAGTGCAACAAGAGAAGCAACTAAACCTGCATTGCCGGCAATGGTGGGTTCTGAGTAATTGTAGTTCATACGAATGTCGTGGTAGCCATCGCGATTGTCTGGACCTGCAACCATGGCTCCAACTAAGATGTTGGGATTTGCCTTCTTACTGTCCCTCCATTTCCATCCTCCCTTGCAGTTGTACTTGATCTTGTTCTTGGGAATCGATGCCCCTCTGTGGTGCGGCTGCTTTGGATAGTGATTACCAAACCCAACCAAATAACTCATCTTTTTAGGATTTTTGCCGAGGATGTAATCAATCTGCCAAAATCGTCAATCACAAATGAATTAGGACAACTCTATCGACGTTGTAGGCAAATTCCATACATTACTCTTGATGTAAGACATACTCAACTCAGTTAGAATCTTGACTTATACTCAGTGTAAACAAAATAAACAAGTACCTGAGTTCTAGCGAATTCACGCAAGACATCACTAGTATAGAAATTGGGACCACATCTCCAGCCAGGTGTATCAGACGTATCAAGATAATCACTGTACAGGGTAGCCAGGAATGCAGCATTTACTACATACTGAAGAGGTTGTGGTCGTCCATGGTTCAATTGAATCAAGCCTCCTATACAAGTTTGAAGACGAATACATGAGCTGGTGTTTACACAAAATATTAGACACATAGGAGTATACGACAACAACTACTGAAAGAAAACAAGATGCTAACCTTTGGTTCTGTTAAAACTACTGAAATACGGCAAGAAAGAACACATAATAATGCCCGTTTGGTTGTGGTAGGCTGAAAGCATTTCTTCGTAAGGATAACCCGGACTCAAGAACAATCTAAGACGACTGAGAAGCACCTGAGAACAAAGACAATAAAACTCATTAACGCAATGTGTATGAGTTCAGTATGACGGAAGTTATAGTACCGAAAAGAGCTAAACCACAATATTAACATCTTAAATTTCAATTCTATCTCCTAACATGAGTGAAATCGTGTGAAGTATCTCTATGGAGGAGCAAAAATACGCCCAGAGGTCACAATAATGAACTATGTTGTACGTTCTGACTTCTGATCTATGAATAAATAGTCTCACACATAGACAAACCTATTTGTTGTTCGGAAAATTAGAACATTAATAAAAGCAGATATAGGAAGTGTTGACTGTAAGTGTAACAGAGGGAAGTAGCTGTCGCTTAAAACTTACTTGAGCACCAGCAAGCTTGTTATCCCAACTTAGCACACCGTAATCTGGACCTCCCCAGAATGCACCAGCATGCTTAGCCATTGTTGGATGAGTTGCTAGAGAAAGGTATGTATTGTTTCCCGTAGCATAATATAACCAGGCACTACCCCAAACGTATTCATCCCAGTACATAGTAGAATTATAAAAAATCTCGGCTTCTGAACCACGTTCACTGTATCTACCTCTTTGCCTTCTCGCGAAATCAAATAGTGTCTTAGCTCCATGGACAAGTTTCAAAGAATATGGCTTATTGTCCTTGAAAACAATAGAGGCTGAGGCTAAGGCTGCGGCCATTTCAGCAGCAAGGTCGGAGCAAGAGCTACATTCTGTTACTGGGCGTGCATAATCAATATCTTCAGGACGCATCCAACAGTAATGATCGTTCGGAGTTGTGCTTCCATGAGACGTATCACCAGACCCAACCTGTGACAACAAGATGAAAAAATGAATACCAGTCAAACGACCAGAAGACAGCTACAATAGAGATACTCCGTATATATCATGCTACTATAGCCAAGACCTACACTACTTCAACATAATGTATAGAGTGAGAAAATGATGGTCAAAGTTGATATCATTTGATCTACAAGCTCAAATGAGAACGATAAAAACGAGAGAAATTTTAAAACAACCGGGAAAAAAACATGGAGGCAATTAATAAACAAGGTGATACCTGTGCGACGAGCTTATCAATAGAATCAGCAGACGAATTAAAGGTCTTGAGAAAGAAATCTGTCCCCCACTTAATAGTATCCTTAACATGACTTAGCTCCCCAGCTGCCTCGTACTTGCCACTGTACTCGATCACACTCCAACTCAACATGGTCATGGCGAAAGAGGCTGGGAAATTGAACTTAATTGCATCCCCAGCATCATAGAACCCGCCTTTCAAATCCTTGAAAATAGTGCCAGTATCAGATTTACCGTCATTCATACACGAATTACCCCGCCATGAAACATTGTTGTGTTTCGGTAATTTACCCGCTGTCAAAAAAAAAAAATCAACCCCGTAAGCAACAAAATTTCCACCAACATAGATACAAACGGAGTAATAATCCAATCAAGGGTTTTGAGACAATTTTGAAACACAAGGGAAGATAAACAATCGCTTTTTCGTGATCTAATCAACCAATCAATTAGTTTAAATTTCCTCATCAAATTACTACTTTTAGTCAAATTTCATATCCATTAATTGTACTAGAAAAACCTCAATTTCTGAACCTTAATTCAGCAGATACTTGGAAATAGTATAAACTAGGATTATGTTCCCAAAATCATCATTTGCATCAAAATCATAAGTAAATCAAATCTTAATTAAATTCAGCAAACTTGACTAAATTCATCGATTAACTTTAGAAATGAATCCCAATTCGACTCCAATTAGTTAATTGCTACGACTACCAGTCATCGAATTCATCAAATTCTTCATAAATAGAACCATGAGCAAGATCAATTTCGTGATTCACATCTATGATAAATTTACTAAACGAAACTCGATTTCCATACCGATCCTTAATTAAAGTAAGAAATAGTCAAATCGTATAAACTCATTAAATTCACCCATTCTTTAGCAAATCAAATCGCAATTAAACTACAATCATCAGATCAAATCTAACTAAAATCAACAACTCATTAAATTCACTCATTCGTAAGCGAATCGAATCACAATTCTTTACCAACAATTTCACCAGTTCAAACTCATCACTTCGTTAGCAAATCAAATCGAGATTAAACCACTACAAACACTCTCAAGTCTCAACAGCAACAATTTCACCAGATCGAGTCCATCACTTCGTTCGCAAATGAAATCGAAATTGAACCACTCTAACAACTAAAATTCACCAGATCAAACTCATCCGTTCATGGATTCGTTCACCGATCATGCGCAATTGAACCACTCCAAGTACTCTAACGACTAAAATTCACCAGATCAAACTCGTCAATTTCTCAATTCGTTAGCAAATCATGCGCAATTGAACCACTCCAAGCACTCTAACAACCAAAATTCAACAGATCAAACTCAAATCGCTTCGTTAGCAAATCAAATCACAATCAAACTCATCAATTCGTAAGCAAATCATACGCAATTGAACAACTCCAAACACTCTACCAACCAAAATTCATCATCAAACCAAAACACACTTAAAAAACAACCAAAATTCCGCAAAATCAAACCAAAACAACAACAACAACATACATTTCTGTTCATTGAAGAACATGAGCGCTTTACGAAGAGCAAGAGTATAATTATCAGGTGGCGGCGCCTTAGGATGATGTCTAGGAGCAAGCTTAACAATCAAAGCAATAAACCCTATAATCAATCCAACTCCGAGGATCGATCCGACCGTCCAAAGAAAGATCTTACGGCTGACAACAAGACATCCGAGATCAACGTACTTTGTCTTCTTCTTCTGCTCAGTGGGGCCCAGAAGCCAGCTCTGCTGCGTCTCGTCAAGCTGGCGGGATGAGGTCAGCGCCGCCCTGTCGTATTCGTGGAGGTTGCGGCTGCGGTCGTCGTCGGTGGCGGAATCTCCGCCGTTGATTTCCATTGCGCCGCCCCATGGATCGCGGCCGTACATTTTGATTTGGTTTTGTTTGGGGAGTTGGAAATGGGAGAGAGAGTTTTAAGGAGTGAAGAAGAAGAAGAAGAAGAAGAGAAGGGGAAGTGTCGGCAGTGAATTATTTGATGAGGGTATTTATTTATTAAATTTGATTTGTTGGATTAAAATGGGATTATTATTTTAAGAATATAATTTGGGACAATAATGCCACCAACATGTGGGTTGGATTAATGGATTGGATTCTTTTTTCTTTGCGGATTAAATTAGTGTATTTTGGAAGATTGTTGTTATCGTGTCCTTAGTATGGGTTTGACGGTCCTATATAGTACGAGTATTCGGGTAAATACACCGATCTTCCTTCTAACAAATAGACTACTAGTATATGTATAATCTGTGGATGTGTTGCTTAATGGTTAAAACTTGTGGTCATCAATCTCAATGTCCTAGGTCTGAGTCCCTGCATAATCATATTTATCAAATAAATTCATGATTTTTACAATACTTTTACTTAACGTTAAATAAAAATTTGTTGCATCATTTTGAATCTACTCGGTAAAAGTTAAGTAAATGAGAGGGTTTGGATAATCATAATACTATCAATAGATATTTATACATGTAAATGAGAGGAAGTATATTATATCAATAGATAGATATTTATACATGTAAATGAGAGGAAGTACGAGTATATTATATCAATAGATATTTATTTATCTTGATTAAAGAAAAGTGCAAATAATTCTGCTATAAAGAAGAATCGAACTTGAAAGATATTATCCACAATACGGTCCATACATATGTCTTAATTCAATGAAGGTGAATCAGATACTTACACGGTTGTCACTCCGACTCTCGCCGAGGGTCTAGCAAATGTTAAAGCAATTATACGAGCATTGTACAAAGGGTATCATCACCACGTTTTGCTTTCAACTAATTGCTTGGCTTTCCCAACTGTCGTTCTTGACCAACGAGAACACAGGAATGACACGGGATGACTGATCAAATATATTTTCCACATGACTGAAGATTTTCATTGCTTCTCTCTTAACTACATCCCTAAAGACGGAGTAAATCTTTAAATAAATATGCTCACAGATTAGCGTACAGAGCACCTCATAATAATATGTAGTCCGTTATTTTTACTATTGGTGAAAAAAAATCGTCGTATATGAGATTATATTAATATATTTTGGGTAATTAAAAGTGATTAAGTGAAGTTTTCAAACAAAAAAAAGTGATTAAGTGAATGATTAAGAAATGAAAAGTATTAGGTCGATGGCACCGACAGGTCTACCACCTGACAAAGACAGCGCGTCTAACATTTCCAAGTGACTAATTTCTCCAGTTAAACATTTGTGTCGCTATCGCCTATCATCACATATACACTATTACACTATATTTTGGCATTTGCTTTGCTTTGCTTGCACTTGTTCCTCCCTCCATTTCTATGACTTTCTGTCTAACATGACAAATTGACAATTGACCACACCAATCTAACCATACTACTACCTCTATACTTCTAATTAAAGCATGTAAAACCTCGTGCATGAACTCATTAACTATATATGTATGTGTGTGGAAAGGAGCACACTACCTTCGAGGAGTTCAAGGTATCGTAGAGATCGTAACCATTTTTCTACACGATACATGAATCGTATTTATATATAGAGTTTATGTCACAAAGAATGAAAATTAGTTGTTCATATGTACGTAGACTATCAAGTATCAACCACACATTCAGAATTCTCATAATCAACATCACAACTTACGAGAATTCAGGGGGATACCCGCTAATCTGCTATTAGAACGTTATTACTACATTTTAAAGGGTATTAGGTTTATTACCTCTGTAGAAGGAAGAATCCACCTCTAAAAATTAACTTAAACCAAGAAACGTGAAAAACATTAAGATTTACAGATTGTTTAGTTGTTGTGTTGTTTCATGTTTGCTGATCTCGACACACGAAAAAGGGCGACAAACTCAAAGTCACCTCTAAAACTAAGTTAAACTAAGTAACATGAAAAAAATTAAGATCTACCGATTGTTTAGTTGTTGTATTGTTTCAAAAGAGCGACGAACTCAAAGTTTAGAAGATATAGTCTCGAGTCATATAATTCTCACAAGACCGCTCTTGCAAGGGCTTGAACTTGAAACCCTTGAAGCAATGGACTCCAGTGCTCCACCTTTGCGGCCCATAACCCATTTTAAGTTCAATTTTACTTCTTCCGGAGTTTCGAGCCGATCTTATACGTCCAGTCATACATACATACATTACACTATAGAACGCTCTTACAAAAGAGTTTCAATCCGACACATAAAAACCAAATCAAAGCCCATAAGAAGGTCCTAAACCCGACCCAAGAATTCTTACCGGCCCCTTTATTCTCAAGCTGCAAGACTGTACTGCCCAAATCAAAGCCCAAACCCTGTAAATAAGAACCAAATGATCCTAATCCTATGGATTTATAATTATAATTACTCCTATAAAACCACCAAAAAATAAATAAAAATAATTACTCCTATAAACTCTTCAATTCCTCGAACCTTTAATCTAATCCTCAAAGGTCTGTTTCCCCCCCTTTTCAAATCTTCAATTTTTAATTTTTGTACTTAATTTACCCTAATTTTCTATTCAATTGAATTCAATTATTCTATTTTTATCTGATTACGACTGCCATTTACCTGATTTCAACTGTTATTACACTGATTTCTTGACTTATTTCCCAATTACCCAAACCCTAATTTTAACAATTGATTTCGTTTCTTCTCATTGTGTTTGATTGATTATTATCTGTTCTGGAAAATTTGCGTAGATGAGCGTCGAAACCGATTCCCCAATCCATTCGTCGAGCAGTGATGATTTCGCAGCACTGCTTGATGCTGAGCTTGATTCCGGCTCTGATGGTCCGCCCAGTTCTGATGACGACATTGACGATAGGTTGATGATTTTTCTTGTTTTTTTCCGTAACATTTGAGTGCGTATGTCGTTTGTTTACCTTTCTATTTTAGTGATATCCGTGATTAATGCCAACACTCTGAGTTATTTGTCATCTGAACCTATAATTTGTAACAGTAGCTTTAGTGGAACGGAACCCAGAGTTCTGTTTAAGATGGGTATGACGGTTTTGAAGCTAAAACACGTCAAATAGATCATAAGACGAGTTCTCTAGGGACTAGTGGAGTACCAAAAAGTTCGCCCCTTGTGTCGTCATATGGTAGTATACTAGTATGTGATTTGTTTTAGTGGTGAAATGGATTTGTTCGTCCTAAGGAAGATTATGTGTCGTGGAACATGTGAACTTGCTGTCGTTGATATGCTGAGTGGAAATTAGTCAATGCACTATTGGTTGTGTATGTCATGATTCATGGTATTATAGTATATGGTGGCAACAAACGATTTATTTATGTTTACACCATTGTAATGTAATGAATTATGGGGTAGAGATAAGCTGAATGGTCAATCGGATAGGTCAGTTGGTGGTTATGTTATTCTCGATTTATGGTGCTTTTATAACCTGAATAGAGCCATAGTTATCTAGCGTATGGAGGTAATCATTTGTACATTCCTACTTGTCATCTATCTCTCGTTGCCCTCCATATTTTCACGGTATTGTATCCAGTAAATAATATAAACAGTTTCCTCCTAAATGTAGTAGTTGATTTTAATCTGAAACTCTGAAAGTTGCTATACCTTTATACGAACGAACCCTCATATCTTATAAGTGAAGAATATATCTTAGGCAATTTCACAGTGTTTTAATCATCATATATTCGATATTTTCTTTATTCGTATCATCATTTATTCTGCTTATTGGCTGGCTTCTTATATTTTCTTTTATAATGAGCTTATTTTCAACTAGTAGATTTATTGATCGATTGGAATATGGGAGATGATTGAATGTGAGTACTATACGCGTGGATGTAAATGAGTTTTGCACTAGGTTGCGGTGGTGTTTTTACAAGTTGCTGGTTTGAGATTAGAATAATTAAAATGTTTATAAATGTTCTTTTTTTTATCAGGTTCAGTTCTATGTATTCCTTTCTCCTGAATATTGCTTTCTTTTATCTCTAGTAGGTGCAAGAGACGCAAGGTGGAAGTGGTAGAGGAAACGCAGGTTTCAACTTCATATAGTTTGAGCAAGAAAAATCCAGGTTTGATTACAAGTCAACTCTGTATTGTAAAAAAAATCATACAACTATTTTGTTTTGCTATAATTATTAAGATCATATGAGCCACATGTTTTCCAATACTATTAGTTTGTTTTGACCGTTGAGTATAGTTTTTCTATTTCATTTATCGATGTGGGAAAGAGGGAAATAGAAATAAGAGTTTCATCTAAGAAAATCAGGTGTGGTGCATAAAAAATCCATAGCCGAGCTTTGAACTTTGACTTGCCCAATCTGTTTTTTGTGCAGATGGAGCTATTAAGGATTCGTGTCCACATCCTGGTTTCCTCAAAGACATGTGCATCCTCTGTGGAGAAAGAACAGATGATGTTGCTGGTGTGGCTTTTGGGTACATACATAAGGTACTGTTTCACGGAGCGAAGTCAAGATACTATTATGACATTTGTTAGTCGTAGCTTTTATGATTTCTAAACAATCTGCAGAAAATTTTATTCTAATCAATATCTTTCCAATGGCATATGCAGGATTTAAGGCTTGGGACAGATGAAATTTCGAGATTGCGTGATTCTGACGTGAGATCAGTATTAAGCCGAAAGAAACTGTATTTGATCCTTGACCTGGATCATACTTTACTCAATTCAACTCGCGTTGATGAGATAAGCTCGGAAGAGGAGTATCTTCACAGTAGAATAGACTCTTTTCAAGGTTTGTATGTGTAATGTTGTTTTTACACTTCCGTTACATCTACTCAACTTATTAGTGCTATACCATGGTTTAAAATCTTTGTATCGGTCATAGTTGCGGTAGCAGTAAAATTGGTCCTTAATCAGTCGGCGCCGATGGATCACGGTGATTCTCGGCGATTTCTCATGCGACTTCTCATATCGGTAGAGTGAAAAACTGATACGACTTAGCCAGTATTTTGAACTGTGGCTATACACCCCCACCACCCCCACCCCGGAAAACAGTTTTATGACCTCAATTATATTCTAGAGCCAGTTTGTATATTAGGCAAAGTCAAGTGCTTGCCTGCTTGGAATGAAGCAGCTTCCCCTCTTAAGAAAATGCGTTTATGACCTCAATAGATTGTATTAAGCGGCCAATGATAGGAATGTCCTTTGATCAGGAATATAACTGACATACTTGTCTGATACTTGAATATGCTCTTGCCTTATACAACCTTTGATTTTTTTCTTCGACTTACTGGAGTATTTTGCAAGTTGCAGACATTTCAAAAGGCAGCTTATTCAGATTGGATATGATGCGGATGATGACCAAGTTAAGACCATTTATTCGCACTTTCTTACAAGAAGCTAGCCACATGTTTGAGATGTCTATCTATACAATGGGTGAGCGGGCATATGCGTTGGAAATGGCTAGGCTTCTTGATCCTGAAAATTTGTACTTCAACTCAAGAGTGATTTCCCAAGCTGATTGCACTCAGAGACATCAAAAAGGACTGGATGTGGTACTTGGTCAAGAGAGTGCTGTTTTGATACTTGATGATACAGAAGCTGTAAGTATTGTTTGACTTGCTATTTTAACCTAAAACTTTTACGGGAGTAACTTCTATGTGCTTGGGCAAATCTGGCTTCCATATATTTTGTATTTTTGCAGATTTGTACTTGAATCACACTCTTAATTTGGCATTTAAGCTGTTTTTCTTCTGGTAGTGGCTGCTTTAATCCTTTCTCTGTGAAATTCCAGTGTCTAAATGTAGAGTTGTACTCGGTTTTCATCAGAAAATCCTGCAGAATTAGATTAATTCTTAACTTATATAGCTTGTGGATTCACTAAGAATTTAAAGTACAAAAAACCGGGATAAATATAGGTTGGAAGGGTATGTTCTCTGACAGATGCTTAGAATATGTAATAAAAATTACTGATGCAATTTTTTTTACGAAAGCTGTGAGTAATATAGGGCCGTACATAAGCAGATGCCTCCTTTGCTACTCTACTGCTAGATACTGTGAATTCTACATTTGGCTAAATGTTCTGCTTTGTTCAATAGAAACTTGAAAAAAGTGTTCCTCCGCTCTCATTTGTCATAGAATTGAGATTTTTGAAGGTGACAGATTTTAAAGAAATTGTGCTTTTGAATCAGGTCTGGCAAAAACACAAGGACAATTTGATATTGATGGAAAGATATCATTTCTTTTCATCAAGTTGTCGCCAATTCCGGCACCAGTACAAGTCCTTGTCTGAGTTGAAGAGTGATGAGAATGAGCAAGATGGAGCACTTGCAACCGTTCTGGGAGTCCTTAAAAGAATACACGGTCAATTCTTTGATCCTGTTAACGGAGACGATTTTGCTGCTAGAGACGTAAGGCAGGTAATAGTCGGAGCTTTGCTCGCTTTCAGCTGTTTAGAACTTCATCCGCATGTTTCTGATAATGTGGCTTATCAGTTTGGGCAACCTTTTTACCATTTCCGCAACTATAAGAGGTATTCTTTTGTAAATCTGGTGTAAAAATTGCTAAAGGGTGAAATTTATTTTGGTCAAGCAGGTACGGAGAGAAGTCCGAAAAGAAGTACTAAAAGACTGCGCGATAGTGTTCAGCAGGGTAATACCAAATGACTTTGCCGCTTGGGAGCACCCTATGTGGAGGATGGCAGAACAGTTGGGGGCCACATGCTCGGTCGACCTCGGGGCATCAATTACACATGTCGTGTCGCCCGATCCGGGGACAGATAAGGCGCGTTGGGCCGTCCGAGAAGGGAAGTATCTGGTTCACCCAAGGTGGTTGGAAGCTGCTAGCTACTTGTGGCAAAGGCAACCAGAAGACAAATTCCCTGCAATCAGTAAGAAGAGCAGTTAGATCACTTAGATGTCTTTACTGTATTGCCTCGATGTAGGGTTAATGTGTATAGATTAATCAGCCTGCCATATTTTGTACCAACAGTTTTTATCTCCCTTGAACCGACAAACTTGTCTTACAATTGAAACTAGACGATTTTTTGGTTTTTACTCCATTGATCTCGATTGTGTCATTGTTTTTCCTTTGGTTATCTCACGGTTACTTTTTCATAGGAGTATGATGCTCCATCAACTTTTGATACAGAGTACAGTATCACCATTCATCAACTCATCTAACGGTAACATTATCATCATCACAATTCACAATCCACTCAATTTCTTTATTTGTCACTGCCTAACTTTTCTCCAAATACGTGGTATATCGTAGATGTTTTAATTTAATAATTGAAATGGATAATTAGATAGATAAGGGTTTCATACTCTCGTGGTCGCTTTCTGTCTAGGTTTAATGGTTAAAATGAGGTAGTTAAATAAATAAAAATCTCGAACTTTCGGGTTCAATCTTCTTCCTCTCTATTATAATGCGACTAAGTATTTGTTTTATTAAAATACCCTCTTTAAGTCGGACATCTTTATGGATATGGCATTGTTGTAATTATCTTCTCTTATTAGATTGAATAAATGTGAATGTGGGTGGCTTAAAGGTTCTTCAAGCCGTGACGTGAGCTATAGGAAGTGCTATGGCAAATGATATCCACTGATTTTTATTAATTAATTGTTTTAGTTGAAGAATATTTTTTTTTTGAGGGTTTTAGTTGAAGAATATGATACTGTATGAATTATGGAGTATAATTTTTTTTTTTTTTTTTTGATGAACGAGGGAACCCGCAGTCGCTACCTTTTTGGTGCGCACTGGGTAAACCCTCGGGTGTACGCATAGCCTGCAAACCACGCACACCAAGGTAAACCGCCCGTCCGCCCGTGGGCGACAGGCTCGAAGTCGAGAGGCATAGTCTCAAGCCATACAACTCCCACAAGTTCGCGCTTGCAGGAGCTTGAACCTGAGACCCTTGGGCCGATGACCATAAGTTTTAACCACTAGGCAACACCCTTATGGGCTATGGAGTATAATTTAATTAGGAGTATGTTATTGTTATTCCATAAAAGAGGCATAAAACAAGCCTTTTTTGTTGTTGTTTAATACTCGTAATTTGAGTGTTTTTTTATAGATTCTTTGTTTGATAACGCTTTCTTTTGGCAAATTGTTTGTCTATAAATAATCAAAATAAAAGGATATCTCTCTATCTCATTTATTTATCAATAATTGATTAAAATACTGTTCATAAAAAAACATAAAAGATAAATAAATGAATAAAACCGATGACAATAGCAACAAATACAAAGTGATTTATTTACCAATATTAACTTTTATTTGGATGTTTTGAGTAAAAGATTCTTCCATCAAAATCTATAAATGTTTAATAGGCTTAAAGTCTATCTCAAACAAAAAGTAAGAGCCAAGTATAAAAGTATTTATAGTTTACTTCATATGACCCTTAATTCTTAAACATATCTTAAAATAATTTTATATTTATCTATCCCCTATTCACTAAAACAAAAACCAAGGGGCAATATAGTCTTTTCAACTTTCCCGCCAAAATCTACTCCTTAATTATCTAAATTGGGCTTGACAAACAAGCTTTTGTCCAAATATATTACAGGCCCAATTGTTAAATGTTTACCCATACAATAACCAAAATCTTTATTATCACTGTCAATTCTACCTATCACATATATTAGGAAAAAAATAATTGTAACAAAATAAATAAAAACCTCTCCATATTTTTTAATATACATGTCAAATGGGTCGAATCGATTACGTCATAAATTTTATAAGTAAAAAATTGTAAATCACTATATTATTCTATAAATATTTTATCATTAAATGCTACATAATTTATCTAAATTTATTATTTTTTTATTATATTTGTAATTTATAATATTAAAGTTGATAAGTTTTTAATTATTATTTAAAATAAAATATATTCATATAAATATTAATATATGATAATTTTAATGACAAGTCATGGGTAATCCAGGTCAGCTTTTGACGAATCATTCTGGATTCAAGCAAAACGGATCACGGGTCAAAATTTAGGATCTTTACTCTTGAATCTAAAATAATGGGTCAAGTTTACGAGTCGAGTCAAATTTTGACAGATCTATCAAATTTTAAAATAGAAATAATTATAAAATAGTAAGGTTGAATGTGATCTAAAATTAAAAATATTTTTTCATAATTAAAAAAAGCGTGATCATTATACCGTATTTATTATATGAGTGACCACGTTACTAATTTTATATTTATTTCATCCAAATAGAATATTTACTTTATACAGAAAGACAAGATAGTGACTAATTTAATACTCATTTCATCATAATAAAATGTTACTCTATACAAAAAAAAGATAATGAGAAAATAATTGTTGCTATTATGCTTAAAAACAAAAAGTAAAGATGAATTTTTTTTAAAAAGGTGAACGGTTGACTAAGTTATTGACTTAAATGAAGGGAATATAATTAATTTTTAAGTCACTAGCCTATTTATATAAACAAATCAATTAAAAAACCGTGCGTATGCACGGGTTCTGCACTAGTTTATTTTAAGTGTACTCGTGTTCATCATCCACAATACCGCAAAATTTGAAAGAAAAGGAAAAAAACAAGCAATCCCGTGAAATGACATAACCAAAGTTACCTTTAGAGGGATTGAAATGTTGACGATGCTAAACATGTAAAATTAAACATTAAACATGTAAATTAAAAGATACGTTCAAATAATTGTTCGTAATACCAAAGATATAATTTAAATTTTAAAATCAAAATCAAAACAAATCAACTTGTTGAAAACCTAATAAATGACCAACAATAACTTACACACACAATCTAATTACGCATGCTTCTAGAGTTCAACTTCTAATTATAGTCAAGTCCGGTAGGCATATCCGCTTCATAGCCTCTTGCTTTTGCTTAACCCCCTCAACCATAAGAATTACCCAAAAACTAACCACAAATTAGCCCTCAATAATTTATTAAGTGATCACTCTTGTTGCATTTTTTATTGTTCTAAATTTTCGGTTTTATAGACACACGTTAATAAGCTAAATAAAACAAGATTAAAATAGATAGTCTAAATATGGTAAATAGAGCTTAATCGTTCCAATTCTAATGATAATATCTTCGTAAAACTCGCTTTATTTAACTTATTAACGTGTGTCTACTTGACACATATTAGAAAACCCGATTTTAATAATACACTGTCTATCAAAATAATAATTTCATTTTGTACTTGTTTTTATAACAAGCTTATCTGTTTTAAGGTAGATTTGTCACCATTTTCATTATCGTGCTTCTTCGGATACTATTTTTTTTTTCTCATTACCTGATTATTTGTGAAACATAAATTCTTGCATGAGATGGTCTCACGATAAATTTTATCGTGAGACCTCTCACATACAAGGTGGTTACTTTTATTATTATTATTTTATTTCTATTAGTATGTCTCACATTAACTTACCGTGAGACGGTCTCACAAGATACTTACTATTTGTGAAAAGTGTTTTAATCAAATGGAACAAAAAATAGTGTGTATTCCGTATTTTATTAGGTTTGGTATTGTACATTAAACTTCGAGTTGTAATTGACGGCTCAATAAATCTAACGATCTCTTCTCTCCCACGACCCAAAAGATAATCCGCCTAAAATTTAAAACGGATCAAATTAATTAAAACTACTTTTTGTGTAACGAGAAATATAACCACAATTGAAAAAACCCAAGATTCTCCTTCTCATTCCTTCCTTCACTTACGCCATTCATTTCAAACCTTCCCTTTACTTTTCATCGTTTATCCCTAATCTCTCAACTCATTCATCATCAGAATTTCACCCTGTTTCCCAATTCTTCAGCTCTTCCAGCAAATTTCTGGGTTTTTCTGGGATTTTTTCGTTTTCTCGAGGGTAGTTTTGGTATTTTTCTAATTTCTCACTATTTTCTGCATCTTATGAGTTTGATTTTCTTGGATTATCTAATCTAATTAATATGTACGGAGTATTTAACTATGATTGAATTTTCACAATTCACATGACATGATTAGTTGATTTGTTTTTTGAAATTGTTTTCCTGAGCTTATAATTTGTGTATATTTCTATTTATATAGTGTTTTTTTTGTTTAATTTTGTTCAATATAGTTGTATTGTTGCTTGATTATCGAATCTATTTGATTTTTGTTGTTGGTTTTTGTATTGGGGGTTAGGGTTTGTGATTTGGGATTTGATGAGCTAGTGCTAGTTTGAAGGAAGTTGCTTCCTTTATTACTATTTCTGCGATGATTTTACGAGTTTTAAGTGTGTTTTTATGGTTGGAATGGAGGTTAGGGTTTGATTTTGCGAGGTTTTGGCTTTTCGATTGCTCGTAGAGATGGATTTAGTTGTGAAAATCACAGCAAAATGTCAATTTCCCAAGTGTCGTAGTGGTTGACATTTCAGTCACCATTTGTGTCGCATCTTTGACACGTGTCGAAGTATTGGAAATGGCTTTTTTGGACGAAGTTTTCGATTTTTTGGTCAAAAGTAATCAAGTGTTAGAATTGTCGGATATACGATGTGGCACCCAAGTAAAGTGTCAGGGTAACATAGCTTTGCTCAAATTCGGTTAGAAGTATTCTGAGGTTGGTGCCGCACTAAGGGTAGGGCTCGACTGTTTTTTAAATAACCCCATGCTTTTCGATAAAATTTTGTTTCTAAGTGTCATATACCTGTTAGGAGGGTCGAGCGTTGAATACAAGCATCCAATAATATGAAGAGTCGGAGTTGCATAGTCTACAACTACATAGGAATGATAGGGGTATCTAACTATATTTTGAGAGGGACAATTGTAACATGAACTTGACTAAGTCTTTCTATAGTTGCATCTTCTTGGTTAAGAGAATCGTGATGAACTATGTGTAATTGAATTGAAATGTGCCCACATTAGGCCTCAATTCTGTTAAATAGGTAGAGACGTAGAGTTGTCTCATTAAAGCTATCCCAATAACTGTTGGAATCAAGTAGACGCATGTAGTTGAAGTTGTGGGCTTGTTCGAGAGTGATCTGTCCTATATTTGCTTCCATATTGGGAATATCTTTAATTAAAGAAGATATATCTACATCCTGGCTTCGCTCAAAAAAAAAAAAAAAAAAATCTACATCCTGGCTCTTCCTTAATCCATGTCTGATTAATTACATTTGTTTAATGAGGCCTCTTTCTGTGCAAATATGTATTCCCGTCTATCAATTGTGATTGTGTTATTTGTATCAGTTCAATAGATTTCAAATATTAGGAAATATATCTATGAAAGGTGTCTTTGTTTGAAAAAAAAGGTTGAGATGTCGGGGTTTTATCAATAGGCTAGTGTTGTATGCCAGTGTTTGGCTATAATTGTCCCTTTTTATAAAATGTTGCGGGTTTTTATTATGTATCTTGAGAGTGACCATTATGCCATGTATGCTCATATACTTGTGTTCTTCCGCTTTTTCTAATGTTATTTTTTGAATTTACAGCTCTCGAGATCTTGTGGAGATGCCAGACCTGGAGTTAGCTAAGCACGATGTAGATGCAGGACCAGCTACGAGTGATGACAGTGAATATGAATTATTGGTGACGTCTGATGTGCCTAAGAAACATGTGGCTGATACCTTACACTCTCGGGCAGAAACAAGGCCAAGATCCTTCATCTGGTGGATCAAAATGCTGTTATCCTGCATTAGTGGTATAGCATTTGTTCTCATATTGCTAAACTGGGGAGTTCCTTTTCTTTTTGAGAAGGTGCGTTTTTTCTTAAACGTGGTTTTGCAATTTAGTGCCATGTTGTTAAGTACGAGTACTCCGTAGCCACCATACATTTATTATTTCGGTATTGGTTTCAAGTTCTATCGATTTATCTCTTTGCACCATATGATGAAATGTGAGACATGTCGATATGATATCCACCCACTATAAAGTACTCCCTCCGTTTGATTGATTACACTTGATTATCATATATATTCTTTTATTCACTGTAAAAAGGCAGAACACCATTAAAAAGTAAGTGGGTTTCACTGTAGTCATTCATTCACTTGACTTCAAATATGGCAGCCTATCATTTTTTACCATTCTTACCATCCACTTCCACTGTTTTAAATTCCTATGCATCATTTGGAAATTTTATCATCTTAGAGTTTTACATAGAATTGTGATATACCCTGAAGGTCAGTAACTTCTCCGTCCATCCTTTTGTCCTCATTTTACTTTGAGGGTCGAATGATTTAAGTGATACGGTGTATTTATCTGACAGAAATTTTCACACAATGCACGACAATTACAAGATTTACAATTTCTAAAACTGAATTTGAAAATGTTTGATGACTTTGTAATGTATTTGGAGAAATTAACAATCAAAGTTAGGTCAACTATGCGGCGAGACGATTCCTATGCATCCAGTGTACTTTCTTTTATGATGTGCGATCAGGAAATCTATACCTCAAGTTTTGACTTTTCTTCTTCTGCAGGTTCTTGTTCCAATGATGCAGTGGGAAGCCACAGCATTTGGCCGTCCAGTTCTCGCAGTGGTGCTCATTGGTTCTCTTGCTATCTTTCCTGTACTTTTGCTTCCTTCCGGCCCTTCCATGTGGCTCGCTGGCATGATCTTTGGCTATGGACTTGGTTTTGTGATAATCATGGTTGGAACAACTATAGGAATGGTTCTTCCTTATCTAATCGGATTGCTATTTCGCGATAAAATCCACGTAAGCTTCTGGATTGAGGTTTCCTGATATCTTGATATTTGATTTCCTTCTCTTTTGTGACTCACCTTTCGTCGGTTGTAAATTTCTCAGCTATGGTTACAAAGATGGCCAGACAAGGCTGCTGTGCTTAGACTGGCTGCAGAAGGAAGTTGGTTTCATCAGTTTCGCGTGGTTGCACTCTTCAGGATTTCACCATTTCCCTACACCATCTTCAACTATGCTATCGTTGTCACAAGTATGAAGTTTTGGCCTTATTTATGGGGTTCTATTGCTGGAATGGTCCCAGAAGCTTATCTTTACATTTACACGTAAGTTCGTTGAACCTTTAGTTTGCACAAAATGTTTGAATGTTACTGCATATTGAAACAAAAAGTATATTGGGATCGGCTGCAGCCTGCAGTGCATTCACTTTGCTGCATCACATGACACCATATTTATTTCTATGGGAATATGGGATCGAGTTAGCTACACTACATCAGTTAAAACTTACAACTTAACTCGATACGGGTTATATGATACAGTAATAAAAAAAGAATAATTACTTAGTTATAATAAAAAAGAATATAAACTTTTGTTAAAAGCAGAATGCACTTATCTTTTCCGAGACTTCTGCGCTGTAACTTGATTCTTATTACCTTGATAGTACATACTCCATTCAATAGTGATGAACGATAACTGAATATTATTTGCAGTGATTCTTATTACCTTGATAGTACATACTCCATTCAATAGTGATGAACGATGACTGAATATTGTTTGCAGTGGCCGACTAATAAGAACATTTGCTGATGTCAAGTACGGGAATCATCGTCTAACTTGGGTGGAAATCGTCTACAATGCAATCTCCTTCGTTGTTGCCATAATCACCGTTGTTGTGTTCACTATATACACAAAGAGAGCATTAGCAGAACTTAAGAGAGCAGATGCTAAAGAGAACAGGGAAGGTGATCCGTCGAGTCTTGATACTCGGATACAGATGGAGGCTCTACCTCTCGAGAGACCTCGGCTTTCCACGGTTTAGTAGAATTTTCTTGGTCTCGGGAGTAGTAGTCGGTCGGGGTATAGATTTGTAAATAAGTTGTTTGCTAGATGGTATCTTTTAGATTACCAGGAGGGCAGAAAATTGTTTGTATATCATCATAGGGTGTCTATGAATTTCGGATATCCTTTTTTGCCGGAGCCTTGCATTACTTGATGATTGTCGATTTAACAATTGGGACAAGGAAATTCTGGTTTTCGGGTTTTTTAGGTTCTTTCTTTGTTGTGGTTTTGTAACTCGAAGTTGATTGTTGATCGATGGATAATGGACATCGTTGACAAGACAAAGAAGTCTATGAATATGTTCGTTTTTGGTATATTTTCGTCTTATGTTTAGTTTAAATCATTTCACTCCATCTCGGTTTAGCTCCACTCAATTTGTCTAACTTGACCTCATTTGGTTTGGTAGGCATTTTCCGTGTGGTCTTGGTCGATCACACAAGTTGTTTTGTCCTTCGGCGGTCACACCCGCTAGCCACTCGCTATTTCGGCCAAGTATAGACAATGTGGTATTGTAAATTCAGCAAGTCACAAGGGTATGACGGGTCAAATATTGCCCACTTGATAAATAATCATATGCATTTCCTCTTTCCTATGCACCATACCTTTTTATCTTATATGTACTACTACTTGACCCGTCACATGTTTGTGACGAATATATCCGTCACAAACAAGAACTTGTGTTGTAAATTTGTAACCGGGTCTTGAAACGACAATTTCATTGTCGGTTTTACTTATTGGACATGCCATCCAAAAGACACGAGAGAGCTTCATCGACTTTTAATCCTTTTTGGTCGTATTCAAATAAAAAATCTAGACGGTTTGCCCCGATAAAATAAATAAATATATTACTGAGGATTTCGTACTAGTATTTATTGGAGGGATCGAGCCATCTATTTATTCCTCAGGCCTTTCCGAGTCGCGTCTCATCCCCCAAACCCAATTTCTAGGGTTCCGATTCCGATATCTGCAATTTCGCAAACCATTTCTCCAGAGTTTCCCCCAAATCGTGCTATTCAAATTCATCTTCAACCACCAACCTTCACCCAAACCCTAATTCACCTCAACAAACTGAATCCGACGAACTAATAATTTCTAGGGTTTTCGAAAATCAATCGGCAGGGGTTTTCATTCAATCGGATGATACTTTGAAAAATGGGGGATTTGCAAACATCAGGAAAACCAATAGATTCGTTGGTGGAGAAAGTGCTATGTATGAACATACTTTCTTCGGATTATTTCAGAGATCTTTTTCGATTGAAGACGTACCATGAAGTTGTCGACGAGATTTACAATCAAGTGGATCATGTAGAACCATGGATGACGGGGAATTGTCGCGGTCCGTCGACGGCGTTTTGTCTCTTGTATAAGTTTTTCACCATGAAGCTTACTATTAAGCAAATGCACGGATTGCTCAAGCATCCTGATTCTCCTTACATTCGCGCCGTAAGTTGTATTGATTTCTTTTAAGTTTTGCTCTACTTCTTGTGTATTATTGTGCTTGGTGTTTGCTGTTTTAGATTAGTATACTCATTAGTCTTGTGGGAAATTTTCGTCACGAGTATCTTGAACAAACTTATGGAATTGGAGTGGTTGGAGGGAGACAGAGGCGATTTTGATGCTGACGGGATTTGAACTTAGCCCGTGAGTATAGACGTATCGGTCCTCATGAGTTTACGAGCTGGCTTAGCTAAGACACGCGAAACCTGTCACGGTGTATAATTCACATATGTAGAATGTTTTGTCGAATGTTGGTCGTGGAAGAAGACCCGTAGTCTACGAGGTGCTAAACCCATGATTAATAGTAGGTTTTAAGGAGTAGCTGTATGATTTATGCGTGTGAATAATGAAGTTACATTTGTGCTAAAGAAGGTTAAGGTTTAGAGTAAAGATAGCTGTTGTTGAGACATGGTAGGCACATCCGCACATGTACTATCCTGCACGAGACTGCGTGACTTTGCTGAATGCATCTGATTGTGTGTTCATGCTTCTGCATTTGTTGTGAACTATGCCAGCTTATAGCAGTAATTGTATTTTGGTGAAAGCTTTTCTTTGTAACCAATAAAGCAATGGAAGAACATATCTGTCAAACTTAATTGTCTTTCTTTACTAGAACTTGTCAACTAAAGGTTAAGCCAATGGTGTATATGCTGCTAAGTTGTCGTAATGTCTTCTGCCTTTAATGTTCTATAATGGGCATCCAGAAATTGCTAGTTTATGGATGTGTTGTGCCTACGCTTCTATTATGACTTCAGTTTGTCCCATACTTTTAGGTCAATGATCCAAATCTTTCTTGCAGATTGGTTTTCTCTACCTGAGATATGCTGGAGATGCAAAAACTTTGTGGAACTGGTTTGAACCATATGTTCAAGATGATGAGGTAGGTATAGTGCTTGCAACGTTGATTTAATCTCTCTATTGTTTACCTTTTACTCATTGAATGCTTCTACCTATTTTGTGAGCTGCTATTACACTTGGAAGCCTTCATGTAGATAACTATAGCAAGTGGGGCATGTAATACTGTATTTTTTATGTTGTTTGTTTGTCTTTATGAAATGTTGTTTTCATGAAATTATTTTCTTCTTGTACGAATAATGCTTATTAGATCAGATTTGTGGAATTTCTGTAGTAAGCTTGACCTCATGTCTAATATCAGTCTGATTGCAATACCATTTTCAGTTAAGAAGGGCTGCGAGCTTGCAAGTGTTAATTGCCATGTTTTCAGTACTGACATTAGTAGCAAGTTTGACCTATCATTGCAATATATTTTGTATCCCGAAAACTATGTCGATATCAAATTGTGTTGAATATTAAACTCTTCGCTTCTCATGCGGAGATGCCCCTCAAATAGCTTCATCTATTTGAAAATAACTACTCTGTTGATTTTTGCTGTCAATATATGTTTATGTAGACCAAATGTTTTGAAAAATGAATGCTATTCGGTTTTAAATGATTTGGGCCTGATGCTTAAGTTTTAGCGTCAATCAGATCTTCTAATCTTTTGTAGTATTCAGAAGCAATCCAGATATGAGACGTAGCATGTGCATTTTCAATTTTTTTGGTAATTCAGTTCTACAATCTCCTTATTTATCTGATTCTTATTGCATATTCAAAAGTAATTAGAGTTTTTACAATTAAATAAGCTTGTCACTTTAATTTTCACTAATTTGTAGATTAATGGAATAATATCATATGTGGCTCTTAACACTTTCTCATAGATTGTACTATAATTCTGGTCGGAGTTTATTAGATGCATCCTCACTTTCGATTTTTGTATTTTACCACTGCTGAGGTATGCACTATGCACTATATAGGCCAGAGTAAAAAAAAAACTAAGGAAAACTATGTGAAGGAGAGAAGCAAGTTGTGGGGTATAGGGATTTTTCCTTCTCTTCTGGTAGCCACCATCTTTTTAGTGACCCGGTTAGAAAGGTAAGTAATTTCAGTTGTCACCGAGTGGATCAATGTTAACTGTTAGACTTGCGCAATCACCAATGTTAAATTTCTAGAACATATATAGGTGTAATTAGTGAATAGGATTAATGAGTAACCATTGGGACAGTTTAATAGTTGTGAGCAAAAATCATTCGTTGAAGACATTGTGAATTAAACTATTTCAGGTTGCTAGTGTTTTTCTTAGAAAATGCATGCTCTTGCTTACTACTTATTTTGTCTCAAAAGGTCCGGAAGTGCAGCTTTTGTCAACAAAGAAGTGCTTCAGTGCGTTCTTCACAAAAATGACAAGGTTTTCTATATGATTTCATGTTTGTTAACCTCACTGACGACTGATTAACCTTGTTTTAGCTATTCAAAATAATAAAGATGGTTTTAATGCATAATACTTGTTTTTATCTTGCCCCCATTCCTCCCAGTATAACTTATGGTTAGGAATTTCTCTAATGTTTTGGAACTTCATCAGGAATTTTCTCCTGGATCTAGTGGAAAGATGACGACTATGGGAGTGTATGTGCGTGATCTACTTCTTGGGCAGGTTAGTTCACCTAAATGTATTACTTGTCATACATGCTGTGTGTATTCTGCTGTTACTCGGCTTGTTTTTATATCACTATCAACGTAGATGTGCGTTTTCTTTGCCTTCTTCGAAACATAGTGTGGAAAGGAAATATCAGTCAACTGTGATCGGTCAATTGCCTTTCGAGAATTAAGGAAAAGGGGTTTTAAGCACAGAAAAGAGTGATAAGGCATTATCACATCAAATTGACACGAGTTAATTTCTGTTGCCTGCTTTGTTGAAATTCTGGAATTCGTCATTTTGTACGAGTACTTCTGAGATATGCTCTGACTAATTCCTCCTCTTGGTAATGCAGTACTATTTTGATACACTCTTTCCTCGTGTCCCTGTAACCGTTCTCCGTCAGATTACGTCAAACCTCGAAAAAATGAACCTGCCAATAAAGCCTTCAGGTTCAATAGGAGACAACAGTAGATTTGGATCTGAAGACACTGCTCGCCGTCCGCCTTCTGTAAAGGCTGCTCTTTCTGTTTCTTTTGGTCAACGTGCCCCTCATCGTGCATCAACAAGAGACTCATCTCCCGTTCGCCGCGCCCTGCCCCCACCTTCTTATGATGAAGGTGGTAGAGATAATTCACGGAGATCTCCTAGTAGGCATCGCAGTCAGAGCCGTGACTTGTCTGACAGGGATTACATGGATAGGAATGGTGACAAAGCTAGGGATAGAGGCCAGAGCCGGGACAGGGATCGAGATCGGAGCCGGGACCGGGATCTGGACCAAGAACGGGATCGGGACCGAGGCCGAGATCGGGACAGAGATCGAGATCGGACTCGGGATCGATACCGGGATTATGATAGAGATAAAGATCGGAGGCGTGATTATGATAGACCTAGGTATTCAGAGAGGGAGAGGGAGGGGAGCAGAAGGGATCGAGATCGCGACAATGACAGGCACGGTGAATATCGTTCACGGAGAAGCAGGAGCAGAAGCAGGAGTAGGAGTAGAAGTCGGAGCCGCCAAACTCCTAGCGAGCGCTTTGATGTTCATTCCGGTAAACAAAAAGAAAAGGCGGGAGTGTCGAGCAATCTGGCTAAGCTCAAAGATTTGTATGGTGATTTAAGTGAACAGAAAGGTGATGCCAGTTCAGGACGAGGGTTCAAGGACAGTGGATCCGAAGAGGTTATCCGATTAGGTGGGTCTACTTGGAGGTAATCCCGGCCTAATAGACAAAACTGGTAGGAGACCGTTGCACATGTGTTAGATCATCGCACAAACCCTATAGTTAATCGTGCAAATCCTAAGATTTGGTTTGGTCCAGAATGTGGGATCGTTCCGTACAAGATACGCACTTGGCCTGATACATGGACCTGTTTTATCGGGAGAGTATGTGTCCCGCTCGCTAAGTAAGGTACTGTTTACTTCATTTTTAAGTTGACGGACATTGATCAGTTCCGAAAAATTGTGTTGCATGTCTCTTCTGTTGTACACTAGTACTCACTATCATGTTAGTTAAAACAATGTTGTTTCATAGTGTCTTGTTCTAATTTCAAGTTTTGATGTAACTGAAGCAAATTTGATACGACGAGTAAATTGTCTAAAATTGGTTGTAAACCTGTTGAAATATGCCATTCTTTCTTTTGGCAACTCGACTTCCAAACACCAAAGGGCAGCAAGTAATATTCTTTGCTTCCTTCCCTTTGTTAGAATAAGAAAAACAAATTACTTTGGGTTTGGTTTTTGTGAAAATTTAACACCCCGTGCACCGCCTGCCAAACTGATGGGTCGGGTCGGGTTGGGTCATATGGATTGGATTTTCTTCCATAATTAGTTACTATTATTTTTTTCTAGTTTGGGTCAAAATTTCCTCGGATGCTAATCCTCGATAATTTTGTATGAGGTGGGCCTACACTCTACAGGTCCAATGCTCGATAATACAGTACTCTCTCTGTTTTTTATTATATGTCGTTCTCACTTTTTGAGACAACCTCTTCTCTCTTCAATATCTCTCAAAACATAAGAAAAAAATACTATGAAATGTATACTCATTTGAAATATCTTTTCATTAGGAATTTTATGGTGCAATTTTTAAAAAATTTGGAATAATATATTTACATAAAAATACGGAGCGAGTATGTTTTTTTTAATATTTATGATTGTAATCGACATTTCAAAAGTGAAATTAAAAGACAATAAAAATGTCATTAATAGCTCTAAATCAAGTCATTACAAACACAAATAAATACTAAGTACTCCGTACTTGAGCAGCTTTAAAAAAATACTCCGTAATTCCTTTAAATAAAGCAGGCAAGTCATTGATGTAGTCGGCAGAGAAGTGGAGAATGGAGATTGGAGAATTAGGGATGGGAGAGAAGTGAGTACTGTAATTTAGTAGCTACTGAGTATTTTATTTATTTATTTATTTTTTTGGAAGAACTCATACTTGATCCGTATCCACAAGGTCTAAAAAATTACGACCCATATCCAATTTATTAGTATAAGACTCGACATATCTGAACAGGATCCCGAACCCACTGTCATCCCAAGTTCCCAACTCCATTACTCTTCCTCCTATAAAATTTAAGTAAAGAATCTTGCTTAAAAGACAATACGTCGGTGATTGAACAAAAAAAAAAAAAAAAAAAAGGTACTCGTACTCTGTTTTTTATTTTGAATGACTCATCACTGAGCACTGAACTAAAGTACAGTACATTTTTTTAATTACAGCGGTGCCAATGCAATAATGAACTGCCTGCCATTTCTCCTCGGTAAAACTTCTCCCAACATCGTCTCAAACTCTCAACCACCTCGACCGTAAATCTCATGTAAAACCGTTGTATCAATAAGACAAGATCGACCCAAAATACATAAATACATACGTGGATGGGTCGATCTCACACTAATTAATTCGTATAATAAAAATATAGAACCATCTAATTTTAATTATACTCGTTGTGTGAGAGGGTGACACTGAAACTCGACAACAAACTTAACAAAAGGGGGCACCGTCATCGATATCTCGAACCGGAGGAATCTCGAAATGCCATATTCTCCCAACACCACCCACCCTGTACTTCTCACACAAAAACTCCATCCCATACGTCTTCTCCACGTGCCTATCCACATCGTGCAAGTACACGTGCGTGTTCCCGGCACCCTTCCTCGCACGTGCCATCACCGCCATCGAATAAACCGCCGCCATCCGACCCGGGTGGTCCGGTTCCCACCCTCTAGGCGCGTCTATCATAATCACATCCCATTCCGTCGCGTACACCTCTTCCGGTAAACTCTCCAACGCCAACGGGCACCCCCGGTTACCCTTCAACCCTTTACTCGGTCTACACTCGGGATTATCCCGGTAACTTGCAAGTAACCGGTCAGCGTCTCTGAGTTGTGTTCGATACGTCACCGTTTTGGCTTGCAAAAACGGTGCGTCCTTGAGTACAATATCGACCCACTGTGTCGATTCTTCTAAAAAAAGGGTCGTCCCATTCGGGTTCAGCCCGGCCCACATTAATGAATCGTACCCCAGCCCGAATATTAGAAAGTTACAGGGTGATGCATTTCGCAGTACGTTGAACGACTGCATAACCTCCTGTAACGACTGTTGTGGGAGGATTTTTGAGGTGGCGTAATGTAGGATGGCTTCTTGTTGGATTGTTGAGGTTGAGGACGGGTGGTAGACTCCGACCCGTATTGGGGGGTTGGGTGACGGGTTGTTGTTCGGGTTCAAGACGACGAACATTAAAACCGCACCCGTAATGAAACTGAGTAATGTGGCGGTTATTAATCTTACATTGGTAGAATTTTGTTTGATTATTTGGGGGATAATGTTGTTGGTGTAGCGAGTGTGGTTTCTCATAGTAGTAATATTTGGTGTTTAGGTATTTGAATTTTGAAAGGTATTCGTACATTCATGTGAGATATATATAACACAAATGCATAATATTATGAGGAGAGATGTTATAGACAAACACATTAATGCAGTACTCCGTATCTGGTACTGATAAATAATGGAGTATAGATTTTTCTTTAAGAAGACGTGTATTGTCGTTTTAAATTTAGGTAAAAAAAAACTTCTTAGTATGGAATAGAAGCGAAAATTGTATAGGAAATTAAGAAACTTGTCTCGTTGAATCGTATATTAATATGACTTGTTATTTGATCTGTCATAAAAAACGGACACTTTCTTTGTTCTCGGCAATAGTAATGCTTTTCTATTTGGGTGTTTTAGTGAATGACTAAATGGTTTATGGACAGAGTCATTTTCTAGTAAATAAACCAATTTATGTGCGTGAGATCGTTACATTTCCTCCTCATTCCAAGTTATTACTAGATGGAGTAGTATTTTCTTTCATTTACTGGATTCCTACCATTTGATTAAATATTAGTCACGTATACTTCCTTCGGACACTATTTACTCCTCACAAATATTAAGGTAATGAGGCAAAAAATAGTGTCTGAAGAGAGTATTTAACTTATGGTAGGAATCCAAAGAATGAGAGGGAATACTTTCTAATTTTCTTATAATTACTCTTCTTGTCTCAGTTATTTTCATTTCAAGAGAAATGGTGGACATAGGTAAAGAATTGAATAATTGAGAGACAATAATACAAAAGTAAATAAATAATGGAAAATGATATATACAACCCATAGTTCCATAGGGTTGTATTTAAGAGACCAAATATGGAAATAATCTGTTAATACATGTATTAATCGTCTTGATATATGTAACTCAAATTCATATATTTATATTAAAATTAAAATATTTTAAATGCTTAAATACAACACTATAGATGGTACTCCCTCCGATTTTTATCTATCTTCCCTATTTCTTTATTGGGCTGAAACACTCTTTCTTCCCCATTTCTATTTTAGGCCATCAATATGTGGTCTAGAATCACCTTACATTTCTCTCTCTTCCTTCTTTTATTTTGAACCACACATTCTTGTACCCTTATTTTCTTCCCTAAAACCAAAGGGGAAGATAGATAAAAATCGGAGGGAGTATATATCATTATCAATAAATAATTGAGGGGAAAAGAGAATGAAGTTATTTATTTCTTCTTTATCTTAATCGTCGGGTATGAAATAATTGTATAGGTACTGTCATGTAGGACGAGGTGGGGAGAAATGAGTAGGGAGTAATAAATAAGGTGATAAGTGGCGCAAAATAAATGGGGTCACGTCCTGAAATGAAGGACGTGTTTGGAGGGCACGTTGAGCGCGTCGGAGGAGAACGACCTTTTGTTCTTGTTATTGTTCATGTTCATGTATGGGGAGTGGACGACATTGTTTGAATCATCTCAATAATATCTTTTCTTATCTTTTTCAATAAATGTTGGTGTGATGTGATCAAATGGTTGGTCTTATTAAGAAACTTGGTGGAGCCCCCCTTTTGTCTTGGGTATCGAACTCGGTCCCATTGGCTCGATCTCCACTGCGTCACTAGACCCGGTCACTAGTTGGGTTCATGTCGAGACATATCAAGGTTGATGCGATGTGGCCTGAGTCGGGCTTGCTATGGCTAAACTGAACCAAATCCCGAGAGTTTTTTTGTTTTTGTTTTATTTTGGCTGGTTTGGTCGAATCGGAGTGTCTTTAATGGACTTGAGCTAGGTCATGCCAATAAGCGGACCGAACTAGATTAGACAGTGGACTAGTGGAGCTGGATAGGCTGACCCGAATTGTTCGGTTTACACTAAGGACTATGCCACTATGGAGACATGGAGTAACCCTCAAGGTTTCGGTTGTTGAGTCACAAAATCGATTAATGGTTCATTTCTCCCGGTGTTGGTACAAGAAAATGAATTGGTATTCTTTTCTATATCTTGCTATATATGCTACATACCTTTGAATCGTCACTTCGTCGGTTTATTATGAAGCAAATCGCACGATCCCACTCGATACTTTTTCGGGATCGTTTGATTGGAGATATCATCTCATCAATGTGACAAGGCTGCCGACCCCTATCATGCATTTTTAGGAGACAAACGACAATTGATTTTCATTTTTCCTAACTCTCTTGTACTCGTATTGCTTTGCAAACTATCGTTTCATTTTGGTGTTGATTATACTATTATAGTACTCCCTCTGTCCTTTATGTTTCTTCCCACAATTTAAGATTTGTGAGGAATATTATATTAAAACGGGAAGAAACATAAAGTACGAAGGAAGTACTCCGTATTAGATACTCCGTAACAATCTTATTGAAATATCAAACCTTTAACCACTTTATCAATCATATCAACCAATTTTAACGGTAGATATGAATGAGCACCTCATGAAATCATGATGATCCACCTTTGACTCTGAGTGTTAATGTTGTCCTAAAGTTGTAATCATGGTTTGAGTTTTCACATCTTTTGGTACGTATTGAATACATCTGTCGACAACAACATAAATTTTCATACGTTTTTTTAATTCTTTTCATGATTGCCGCCTAGTTTCATTGTCTCAATAATTACCCATTATTTTTACAATTGATCATCTTTACCATAGACATATCCATCCTAACGTTAAAACGAGTCAAATATAGAAGTATTCAACTAGAAAGGAAATGCAAAAAAACTTTTCTTCCATACATCTTAGATAATAGGTTTATCTTATCCCATATATTTGATCCATTATAGATTTAAGACAAATATTTCTGTCACAAATAAGAATTTGGGTTATTTTAACGGGAATGTTCCTAGCAGAGGCTAAATCAAGCCCAATTGATGACTATGAATCATATGATGAGTAATGATGTTTGATGGTGGAACCATGTTAAAGGAACCACAATCTTGATCCGAGATTAAAAACATACTGGTAACATATGCGGTATTCTTTTTTACCCGATTTTAATATAAAATGGTTTCAACTTTATTGTACATTGTTGTTTATGCTTTCGCTAGGGATCAGACTTCCTAAATACAACCATAAACTCTTAATCCATGAATGTTCTTCGTCTTTTTGAATTTCAATAATAATATAAACGACTTTCTTTGTAACTCACCAAATACAGTACACTCTAATACATCGTGTCCTTAATCTTACTCCCAAAGAAAATGCACCACTTTTCGTTCCCTAATCCGTTACCTTTGTTTAAAAACCGTCTTAACTATACGACCACAACCATAAATACGTAAACGTCTACTTCGTAATTATGTTGGTCTCCTCTATCGATCATACAAAAATTCTACGTAATCGTTCAACAAAATGTAGCACCATCGCCGTTATTATCTCTAACGGGAGGTATCTCAAAATGCCATATTCTCCCAACACCACCAACCCTATATTTCTCACACAAAAACTCCATAGCAAACGTCTTCTCCACGCGCCGATTCACATCGTGCAAGTACACGTGCGTGTTCCCGGGACGTGTCCTCGCACGCGCCATCACCGCCATTGAATATATCGGTGCCATTCGTCCCGGGTGCTCCGGTTCCCAACCCCTAGGCGCGTCGATCATTATCACGTCCCATTCTTTTTCGTACACTTCTTCGGGTAAACTCTCGAGTGCTAACGGGCATCCCATGTTACCTAAACACAATACGATAATATTGTTAGAATAAAAATACGAGTCTTAACTTGTATATTCACATTATTAGAGCCGTCTACAGAAGATGTTTTGACCCGGTTAAGATTAGGTGCTCTAGGACAGTAGGTCTCAGGTTCGAATCCATCTTCCTAATATTGTAATGCGACTAAGTGCGTTCTTCGTTGAACAAAAAAAAACATTATTAGAGCTGCCAAAATTGACCTGGTCCGAATGACCTGACTTGAAGTCGAACCCACCCGACTCCCAAATTGAAGATTTAAGTTTGACCATTGACTCGTGACTCGAATTGATCCAACTAAATCCAGAACTGACGCGTGCTATTATAGAAAACGAGTCAACATCCTTTAAAAAATGAAAATAACAAACTCGAAAATGACCCGAACCCAAAATGACCAACCCATCTTGAAGTAACCCAATAATTCAGACCCGAAACTTATCCAATTGGTCCATTTGTGCGGTATACACAATATTATCGTACCGTGTTTCCTGAACTAATAATACCTTTGAGCCCCTTACTAGGGTGACAATCAGGATTGTTCCGGTAACTAGCCCGTAGCTGGTCAGCGTCACGGAGTTGGGTCCTATACGACACCGTTTTAGCGTGCAAATAGGGTGCGTCTTTGAGTACAGACTGGACCCAATCGGCCGAGTCCTCCAAAAAAAGAGTGGTGCCGTCTGGGTTGAATGAGGCCCACATAATTGAGTCATAGCCCAGCCCAAATATTAAGAAATTGCATGGGGATTTTGTACGTAGTACGTTGAACGATTGCATAATTTCATGTATCGACTGTTGTGGTGTGATCCTTGAAGTCGCGTAATGTAGGATCGCTTCTTGTTGGATTGTCGGTGTTGTTGGTGTCGGTGTTGTCGTCGTCAGTGGTGGTGGTGGATCGGCGGTCGTGAGCGTCTCTTGGAGCCGTAGTGGTGGGTTTGGTGACGGGTTGTCGCGTGTTAATGCAAACATTAGGAACGCACCAGCAATGAAGCTGAGTAACGACGTGGTTATTACCCATGCGTGACTAAAATTATGTTGGATTTGTTGAATAATGCTGTTTTTCATTTTTGTTATGGATATTATTAACGTGTGAATTTTGATAAATTTTGAGTTGTAAATGTAATTTTGCGGGAGGAAATTGATTTTAATAGGATTAAATTTAGTTGATATGTGATGCTAGATTGATGGAATCAAGTCTTGTTTGTGTCAATGAAAATGATGGTGGTGCGTATAAGACGGAGGAATTTGGAAGTGATTGTCTTATTTTGAGCATAATATTAGGCGTGATTGATTGATTAAGATCTTTTTGTTTAATCTGCGTACCAAAAGGGGTGTATGTGTATCCTTAACATTTTTATTGAGTGTTTTTATTTGTTTCATTTGGAAAATTTATCGAGACCACAAGAAAAGTTAGTGAGTTTGTTAGAGATGAAATACAAGTAGAAATTTATAGATTCGTGACTAGAGCAACGAATATAAGTTAATATTTTCATATATCAACGTGTGTTAATGGGCACATGTTAGATATTTTTTTACGTCTAATTTGACCATCCTAATAATACAGTCCACAATGCACTTGTCGTCAATACGAATAGCTTCACAAAGTCTTTAAGGGTTAGATGTCCTATCGAACCATCTCAAGCACCCCAAAAAGAAGCGTGTTTCAGTGCTTGCACACATCATTTACGAAAATATATAGTGACAAGACCCATAAACTCCTCTCAAACCCACCTATCCATTAGAGGTGATCATATGCGGGTTCGGGCCGGACACAAGCCGGGCTAACTGTGAAATTTTGGCCCACGGACAAGCGGGTTCGGAACGGGTTTGCGGGCCGGGCCTTTGTATATTTTTAAAAATGTTGTGTCCAAGCCCGCTAAAAATTCGGGCCGGACGGGACGGGCCAATCGGGCGGTACGTCCCATGACCAGCTATACTATCCATGAACAAATTTTTCACACTCAACACCGCCTATGTCCGGTCCGAACTTACATGATGACCTCCACAACTTACATGTCCGGTCCATAATCTTATTATATTTTTGATAAAATGAATCATATTTTTACATTAATATCCTTCACATTATAAAATAACAACGAAAGTACGAAACTAATTTGACCCAAACCCGATTTAAAGAGTTAAACCCACCTTAGCAAATCAAAGACAAGTACTCGTATTCGTACTTGAATCCCCTTTTTTATCCACATTTCATTTGCTTCCACCAATCACACAAGTCTTCCCTCCAAGTCACCCCGCTTTCCAACAAAAAAAACCCGGAGAAAAAATGGGAGCAACCACCACGACGACGGCGGATGAAACCACCGCCGCCGGCGATCCAACTTCCGACGACCAACAAAAACAACGCTCCGAAATCTACACCTACGAAGCCCCATGGCATATCTACGCCATGAACTGGAGCGTCCGCCGCGACAAGAAGTACCGCCTCGCCATCGCCTCCCTCCTCGAACACTCCCAGAACCGGGTCGAGATCGTCCAACTCGACGACTCCACCGGCGAGATCCGGTCCGACCCGGCCCTCTCCTTCGACCACCCCTACCCGCCCACCAAAGCCATATTCATACCCGACAAGGACTGCTCCAAACCCGACCTCCTCGCCACCTCATCCGACTTCCTCCGCATCTGGCGGGTCGCCGACGACAACTCCTCCGTCGAGCTCTCCGCCCTCCTTAACGGCAACAAGAACTCCGAGTATTGCGGGCCGTTGACCAGCTTCGACTGGAACGAGGCCGAACCGCGTCGGATTGGGACTTCGTCAATTGATACGACGTGTACGATTTGGGATGTGGAGAAGGAGACGGTGGATACGCAGCTGATTGCGCATGATAAGGAGGTTTATGATATTGCTTGGGGTGGAGCTGGGGTTTTTGCTTCGGTTTCGGCTGATGGGTCGGTTCGGGTTTTTGATTTGAGGGATAAGGAGCATAGTACTATTATTTATGAGAGTAGTGAGCCTGATACTCCTCTTGTTAGGCTTGGTTGGAATAAGCAGGATCCCAGGTTCGTACACTTTGGTTATGTGTCTTTGCTTCGTCTTTTGTTCATTGTTCGTGTATGACATAGTTGATGGTTTTGCTTGTGTTATAAGATTGTTCGATTTTGTGAGTGGTTAGATCCTCAAGAAGCAATTTATTGAACTTGGTAGGTCGCGGATTGTTGACATAGTTGAGTGGTTTGATCATTGAGAAGCTGTTTATTGAACTTGGTAGGTCGCGGATTGTTGACATAGTTGAGTGGTTTGATCATTGAGAAGCTGTTTATTGAACTTGGTAGGTCGCGGATTGTTGACATAGTTGAGTGGTTTGATCATGTGTGACTTAGTTGGTAGTTTTCCTTGTGTTATAAGATTGTTGATTTTGTGAGTGGTTTGATCATCAAGAAGCAATTTATTGAACTTGGTAGGTCGCAGATTGTTGACATATTTGAGTGGTTTAATCATCAAGAAGCCATTTATTGAACTTGGTAGATTGCGGATTGTTGACATAGTTGAGTGGTTTGATCATGTATGACATAGTTGATAGGTTTTCTTGTGTTATAGGATTGTTGATTTTTGTGAGTGGTTTGATCAGTAAGGAGCCATTAATCGAACTTGGGGGGCCACGGATTGTTGACATAGTTGAGTAGTAAGAAGTAATTTATTGAACTTGGTAGGCTGCAGATGGTTGACATAGTTCAGTGGTTTGATCATGTTTGGCATAGTTGATAGTTTTGCTTGTGTTATAAGATTGTTGATTTTGGGAGTGGTTTGATCATCTAGAAGCCATTTATTGGACTTGCTAGGTCAAAGATTATTGACATAGTTGAATGGTTTGATCATATATGACAGTAGAAGCTATTTATTGAACTTGGTAGGTGGTGGTTTGATGACATAGTTGAGTGGTGTAATAGTTTTGGTTGTAGTTATATGACTCTTGATATTGTTTGGTGGATTGATTGATATTTGTTTTCTGCCCGGTTATGTTAGAGCCCTTTCCTGAAATGGGTAGCTCCCAGAATTTGATTCTGGGGAGTTGGGTGTCTGGAGATGAGACTGAGGAAGGAGAGGGATGTTGGTTTTGTGTGGCATAAATATGTAAGGATGTTGATTTTGTTTGTCATTTGATTGATTTTGAGCCAGTTCCTAAGGCGAGTAGGCCGTGGATTTTGATCTTGCCGGTTGGCTGGTGAAGATGTGGTAGGGATAGTCGGATGGGGATGTTGATTTTTTTTTCGTGATATAAGAACGTTTTGAGCCATTTGGTTAAATGGGTCTGGGTATTTTCGACCTCTAATATAGAAGTACAGAGTAGCTCGATTTTGGGGGTTAGGAAGTGACATATTGTTGATTGTGGCTACTGCCCATTTTGTGTTTTTTGCCATTTACTGAAGTGGGTATGTGAAATCACAGAACGTGGTCTGAGGAGGACAAAGAGTCCTCCGATGAGTAAGATGAAAAAATGGTACTGAATTATTTTTCATGCTGTTATCATGAAAAAATGGTAGTGAATTTTATTTTTCATCTTTTGTTATCGTGAAATTTTTATTGAAAAAGTGGTCCGAGTGGTACTTGTTGTTGTTGTTGTAGTATTGTTGAGTAAGATGAAAAATGGTAGGAATTACACGAGAATGTCGTGAATTATTTTTCTTTGGGGTGTAATGGGAAGTCATGAAGCAGTCTTATACCTCCACGAGACCACTCAATTACTTTGTCAGCTAACCTAGGTGAATTTACACATGACCATATTATGTTTTCTTTGTGTGCTGAATTGCTGATCAGTGATATATGGTTGCTCTTCTGATCACTCTTGCTCTTGCCTGACTAGTGGTGCCAAGATTTGATTTCGAGGAGTGATTGTTATTGAATGAACAGAGGTGGCTGGCGGAAGGTTGGGGCAAGGAATTTTCTCAATGTGCAATAAGCCTAACTTTTAAATACGAGTGTATATGTGGAAGAGCAAGGTTACCTCCCTCGACGGAGGAGGGATTTCTTCATAAATCTAGGATATGAACTTGCATTTGTTTGTTTTCGGACAAGCTTAGTCCTTGTCTGTACGATATCTCACCCTTTTCGAAATTTGGTCACTGTCATAGGACTGACTTTGTTTTGAGATGTTTTGCACATCTTTGGCTGGTTCTCTAACCAAGTGCTCCGCAGTTATCAACTTTAAGCTCAGAAACTGGGTGCTGTGAGGAGTGAACGGAGGAGTGCGAAGAAAGTGTACTGTTTTATCGTGTCTCACTGACTTATATCATATACGAGGCAACGAGTACTTGTATTGTTAAGTGTATCTTGTGTCTTGGTTTTTCCATAGCAACGACTTATTATTGGCTTTTGACATTTTTCCCCGTTTGCTAAAGTAAGTTGTATCAAATTGCTTTGTGGAATTGCAATGTGATGGGAATGCATTAGGCTGAGATAAACTATAAGTCCGGCTTATTTGATTCTTCTTTGGTATCTAGTGATGCGATTTGAACTTCACGTCATGAGTACCACCCCTTATGACTTTACTACTTACCAACTTAACTGGCTGACATCTACATAAGTTCTGTGTTGTTGGTGTAAGGCAAATACGGAGTATAATTTTTAGCTGCTTGTTTTCCTTAGGTACATGGCGACAATAATAATGGATAGCGCAAAGGTAGTGGTGTTGGATATAAGGTTTCCGACATTGCCCGTGGTGGAGTTGCAAAGGCATCAAGCGAGTGTCAACGCAATTGCATGGGCCCCGCATAGTAGTTGTCATATATGTACTGCCGGGGATGATTCCCAGGCATTGATTTGGGATTTGAGTTCAATGGGTCAGCCCGTTGAGGGCGGGTTGGACCCGATTTTGGCATATACGGCAGGAGCAGAGATAGAACAACTTCAATGGTCGTCATCACAGCCAGACTGGGTCGCCATTGCTTTCAGTAATAAGCTTCAGATCTTGAGGGTTTGATTCAAACTTGATACGGTGAGTAATTTGTGAACTTTTATTCTGTCTTTGGTTGTAATGGTATTCCAAAATGTAATTGAGTAGGATTGTTTGATTGATTAAATGGATGTAGTATAATATAGTGTCCACAGTGAAACAAACAGATCTTTGTACCTCAATGAACTGAACTGCTTCTTTCTTGTGCTGTGTTTTGTGTTATTTGCTTGTAGTATTGCGAAAAATTCCGACAACTGAGAGTCTGAGACGTTTAGTGAGTGATTATGGCTTATGTACATAGCAGTGTCGCCTGCCTCGTTTTCATTTGTTGTGATTTGAGGTGTCCTGCGAAACTGTTTTGTATTGTTTTGACGGTTGGCCTTGGCGGGGGGAGTTAGATATTGCATTGTAATGGCTACCAAAGGCATTCGGTCGTTCACTGGTCCAAATTTTGAATCGGATAGGTCTTTTTTCTCTGTGGATGAAAATGTCGATGGTGTAATGTTGCTAGTTCTCGAGATCCTGCTAATTAAAAGAAGGGTCTTGATAATGTCACTCCATTTTCACTTGTGTCACCCAATTATTGCGAGTGTACCAATAAAATAATGTATGAAGTACTTTTCTAAGGTGAAAATAAAATTGAGTGGCAAAAGCAATAAAACAGTCACAATCCAAACCAACCGGACAATGTGTGGCAAATAACTTTAAATTTCATACTTTTTAGAACATCAATGTGTGGTTCACAATTACTCTCCTATTTTTCTTTCTTCATACTTCTTTTTTTCAACCATTTATTTCTCCTTCCTTATTTTTCACCTCAAAACTTTATGGGACAATAATAGGAACTCGGAAGGGAGTAGTATATACTCCAAGTAAGTAAAGCCTCTATTTAAGCACGTGCCCAATTCTAGAAATGAGCCTGCATTACCTCGTGACTCCTGCGGTCGTGCCCACACATTTAGTACGTTATTATCCCCTAACTTAAAACGAGTCAAATATGATAGATGAAACAAAAATTATATATCTACATCTATTTGTCTCCATGGATGGACACAGACGTTGTCAAAGCTAGCAAAAGAAATTCTCAAAATGAAGTTGTATTGTCCGTTTTAGGAGAGACCGACTGAACAAGCTATCAAATAATGTAGAAGTCTTATGACCCAAAAAATCATGAATTCTTGTTTGCGATGAATAATCCGTTACAAACTTGTGACGGATCAAATAAGTATTCGTATTGTAATTAAAGATAATATCACCGTCACAAATTTGTAAGAGATGACAAATTTTTGCTTGTGACAAATCAAATAATATTGATTGGGGGCTAAAGACAAAATTTTGTCGTTTGCCTTATCTAACCAGTACGAGTATTTGTTTAATCACCGATTAATAACATATACTCCCTCCGTCCCAAAATATTTGTCCCGTTTACTTTTGCACGATAACTAAGAAAATGGTGTGATGATTAAGTATATAGGCAATCATGACTACTTTATAGGGTGATGTTTGAGGTGGTGTGGCCGTGTGGGTTAATGGAATGGCAAAATGGTAAATACTTTGTCTTAGTAGGGACGAAGTTGTAAAAAAGGATAGACTAAAAAGGAAAGTTGAGAAATGGGACAATCATTAAGAACCTACCCAAAAAGAAATACGGGACAATCTTAGTGGGACGGAGGGAGTATATTTATAAAAATAAGCATGATAACTCATTAGAGATATATTGTATCCGTTACAAGAGAAACCAACTACGAAAACAGAGGAAGGTGTGGTCCATTAAATACGATGAGAAAAAGGTACTGTACTAAAAGAGAGAGTGGAGACATAGATAGGCTCATAGGCCCATGCTGTGCATTAAATGGAATCTGTGACCCAAAAAAACACAAACCCAAAGCCCTCCTATTAATTAATCCTACCCACTTATGTACTGTACTCGTATTATTAATTTCATAATTTATGATCTTTATTAAATCGGTTTTTTTAATGTGTGTCCAGTGGTCACATATTAATATATTCCCTCCATTCTCTTGAATAAGTCCCATATCCCTCTTTGGACCTTTTTTTGGATTAGCCTCATTTCCTAAGGTAAAGTTCAAACTTTTTTTTTACTATTTTACCCTCATATTTCTCTCTCCTTCACTCATTTAATATACTTACTCTACCCCACCCCATTTCTTAAAAAGACAACAAATACCCCTACTTTACCCCCTTTTCCTTGGTATTCGTGCCCATCCCTAAGGGGGCTTATTCAAGAGAATGGAGGGAGTATTAATTAGGGAATGAATCATCTTATATTATCTAAATATATTAATGTGTGGTCACTGGACGCACGTTAGAAAATTCGTTATTAATTTAGTGGTTATTTATTGGAAGAAAAACGCATTCATCATCTTCTTGATTTGGTAAAGTTGGTATAGTTAGCAGGGAGTATCCAAAGATTTTGCAAACCCACTTTTTATAGGACTGAATCACACCTTTCCATTTCAACTTCAATCCCATATACCTTATCTCATCAATATCCATCCCTATGTCTGTCTAACCTCTCTATATAAGGAACACCCTCCATCATAATAGAATCTATCTATACATTCCATATTCCTTGACTCCATTACTTTTTCGTCCTGATTATTTGTTGTCTTTTAATTTAAATATATCTCACAAATAATATAGAATGACAATAAAATGATCGAGATGGAGGGGTAAATAAAATCATGTTAAAACAATACATCCTCCGTTCCAACAAGTTCTTTGCATTTGAGTTTTGGACACTATTCATGAGTGAAGAGAATTGTCGATATAACTTCTAATATATAAGATAATATATACTCGTAGTCATTTGAGATTTTGTTTAAATTATCTAATTAAGTGCGTTATAAATATCAAATTTTTATAATTTTTAAAAATATGTAACTAAATATATGGACAAAAGAAAACGTGCATTGACAAGTGTGAAAAAGTAAAGGTAAAGAATCAAATGGAATAAAATAATTTTTTGACGCTTGCGATAATTGAAATGTTTTCGTATGTGAGTATTATTCGGTGATAAATTAATTGGTATTACGGATATCAACAAATATTACGTCTTGAATCTTTATTACGGATATTGTTCGCAACGACTTTAACAAACAAACAACTTAGATTCCGAAAATGTCCAAATTTCGGTCCGACACAAAAAAGTACCGACACACCTAAATGCACATCCAATAATCCGTTTTATTTCCCGGGAAAAAAAATCACTGTGATGGCGCGCCATTTAAAACTCGACGCAAATGCTAAAAGTATATCTTCTCATTGACATTTACGAGTAATTAACTATATTTTGAATTCTAACTAATCGACAAAATTCAGCTCTCGAAAGACGAATCTAACATCCTTTTACTCTGTATCAGTATCAAACTAACTTTCAAACACATCATCGTTATTCTTTAATTATTGTATCGTACTGACTTCTCAGTCGGATAAAAATAATATCACGAGACGGTCACACATCCATCCTCCTACTAAACCCACGAGACTGTCTCGGTCAGTTTTGTTGTGTTTTATATTATCTGTGAGGAGTATTTTAATCAAAGGAAACCATACGACTGAGACGGAAATAGGAATGAAATAATTAATTCTTAATTAATAAGGATTTCAATTTGATTCGCTACTAGTTTTAATTAGGACAGGAGAAGGATATAATAGAATTCCGAAATCTTGTGTGTTTCCTAAAAGTCTAAAAAAAAGGCTAAACCCCTTCACCCCTCACCCCCACCCCCACCCCCACCACACCCCCCGTCTTCTTCTACTTCCTCTCTGTTTCAGGTTTTCGTTATAAATAAGTATTCACTACTGCCCCTTCTGGCGTAACCCTCGAGGTTTTTCTTCCTTTTTATTTTCACAGATCTCTCTCTCTTCTCTTTTTCATCCTTCGATTTGTGATAATATCGTAAGTTTTTTTTTTTTATTGATCGATCTCACATTCAATGTTTAATTTGTTCTTCATCATTCATCATTTGATTCGATTTGATTTGATTCAATTTGAATTGAATTGATTTGATTTGATTTGATGTTGTTGTAAATTTGAAATTTGAATTCATTGAATCATGATTTTGTGTTTGAGTTCTACTGTTGATGGATCTGAGCTCTGAGTGATGATGATGTTATGATGATGATGATGATGATGATGTGATGTAATTTTGTTATGAAAGTTTATGATGATGATGATTTTGAAATTGTGGAGCTGATGATGATGATGATTTGTATGTAATCTGCGATCTCAACCGTTGAATTTGAATTGATATGTTATCGATTCATGCATGGTGAATTTGATTTATAATCACGAAGCGAAAGTTCATAGGTGTGAATTATTAATCAAAATAGTTTTGTGAAATTAGGTAAGATTGAAAAAAACTTTCGAAAATTCTGATTTGAAACTTCAATTTGGATCAATGTTCAGGAATCAACCGTGAATCCGCCATTGCTAGCACCCTTAGTTCGGCCGCTGTATTACATTTATGATCGGATCATTTTTTGCTGAGGTTTTCGATCATATATGATGATGTTACATGCAAATTTGATGAACTAATCGTGTATAATTGTATGCTGTGATATTTTTCTCGATTCTCATAATCAATTACTTTCATGCATGATGAGCTGCAGAGAATTGATGAAATTGTGATGTGGTTAAATTAATGAATTTCGTTTTTTTTTTGTAGATCTGAGTAAACTCGAGTTATGGCGGCTTCAGCGACACAAGGAAAGTGGCTAAGAGGGAGAGTTAAGGCTGTTCCCTCAGGCGACACCTTGGTCATCATGGGCATGGCTAAGGCCGATACCATTCCGCCAGAAAAAATGGTTACTTTAGCCTCTGTTATCGCTCCTAGGCTGGTTCGTCTTTTTTCTGTCTTAAGCTTTCGGTATTGTATTGTGATTCAACTATTAAAGCTTTCTGTCTTCTTTCTAATCCTTAGCTTTATGTGGTCTTGGAAGATACTGTTAAATCTGACCCTGAATGCTCACATAATCGTATATTTGTGTCAGACTGTATCATTGGAGACATGTTTGTGTGCATTCTGGTTTCTTTAAATAAGAATCTTGATAAAATTTGATTTTTTGATTGTTATTAATATGTTTAAATGTATTTTCCAGGATAACTTATCGCTGTGTAACTTATGATGCTTGTGAAGTTATAAATCTTTTAGACTCGTGATTCAAATCCTTATTATTGTGGAATGTATTGTTTTGTTACAGGCACGTAGAGATGGAGTCGATGAACCCTTTGCATGGGAGAGCCGAGAATTTCTGAGGAAGCTATGCATCGGAAAGGTGCTGTCCTTTTGTTTTCTTGTTTTCTAGTTCATGGCATGCAATAGTGAGTCGGTAACTTATTGCCGTCATCTGTCATCTTAGAGCTCTGGACTTTTATAACTTACATAGTACTCTGTACTGCAGGAGGTTACTTTCTTAACCCATGCCACACCACCTACACAATCAGGAATGGCAAGGGAGTTTGCTACCGTGCTCCTTGGGGGAAATACGTCTCAGAATGTTTCAAAGCTGGTGGTAGCTAATGGCTGGGCAAAGGTTTACTTCATGCTGTTATACATGACTTTTTATTCCGAATATTTGATTGTATATTCGGCGACATTTTTCTTGTGAAAACCGGCTCTCCTGATTTCATTGTATATAACCAGGTCAAGGAGCAGAAAAGTGAAAACGAGGATGCGGCAGAGTTACTGCGGCTTGAAGAACAAGCAAAGGAGCAGGGTTTAGGGAAATGGAGCAAGGTAGTTCAGTTGCTTTGTATTATGACTATCTGTCTAGCAATGCCATAAGTTTTCCCTTAAGCAGATAGCAAATAATTCGCACTTATTACGATGCTTTCAGTATACTGTGTCAGTTATTGATGGCTTTTTATCCGGATTTAATGATTTTGACGGAATTTAATGTAATGGTTTGAACCTTTATGACTTACTCTTGAAGTCTTCTTCCCTTCATAGGTATCTGGTGCTTCAGAGGCTGCCATTAGAAATCTGCCCCCCTCTGCCATTGGTGGCTTTAGTGGTTTTGATGCTTTTGATTTTGCAACCAGAAACAAAGGGAGGTCAATTGAAGCAGTTGTTGAGCAGGTTCGCGATGGAAGTGCTCTTCGTGTCTACTTACTTCCCGAGTTTCAGTTTGTTCAGGTCTTTGTGGCTGGAGTTCAGGTAGGATATTCGGAAAACTATTGACTCCTATTTATTTTGTCCTTAATCTGGAATTTGTCTCTTATATGTGCTAATATTCTTGAACTTTAGTCTCCTTCAATGGGAAGAAGAGCAGCCCCGGAGAATATAGCTGAACCTGAGGTGAGCGCAGATAAACCAAATGGGGATAATAAAGCTGAACCTCGTGCTCCGCTAACAACAGCTCAGAAACTTGCATCTGGTTCTACTCCTACAACAATTGAAGTAGCACCAGACCCCTTTGGAAAGGAAGCTAAGCATTTCACTGAGATGCGTACATTACATAGAGATGTAAGTTGGTTCTGCATTTCTGAAACTTCCACTAAACATTACACAGAGATGAGAGGTTTGTAATTTATATTATTGCATCTGCAGGTCCGTATTCTCCCTGAGACTGGAGACAGATTTAATAACCTGACTGGTTCAATCTATTATGATGAAGCTGGTGAGGTGAAGAACTTGGCCTTGGAATTGGCGAAAAATGTAAGTTTAGCTACTTTATCTGACTGTACTAGAATTATATATGCCATTCATCTGGATTCACTATATCTTCTTTTTAGGGCTATCTAAACTAGTACATTAAATGTCTCCTTCGAGTAACTTTGACAGTAAAAGAGAAAATAGTTTCAAGTTTATGGGTTCCACTTCCCATCTACCCTCTTGCTTATTTACAGTCTCCATACATTCTGACAATTTGTCACAAATATACGCTTCTCACTTGTCTTTTAATAAACTTATGCCGTTTGGAAATGTAGTCAATCAAAATAAACAAAAGGAGTTAATCAAAATAAAACTTATCCCGTCTTTTTTTTTTTGTGAATCTGTTACCTTTTCATTTTTTTGCTTTCGAGTATTGGATAGGATTTTTTTTTATTCAAATAAATTAATTGCTTCCGTTAAGTGCCGTGTCTGAGAACTTATGCTTCTTTGTGCCTGATTGACTAATGTGATATATATCGCTTGCATGTACACGGTTAGATGGCGAATGATCTAGGCTGCTGTTTTAAAGCTTTCTTCAGTGTTTTTGTTGGCATGGTTTCAGATGAGATGATGTTTGATTTTCAAAATGCAGGGCTTAGCTAAATATGTTGAATGGAGTGGAAAAATGCTGGATGATAAGGATAAAAAGGAACTAAAATCGGCAGAGCTAGAAGCGAAGAAAAACAGAATCAGGATGTGGACAAACTACGTTCCCCCAGCTACAAATTCAAAACCTATACATGACCAGAATTTCACCGGAAAGGTAATAAAACTTTCTTGTTCATATTTTATTGCAAGCTATTCTCGAGCAAACTCAAATCATTTGTCTGATGTTCATATCAGGTTGTGGAGGTTGTTAGTGGAGATTGTATTGTCGTGGCAGATGATGCCGTGCCATTTGGTAGCCCGTTGGCTGAGAGAAGGGTGAATCTCTCAAGTATTCGGTGCCCCAAAATGGGCAATGCACGAACAGGTGAGGGGCGTGAGAATTATGCTCGGGAGGCAAAAGAATTTCTTCGTCAAAAGCTCATTGGACGGCAGGTATTCCTTGTGTTTATATTTGTAGCAATAACCACGTAAACAACATTTATTTTCCTAGTATTTTTTATTACAGCACATTTTCATTTGCTTTATCATGTCAACTTTCTTACCTTTTCTTTTAAAAATAGTTTTCAGCATTTTTTTACTTTCTTAGTTTAATTCCTATTTACTGTTTATCGTGTTGGAATATGGTTTACAGAAAGGTCTAATATCATGTGAGATCATTAATTCAGGTTAATGTTTGCATGGAGTACTCAAGGAAGGTTCCTATTGGCGATGGTACAAATCCTGCAGCTGTCTCGGCTGATTCCAGAGTGATAGACTTTGGATCCGTGTTCCTGGCTCCTCAGTCTAAAAGCGAAGGAGTTATCCCTTCGTCGGCGTCATCTACAAATGGTGTACAGCCAGCTGGATCCAATGTTGCTGAAATGTTGGTTGTTCGCGGGTTGGCTGAAGCAGTAAAACATCGGGATTTTGAAGAAAGATCCAGTTATTATGATGCTCTTTTGGCAGCAGAATCAAAAGCTATCGCCAGTCGGAAAGGGAAACACTCTTCTGGTGATCCCCCTGCGTACCACATCCAAGACCTTACCACTGTGAGTAGTAGTATCTCGTTATTCCCGTCCTCTCATCTTTTGCTTCACTTAAATTAGCACTCTCTTTTATGTTGCCCCCTTTGTCCTATTACCTGAGATGCTTTATTGAGCTTATACAGAGTAATGTTGTTGCCATTTGATTTTGAATACTTCTTCTAATCATTTAAATATTCTCATTATATTACTCTATATTATACTCCTTACATTTTTTTTATTGGGCTTATACGGAGTAACTTTTAAAATAAATATTTTTTTAGCATGTTTATTGTCAAACGTTTATAAAGTTGGAAAAGAAGTATCATCTCTAGTATCAAAATATTTCAGGCATCAGGAAAGAAAGCCAAGGATTTCCTACCCTTTTTGCAAAGAAGCAGGAGGCTCTCTGCCGTTGTTGAATATGTGTTCAGCGGCCATCGGTACAAGCTGGTTATACCCAAGGAAACTTGCAGCATCGCCTTTTCTCTTTCTGGCGTGAGGTGTCCTGGACGAGGTGAACCATACTCTGAAGAAGCAATTGCATTGATGAGGAGAAGAATACTCCAAAGAGATGTTGAGGTAATGATTTTCCTTTATTTAACACGATACTTGCTTTCATGCTCACGGCATTATTAAACCGGGTTTTTTTTCTCAGATTGAAGTGGAAACTGTGGATAGAAATGGAACTTTCTTGGGATCCCTTTGGGAATCTAGAACAAATGTAGGGGCAGTGTTGCTACAAGCTGGTCTTGCAAAATTTCAAGCTTCTTTTGGTGCGGACAGGATAGCAGATTCCCATCTCCTTACTCAAGCTGAGGAGTCTGCCAAACGGCAGAAGTTGAAGGTAAGAATTATTCTCTTGATTTTCTTCATTAGATTTGGTGGACAGTTATTGTCAACTTTGACCATTAATTTCCTCCAAATACAAGTAAATATAGAATGTAAGATTTGTAAGGTTTGATCTATCAATGCAACGTTTTTCATATTACCGAGTATTTTTTGCTAATACTTGCAACTATTGTATACTGAGTAAATTTCGGTCCCCAAATAAACTTATTCCAAAATAAAAGGAATAGATGGAGTACATATTTCTGGTTACTTTCTAACTGTTCATTGGGTTCTAGGTATGGGAAAACTATGTCGAAGGGCAGGAGATTGTTAATGGGTCATCTGCCACTGAAACCAGGAAGAAGGAGGTCCTCAAGGTAGTCTTTGGTTTTTCTTAATCATACAGAACTTTGTATGTGTGTGTGTGTGTGTACATTATTGTTTAAACGCTAAAATCGAACTGCTCTTTATCCTCAGGTTGTTGTCACCGAAGTTCTTGGTGGTGGCAAGTTTTATGTTCAAACTGTTGGTGACAAAATGGTAGCTTCCATCCAGCAGCAGCTTGCTTCCTTGGAGATTGGGGAAGCACCTGTACTTGGCAGCTTCAATCCGAAAAAGGGCGATTTGGTTCTTGCTCAATTCAGCGCGGACAACTCATGGAACCGAGCTATGGTAAGATAAATGGAACACGTGGAACAATAATATACCTTATAAATTTGGCACACGGCTATTTCCATCCATCCATTCAGTCTCTTGAGAGACTGTCAAAAGACTGTTCATATCAATATGAAGTTAGACCAAACTCGGTTCAAGTAAAATCCCGGCCTATATACCCATCGACCCCATGAAAAACTGACATACAAAATACTGCTCTGTACCTCATAACATGGGTTAGCCTCATCATAATGATCAGGAAACTCTCATATGAGAACTTTTAGTTTCCGTTTTATTTGATTTTAGCAATATTATTCTGTGTTATTCTAGATTGTAAACGTTCCTCGTGGTGGTATCGCCCAATCACCAAATGATGAATTTGAAGTTTTCTACATTGATTATGGTAATCAAGAAGTAGTTCCTTACAGCCGCTTACGGCATCTGCCTCCTGCTGTACATTCTGCACCCGGATCAGCTCAACTCTGCAGCCTTGCTTTCGTCAAAGTTCCCAGCTTAGAGGAGGATTATGGACAGGAAGCAGCTGAGTATCTGAGTGAGCTAACTCTTAGCAGCTCTCAACCATTTAACGCCGCTATTGAGGAACGAGACACATCTGGCGGAAAAGCTAAAGGTCAAGGAACCGGCCCAGTCCTTTTGGTTTCTTTGGTGGATGAGGAATCCAGCTCTAATGTCGGTGCTTCCATGCTAAAGGTAATGAATGATTATTTGATTTTATATGAGACCAATGCTACTTTCTTTAGTGCGGCTATCCTGGTAGATAAAAGACGGTTTTACAACAAAATATCAGCAAACTGGCCTTTTGCTTTTCCTTCATTCTTTTTGTCTTACTAAATCGCGGGTTTGGATGATTTCAGGTTGGGCTAGCTAGATTAGAGAAGCGAAGAAGGTGGGACACGAAGGAGAGGAAAGCTGCCTATGACGAACTAGAAGAACACCAACAAGCAGCGAAAACCAGCCGGAGTGGAATGTGGCAATATGGCGATATTCAGTCTGATGACGAGGATTCCGCCCCACCCACGAGAAAACCCGCTGGCAAACGCTGAGTAATATTACCGTTATTACCCCAAGCCATCCAACCATGGATGGCTAAACGGGGCACTGGTTTGCAGTGCCCAATAGAAGCGAGAATGCAGTCGAACATTTCTTTTTCGAGTTTTCAAATTTTGTTACAAGTTTTTTTTTTTTCCTTTTCTTTTTATGTATTTTAGAACCCTCTTTTTTTTTTCCCATTTCAGCAAAATATAGGACATAGTTTTTGATTTTGATTTTGATATTTTTTTAACCTTACTCTAGAACTTTAGAAGTCTAGAACCCAGTTTCAATAATGAATAAAAGGCTTGTCCTTAGTGTGCTTTGGCCTCCATTTGGAGGCTGAGACATTTTCCTCAATTTGGTACACTCTTTTCTCATCTTTTGCATTCTCACTTTATTTTGGTTCTAAATAATAATGTACTTGGTGCATAAGGGGATTCGAACCTGAGATCTTCTATCTTAGAGCACCTAGTCTGGTCCCAGAACAACTAGTCATATCCAATAGGTTAAGACATGTCGGTTGCATTCTGACTTTTCTGTTCTTATCTATTAGTACAGCTACCCCCTTAGATCTTTGATCTACCATCTATATTTGTTTTAACATAAAAACGGATCAAATAACGCCTTTCTTTGAATGATGAGACGAGTATTTTTGTTCCATCCTGCCATTCCTAGTTCTTGGTTTGAATATCTGTATCAAATAAACGCATGCGTCGTGACTCAGAATCCCCATCAAAATCGTTGAATCGAATAAGCATAAGCATTGTGACTCCGAATATCAATCAGATTGGTAACCCTCCTAATCTCCTCCCTCTTTATTCCTCTTCTTTCTCCTTTCACTTTTCTTTCTTCCCCTTTCTAAAGATTATGAAATAACAAATGTTTCATTGTTATGTTTCATTGTTAGCTATCCAAGTACTCAATCAACTACGGAGTACTGTATCAAGAATCAAAATTCAAATCATACACATATTCCATTTTATCCACAATTCCACATACAATTGGTCTCTCTTGTGAGACCGTCTCACGCAAAGTTAGTGTGAGACTTAACTAGATGACACTAATAACCACAAAAAAAAAAACAAAAAAAAAAAATAGAAAGTAACTACCTTTGTATGAGAGGTCTCACAATAACGTTATTGTGAGACCGTCTCATACGAGTTTTTGTGTTCCACATATCTAGTGGATCCAAATTCACGGGTCAATTTCTTTTTCTTTTTTTTTTAACCCAATTTTTTTTCTTCGTATCAAGTACATGAATACCTTTCTATACTATGCATATGATAACATTGTAGTTCTTCATAAATACTCTGTAGTTAAATACTTGTACTTACTTCCTTTGTAATTACTCTGTACATTTCTTTTTCCTTGCGTACTCCGTAGTGTTTAAGATAAAACACACTTAGGTGGTCTTTTTACGAATTCATAGTATATTATAATTACGAGTATAATTTTTAAATATTTATGATTAAAGTTTTCGAACTTTACCATAACAAAAGCAAACTGAAAGAAGATAAGATTACTTTTGAATATATTTAATACGGTTCGGAGTACAATACTACATGGATACCCTTGATATACACCAACAAATACGTAGTATTAACACTTTCCGAAAATACTACTCCGTATTAAGTTATTATCAAGTTCAACTTCCTCAGACCTCGGCTAAAATATTTAAAATAAAATAACGATTTTTACCTAATAATCTAATCACGAGAGTGTCTCACCCGAGAATCACAGTCGCACATCACATGGCAAACCCAAACAGGAAAAATGACATTTTAATTTGAAGCATTCGAAACCAACACTCCATGATTTTTATCCAAAGAAAGTTGCTTCTGAAGCAGAATATTCCTCTTAAACTTCTGTATAAACAAATCAGCTGCTTCGTCTATATCCTCATCGTCCTCCACCTCCGCCACTCCCTCCACCGCATCACCGCCGTGAACCACCTCTTCCTCCACCCCAACAACAACCTCCGCCTCGGCCTCCAACTCCGCTTCCGACTCCTTAAACAACTCATGCGTTAGGCTTCTCGTAGCTTCTAATTCTCTGTTGTTCTCTTCTTCTTCCACTTCTTCAACGACAACAATGTCGGGGAGTCGATTCTCATCGTCACGGTGGCGAGAGTGGTGGTGCGACGACGACAACGGTTGCGAGACGAGGGCGCGGAGTGAATGGGTTAATGTCGTTTTATCAATGTTGTTTTTGTGTAGGAGGAAGAATATCATTATACGTATTCTTAGATCCTTTGTTTTGTTAGACAATGCTGTGATTATCTTCTTCCATACACTCCTCACTTTCACCCTCATTTTGAACAGATGTCGAGATTCGAACCCTTGACCTCTTGTTGAGAATATCTCTATTGTGGTCGTAACCACTGGACCGAGACCTCTTCTGTAGATATTAGGGTTTAGATTAGGGTATAGTAAAGGGTTGGTGATAAAAAGAGAGTACATACATGTAAGAATATTGGATGAAATGAGATTTGATTGAGTCCAGGAGAAGGGCTATATATAGGAGGACAAAAAGCCTAAGCAAAGATTTTACCACGAGTCTCCGTTGTGACGGGTATATCCATCACAAGATTATAACGGGTCAAATAGAATGGAAAAGACAAAAAAAACTCATTGTCTTGACATTAAATTAGCAATACATTTGTCTTAGTCATGAATCATGTATATGGTATAGTATTTGACTCGTTATACGTTTATGTTGCTGATATCCCGTCACAACCAAGAATCTGCGAAGGTTTTATTAACAAACGTAGGTTCATATCCGTTTTATTATTAAGACGGATTTATTGATGTCACTTGATAAGACTATCTAGCAAAAACGTGGTCTCTATATTTATTTTGCGATAATATCTGATGTGCGACGTCTGTTTTAGAATTAGAATTAGAAGTAAAACAGATATGTCGATCAGTCGATCCGATCCCAAGGAAGAGTGAATGTATGAAAGTACGTATTGAGAGGTACGTAACGTAATTAGCTTGAGTGTGAAGTTTGGTAGTGGATAGAGGGAGAGTGATACGTGGCACAAGATTACGTAATCTTGGAGTAAGGATAGAGAATGAAGGGCTAGGATTAACTCAAATTTGTATCATTGTAGTATGTGCGTTTGTATGTAATATGTCCGTTGTTTTGATGCAATTGGAAGGATTTTGAGTTGGAATGAGTGAATGATGGGAAGGGGAGGGGGGGCTATACTTAAGGCCCAAGCTTGCTTTTGTTTGCCTTTTGCTTTTTGTTTGTGTGGAAGAATGGGTTCAATTTTTCAAAGGCAATACTCCAACAAAGAAGCTAAGCCACTTTTTGTGAAGATTATGTGTTTTACTAGTTTAGTTGGTAAAATCGAAATAAGTATCATGAATACGGAGTATGTGATACTTATGATTTAGAGTTTGAATCTCTTCATTTTCATGATCCCCTTGCGGTTTTTCTTACTCGAAAGATGTAGGAGTATTTACTATTTAGTACTTGTAATTGGTTTATTGAGTTTGAGTGTGTTAATTAGGTGCAATAATAATAATAATACTCTTGGATTTTAGCAATTTGTCAACAATGGCAATAGGTTGTTGTTTGTGTTTGGACTTTTACTTGACTACAACCTTCTTTTCTTAGTCGGGTAGCTATTGTATATTGCACTCCATATTAGTTTTTGTTTGAAAAAAAAAAATTAACAAAGAGTAGAAATTTGAGTCAGTGGAAAAATATGTTATATAGAATAACTTGAAACCTCAAATTGACAATTAAAATGAATCTATTACTCCATTAGTTTCATTCAATTGTAATTGTTTGTAGGAGTATTTTATATTCATTGTGAGAAATATTTTAATCAAAAGCAAACAAATGAATGGAAGTAAAATTGATGTGAGGACCGGACGAACCACGAGTCAATTGTAATCTTTTGGACCATGCGCGAATATTGTTGATGCTAGATCGACGAAGTGGTTAGTGGTTACTAACCTTTGCTGTTAGTGCTAAAAGTTATGGAAGAGTTACGGTGCCTGAAAAGCTTTTGAGGCCAATGAAGCGCAGGCCCAAGTAAACTAGTCCATCATCTGATGAAGATCCAGTTGGTTTGTGTCAGTAGCCCAGTTTGCCAACATTATACTCCAGGTTGATGAAAAAACCCCCCCAATCGTCCTGCCCATGCCAATGCCAATGCCAATGCCAATTTGTATTCCGGTAGGTATCTCTGTCTACATTGTTGTCCGAATCCTAATTCGATATTACCATTTTACAATTCAATTATTTTTACTCATCCTGATTTTACGATTCAATCCATGTTCTCACAATCTTACGCTTCTACTCTTTTTTTTCCTGAGGTGAAATCATAATACGATCTTTTGATTGATTTTATAACAAGTTTTTTATTCATAAAATGTCTTAAAAATTGTAGAGACGTATTTATATAATGATATTTAGATTATTAAGTTATCCGTATTTTATGAATAAATATTAGTAACATAAATTTTTTAATCTTCACATATACTCCTATATTTTTACCAAATAAAAACCTATACGGAGTATTTACTAAAATGTAGAATCTTACGATCCTATTCGATCCTACTCAATCCATCGATCCAAAGTAGAATCCCGATCCTAACAATGATGTTTGTCTAGTATGTTAGTCATCAACTCATCACAATATATAGATGTCTTTGCCCAGTGGTCAAGACTAGGTGCTCTGGGACAGTCGTGTCTCAGGTTCGAATCCCCCCTCCCTATATTGTAATGTGACTAAGTGCGCTCTTCGATGAACAAAGAAAAAAACATAAAAGGTAATAGGATGCAAATATGGAATCAACATCAACACCGACTATAAGTATTTAGAAGTTTATTTTTGCGATGAGATATGAAACAAATGACAAGAGAGATTCAATTTTATACCTTGGGAAAGAAAGAATAACATACCAAGTACGGAGTATGTATTTGGTTTCATGTCCCACTACTCCACTACTACTATAACTAAGGAATAGCGACATATGAATAAATGTCTACAGATTTTTTTTTTTTTTTTTTTTTTGTTTATAATCGTAATATCTACCATAGGCTTATACGGAGTAGTTCATAATGTTTTAATGTGTTACTCGTAAATATTTTTACTTGGATAGAAAAAGGACAAAAATGTTGTTGTTCCTTGTAATTAATGCTTTTTTTACTCGTTATAATGACAAGACGGGAAATAAGTCGCAAGGAGGATCAAGGGTATTTTACCTGCCACACAAATTTTTGTTTGTGACGGAAATATATATCATATTAATGTGACAGGTCAAATAATATTCATTTAGATAGAAAAGGACGGAAGAAAATCACATGAATCATTAACAATATTTTGTCATTATATATCTAGATAATCATTATTTGACTTATTATAACGATACAATAAATACTTCTGTCATAAAAAAAAAATTACTTCCTCCATTTTCTTTTTATCTTCCCATTTACTTTTGGCACACTTTTTTGTAATGAATACAGTATAAAATAATAAATTTAAAAAATAGTGAGGGTAGAATGATAAGTGTAGGTAAATAGGAAATAATAAAGATGGAAAGTATTGTAAATAGTAAGGGTAATATGATAAAAATTATGGACCAAAAAGGAAAGAAATGAAATGAAAAAATAAAAAAAAAAATGGACCAAAAAGAAAATTGGGAAGATATAAAGAAAATGGAGGAAGTAACTGATTTTAAAATTGAGTTGGTTGATCCGTGGGCTTGACCTGAAAGGCAAGAAATCGTGGAGTGGACCAAGAGGGTCCCCACTCAACCAACATAGACATAGTAGTAACATCAAACCCACCCTTGATCTGGCTTCTGCTAGCTGTACTTTGCTATATTCCCCATCATTAACTCCACCCCTCACTTTTTTTTTTTTTTTTTTTTTTTTTTTTTTTTTTTTCAATTCGTTCGTGTCTAAGATGGGTATATATATTCGTCTTAAATACACGTAATATTCCATCCCATCCATTCAATTCCTTACATTAGGTCATTTTTGTAAGGAGAAATTGTGGGTCCATGTAAAAAATTGAATAGAAATAAGGAAAAAAAAGATCAATAAAATGTTGTCAAATCTAACCACACATGGAGTATGGAGTAGTACAGAAGTACGATATTACTTGACATGTAGGGAGTATAATGTTAGGACAAATATATATACTAGTACGTCACTAGGGAGATCAATTGTTTTTTTTTTTGGTTCAACGAAAAGCGCACTTAGTCGCATTACAATATAGGGGAGGGGATTCGAACCTGAGACCTATTGTCCCAGAACACCTAGCCTTAACCACTGGGCTAAGACATCTTCGATTAGGGAGATCAATTGTTCCGGGTGTGAAATAAATAGTGTCACGCTTTTACTGAGAAGTCATTTATGTATCATCTTATATATTTTCGTATCCCTCCACCTTTGTCGCACCAAAAAAATACGAGTATATATTTCCGTATCCCTCTTATTGACCATAACTCGCAATCAATTATTCATTTAGTGCCCGTACTGTGTAACTATGACAAATATTGCATATCATCAATACATTACTCTATGCTCTGTAATTCCGTATTACTAACTTTTATCGCTTGGAACGAGTTTGATTTTCAATAGTAAACGAGCGCACGATAATTTTATTAAGTGACTACATACGCTGCCATTCAAACGCGTACATGAAACGAGTACAAGGGTTTACCAGTAGTTTACCATTTCCGTATGTATATATAAATGGGTCTTTATTAACAATAAATAAAAGAAATGGTGGTCGGTCCCGGGAGAGCGGGTTGTTGAGGGGACATTTGAATATTGTTGCATGTCGTCTTCTTCGTCCACCGGCCCCTCATTCCCGGCCTTGCCTTGGCTTTTCTTCCTAATTTTCCTCCTTCAATTCAATTCCATACATTATTTCCTTACTAATCTTACTCCATCCTTTACTTCAAATTTTGGCCTATAGCTTGCTTCTTCCCCTTCTTCATCATTTGATTGTCGGTGTTACGGTGTTATTACCAATTAATCCTGTAGTACGTCGTTAGTTAATTCAGGTGGCCTGGTAATATTATTTGAAAATATTTACTTTACTTAATTCAATCGTTAATTTAAGTACTCCATAATTTAAAAAATATTATTCACTTTAGTTAAGTTAAGTTTAATTCGATTTAATCAAATTTAGTGTTTCATTTCGATCAATTAAACCTCATTAAGTAGTTCATTTATAAACCATAGCTCGATTTATCTTTCATCTCAACCCCTAGCACTAACCTAATTTACATGCATGCAATTGAGTGATCAAATCAATGCAAGAAAAAATGCTTTTCATTTCATTACTTTTTACTCTCATAATGGAGCAAGTCTTTCTTACTGTCGATATATATCTTGTTAGTAAATGATGAATGTCTCATGACATTCTGTCATTAGTACGAATCTTTACATATTCCGTCATTAATATATCTCTAGCTAGATTCAATATATCTCATGATGTCACTCAGTATATAAACCGAGTTTGATTAATCAAATACATAAGACATTACGTAAATAAACTTACATATCTATCACGAATTCAATTTGTGACAAATCAACTATCACTCACAATCTCACATGAATATATAAGACAAAATCACGTCACCTAAAAAATACTGTATACAATAGTAAACATCTATGTTTATCTACTGCACATAAATCTTTATTTAATCGTCACAAATTTGTTACAGATTTGCATGCATGCTCTACTGCTCCTCACAAAAATGTTCTGCGAAACTAATAATTAATCTCCATATTAATTTGTTTATTTTTTAAAAAAAAACCTAATTTGGTGGGATTTATATATGGTGCAATTGTCCATTATACCCCTACCCACCAAAGACTCCTATATATCCCAAGAACATCCACCCACATATTTTCAACACCCTCTCCATCCTCTAACCTTCTGTGAGGTCGTTCCTCAATCTCACAGAAGCTAAATTACTTCAAAATATCACATCAATTATTTCCATCACCCCATACAACATTTTGTACGTGGGAGTCCGTACATAATATATTATGGAGCTACATTCAAAAAAGAGCTCAATCATAGCCAAAAGACTATGGAATTTCTTGAGGATCTCTTTTTTTATGATGAGAAAAGGGTTCATCTCTAAGAAAAAACTCATCTTAGACATCAACCTGTTCTTCAAAAGAGGCAAACTCATTCGAAAATCGTTAACCAATCTCATATCCAACCACCACCACCACCGTCACCACCAGATGATGATGTCACGTGGCGCCCTAGGCCAACGGGACTACGAGTTCTCATGCAGCAACAGCCCCGTTTTTTCCCACGTGTCATCGTCGTTTAAACGAAAACATATGCATCATCTCAACCACATTCATCTACCGTGTATGAGTTCACCTTTAGTTCTTGACGAACTTGAGTCGATGTCACATGAAAATAATGTGGATCATATCGATAGTTATTATTATAATGATAATAATTACGATAATGCCCTTGTGGTCGTGCCCCCTAAGACACCCGAGTACACGTTTAATTTACGTCTTGACGCCGGGTATGATAATCTAGCTCCGGTTCCTATAAAGATATCTGATTACTCGTCGTCTGAGGAAGATTATGTAAATGATGGTGGAAATATTCGAGTTGATGATGAAGCTGAAGAATTTATTAAGAAGTTTTACGAGGAGTTACGTGCTCAAAGCCGTGTTCAATTGATACAATATTGATTAGGTCCATTTTCGAGCATTACGTGACCAATCGTATACAATTGGATTACATGATGAACAACTGGTAAGGAAGGGGTTGATTGTTCGAGTTAGGAGAATGCAATTGTATTAAACTCTTGTGAAGGAGACATTAATTACCGTTACTCTACGTGATCCAACTCGACCTAAATCCAGATTGGTGATACGACGGTTTATACCGGAAAAACTAGTATTTGATGTCATATTTGATGTGTTAAGCAAGAAATGTATGATTCTATTAATTATTAGTGTACGCTTTATTATTTTTGAGTTGAGTATACACAAAATCTTGGAGAGACGGTATCTCTATAATTATTGAGAGACCACTCTCAGTAATACTTTATATGTTGTTCGTAACTATTTTATTATTAGATGTTCCTCCAAATGATAATTTGATTTTGTACTTGTTTTTATATCAACCGTGTTATTTTTATATTTTTATAATCTTCTATGTCAAATATACTTATTTTTATTACTGTTGGTACCACTTTTATCGATCTCTACTTGTAATTGATCTCTCAATAAATTTAGTGAAAGACCGTCTTTTAGTAGCAACGAGTGTTTAATGGGTGTTTTCATGATGCAAAAAGTAAGCATAAAATCATAAAATGGGTATAAGGACCGTTAGTGGCTCCTCCATTGCAATTACAAATTAGTACTGTACAAATTACTTTGAATTATTAGTGGATATGATGTTTTTATTTTGGGTTGATTTAGAAACAATTGTTGGTACGTGCTTTTCTTTTGTATGAAGTGTTGCTTTTGCACTTTTTAATTGTTTTGAAAGTATACTTTTTTTTATTTTCCTAACTTTTATTGCTTTTAGCCGTTGAGACTTGGAACAGCTAGTTTGGTTTGGTAATGAGTAATTGGGAAAAAAGTAAAGGAAGTAAAGAGTAGATGTAAAATAGTACTATCGTAAACGTATAGTCGAGTCCAAATGTCTAATGATTAAAATATGAGTAATCAAATTTCCAAGATCTCGGGCTCAAAGGTTCAGATTCTTCTGATAGCAATTTTTATGGCATTTGAGTAGTATGACCTGAGGACTTAGTCTTGGGCTCCAATCAATACCGTAAAATTTTGTTTGGAATGATTCATTTGACATGTCAGAGGTCACGAGTTCGAATCTCAACCATCTATTCGTGTGAGGGGCATGTCAGAGTATGTAAATATCTTCTACATTTCGAGTCTACCAGTGATTTATCGAGTAGGTTGCATAACAATGACAGCATATATCACATTGATGTAAATCAATCATAACTAAACCGCAGGAACTAAAGAAATGTATCAGCGTTTCTTTAAATGAAAGCTAAGACCTTTCTTTAAACACAAATTTGATCTGTTTGATGACTTTGATCCTTGCTGCTTCCTCTAGTTTCTGATTTTGTAAACAAAAGCAAATTGTTATATATAAACATTGCAAAGCATCAAGGAGATGAATGATATATATTATATACTGAGCTGCAGGCCAGTGTCGATATTTAATCAGAATGTCTGCATTTCGTCTAATACAGCATTTCAGCAACTTTGTCAAGCATTCCTGTACAACAGACAGTTAGCTCGACTAAACAGATCGAATTTACATTATATACTGTGCTGCAGCCTGCAGGCGTCGAAATTTAATCTGATGCACCGAATATAATTCAGAATGCCTGCATTTGGTCTGATACAGAAAATTCAGATCTTTGTCAAGCATTCCAGTCCAGTACAACAGTCATGCAGAATGCACAAGTAACTTCTGCAATGCTCAATATGATGCGACATAGATATACATACACCATACATGGCCAGTAATTCAGTAAGACAGTAACCTTATAGCATTCAAAAGTGTTTAGCATTACTTAGATCACAGCTTTGAACGAATCTTGAAAAACAAATTCAGTACTATATATTTTATCTTCTTTCTATACACTCGATTCAATACATAGACTGCTAATTACAAAGATCGCAAATAAGCGCCAGCCTGATTAACAAATCGCAAACAATTCTCACAAAAACGCATCCAACTCAAGACTCGTAAACAAACGAGATCATCTCATTCCCAAATTTCCCTTTTTTTCCTCTCACTGCGTCAGATCAGCCAGCATCCAAAATCCCATTTCATTACAGTTCATACTTCACACCTCTTACCGCCTTTCCAGTCCGAGTCCCCTTCCAGACAATCAACTGTCAATCCTATCGGTTTCAGTTGAACATACATACATTCAGCATTCACCAATGAGGATACCCACCATTCGGATTATTATGATTATAACTACTAGGTGGCCTATAATACCCCCAATGTGGGCCCCCATACTGCGGTGGCGGATACCCACCAGGACCAGGCGGCGGTGGTTGCACAGGCTGAAAATGATGCGGCCGGGGTGGCGGTGATCCCCACTGCTGCTGCTGCTGCTGAGGCGGCGGATAAACACCCGCCACTGATTGCTGCACCGGGTAATAGCTCCAATCCCCTACATCAATTCTAGGGTATTCAATCTTTTCCAGATCATACAACGACGACGACGATGAAGATTGCTCAACCAATTCATACTGTTGATGCTGATGCCCAACAATTTCCCCATGACTATGACTATGACTATGATTATATCCAGTAATCTGCAAGTTATTATTAGGCGATTGATCTTTGGTTACAATTTTATAGGAAAAGTCAAGAACACCATTATGTTTACCTTCAGGACTCCTAACCTCATAACTAACAAATCTGACAACATTACTTCCAGTAGATTCAATCAAAGTTTTTAACGGAACAGAGACTTCTCCAATGGTTTTATCCCCAAGATACAAACCCTGATGTCGAAACTCGAAAAATATCGATAAATTAATGAAAGCAGGAGAAATCGAAAGGAGGGGACGAAGATCGAAGAAAAGGGTGTGGTTCCATTCAGGATTGGCGTCACCTTGTTCATCGGTTGGTGTCCTTTGCTCTTGTTTTTGGGGTTTGGTTAGTTCGATTCTTTGATCTTCGCATTTGATAGAGACGAGTGTGTAGACGTTGAGTTTTTGGAAGTAGTTGAATGATGTTAAGCCTTTGCACCACATTACTTTGATCTCTAACTCCATTGTTATGATCGGGGGGGTTTTCTGGGGAATTAAGATCGATCGGATTGTAGGGACGACGGAGTTTTTTTGTTGCAGAAGAAATTAATGGTGTTGATTTTGTTGTTTGGGAAGAAATTGATTTGATTATGGGTTGCAGCTTGCACGTGGTTTTGTATGTGTGGTTGATTATGTATGTAACGGTCACTTTCTTCATGTAGAGCACGTTATACTAAGCGAAATTGTTGTCTATGACGAGAATATCCATTACAAACACGTGAGTATATGACGGGTGAAATAATATTTGTTTGGGTAAATAGACAAATCCATATGTTACTTTCTAGGTTCTTTTCTAATGAAGTGGTGTTATTTGACATGTCGCTGATTTGTAACAGATATTCGTCACAAGGGAGACTTATGCACCGTTAAGAAATGGTTAAATGGAAATCACTTGGATGTTGCCTATTGAAAATTAGATGTTTGAAATGGGAGACAATATCGTAATAAGGTTAATGAGAGATCTCCTCAGTAATAAGACGCATGAGAATCATAAGATTAAAAACTCGTTTTGTGCATTGTTCCTGGTCGGGAAATACGGTGGCACACCATGTAGCGAGGTTGTGTTCGAGAAGTGGGGATGATTTCTTGTACGATACTTTGTTCCCTGATGCTATTCTTGCATTAACGGAAATCGATTTAATATAAGCTCCACTTTTCTCCTCAAAAAAGATAGTACTCCGTATTTTAAAAGTTTTACCCAATTTTGTACTAGGTTGATCTCTTATTAAGTTATTGATCCAATATTTATGGATTAAATGTTTTTTGTCCAAAGTCCAAGGTTAAATCGTTCAATGATAATGCCTAATAATTTTCATACTACAAAGTACTTTTATGGGAAAGAATCAAATTACTTATTCTAGTTTAATACGGAGTGCGAACATAAATTGGGATGGTTGATGGTTATCGTTTGTACATTGTAACAATCAATTTCTTATTGAATAACACGCTAATGGTTGTACGATTGTTTTGACATAAATGGTAATCGTTTGGAATGTTTTTAGTGTTTGTACTTCATAATCTTACTTCGTTGATCTATTAAAACTAATAGAGTTGATAAGAATTATGTTTGTGTTATGATTTGAAAATAAACTGACCTAATATCAATCCAAATAAACTAAGTTGATAAGTATGTAGCGGAGTAATATTTAGCTTAATACGAAGTATAAGAATAAGTTAGTAATGGAGCCAACAATAACTCGATCCACCCATAACAAAACCCGAACTTTATTAATGTTTTGACTTTGTCGAAACGAGCCTTACTTGACCAAGTAAAAGATTATTACTCCGTACTTAGCAAAATCTGGACTAAATATTTACGATCAACTTTAATTCGGTCACTTTACAATTAAAATGAGTTTGAATAATCAACCATCCTTTTCAAAATGATCTTCAATCTTCCATGATTTAGTCAAGTTTTTTCCAAATGTTCAAAATCTATTACGGAGCATTTTAAGTGCATTTCACTAATTTTCAAATGAGACGTGTGAAATTATATAATGGGTCTGGGCCACACCCGAGACGGGAAGAGTTCACTCACAAGACAAGAGGGTCACTCTAAAACCAATTGGCAATAGAGGGAGTAACCCCTTGCTTTATAAGGTGGATCATCTTTCTATCATCTTTTCATGTGGGACACATGTGATTAATTAGGTTTAGGAGTCATTCTCAACAAGACGATTACACAATACTTTTAAGCACATTATAAAAAGTTTCTCTCACTAAGAGTCTAAGAGTACATAGATAGAACGGTTTCATACAAAAATTGATCAGATTTCGTTATGGTATTAGACTATTAGCTTTGTCCATTAATTTTCATTATTCAGCAAGTTTGATTTCTATTCGTATAATTTCACTCAAAATATAATCTTACACATATGATTTCCGTAATATTTAATTTCAATTCCCGACCTAATTTAAGATAGTTTTTTATCCGATAAAGCACAACTCTACAACTTTACGAATAGTTTACCAAAAAACAAAAAGTTTTTTGTCAAAAGGCACCTAGCATTTTCGTCTTTCGTAAAAAAGGCACCTAAAGTTATTTTTTTTACCCAAAAACACCTTAAATTTACATTTCTTTGTTAAAAGACACCAAACATCAACTTCCGTCAAAAAACCGTCAATATTGACGGTTTCCATCCTTTAATCTTCTTCCATCCACCCTTAATCAACCTTCATTCATTAATCAAACTCAAGCAACCTCTTTCTTTTATTCAACCATCCTCCCTTAATCAAACCCAATCAATCATTTTCCTTAATTCAACATTCATTCCTAGTTACTCTTTATTTGCATACATCTCAATTATCAATCCCCATTACTTAAGTACCGTCAAGTTTTCGCTCAATCGGTGAGTTTTTAATTATAGCTCTTCATTCTAAGAACAAATTAAAATTTTGAATTCAATTTCCATTTTTATGTTATTTAGCCTTAATTTTGAGTATAATTTTAGGGCATGTGGATGTGTTATTAGATAAATTTTTGAGTTAATACTGAATTGAATGAAGTTTCTGTTGTAAAAAATTAAGAATACTAATTTTTGTGTTTAAATTTGTGGGTTTGAGTAATCATTTGTTATTTATTTTTTTGTATTTGTCAATTCATTTTGGGTTTTTTGTCAAAAAGCACCTAACATTTACGCTTTCTGTAGAAAAGACACCAAGTTTTTTTTTTTTGCCCAAAAACACCTAAAATTCTCAATGTGTGTTTAAAGGCACCAAATGCCACTTTCCGTCAAAAAAAGTACGAATACAGTTAGAACTAACGGATGTACGTATACTCTTCTTAATACTCTACACTAAATATACGTATACATACCCTCATTCTTCCTCTCTATCTAACTCTTCCCCTAATAAGCAATACCCTTATCAATCTCCCCCAAAAAAACCCTTCCTCTTCACTTGCATGTTTCATAAGAATTCTCAATCAAACTTCATTGCTCAATCGGTAAGTCTTTATTACGATTCTTCATCCTTAAGTAAATAATCACCTAAATCATCAACAAAACAAATTTAATTTTTGAGTTCAATTTCATTTTTTAGGTTAGCAACCCTAATTTTCGAGTATAATTTTGAAGTATGGGTTAATTATTGTTAATTTTCGAGTATCAACAACAAACCCTAACTGTGAGTTTGATTGAGAAAGAGGAAGGTTTTTTTTTGGGGGGAAATAAGGAAGATGTGAATTAGGGTATTAGTTGATTAGGGGAGGAAGAGGAAGAACGAGGGTATGTATACGTATATTTAGTGTAGAGTATTAAGAAGAGTATACGTATATCCGTTAGTTATAACTGTATTCGTACTTTTTTTGACGGAAAGTGGCATTTGGTGCCTTTAAACAACCCATTGAGAATTTTAGGTGCTTTTGGGCAAAAAAAAAAAAACTTAAGGTGCCTTTTTTACAGAAAGCGTAAATGTTAGGTGCTTTTTGACAAAAAACTCATTCATTTTTGGTTTAGTAATCATTTGTATTTCATTCTTTATGTGTATCATATAAGACGAATACTTAAGATGACATGTTAATTGAGAATATGCTGCAAAAGTGAAAAAAAAACGTGGTTCAATTAAGGGGAGAGTAAAAGAGGTTTTGAATGGAAATTAAGTTTTTTTGGGAGGAAAAATTGAATATTGTGGAAAAATAAAGAGAATAAGAAAAAGAGATAATAAGGTAATGCAAAGGAAGAGGGAATGAAATGTTGATTGAGTTTGGTTAAGGGATGAGTGTTATTAAGGGTTGATGGAAGAAGATTAGGATGGAAACCGTCAATATTGACGTTTTTTTGACGGAAGTTGATGTTTGATGCCTTTTAACAAAGAAATGTAAATTTAAGGTGCTTTTGAGCAAAAAAAAAAAATAACATTAGGTGCTTTTTTACAAAAGGCCTAAATATTAGTTTGCCTTTTGACAAAAAAGGCAAAAACAAACCGGTAATAAATTATCGATTTAAATCGACTAGACACACTTCCAAGTTCCAACCTTTGTCAAAATGGGCTACACGCCACAAAGTTAGCCACAAATTTCCCGCGGTGTCGCACTTGTTTATTTCTTTTAAAATCCGAACACCAAATCAACTCCTGAAAAATCCCCATCTTTCGCCATTTCAAAGGGGATTTCAATCAATTAGAGTGGATAAACAATCCAATTTGGTATTGAATTAAGTAATGTTTGAACCAATTGAACAATCAATTGACCCATTTTCACACCACATCGACCAAAATCAAGTAGAAGACGAAGAACCCTCGATTTCCCTCGACGAAAATGGCTTCCCTGAACAAGATTGCGAAGAAAACTCAAAAGGGTCATCGAAAGATGAGAGCTTTGCGTCCGATTTCTACCGATGTGGGACAGATTGGTCTATTTTATCAACGAAACAACACCCAAATTCCGATTCAAGTAAAAAAATGAAGCAAAGGGATTTGTTTCAGATGTGGGGAATCAAGAAACAGAAGAATAGTGTAGATGAAAATCAGAAGATTGTAGTGGTGAAACAGAATGTTACCCAAATTGATGTTACTGGTGTTAATTCTGAGTCACATTTGATGGGTTCGTCTTCCAGGAATCAGTCTTTTGGTTTCGGTTCGAGTCGGGTTCAGGAAAGGAAGCCTCGTCCTTGCCCTTTCTATAAGAAAATCCCAGGTCCGATTCTGCCTTGTGAGACCGTCTAATTTGAGAATTGGTGTAAGAAGGAAAGTTGAGGGTTTTGCTTTGTTTCTTTGGTTGTTGCTTTGAATGCTTTAGGAGATACTGTGGAGTTGTTTTTCCTGAAATCACCAGTTATTTGATGAATGTGATTAATTCTGCTTGCTGAAATGTGATTTGCTGTGTATTTGTTGAGATTCTTGGTGAATAAATGAAGAATTTCTGCTGAAGTATGTGAGTAAATGAGCTACATTTACGTGTCATACTTCTGTTTATAGTCCAATTGTATGTATTCTGTTGATTTTCTCTAGTTGTCGCGAGTTTTTACGCTCAAATTTGGGTGTAGACGATATAATGTGGCTTTAGAAGTGGCAGAAGGTTGCTGAATCTGTCAAAATGAGATCTTGATTCTCGGTTGCAGTTAATTGCTCAAGAACAGTGTGACTAAACATGTTACTTGCAGATGTGATTTTCGGTTTTTATAACTTGATTTGAAAGATGATTTACTCTTGTCAATGAAAATTTCAGTGTGACGAGTTCTGTAACAGGTTTCCTCTCGTAATCCAGGCACACCCTTTACTGTGGATGCTTTTCGGTATGGTGCTATCCGAGGATGCTCTGCGTACTTTCTCACGCACTTCCATGCTGATCACTATGGTGGCTTAACCAAGGGATGGTCACATGGCCGTATCTATTGCACTCCTATCACTGCTCGCCTGGTTAGAATGTGTCTCTATGTTAATCCATCGTAAGAGTAATAATCTCTTCCTAGTTACTTCGTTTTTGTGTTTTTCGATGAAAAAATCCAAGTTTAACCTATTATTTAGCTTGAATTTTCGTGATTTATCAGGTTTATTTATCCCTTGGAGTTGGATGTTGAACATGATATCGATGGTGTGAAAATTACCCTGTTAGAAGCCAATCACTGTCCAGGGGCTGCCTTGATACACTTTCGTCTTCTAGATGGACAACATTTTTTACACACCGGAGATTTTAGGGCGTGTAAACATATGCAAACGTATCCCCTTCTTGTAAACAAACAAGTTGATCTACTTTATCTGGATACAACTTATTGCAACCCAAAATATAGGTGAGAATCTCGAGATCTTTGCTGTATGTATATTATCCACGTGAATTTAGTCGAGCTTCTTCTTAGTTATTATGAAAGTCGCACGCAGGTTTCCTTCAAAAGAGGAAGTGACAAGTTTTGTTGTTAAAACTACAAAGGCATGTCTAAAAAGGCAACCAAGGACCCTCATCATAGTCGGGGCATATAGTATCGGGAAGGAGAGTGTGTACATTGCTATATCCGAAGCATTAAAGGTGTGTTTCTTAACTTTTGACAGATGATGGATTGTATTAATTCAAACGTGGACAATTTGAAACAGGCGCGAACCATTGTGACTTGTGTTGTGTTGTTGGTGTAATAGTGCTCTGATTTAGCGACATGATGAACTACAGGTAAAGATACATGCAAATGCATCAAGAAGAAGAATTTTGCAGTCCTTTGATTGGCCCCATTTGTCGAAAAGTCTCTGCTCAGATGGAAAGGATACCCCTCTTCATGTTCTTCCCATCTCATCTTTGCGGCATGAGGTGATATTCAGGATTTAGACCTCACATTTTCGCAGTTAAGGCTGAACTCAGTAGACACTTATCTAACCCTGAAGAACATTTTTTTTCAATTTCAAGACCCTGAAGAACTACTTGAAGAACTACCAGGACCGTTTTACGGCAGTTCTTGCATTTCGGCCTACTGGTATGTACTCTAATGGTTTTTTTTTGTGCACGCAAGACACGAAATAATCATCAGAAGTCATTGTTACGAGTAAACTGAAGCTGCTACCGTTCGCAGGTTGGACTTTCTCGGAGTCCATTGGTAATCAATTGGACTTAATTAAACCCAACTCTAAGGGAAACATCCAAGTTTATGGTGAGTAATATAAACCCATTTGTGATGTCAAGCCTTCCCTTTCCTTCTGTTCTTTTACGACTATCCCATATCCTTTTCGCAGGAGTTCCATACAGCGAGCACTCGAGTTTTACAGAACTGCAGGAATTTGTTCAGGTCTGATTCAATTTTTTTTTTTCAATGCTTGTGTATATGTTCTAAGACTGATGCAATAATATGTGAATTATGGGTGATAGTTTCTGAAGCCGAAGAAGATAATTGCAACAGTGAACATCTCAAATGCTGCTTCCAGAGAAAAACAGCAATCATACTTCAGGCAGTGGCTGAATGAATAACCAGAGTTCAAGAAATAATTATTAACCGGCGTCTCTCTTCTAGGTAACTGATACAACTCTCAAAGTTCCAACATTATTTCGATTTATTCCAATTAAGATTCTTAGAGATGGAAGTACTTGTAAAAGCAACATGTGTACCGATGTTGCAATGTATTTGTGGAAGCATACGTACTGTGGCAATATGCCTCACCTGTGTTTTTCCCTCTCCAATTAATGAAAAAAGCGGTTATGCAAGCCTTTTCCTTTGCCCAACCATACAATTCTTGATTGTACAATGTTTAATTTGAGTTGCAAGTCTATAAGATCAAAATAAGAAGCAAGATTCCGATGATTACTATCGCAAAAACAGCCAGCAGCCCGGACCAACTCTGTTCATGACAAGAGACAAAACAAACAAAGATACGTGGATTAATCGTCGTATTACTTGTATTACCATGATCTTGTTTAATCGAGTTATTAAGTAGAGACCTCGAGAAGGCAACAATGTTAAAACTCAGGAAGGATGAAAGTTACGAGATGTACATTTAAGCTGCGACTTACCCAAGATGAACATGATCTTCTGCTTCTGCTTATGCTTGTCGTGGCAAGGGAAGCCTCAATTCTAGCATCGATATCATCTGCCATTATCGGAAGTTGAGATTGCGAAATATTATGAGTAGCTACATGCCTTACATTGTGGAGAATTAGTAGTTTCTTTGTAGGTTTTTTTACCTATGTTTATTTCCTGCTCATGAGCTAGAATGGCAAGATCGAGCATGGTGTCGACAATTACATAAACTTGTTCAACTTGGCCTTGTACCTCCTTAAACCTCGGAATCCATTCTTCAAACACGGCTTCATTGAAGTCCGTTTCAGGGAGGAATGATTCTTGCCTTTGAAGATATGATCGATTTGATTAATTAGTCCTCAACATTTAGATTAACTAGCACAAAGTTGGTCTAACTGAAACCTCAGCTTGGTAATGCAACAGTGTTAAAACTTGGAAGATCTCACCGTTTTTGGTCAAACAAGAGCGGGTAGTGAGCCTCCAAGATGTCATGTTCAGTTCCTTCGGTCGAGCTGAAAGTACAAAGAAATGAAAGTAAGTTCAGTTGTAGAGACAAAATGACCGATAAATTTAGGCCCTAATCTGTTCAACCTCTTTCCCGCTCACTTCAGTTCACTCCGGTACAACCCTAGGAGGTTCAGTTTAGTTGAGCCTACATCAGCCCGAAAGAACATGGCTTTCGACCTTGTTAGTTAAAGTATAATGCTGATAAATGAAAAACTGTAGTAATGCAATTACATTGAAGACAGCTTGTTACTTGATGATGAACGCTTTAAGGCCAGTAATTGAGCTTTCTTGAATTCTCGTATAGCTACTTGAAAATTGTTGGAAAGCCTAACAGCTTCGCTATTTTCAGCTTCCTAGACAAGTCCAATCATAATAATTCAGATAATTCATTCAATCAGCTGACAGAAAACAATTGTGCAGGTAGATGAGTTCATCAAACAGAGAATTCGATTTATAGATGCTTACGGATATTTCAGGAGCTGGGTCCTCAGATTTCCACCACCTAAAAACCGTCTTCATTTTTTTGACGCTTTTCTTGGATTTGACAGCGGAATGTTCAAGTGCACCAAGGGCTTTGATTTTGGCAGAAGTATCAGTGATTAGCGCCGTCATTTCATGATGTATCTCTTGCCTGTTGTTGATTCATCAGAAACCCAAATAACAGCTTATTGTACTTCAGAACATAATATAGAGTAACAAGAGTTTGAATAGAATGAAACTAACAGCTTGTTGTGATGTTCAGGAGTGTCTTCCGACGTGCCAATGACATCAACCAGGGTTCGATAATCTAACACAAAACCGTTGATCTGTTCAATCCTAGCTGCAACAGCCTCAAAGGGGGTTTGAGCCTGAGAGACGGAAGATGTAGCAGCAGCAAGGTTAAGAGCCTTCCGAAACTCTTCTAAGACAGCTTGAAAATCTTTGGCAAACTTATAGCCTTTAGCTTCTTCTTCTTTCTGTCAGAGTGTACATACAAGACAGACAAGGCTTGAATATAGGTACACTATACACAATGGTTAATCACAGACTATTATCCCAAGAGATAAGAGGAGTGATTTACGGTTTTGGTGATGGTGACGGTGATGTTGGTAGTTTGGTCGTAAGACCAACCCAAGTAATCAGAAAGCTTGTCCAGAGTCTCCTTCACCTTCAGCATTATGTCTTGGCTCATGTTATCCCTGTTCAAGCATCATGATGATCCATATATAAGGGGTCAGAATGTCGAAGGTACGTGACTTGAATAAGGAATATATAATGATCAAGTTACTTGAAGGTTTTGGAACGCATACAGTGTGTCGCGCAGCTGAGGAGTGTAGTTAGAGGGGTCGATAGTGTGAACAAGATGGCTGAAGGCTGCCACATCGGTGTTGAGCTGAAAAATCAGAGCAGCCACTGCCTGAGACGGATTCTGAAAGACGGCTTTGGACATGGAATCATTATTCTCTTTTGCACTGCGAAGATATAGGAAGTTCATTGCTGTTTCCTGAGGAGCGAACTGATCGATGATGAATGCTATGCTTCTACCAACCTGCAGGTTTTCTTAAACATCTTTCCTGTGATATTTTGAGTGATGAATTTAAGGTTGACAACAAGACTTTTGCTAAACATTCTGAATACAAAGTCTCATAGAATAATTATAGAAACATCCACTAGGACTTTTTAAACCCATTCATAGACTCAGTTACTTGTTAGATGGAAGTAGCTTGGAAAGGGTCAAGGGTGTAGAGGGTAACCTAAGACGGTTTTACAGGAGAGCTTAAAACCGATTAAACATGAATTTTTGTGAAGAATATTTACATTTTTTATTCATATCATCATATGTAACTGAGTATGGCTGTATTGGAGATCTGCAGTCTGCACTCAAAAATTTATGAATAAAAAATGGAGAAACACATGCAAAGCGATCGCTCTACCATTTGATCTAGATCCTGTGATATATACACAGATTTGTTTATAGACGGATTGTACAATCTGTTTTAATATAGGATCAAAACGGAAAAAAAAAAAAAAAAAGAGTTTTCCGATGTATTTCGTGCATTACTGGTTCACAGTCCACACCTTCAGATTTCCAGTCATATATTCACCTCTGGCGTGAAGTTTCGGTTTAGTCATATTACATGCAACTACTGTAATCGTTCTTCCAAACATAAATGTCATTAGAAATACTTAATATTAATTAATTAGGCCTCTAGTAATTACTGTACCTACAGAGAGTACAGACTATTCTTTGATGATCCCGTTAGTGCCGAAGACCTTGACATAGAAGTCTGAAGAATTAAGCGGCTTAAAGACTAAGAAGTCTCCTCGAACCAACAAATGGTCCCTCGCGTATTCTTCCCAGCCGTGTGTCAGGTACATTCGGCCATCTTCGACAACTTCCACTTTTGCATTCCAGACTTTCCCCTGCAAATCCGTCAGCTTCATTTTCTTCGGAATTTTTCCATTGAAACTTTTGATAAAAGGTGGTGGTATCAGCTGCACAATGAAGCAAACTGTTCAAAAACATTACAGTTTACAGAAATCCACAAAACTAACCTTTATTTATGCCCTAATTTCACAATTCGGAAGTAAGCTAGATCCCGAAAAAATGTAAAATGTAACATACCAGTTTCTTAGAATTGTGGTCAGGGAGATATATTTTGAAGAATGAAGGAGATAGTTGAGTAGGGAGGCTTTTCTTCTTTCCCATGGTTGCACAGTTTCTCAAAGATCCAAGTCTAATAATGTAGGGTGTATATACCCTAGAAATACTACAATTGCATGATATTTGTATGTCATTATCACAAAATCACAAACCAGATTTTGGTGTCATCACTTGCTCAACAAACTTAATTTTGTGTATCATGTAGATGTAGTTACAGTATTATAGAAAATGAGTCGATATCCCTAAAAAAAAAAGTTGAAAATAGCAAACCCGGAAATCCCTTGAACTCAAAATGACCCGGCAAAACCTGAAGTCAACCTGAATTCTATAACCAAAAGTGACCGGATCCGAAGCTGACTGAACCAAACCGAATCGGTTGACCCGTTTGTCAAGTGACTTACAAATTCTAATACTTAGTATATACAAACATGCTAGAAATAATACTACTCTGTAATACTAGTAGTACCATAGAATTAAGGTCCTAGGAATAGCGGCAGTAATCCTCAGGTAGCTTGCGTCGCGTGTTTGCTTCCTTGGGTGTAATCTTCAGGCGAATCTCTTTGATCTTTCTCCCTTGAAGAATGACCTCAAACTTCAACTTGTCTCCGATCTCTGCCTTAGTTTTCTTCCAAAATGCAATAAGTTTTTTACCACTAATACAAACTCCGTCCTTTCTTTGATGCACCTTTGACACCAGTGTGTGCCCCCTATTGTCATGCTCATGCATCATTACAACTTGAGGAAGTTCGCACTCAAAATCTTTGATCATTATCCGGGGCATATTCTGTTAGCGTGTTCAACAACACACACTCAAATTAAATTAGCGAAAACCGTATTAGCACTTAACACAAAAAGTATGCTTTGAATGTTCGAGTCCTTACCAATGTATGCTTGGTTCTTGTCCTCAAGATCTTACTGAACACAAACTTCTCTGTTTCTGAAACACCATCGCTTCCTACAAATAACAAAATAAATTAAACTCGAGTCTTTAACAAATTCAATGAGAATGAACCATCAGGCCAACAATTATATAATTACTGTACCTGTCGAGTTTTCAAATTCATCGGCGGGAGGAGTCTCAGCTGCTGCAGAATCTTTCTCGATGAGCGTATCAGTAGTGTCGAAGACCTTAACGCAGAAGTTAAAAGCATCGAGGGGCTTAAAGATTACGAAGTTTCCTCGGACCAACGTGTAACTGCTCACGAATTCTTGCCAGCCTCGTGTCAGGTAGAATTGGCCATCGCCACCAACTTCCACCTTTCCTTTCCAAACTCGCCCGTGCGAATTCGTCAGCATGATCATTTTAGGAGCGAGCTTCCAGGAATTTTGGGTGAATGCTATGGGTATTGGCTGCATCATGAAATCAACATTCAACCGAAATAAAAAGTAGGAGTAGGCAATTAAGAAGATAAACAAATGATGGAGACGGAGGGACATACGAGTATGGTGGAGTGGAGTTGAGGCATAAAGATGTGAGCAAAGGAAGGAAGTTGATATTGAGACGACCTCTCGGCTTTCTTCCCCTCCCTATTGGTTGACGACATATTATCTACTCGACCTTAGCTTCCTTCAAACACTGAGTTGAGTTGATGCAAGTCTTGCAATAGGAGTACTAGCTAGAGCCAAGTACATTACTGAGTTCACCTACATTTTATTTCAAAAAAACAGAGGTAAGGGCTGATTTACTTTATGTTTTGATCAAGTATTTACTTTCTATTTTTGGTGAAAAAAGATAGGAGTATCTTCAAAGCTGAATAAAAGTTAAAAAAAAACGAGTGCTACAGTACATCCTACAGTCTTACCGTCCTACCCTAAGCATACTGTATGTTACTGTACCCCCTCCCCATTAATGTCTTTCTTGTGACAGTAGTTTTGGTTAAAATGGAATATCCGTAGTAAATCTTAAAATGGGTGAAATAATAGTATATGATGATGATGATGGAATAAGGACAAAATATTTGATATTCCCTAGATAATTTTGCATGTGATTTGGTATTTGTTTGACATGTTTTAAGGATTATGACGGATATTAATGCTACAAACAAGAATTTACCTTCTTGTGAAAAGATATATCCGTTATAAATTTAAAACACGTTGAATATTATACCATATGACCAAATGCGATAAATACACCAGGCAAAGATTACAATGCAAATTCTACTACTTAGGCCTTTTATACAAACATGCTAGAAATACTACAATCAGTACTACCGTAGAATTAAGGTCTTAGGAACACTGGCAATAATCCACAGCTACCTAACTCGCCGGTTGATTCACTTGGGTGTAATCGTCAGGCGAATCTCTTGGATCTTTCTCCCTCGAAGAATTACCTCAAACATCAATTTGTCTCCTATCTTTGCGTTAGTTTTCTTCCAGAACTTTGTAGTTTCGTCACCTCCGAAACCAACTCTGTCAGTGTTTTGACGCAGCTTTATTACCACTGCGTGCCCCCTATTGTCATGCAACATTACATCTTGCGGAAGTTCATACTCAAATTCATCCATCATTTCTTTGGGCATAGTCTGTTATGGTTCAACAACACACTCAAAATGGCGAACAATCCCGATAAAAAACCGATATTAGCACGTACTTGACAAAAAGTATGCTTTCAAAGTTCGAGTTCTTACCAAATAATACTTGCTATTTGGCCCGTAGATCTTAGTGAACTCAAACTTCTTCATTTCTGAAACATTAATCTCTTATAAGTCAAATCTATAACAAGTTGAGCGAGAATGAACCATTAGGCTAACGAATACGATTACTGTACCTGTCGAGTTTTCATTATCGGGGGGAGGAGTCTGAGCTGCTGCAGACGCTTCCTTGATGACCCCGTTAGTGCCGAAAACCTTGACGTAGAAGTGAGAAGCACTGATGAGGGGCTTAAACACTAAGAAGTCTCCTCGGACCAACGCGTAACTGCTCACGAATTCTTTCCAGCCTTGTGTCATGTACACTCGGCCATCCGCGGCAGCTTCCAGCTTTCCTTTCCAAACTCGCCCACGCGAATTCGTCAGCGTCGTTGTTTCCGGAATGGACTTGCAGAATTTTTGGGTGAATGCTGGGGGTATTAGCTGCATCCATTATGAAATCAACACCCAATAGCTAGAAATGAGTAACAAGCAAGTACGTAAGAAGATAAACAAATGAGGGAGAGGGAGACGGAGGGAGATACGAGTTTGGTGGAGTTGAGTTCGGGGAGATAAATCTGAAAGAATGAAGGAAGTGGTGATTTGTTAAATTGAAACCACTTCACAGCTTTCCACTTCGCAGCTTTCTTCCTCCCCATATTGCTCATCTCTTTGCTAATCTTATACTGTAGAAATTAAAGGGTAGTTAGCTTGCAGTTTTTTTTTTTTTTTTTGGTTCAACGAAGAGCGCACTTAGTCGCATTACAATATAGGTGAAGGGAAATTAGCCTTAACCACTAAGCTAAGACATCTTCGGTTAGCTTGCAGATTTTTGATAGAGAGGTGGAGAGGAGGAAAAGTGTGAAGCTGGGGAATGGCATATATCAGTACAAAAGGCAGCAGTAGAGTTGAGTAGGAAAAGATTTTTTAGCAAATTGTTAAGTACATCAAATATGATTAATATTTCAATTTTTTACGATAATATCTTTATGAAACTTGCTATGTTTAGCATGTTAACGTGCGTTGAGAGAGTACATTTTAGAAAAACAGTCTAACTATTACTCCGTATTTACACTAGATTTTAAAGTCAGTGTGATGTAGAGGCCACGATTAAATATTATTTCTCTAAAATTTCGCATACCTAACGATATTTTACTGCTTTATCCTTATCAATACATCCCATCAAAATTTATTTTTACTCCCTCCACCCAACTAAGATTTTCCCACTTTCAAGGAAACACCACTAAGATTTTCCCATTTCAAAAATTTCCTTATTCATCTAATTTACTCTCTTTTCATGGGTTACTTTTTGTGATTTGACTTCTTGAACCCCACCAAACAATTTACCACCATTCATTATCGATTTCTTAATCAATGTACCATGTTGAAATGAGAAAATCAATGTGACGAAGAGGGAGTACTTTTTTTTTACTCTAGAAATATCCTAAACTACAAAAAGTAACCTACTTTACACTACCACAAATACCCAAATTTTCAACGTTGCCCTTGTGACCTTGTCCATGCTTGACATACTTCAATGTGAAATTTTCATACACAATTCTTTAAAAAAAAAAAGATAAGAAAGGAGGGAGGACTTTTGGAAAATGTAGTGGTCAATTGCGTGATGTCTTCAAAGCTGAAAACAACATTTACTACTGCTACAGAGCCTACAGTACAGGCTACAGAGCCTACAGTAATAATAGAGTATACGACCGGTACAAATTTATAAACATTTATTTTCGGACCAAATTTTGTCGAAAAATGTGGATAATAATAACCTTCAAAATTGTCTATTTGAGATGATTTTTCAAAAATTGTGATGTATTTTTCTGGCCATTTAAATATGTTCTCTATGCCATAAAATGACTATCGATTGTTGAAAAAACTCTTAAAGAGCTTAGATTCGCTTATATATTGATATTTTTGCGGTATTGCAACGTGACTAGAAAAATAGTCCAATGACTTCTAAATGTGTTTATTACGAAACGCACATTTATTTTGTTACTCTCAGTAGGGCTGAGCAAATTATCCGACTATCCGAATCCGATCCGCTATCCGATTCGTATTCGATCCGAAAAACCGGATATTCGATCCGAGAAATGATTTCGGATCGGATATCCGATCCGAACATTTCGGATATCGGATCGGATTCGGATATCCAAAATAATTTTTTCGGATATCCGATCCGATCCGAACAATGGTTATTTTTGTAATTTTTATTTTGGATTAATGTATTATAGTGTAGATAGGTTATAATTTAATTCATTTTACATTAAGTCTTGGTGACATTTTTTTATTGCCTTAAAATATAGAATAGTATACTCCGTATAATAATAGATTAATTAAAATTAGGATTTTTTTCTAGTTGAATTGAACTTCATTTAGAATTTTATTTGGCCAAATATCTCAACCAAATCGGATATCGGATAGTTCGGATATCCGGTCCAAAATTTTCGGATATCAAAAATCGGATATCCGAAGTGATTCGGATCGGATATTAAAATTTTCGGATTTTCGGATCGGATATCCGATCCGAAAACCTGATTCGGATCGGATATCCGATCCGTGCTCTGCCCTAACTCTCAGCCATTTCTACTATGTATAGAGTAGTTACCGTAAGAATTTGGAAACTTTTATTTTTGGACCAAATTTGATCGAAAAACGTGGATAATAACCTTCAAAATCGTACATTTGAGATGATTTTTCAAAAATTGTGATATATTTTTTTGGCCATTTGAATATGTTCTCTACGCCATAATATGACTACCGGTTGTTGAAAAAACTCTTAAATAGCTTAGATTCGCTTATATATTGATGTTTTTGCGGTAATGCAACGTGACTAGAAAAATAGTCCAATGACTTCTAAATGTGTTTTTTACTAACCGCACATATATTTTGTTACTCTCAGCCAGCAATTCATTTGGGTCGTCGGCGTTTCAGCTGGATCGTCGGCGCTTTATATGTGATTTTACCGTATTACCCTTCTCTGATAATCATTAATATAATTAATTGGTTTTGTATATAAATCTAATTTTATGTTTCCGAGTATTAATTTGTCACGGTTTTTGTAACCTAGCGATATTTGTGACATGTTCCCCCGTAAACACGAGATCATATTGCCCTTCTCTAACAATTATTAATGTAATTAATTGTTTTGTATATAAATGTAATTTTCTCGTTTACGAGTATTAATTTATCCCGTTTTTTTATAATTTAACGGATTTTGGGACACGTTTCCCCATAAACCCCGGGAATCTATCGACCATACCGTTCCAATCAAATAAGTTATTTTTTTATATCTCATTTATTTTCTAATTTTGTTCTTCGTAATTATTTTCTCCATTAGGTCGATCGATCTATTTCATTTTATTTGATTAGGGTGCTAGTTTTTTTTTCCCGTAATTTTCCAACTTAAGACGTTGGATTAAATAGTTTGATTTATTGATTGCGGTTTGATTAGAGATTAATTAACGAATTGTAGGAAGAATTAACGTCGGAAATAATTAAAATCCCCCAAAAAAATACGAAACGTTGGATTTGGGTTTGAAAACGTTAGAAAATCACGATTTTGGGATCCAAATAACGAGAGAATCTCACGTTTTTGGGATCCGAAAAACGTGAGACTCTCACGTTTATCAAATCCCATTAACGTGAGTTTCTCACGTTTTCATGCATGTTTAATTTTTTTTTTGTTTTTTTTGTTTTTTTTTAATATTACTACATAGTTTAATTTATACGTAAAATTCTTGTCTTATATAAATCTAATTTTATGTTTCCGAGTATTAATTTGTCACGGTTTTTGTAACTTAGCGGTTTTTGTGACATGTTTCCCCGTAAACACCGGGATCATATTGCCCTTCTCCGATAATCGTAATTAATTGATTTTGTATATAAATGTAATTTTCTCGTTCCGAGTATTAATTTGTCCCCCTTTTTTTTATAATTTAACAGATTTTGGGACACTTTTTTTTTATAATTTAACGAAACGTTGGATTTGGGTCTGAAAACATTAGAAAATCATGTTTTTCAGATCTCAAAAACGTGAGACTCTCACGTTTTTCGGATCCAAAAAACGTGATTTTCCTCATGTTTTGATGGTTGTTTTAATTTATTTTTTTTAAACATTCCATGGTATATACCTAAAATTCCATGGTAATTAACGGATTGTAGGAAGAATTAACGTCGGAAATAATTAAAATCCCCAAAAAAAATACGAAACATTGAATTTGGGTCTGAAAACGTTAGAAAATCACGTTTTAGGGATCCAAATAACGTTAGAAAATCATGTTTTTGGGATCCAAATAACGTGAGAATCTCACGTTTTTGGGATCCGAAAAACCTGAGAATCCCACGTTTTTGGGATCCAAAAAACGTGAGACTCTCACGTTTCTCAGTTCCCATTAACGTGAGTTTCTCACGTTTTCATGGATATTTATTTATTTTTTTAATTTTTTTTTGTTTTTTAAAATATTATTACATAGTTTAATTTATACGTAAAATTCTTGTCTTATATAAATCTAATTTTATGTTTCCGAGTATTAATTTGTCACGGTTTTGTAACTTAGCGGTTTTTGTGACATGTTTCCCCGTAAACACCGGGATTATATTGCCCCTCTCTAATAATCGTAAATAATTGATTTTGTATATAAATATAATTTTCTCGTTCCGAGTATTAATTTGTCCCTTTTTTTTTTATAAGTTAACGGATTTTGGGTTAGCTCGGTCCGTCGAGTCTCACGATCTGAACTTGGATTTCGATGACCATGTCCAACAGTACGAGATTCTGAACGATAACCCACAAAATAGACACAAAAGTGCCAAAAGATGGTTTTACAAAATAACCAAAACCGTTACGTTATCGAGTATATTTCACAAATAACTAAATAAACAATAATTAGTAATGTTAATGAAGTAAGTTAAAGAAGGGGCAAATGCGTCAATTCACGTTATAAAGCGCCGACGATCCGAAACGCCGACGACAAGGAATAGCTCATTTCTACTATGTATGGAGTAGTTACTCTGCGAATTTGGAAACTTTTACTTTCGTACCAAATTTGGTCGAAAAACGTGGATAATAATCTTCAAAATCGGGCGTTTGAGATGATTTTTCGAATATTGTGAGATATTTTGTTGGCCATTTGAATATGTTCTCTACGCTATAAAATGACTATCGATTGTTGAAAAAACTCTTAAAGATCTTAGATTCGATTATATATTGATGTTTTCGCGGTATTGCAACGTGACTAAAAAATAGTCTAATGACATCTAAATGTGTTCATTATTACGAACCGCACCCACCTTTTATTACTCTCGGACATTTCTATTATGTATAGAGTAGTTACTGTGCGAATTTGAAAACGTTTATTTTCGGACCAAATTTCATCGAAAAACGTGGATAATAATAACCTTCAAAATCGGCCGTTTGACATGATTTTTCGAAAATTGTGAGATATTTTGTTGGTCATTTAAATATATTTTCTGCGCCATAAAATGACTGTTGGTTGTTGAAAAGACTCTTAAAGAGCTTAGATTCGCTTATATATTGATGTTTTCGCAGTATTGCGACGTGACTAGAAGAAAGATAATCTAATGACATCTAAATGTGTTTATTATTACGAACCGCACACACCTTTTATTACTCTCGGACATTTCTACTATGTATAGAGTAGTTACTGTGCGAATTTATAAACGTTTATTTTCGGACCAAATTTCATCGAAAAACGTGGATAAATAACCTTCAAAATTGGCCGTTTGACATGATTTTTCGAGAACTGTGAGATATTTTGTTTGCCATTTAAACATGTTCTCTACGCAATAAAATGACTGTCGTTTATTGAAAAAAACTCTTAAAGAGCTTAGATTCGCTTATATATTGATGTTTTCGCGGTATTGCAACGTGACTAAAAAATAGTCTAATGACTTCTAAATGTGTTTATTACGAAACGCACATTTATTTTTGTTACTCTCGGACATTTCTACTATGTATAGAGCAGCTACCGTGCAAATTTGGAAACATTTATTTTCGGACCATATTTGGTCGAAAAACGTGTATAATAACCTTCAAAATCGTACATTTGAGATGATTTTTCAAAAATTGTGATATATTTTTTTGGCCATTAGAATATGTTCTCTACGCCATAATATGACTATCGGTTGTTGAAAAAACTCTTAAATAGTTTAGATTCGCTTATATATTGATGTTTTTGCGGTATTGCAACGTGGCTAGAAAAATAGTCCAATGACTTCTAAATGTATTTTTTACGAACCGCACATATATTTTGTTACTCTCAGTCATTTCTACTATGTATAGAGTAGTTACCGTGCGAATTTGGAAACTTTTATTTTCGGATCAAATTTGGTCGAAAAACGTGGATAATAACCTTCAAAATCGCCCGTTTGAGATGATTTTTCGAAAAATTGTGAAAAACATTATTGACCATTTGAATATGTTCTCTACGCCATAAAATGACAAAACTCTTAAAGAGGTTAGATTCGCTTATATATTGATGTTTTCGCGGTATTGCAACGTGACTAGAAAAATAGTCTAATGACTTCTAAATGGGTTTATTACGAACCTACATTGAATAATCTCACATTATCACATCACGACGAGCAACATGGCGAAAGATTAAGCCTAAGGGTTGGATTCATGCCAGTACAAATGATAACTAGTCTTCTGAAACACCATCGATTAGATATATAGAAATGATTTGTCTTTCGTTTAGCAAATGTGCAGAAACTGAATACAACCAATGTTAAGTAAAAAGACGAGGGAAGACAACTATGTTTGCGTAATATCAGTCACACACGACTCCCTTCAGCTTTGTTCGGTTGTTCATTCTACTCACTATTGTTTGCAGAAGATCACTAGGATGGTGCTGAAGGCCTCCCTTTATTATTTCCTTTCAGGTTAATCACGGCAAGCTCCTTTTCAACAAACTCCCCAGCGCTTATAGGAGGGTACACGCTTGCAAGTGGACTGTCCGTAAAATGGCCTAATGGCTTTAGTACAGCATCTGATGCTACATGTGCAAATAACTGGAAGAAAACACAGAGCAGAAGATCGTTAGTGTCGAATACAGGAACATGCTTTCTTTCCAATGCTTCAAGTATTACTACAAATTAGCAAATGACACGAATATGTCCACTCACAGTTGAAGATACTCTCCAAAGGCTCCGTTTTTGTTCAGATGCTAATTTTATTGCTTCAAGAGTCCGGTCTGTAACAACAACCTCGTGCATGCCAGCAATGCATTCACCTGCTGTCAGCCATTCTATCTGCAAATTCAGCGATACAACATCAATGTTGGGATCTTTTTACTCACTCCAAAATGCGGGCTATTAAGTATTGGAGGAAAATCACAAGAGTACAAATGATTTTTTCTAGCAAACACTATGTACTTTCTATTCTTTTGGTTCAGAAACTCAATAAAAACAACTAAGCAATGAAGAAATACTTGGATTGGGGGAGGTATTGTAGTGAAGTTTTCAGTGACTGTAGGTAATAAAACACATGACATGAGATGGTAAACTCAGATTTTCTAAAGCTAATGTAATCAAGAGGAAAGGAAAGACCATATATTTATGTCCGCAGTGAATTTGTGATTATTGGCACACCCAAAATGCCCAGGCATGTTTGATCCTGAAGCTAAAAAGAAGGGAAACGGGAACCACTGCAGAGAATGGAGCTTATTTTGTTGGACAGAATTTACAGTAATATTTCAATTTAGCTGATCTGGTAATACTAAAGTACAATTGCTCATATTGAAATTAATTACTTGAAATGGTCATTTTGACACAAGATCACCTATGCTAGTCCAACCACAATACAATATGGAGTAGTTCTCATGGTAATCCGAGTAGCCGTGCCTGACATCATCACTCAGACATGAGAGTTTGTCACCTAGACACTTCATTATAAGCCGAAAATAGGAACCAAACACTGGGACAAGCTCGGTTTTATCTAGATTAATATACATGGTCACTGCACATTCAGTTGATTAATAGAAAGACAAATCGCAAGAAAGTAAACATTAGACAGCAGACAGCAAACTAAAATGGGTAGTACAAGATCGCCAGAGTATTATACAAAGAGTCTTGGTCTAATGTACCTGCTTTCCTGTCTGAATAAGAAGGCATCCGACTGGAACTTTCACTTCGACCTTCTCCCCATTTCTGAGCCAAATGTTAAGACCAGGAAACCTACTTCTCCCATGAATAGTTAAGAAGTTAAGATCATAGTGATATCCTGCAAACACAACTCCCTTCTGCCCATGACGAGCAAGGTCGCTTCCTGTCGGAGCTAGCAGATGAGGCCCCTGCAAACCACGAAACAATCAGCTTCCTGTAAACAATTTGTACAAAATGTGATTTTGCATGAGGCGGTCTCACATGTGAGACCACCCACCACCCACCAATTCCATCCCAAATTTCGCGTTAGATAACATGGTAAATGGGTTAATCTCACATGCCAGATCGTCTCAGAAAGTTTTTATGACACGGAACAGACAATATCCATTTCAATGGTAAAACGGATCAAAATGCTACCACTTGATGACAACAAAACAATTTCCAGGCAGCTATCAACATCATAACGGATATCACAATCTTAAAAGGGAATTTGCAATTGAGCAAAGCACCTGGTGCATCAAAGAAGTGAATGCATCCTTAGGTAAACCAAACCCGACAGCAGCCATTTCAGCAACGACCTCAGTAGCCGAGATCATCTTAAACCCCCAAGAATCCATGGTCTCCTTCCACCCATCAAACCCTTGAGGAACAACAGGCTCAGCATTAAGCTCAACGAACTTAGTACTCAACGGACGAGGACCAACCCTCCACATATACCGCCACTTCGGATCCGCGCCACGAGGCATAACAGGCCTACACTCCTCCTCCATACCCTTCAACTTCTCCTGCATTCCCTGATCAACCAAACTACGAGGCACTTCCACTCCCTCAGGAGTCACCCCAACCTGGTAATGCAACTCGGGCCGTTCCTGCAGACGCTTGAATTCTGCAGGCTGTTCGAAGTACTTCTCCATCATATCAAGGAAACAGTCATTATCTTCGACACTGCAGCGAGGATCCCTTATCAGTAACGCCCCCGTTTCCTTCAATGTCCTGCTTACCTCGCCACATAGTTCATGAATCAAATTCTGATCTACATTGCCGGATTTCTGATGTTCTAGGTATGGACTCAAATCAATCACCGGGAAATTCTCCATTTTTAGGGTTTCACGCAATTGAATTGGGTATTCCTAACTTGATTATATATCTATCTCTAATCGAATTTTGGACGTATCACTCTATAAAAACCTAATTTCACACGTTTGCCTTTCTGGAAATCTGTATGTAACGTGTCGTATAAGTTACTGGTAGCACTGCAATTATTTCTGGAAATTGAATTGTGATTTGAAATCGAAAAGTAATCGAATTCAAAGCTTTGATTGATTACTCACCAAAAGAAGCAATTATATGAATGGCGATTTGAGTGATAATGCGAGGATGATGAAGAGGAGAATTAATGGAGGATTATGATGAAGATGGTAATAAGCGATGATTGCGATGGGTGTTGGAAGCAGTGATCAGTCAATTTGGATTTCTCAGATTCTTTCCTTTTTCTCCGAACGATCCCGATTTTAAAATTCAATCCAAAATTGATTAGTCGTGTAAAAGCAAAGTGTATTTGTTAGGTGGGATTGTAAAACCGACATAGTGCCTTGTGAAGCGACTCCAGAGAGTTAGACTGTCAGAGACGTGGTATGTATAAATTTTGGGAAGAAATTAGTGATAAAACTCACGTTCGCTAAAAGTCGAAAACTCGTGCAAAATCGACGTGTGCTTGTTATTTGAGGCTGAATTGAAATTGGTCTGGAGATAGCTTGAAGTGTCTGTGGAGATGTAGCATGAAAATTGGAAGTACGACCTTCCGAATGGCTCAAATCATAGTGTGTATAATACACGTTTTTCGGAGATCCGGGACCCCGAATTTTTTTTGGCGAAAATCAACTAGGTCTTTCCCTAGATCACATAACGCGCCTTTCCAAGATTTTAAGACCAATGGAGGAGATTTCGAGAGTATCGGAAAATGATAAACTCACGTTTTATTTCATGAGCCAAAATGCTGGAAAAAAAAATGTGGATAATAACCTTCAAAATCGATCGTTTTTGGCTATTTTCGTAAGCGGTGAAATTTCTTCTAAAGCGCGAATGTTTTTGGACAAAAAATTACCAATAGGAGCAGGATGTCTAATAATTAATGATTATTAGTATCCTTTGACACAATTTAAATACGAATACACAACTTGTTTTGAATGATTCCGAAACGTCTCAAAACGTAATCTTATGACCTATAAAAGTCTCTATTGAAAACAAATGACCCTCGTAAAGTCATAATGAACGGGGACATTTTATTTAGTGAGCAGTTTGTCCTGCGCGAAAATGGAACCATCTTTTTTCGGGACCCAAAGAGGTGAAAAAATATGGATAATAACCTTCAAAATCGACAGTTTTTGGCTATTTTGGAAAGCTATGTGAAATTTGATCAAAACCGCGAATGTTTTTTTGACGAAAACTTGTCAATAATGAGATATTTTGTTGGTTATTTAAATATGTTCTCTATGCAACGAAATGACTGTCGGTTGTTGAAAAAACTCTTAAAGAGCTTAGATTCGCTTATATATTGATGTTTTATTGGTATGGCAACGTGACTAGAAAGATAGTCTATTGAATTATAAATGTATTTATAACGAACAACGCGCACCTTTTGTTACGCTCGGACATTTCTACAATATATAGAGTAGTTACTATGCGAATTAAGAGACATTTAATTTTGGAACAATTCTTGTCAAAAAAAAGTGGATAATAACCTTCAAAATCGCCCGTTTGAGGTAATTTTTCGAAAATTGTGAGATATTTTGTTGGCCATTTGAACATGGTCTGTAATGAGTGTCGATTGTTATAAAAACTCATAAAGAATTTAGTTTCGATATATATTGCAACTTTAGCCCTGGCCTATTCGTTCCAACGTGACTAGAAAGATAATCTAACGACTTCTAAATGTGTTTATTTAGAACCATATGCACCATTTGTTGCTCTCGGAGATTTCTACAACGTACAGAATAGTTACTGTGTGAATTTGAATACATTTATTTTTTGACCAAATCTGATCGAAAAACGTGGATAATAACCTTCAAAATCTCCCGTTTGAGATGATTTTTCGAAAAGTATGAGATATTTTGTTGGTCATTTAAATATGTTCCTTACGCCATAAAATGACGTTCGATTGTTGAAAAAACGTTTAAAGAGCTTAGATTCGCTTATATATTGATGTTTTCGCGGTATTGCAATGTGACTGGAAAAATAGTCTAATAACCTCTAAGTGTGTTCATTACGAACCGCGTACACCTTTTGTTAATCTCAGACATTTCTACAATATATAGAGTAGTTACTGTGCGTATTTAGAGACATTTAATTTCAGACGAAATCTTGTCGAAAAACATAGATAATAACCTTCATAATCGCTCGTTTGAGATGATTTTTCGAAAACTGTGAGATATTTTGTTGATCATTTGAATATGTTCTCTACGCCATAAAATGACTGTCGATTGTTGAAAAAACTTTTAAAGAGCTTAGATTCGCTTATATATTGATGTTTTCTCGGTATTGCAACGTGACTGGAAATATAGTCTAATGACTTATAAACATATATATTACGAACCGCGCACACCTTTTGTTAATCTCGGATATTTCCACAATGTATAGAGTAGTTACTGTGAAAATTTGGAAACATTTATTTTCGGACCAAATTTTGTCGAAAAACGTGGATAATAACCTTCAAAATCGTCTGTTTGAGATGATTTTTCGAAAACTGTGAGATATTTTGTTGGCTATTTGAATATGTTCTCTACGCCATAAAATAACTGTCTTGAATATGTTCTCTACGCCATAAAATGACTGTCGATTGTTGAAAAAACTCTTAAAGAGCTTACATTCGCTTATATGTTGATGTTTTCGCGGTATTGTGACGCAAATAGAAAAAAAGATTATTTAATGACTTCTAAATGTGTTTATTATTATGAACCGCACACACCTTTTGTTACTCTCGGACATTTTTACTATGTATAGAGCAGTTATGATAGGGGTTAGTCGTATCCCTAATCAAAGATACCCTAAGGTCACTAACTAATGTAGATAGCGAAGTCAGGGGTCGAACCACAAGGAGATGAGAATTCAATTATTTATCCTAAGAATTAGATTCTAGATTATAGGTCACAGTTTTGGTTGATTTGGTAAACTAATACTCCGTAACTAATTACTAATAGATAAATCAATAAGGAAAAAGTCTAGGGTCTCAGATTCACAATGAATTAATTACTAATAGATAAATCAATAAGGATAAAGTCTAGGGTCTCAGATTCACAATGAATATTACTCGGGTCAGGGAGTCAACTAACAGGTCAATAATCGAACTGTCTAAGGTGCAGGTCCGGTCGGTACACTACAACCCTTAGATCTAAACTTAACCTGCGGTCGCTAGCATTAAGTCAGTCTACCCAAACTATCGTGGCCTAATTAGTTCTTAACCTGGTCGGCGAAAAGTCCTAATTTGCTATGCTGATCAATTGAATTATGCATCAAACAATTAATCAGAATTAAAACGATAATCAGGCGATAGTTCATACGATTAGAAACAGGTCAATTGACTATAACCCTAATAATACGCATCGATCCCCCTAAACCCTAGATGAAATCTAGCTACTCATATTAAGCATAATCAAATTAACGAAATACGAACTGCAATTAAACATAACGGAGGTGAATCGAATTAATCTACGGAAAGCAATAATAAATCTATACTAGAAAACGATAAAGCAATATGAAGAATGAATTAAGACGGAAATTAAAGTAGAAACTGAAATTGAAATTGAAATTAAGAATTGCAATACCGAAGAATTCCAGATCTAAGAATGAAGAGCAAGGTTCAATGTATCTCACCAAGTAAACTAAACTACGTAAGCTTTAATGCTAAGAAAAATAAAAGGAGTTCTAAATTGTGTAAAAGAAAAAAGTATCTGACAATGAAGTCAGGAAAACTGATTTAAAGGAAATCAGTTGGACTTGAAAACAGGCCCAAATTCTAAGTTGAAATAAGAATGACGCGCGGCCCGGTTTGGGTGCACTCGATCGAGTGCCTAATGACACTCTATCGAGTGACACCCCAAAATATGGGCAGGAGCTTCACGGATTGGCACTCGATCGAGTGCAGTAGGGGCACTCGATCGAGTAGTGCTGTAGGTCACAGCATCGCGCGCTCGACTTCAAACGGCTTTCATTTCTTTGTTACTTGTTCAAATTGGATGTGTAATATACCGTTGGAAATCTAAGAGAAAGAGCTTTCCAACACCACTGGAATCGCCCTGATTGGAGTTGTAGAACTCAAGATATGAACATTTGAAGTTGACCCTTGTGTAGGCGATCATTCTTTCTTCTCAATTTGCATTTGTTTCCTTCTTTGTTCCTTCTCGATTCCCATTCTCATCCTCGACTTAGTCTTTTTAGTTCGTCAAGACGTAAATGCGTCCAAAAACACACATATCCTGCAAAATAACCCGAGATACGGCAGTATCGACTTTCTAGAAAATATCGACAGTTAAGGCATAATCAGGAGAAGAAAACGTGATAAATCGACGATCGGGGGACGGAATAAATAGATATAAAATACGTTGATCAAGTTACTGTGCGAATTTGGAAACATTTCTTTTCGGACTAAATTTGGACGAAAAACGTGGATAATAACATTCAAAATCGACCATTTGAGATGATTTTTCGGAAACTGTGAGATATTTTGTTGATTATTTAATTTTGCTCTCTACACAAATAAATGACTGTCGGTTGTTGAAAAAACTCTTAAAGAGCTTAAATTCGCTTATATATTGATGTTTTCGCGGTATTGCAACGTGACTAGAAAAATAGTCTAATGACATCTAAATGTGTTCATTATTATGAACCGCACCCACCTTTTATTACTCTCGGACATTTCTATTATGTATAGAGCAGTTACTGGGCGAATTTGAAAACGTTTATTTTCGGACCAAATTTCATCGAAAAACGTGGATAATAACCTTCAAAATTGGCCGTTTGACATGATTTTTCGAGAACTGTGAGATATTTTGTTTGCCATTTAAACATGTTCTCTACGCAATAAAATGATTGTCGTTTATTGAAAAAAACTCTTAAGGTGCTTAGATTCGCTTATATATTGATGTTTTTGCGGTATTGCGACGTGACTAGAAGAAAGATAATCTAATGAATTCTAAATGTGTTTAGTATTATGAACCGCACACACCTTTTGTTACTCTCGGACATTTATAGTATGTACAGAGCAGTTACTGTGCGAATTTGGCACTTGTAGAAAAAGGTCCAATTACGGCTCCTTATTTAAGGCGTTTTTTCTAAATAGCAGCAAATAGTTTTTTTTTTTCGTTTTTTTTTAGTCAGAGCCATTCTTATCTATCTCTATCACCTCTCGCCTTTTCAAAACAAACACCATTTTTCGCGTTTCGGACACCATTCTCGTCCACTCTGTTGCTCGTTGCTCACTCTTTCAAACACCAATCTTATTTCCTCGTTAATTTCAGTAGGTGATGGCGCCCGTGCTTTCAGATTTCAATTTTTTCCTCTTTTCGAAGTAAGAAGGGCGATTTATGGGCAGATTTGATTCGATATCCGGTATCTGAAGGTTTTATGTTGGTTCAAGAAGGGCCAAAACGATATTGAATCATAAATTTCAGGTGTTACCATCCTAATTTCATTGATTTATTTGATTTGTAAAATTAGGGTTTGTTGAATTTTGAGAATTCTGGGCTTCTATTTTTGAATTTGGTCGAATTTATTGGTTGATTAGCACTTTATTGTTGTTTTTTGACCTGTTAAGTACACCAATTTAGTGATTTTTGGAACTCTGCCTTTAAGGTTCATCTTGTGAACGAATTTGGGGGAAATTGCTACTTTTGTGTTCTTTAAATTAGGACGTGATTAATCATTTGTTAACACGAATTTGTGTTATTCGTCTTCTGCTAGTGTTTTCCCGATCAAATGTATCGTTTTTACGCGACAAACACTACAAGTCATTTGAGTCAGACCATTTCAAGCCGGATCTGGTTTGGTCTCTTTATGATGTTATTACTAACAAAATTGCTTGCAGCATTTGGTTGAAATGGTGGGAGACTGGGAGTCATTTTTGGTTGGTTAATTTCAAATACAGGTCATTTCAGGTCGGTAATTTCAGGTGTGAGTCATCTCGAATGGAGTCTTTTGCTGATCAGTAATTAAGAATGGTAAAAGTACCTTATAAAGTGAAATTGCATCCTGCCTCTATCTCTCTGGTGCAAAATGTAGTTGTAGCAGTGCAAAAAAAAGAAGGGTTTTATCGGTTTTTATACCAATTACTTTGTATCTATTACTGGGTTTTGATTGTACATTGTGGATGCTATTATCGGGTTTTTCGATTTAGGGGTTTTTCTATTTAGGTTTTTTTATTTTACTGTGGCGATGATATTACTGGGTTTTTAAGTCGTCCTTTTTCAATTTAGGGATTTTCTTCCTCTATTAGTTATTACTCATCATATTCATTGCCTACTTGCATTACATGTGTTTATCTTATCACATCTCATCTCTTTCATGTCGTTCATCTTGCCTACTTTCATTTTTTTTCTTTTTTGTGTTGATGCCGAGCTTGCACATCTTTGTATATTTTTTATTTTCCTGTAAGTGTTTTATATAAAGTTTCTCCATGGATGTTCAAGACCTATGATCATAGTTCTTTACCAGGTGCTTGTACTTGCTTGGCAGAAGATGAATTAATCAGCTAAAAGTAAAAATGTTTCAGGGGAAAGCAAAGTTTCGGTTTCTTCCTTTTAAGGTGTAAAGTAAACTATTGTTAGTTTCCTCCCCCATTTTGCGGAGTTGTAATCACTGGGGAGGAAACTAACTATAGTATACTGCAGTGCTACTTCTTTTAAATAAATGCTTACCAGACGTGTGAGTTGAAAAGCACCCTTTGTCCCCGTTTTATTTAACAGAAGGATTTGAGGATTGAAGGCCGTATTACTGTAAGCTTTTCATCTTGTTATTATGCTACTAATGGTATTTTTTTAGATCTGAGTCATAGGGCAATGGGTTAGGTTTAGAATCATATGCAAGTATGTTATAGGATGAGACCGTCTTACGTCCTTAATTTTTAAGATAGTCTATGGCAAGAATATGTGGATTACCAGTATTCTGAGTAGAATTCGTGAGTTGGGATGAATTAGGAGTTAGTTTGAAGATGATGTTCGAGCCAATATGTGATGGTTAGAATGTGTAGCTGGAGTCCAACCATTGAGATCCTACTTTTACAGTTCGGATTTTTTATTGAGCTCTTCTTCTTTTACTGCCTTTTTTTTATTAAAAGAACCCAACCCTTAGATTTTTGTTGAAATTCGATAATTGGGTTTGTACTTTGTTGAACCGTTTATTTTATAAATTAAAGATATCTTATAAAATTACTTCAAGGCTGTTTTCAAAAATGTTAGTGCACTGATTTTCAGTTTTAGATCCCTTATCCTCAATTGATTTTCATTATTTTCATACGATACCATTCAGGAGAAGACCCACAAATTATGCACCTGATTTTCTAGATGGAAATATGTTATGCCGAGCACTTATCAGCATAGGAGCCCACATAACACTATAACACCAATTGACAGATTCAACACAGGAGACTAGCAGATCCCAATGGAAATCTTTAAGGTAAGAAAGTTGATCCTCAATTCATATTTAGAGTATTTAATTAATGTTTTCTAGGGACCTTTCACTAAATAATTTATCTACTCAAATTTCGAAGAGATCATTCTTTTTTAAACGGATGGGTATAAAGAAGAGAATGGATAAAATATCACTAAGGGATCAAACCGTATCCAAGTACTGTTGTTGTCTATCATTGTTATTATGTTTATTATTCACTTATTACTTGTTTCATCAAAATGCTTCAAGTGGCGGAGTTCTCTTCTATGGAGGACATTTCTCACAAAATTCGTGGTTGCCATTCTTTTGAGAAGCCTTATTCAGTATTGCTGGACCGGAAGATGCGTTTGTTTGGTGAGGGTGGGCGGATTATGTACAATATACCCCTCCGATTTTTATTTATTGTCCCATTTTAATATATTATACCTCACATATATTCATCAAATGGGGCAATAAATAAAAATCGGAGGAAGTACTACATATGGCATTTACGATGATCTGGCGGTCATTTTCTTGGAGTCTCTCAATGTCACTCATCAGGACTCCTGCATGGTGATTGTATTTACCTCATGGTGATTGTATTTACCTCATATTATTGTCCGTGTATATTATGACCTTAAGAGTCTTAATACGAGGTATATTTTTATTTTTATGTGTTCCTTGAAAATTAAGAGAACTTTTTGGACTTGTATAAAATTCATGTATGTCGATTAGAATAGATAATGTAAGATATTTTTGTTGTGGATTCATTGAAATTGCATATTGGATGTCGTTTAAATAGCTCCAAAATTTGTATTTTTTTTATTAAATTAAATACCATTAGCAATTATTAAACACCATTAGCGGCGTCTTTCTTTAAGACGTCTCAAACAAAAAGCGCCTCACATACGGCACTATTAGCGGCGTTTAACGTGACGCAGCACAATGTTTTCTATCTGCGCCTCCTATATGCAGCATCAAGAAAAACGTCTCAAATAGGGGGTTTTTTGGAGCCGCAAATCAACATTTTTCTACTAGTGTGGAAACATTTATTTTCGGACCAAATTTGGTCAAAAAACATGGATAATAACCTTCAAAATCGCGCGTTTGAGGTAATTTTTTGAAAATTGTGTGATATTTTGTTGGCCATTTAAATATGTTCTCTACGCTATAAAATGATTTTCGGTTGTTGAAAAAACTCTTAAAAGCTTAGATTCTTATATATATATTGATATTTTCGCAGTATTGCGACATGACTAGAAGAAAGATAATCAAATGACCTCTAAATGTGTTTATTATTTACCAACCGCACACACCTTTTATTACTCTCGGACATTTCTACTATGTATAAAGCAGTTACGGTGCGAATTTGGAAATATTTATTTTCGGACCAAATTTGGCCGAAAAACGTGGATAATAACCTTCAAAATCGTCTGTTTGAGATGATTTTTCGAAAACTGTGAGATATTTTGTTGGTCATTTGAGTATGTTCTCTACGTCATAAAATGACTGTTGATTGTTGAAAAAACTCTTAAAGAGCTTACATTCGCTAATATGTTGATGTTTTCGCGGTATTGCGACGTGAATAGAAAAAAGTGTATCTAATGACTTCTAAATGTGTTTATTATTACGAACCGCACACACCTTTTGTTACTCTCGGACATTTTTACTATGTATAGAGCAGTTCCTGTGCGAATTTGGAAACATTTATTTTCGGACCAAATTTGGTCGAAAAACGTGGATAATAACCTTCAAAATCGTCTGTTTGAGATGATTTTTCGGAAACTGTGAGATATTTTGTTGGTTATTTAAAATATGTTCTCTACGCATTAAAATGACTGTCGTTTGTTGAAAAAACTCTTAAAAAGCTTAGATTCGCTTATATATTGATGTTTCGCGGTATTGCAACGTGACTAGAAGAAAGATAATCTAGTGACTTCTAAATGTGTTTATTATTACGAACTGCACACACCTTTTGTTACTCTTGGACATTTTTACTATGTATAGAGTACTTACTGTGCGAATTTGAAAACATTTATTTTCGGACCAAATCTTGTCGAAAAACGTGGATAATAACCTTCAAAATCGTCCGTTTGAGATGATTTTTCGAAAATTGTGAGATATTTTGTTGGTCATTTAAATTTCTCTCAACGTAATAAAAGGACTGTCATTTGTTGAAAAAACTCTTAAAGAGCATACATTTGCTTATATATTAATGTTTTCGCGGGATTGCAATGACAATGTGACTAGAAAAATAGTCTAATGACTTCTATATGTTTTTATTATTACGAACCGTACACACATTTTGGTACTCTCGGACATTTCTACTATGTATAGAGCAGTTACCATGCAAATTTGGAAACATTTATTCTTGGACCAAATTTGGTCGAAAATGTGAATAATAACCTTCAAAATCGCCCGTTTGAGTTAATTTTTCGAAAATAGTGAGATATTTTGTTGGCCATTTGAATATGTTCTCTACGCCATAAAATGACTGTCGATTGTTGAAAAAACTCTTAAAGAGCTTAAATTCGCTTATATATTGATGTTTTCACGGTATTGCGATGTGACTAGAAGAAAGATAATCTAATGACCTCTAAATGTATTTATTATTACGAACCGCACACACCTTTTGTTACACTCAGACATTTCTACTATGTATAGAACAGTTACTGTGCGATTTTGGAAACATTTATTTTCGGACCAAATTTGATCGAAAAACGTAGATAATAATCTTCAAAATCGCCCGTTTGGGGTAATTTTTTGAAAACTGTGAGATGTTTTGTTGGCCATTTAAATATGTTCTCTACGCTATAAAATGACTGTCGGTTGTTGAAAAAACTCTTAAAAAGCTTAGATTCGCTTATATATTAATGTTTTCGCGGTGTTGCAACGTGACTAGAAAGATAGTCTAATGACTTATAAATGTTTATATTACGAACTACGCACACCTTTTGGTTAATCTCGGACATTTCTACAATGTATAAAGTAGTTACTGTGCAAATTTAGAGACATTTAAGTTCGGACCAAATCTTGTCGAAAAACGTGGATAATTACCTTCAAAATCGCCCGTTTGAGGTTATTTTTCGAAAATTGTGAGATATTTTCTTGACCATTTGAATATGTTATCTACGCCATAAAATGACTATCGATTGTTGAAAAACCTCTTAAAGAGCTTAGATTCGCTTATATATTGATGTTTTCGCGGTATTGCGACTTGACTAGAAGAAAGATAATCTAATGACCTCTAAATGTATTTATTATTGCGAACCACACACACCTTTTGTTACTCTCAGACATTTCTACTATGTATAGAATAGTTACTGTGCAAATTTGAAAACATTTTTTTTCGGACCAAATTTCGTCGAAAAATGTGGGTAATAACCTTCAAAATCGTCCGTTTGAGATGATTTTTCGAAAACTGTGAGATATTTTGTTGGCCGTTTGAACATGTTCTCTACGTCGTAAAATGACTATCGATTGTTGAAAAAACTCTTAAAGAGCTTACATTCGCTTATATATTGATGTTTTCGCGGTATTGCAACGTGACTAGAAAAATAGTCTAATGACTTCTAAATGTGTTTATTACGAACCAAACACACCTTTTGTTACTCTCGGACATTTCTACTATGTATAGAGCAGTTACCGTGCGAATTTGAAAACATTTATTTCCGGACCAAATTTGGTAGGAATACGTGGATAATAACCTTTAAAATCGTCCGTTTGAGATGAGTTTTCGGAAACTGTGAGATATTTTGTTGGTCATTTGAATATGTTCTCTACGCCATAAAATGACTATCGATTGTTGAAAAAACTCTTAAAGAGCTTAGATTCGCTTATATATTGATGTTTTCGCGGTATTGCAACGTGACTAGAAAAATAGTCTAATAACTTAGAAATGTATATATTACGAACCGCGCACATCTTTTGTTAATCTCGGACATTTCTAAAATGTATAGAGTAGTTACTGTGCGAATTTAGAGGCATATATATTCGGACCAAATCTTGTCGTAAAACGTGGATAATTACCTACAAAATCGCCCATTTGAGGTAATTTTTCGAAAATTGTGAGATATTTTGTTGGCCATTTGAATATGTTCTATACGCCATAAAATGACGATTGTTGTAAAAATTGTTAAAGAACTTAGAATCGCTTATGTATTGATGTTTCCGCGGTATTGCAACGTGACTAGAAAAATAGTCTAATGACTTCTAAATGTGTTTATTATGAACCGCACATATATTTTGTTACTCTCGGACATTTCTACTATGTATATAGCAGTTATTGTGCGAATTTGGAAACATTTATTTTAGGACCAAATTTTGTCAAAAAACGTGGATAATAACCTTCAAAATCGTCCATTTGAGATGATTTTTCGAAAACTCTGAGATAATTTGGTGGCCATTTAAATATGTTATGTATGTCATAAAATGACTGTCGGTTGTTAAAAAAACTCTTAAAGTGTTTTGAGTCGCATATATTGAAGCTTTCGCGGTATTGCAATGTGACTAGAAAGATAGTCTAATGACTTATAAATGTATATTACGAACCGCACACACCTTTTGTTACTCTCGGACATTTCTGCAACCTATAGAGTAGTTACTGTGCGAATTTAGAGACATTTAATTTCGGACAAAATCATGTCGAAAAACGTGGATAATAAAAGAATAGGTGTAAACCATAAAATGACTGTCAGTTTTTATAAAAACTCATAAAGAATAGTTTCGATTATATATTGAAACTTTCACTCTATCCAACATGACTAGAATGATAATCTAATGACAGGATGTACTCTTCCCGATTTCTCGCTTTAAAAGCAAGTGTGTGTCCCTTTTACACAACTAATTATACATTATTTTTACACGATTAACCTATTTTGAGTTGATAATATTGTACTATATTCCTTAACACATTATGACAAAAGATAGTATACATAATCCGTAATTAATTTTACTTTATTCTATCATAATGTTCGAAGTCGACGAATACCAACCTTTTATGTTTTCCCAAAACAAGGAAAACTTTAAAACTATACATACATACGACCAAAAAGTAATGTGGTAGGGGGAATTTGAGGCTACCCACTTTGGGTTTTAACCAATTCAATCAGCATTTTAAAAAAAACTTTGGCCCCTCCTATCTCCAACAAAAAAAAAAAAAAAAAAAAAAAAAAAAAAAAAGTTGATTACAACAAAATCCTAGACATAGTATATCATGCCAACTTCAATGAGGCTGATGTGAGGTATGTTGAGTGCCACTGCAGGGCCTCTGCAATTCTTCCTCAGGAACGAGTACGCGATGTCAATCGCTAGCTTTTTCAAAAATGATGACGATTTCCTCGCCTTCACGTAGGAATGCCCCATTATGTACGCCACTCCCGCCTCTTTTGCCTCTATCAAGTCCACCAGCTCTTCCCTTACTGCAGGGTCCATGGCCGGGGCCTGTGGGACCTCAAATCTTACGCGCCGCCTCCTTGTAAGCACGCTCTCATCCTCATATATTGACCGCAGACTTTGGAGTGTCATCGATCTGCTTGTTTGAGTGATGTTTTCGGTGTCTTGGTCATCGTGGTCTGAGACGATCAAGCTCGAGCTTCTGTCAAGGGTTCTGGTGCTTATGACGGCCATCCTGCCGTCAAATGAGGAACTATCGGAACCTGAGTAGCGGGATTCAACGGATTCCATTTGGATGAATTCTGCAATGCTTTTGATGAGCAAGTTCTCGAATTCCCCGTCGTCTCGAGGTGTGTCCTTGTAACCGTACCTAACTATACATCGGTACATGCGATAAGGTCTTGGGCAGATACGGCCGATGAGGAAGCGTTCTTCTGATGATACGTATGGGACGGGAACCGACTTTACACAAATGAAAACCAAGACGTTGTGATAGGCAGGAAGATTGGTCACGAAATGGGAGAAGATAGCCGGTACTCCGGTGGCGAGTTCAGAGTAGATGAGACCGATACCGGGCACACGTACTATTCCTAGACTGGGCCCAAGCCCGAGTATCCATTTCAAGGAGACTTTGTTGTGCAAGTCAAAGTTGTACTTCTTGCGGGTCCCAAAATGCCAGACGTACATAACGAGCATGAAAACGATTGACAACATAAGGGGAACCCAACCCCCTTGAGCCACCTTTGTACATGCTGAAGACAGATATATACCTTCTATGAAACCAAAGAACAGAAGAAACGGAAGAGCAAAGTAACCTTTCTGCCACACAAAGGTGATGACTAGTGCCATGAGGCAGGATGTGATGAGCATCACTGTCATGCACGCCAGACCTGGAAAAACAAAACACGCCCTAAATCTTTAGCTTACATCCAAAGGTAAACCACGACAAACCGTGAGAGATTTTGGAGCCACTTCATATTCATACACCTAACACAAGAGTACAAGACTAAGACTTTGGTTCTATTCTTTCCCGCTTAGTTTGAGCTCACTTCACTTTAGTTCAGTTCGGTTAATCCTATTTCAGTTAGGCTTGAATCAACCGGAAAGAACAGAGCCATATATTTGGCCATGCATATCGAATGACGTTAATTGAGAATACATGTAAAATACAAGGAGCATATAAACAGGAAAAGTAAGGATATGTGAGAAAAAACAGTAACGGTGAACTTACCATAAGCATGCCCAATCAATGTGGTGTCGCGGAAACCAATAGTAACTGATAGAGTAAGGATCATGAGGATCCAATTTATTTCTGGTATATATATTTGGCCATATATATGTTTTGAGGTGTGCACAACTTTAACTCGGGGGAAGCAACCAAGAGCGTGACATTGTTTCACGATAGAGAATGTAGCAGTGATGATAGCCTGGCTTCCGACAATCGCAGCAAGTGTAGCAATCACAAACACAGGCCAAAACACGCGATCTGTGTGATAAGACAAAGCCATAACAAGAATGTTACCGGTTGTACTACACAAAAAGCACGCACGGGAACATATTTTTTTAAGGTAATGCGAGAGCTAACCAGGAATCGAGTCATAGAAACTGTATTCAATGTGTTGTAAGTTCTTAGATAGAAAAGCAGCCTGGCCCATGTATTGTACAACTAGGCACGGGTATATTATACAAGCGAAGGCAAGCTGCAAATGAAAAACCAGAGTTAGATCCCTTGCACACAAAGAAACACTAATGCTTTGGTTTAATACAATAGTAGGAGGGTAGGGTGGAATGCGGAAAGGAGTAAGGATGTTTTCCATGTATATTTTTTCCTACGTTACGGATTATATTATTTACACTTGAAGAAGGCTTTCTAAAGAAAAAAGACCTTGAACTTTCTAAGGGAAAAAAACCTTACCTTCACAGAGAAAGCTGTAAAATGACCAATATCGGCAAACATTGTTTCAGTACCTGCAATTAGTCAGGAAATTTGTTAAGACTCAGAGGTCATCCGAAAGTAGCAATCAGAAATACACAACTTCTTCAATGTAAGTGAAGCATGTATTATCATTGATGTTTATATCTTGCTCCCTTAAATATTGCTCTGTATCATTGATCTTTATATCTTAAATACACAACCTCTTCAATCAAAAAACTTATTAAAAAACAGGAAGTAGGTAGATTATTACGAGTAATTATTTGGGATGTCTCATGAAGTAAAGTAGGAAGATAATTTCGAGATGGAGGGAGTGCATTTTTAAAATAAATAATGCACACATTATATAATGCATACAGTACTTTTATCAATAACTCCATACATGAAGTACATCTATGATCTATAGGTATTAATTCAATTCAATTTCACCCTAATATTGTAGCCATTCATCCACCACACTCCTGTCGACGAAAGTGCAGGTTCTCCGAGTTGAAAGGATGAAAATGAAATAATAGAAAGCGAAGTTTATGCACCTGTTATGCAAAGAATTACACCGCCAAGAGAAATCCAGCCATCTTTCCCTGTTTCTTTGAAATATCGTACAATATAGACAGGAGAAAGTGCGCGTAAAACTTTGGGATTCCAACGGATTATGTTGTAAAGGCCAATTCCAAATATTGAAAACAGCCATATAAAGACGACCGGTGCAAACAAGAAGGCCACCTTGTGGGTGCCACAATGTTGCAAAGCGAACAGGCCAACCAATATGACGCAAGCAATAATCATGAGCTGACCTGCAACAATACAAAATTTCATTAATCAACGACAATCTCTTTTGGGTAAAATTCTAGAGCACTCACCAAAAGATGAAGCCCTAGACATGAAAGAAGATATGGATGTTGACTAACCTTCTTTAAAATTCGGTACAGCAACTCGAAGACCTGAAACAGATGACAGGACTGGAACAGAACAAGAACTCGTTTAGTCAACAACAATGGCAAGTTATTATACGAGGAGATTAATAGCTGAACAAACAAAGATACAAACTTTAAATACCCGAACTCATAATTGTGATTTTGATAAGCATATTAACGGTTGCTCCCTCCATCCCAACTTTTATTATCCCCATTGACTAGAGTTTAATTTAAGAAATACTCATAGTAAGGAACTAACCTTAATACCCTTTGAGTAGTAAATTTGAAAATGAAGTAAATGAGATAATGGGGACAAGAAATTTATTCAAATAGGGGTAAAATGGGGACTTCACTATTTTTACTTACGTACTATATTGCTCTTATCTTCTACTACTCCGTAATAAATTGTGAACAGTTCTTTCACGTCGTTGGTCTAACATGAACAGTAAAACAGAGAAGATTTGGGATTTTAAACCCCTTTACTCCGCCAAGTGATGTTGAACTCAATTGGGATTATTCTTCAGATATTGACATAAGAGAAACTCGGAACGCACTTCACAACAATGGAAATCTGAATACTGGAAAAGGTATAGTAGCAAGCTAAGATTTTAGGGGAAGAACCTGAGATAGCAGGTGTCAGGACACCGTCGCCAATGACCATGCTTGCACCAAACAACACTAACAATAATAAGGCTGTCCTCAGCGGCTTGTGTTTCTCAAGAAACCGCTTTAATGGAGAAGAAATAGAACCAGACCCTGAGTGGCCATACTTATAGGTAGACAACTCCTCATCAGCAGCTTGTTGATTCGGGAGTAAGCTAAGTTTTGCATGTCTGCAGAGCAGGGAATAAAGAGCAAACGTTCCACCTAAAACGATTACATTCAAAACGCTCTATTAATGAATCAAAAGTTAATTAAGTGATACGGAGTATAATTCAGTTAAAAGATACTGATAAACAGCCAACCTTCCCCATTGTCATCTGCGCTTAATACAATGAAGGAATACTTCAGCAATGGAATTAGAGTAATAGTCCAGAAAATCAATGAAAATGCACCAAACACTAAATCCTCAGTCAGATAATCCTTGTGATGCCCCTTAAATGTGCTTGTATAAACATATAGGGGCGATGTGCTCAAGTCCCCATACACAACACCAACACTTTGATATGCTAACAATAGGTTCCTTGAGAGATTTATCCATGAAAACTGCAAGGCCATGTAGGAAATAAAGAGTGAGATTCCAATACAAGCCCTGTGAAGGATAACTGGCGAGTGCAGAAGCTTGAGACTCAAACTGATATCATTTATACGGGAACCGAAAACCCAATGGCAAGAAAATTAATGAATATAGGAACTAATTCTTAACAATATTGCAGTTGATAAAACTTGAAACGGAACGAAAGAAGGGGTCGGACTGTTCAAATTACAGCAGAGGCAAACCATAGTAGCTTAATGACAAGTCATGCAGGGTTATCCTTGAATTCTCATAGGTCTCATCAAAAAAAGACTAACAACTACATAAACCAGAAAACATGTTGACTTCCGTTTATGCCAACCAACCAAAACCAGAAAATTCGCCAATATCAACCTAACAAACAAGGTAGGCAGTATGAACCCTTGTAAAAGATCAGACCACAGCACCAAACTCAACGAAAATGTCGAAAATTCCAACAAAACCAGTTCAAATGTATAACAGAGTCATCTTCTTTCTTTCATCAATTTATAACTTCAATTCATCATCACAATCATATAACTCAATCTAAAATCAACCAAAAACACAAACTTCCCATGTTTTTCATCACACAAAAAATGCAAACCCTTTCATTAATCAATAACCACTACGATCAACCAACCTACAAACCCTATCCCTAATTCAAACAAACAAACAAACAAAACCCAGAAATCAAATTCATCCCTAATTCACGTAGATCCTGATGACAAAATTCAAAATTGGATGAACCCTAAAATCGAAGAACACAATCCAATTACAAAAAACAACAAAGACACAATCTTTCTTGATTCTACAAAATACCCAGATCATTAAAACAAAGATTAAAAGTGGGAATTGAAGGGAAAAGGGAAGAATGGGTACATGGGTAGGATTCCTTTGAGGAGAATCAACAGGAGAATCTGATTGCATTGGTCCCTCCTCCTTAAAAGTCCCACCTTTGTCTTCTCTCTATATCTCTCAGGCACAGGCTCAGCTGATTTGATCAAGTAAAATTAGCGCTGAGACATGAAATCAGTGATTAGATTAGATTTAATTAAGAAAAGCCAGGGGAGTATTTATTGTTGAATCTACAATCTGTTGGTTTTTTAATCGAATTAATGTTAGTGGGATTAACAGACAACTGGTAGTTGATTAAAAGTGTGATTAATTAGGGGGAATGGAATGGGATGGGGGGATATTGGTAGTAGTACAAATTACAAACCAACACGGTGTCTACGCGACGGGCGGCCCTTGGAGTCTTGGGAGAATATGAATTACGTATAAATTTATAATAATACGATGATGTCGTATAGCCTATAGGAGACTTCCATTACAATAATACAACATTCCGTTTCCGTACTAACTTGAATATTATTATCCTCTTCCGTTCTTTTGAATTGTTCCATTTAAATAAATAATTTTTCTACCTGATATCACGTGTTTTTAGCTTTACTATATGATATTATTTCACTTTTATAATACCTCACTTTTAGTGTTTTAGATCTTCATACCGTTTTTCGTCTTCTTAATTTCTTTTTTCCGTTAGTCATGTTGCTTTAACTACATTTACTTGGGTTGTGTATGTTATTCTTTCCCTTTACATCCTCACTCACTTTCTCTATTTCAGGATATGGAGATATGATACATTAAAAGTGAGGGTACCATCATAACATCATACTACTCGTAAAAGAGAAGCCATAGAAAGGAAAAATGACACGTGTCAAGCAATGGTTAATTTTTTTCCCGCAAAAAAATAATGGGCTGATGGACCCTGCTAAGTAAATGGGTAGCTAAAAACAATCTAAAAAAAATCTACGATTCGGTCCATTAAAAAAATAAAAAATTAAAAAATTAAAAAAATAAAAAAAAAACTAATCATCTGCATAGAAAAAGGAAGTCGACTATCATTGTAGTTGCTATCATAAAAAATCCAAAATATAAGAGCTACCATAAATTGTGACTTTCATTCTTGAAAAGTTTAAATATACTGAAATAAATCAGATTCTCAAACTATGATATGAAAATATATACAAGTTTAGGAATATACTTCAATGAAGTCTAATTTAAAAATATGATATCTTGCAAAGAAAATTCAGTAAAAATATGATGCCGTGCATTTTAATTAAAATCTATTATGGAGTATTATTATATTATTATTATTATTATTATTAATTTATTACTAATGAATCTATTCATAATATAAGCCGTGCATTTTGCACGAGACCTAAACTAGTGTATAATTATAAAAGTGCGGATACCATGTAAAAAATCACTTAAATAAAATATACTCCGTATCTCACATGTGAAAAAATAATGGGACGGAGGGAGTACTCTATTAACTAATAAATGTGTTTTTTTATATAATTTTTCGTAATTATTTACTTGTATAATCTACGGAGAATGATTATATTCAATTTGCTTGTTTTGTTCAACTATTGATGATATTATTAAATGGGTGTTTGGTACAAAAAAATGTCAAAAGAAAACAGGATACAACTTTGTACGGATTATTAAATAAATGCCTTATTTTTAGTTTGTTTTATACGGAGTAATAGGTGTGATTATATTGAGATAATGAAAAATATTTGTGGTTAGTGATGCTGGTCAGGTAGAGGACGGCAATAGGTCGCGAGGTGGAAGGGGAGATACAACTAAGTACGGAGCTTCTGTCCCATTTTGTGTCCCAATTTGTGTGCGACATCATACCCTAGATATTGGTTGCATATTTTATTGATTTAATAGGCGATGTGTTATCCAGTGTATGGTGTGGCACACAAAGTGGGACACAAAAATGAAACAAGAGATCCGCTCTGGACAGTGGGTACAACTTACTACACTGATTATTACCTAGCTCCATAATTCATATGAAGTTATGGGTAATATTATTGATAGTTTTGGGTAAAAAATTGATTATGTGAATTTTGTTTGATAATTTATCAAACTATTGAAAAACTCGTTAAAATATTGTTACGAGGCTTAAATTAAGACTCTAAACTGACATGCGTAGTATTTTTCTTTTTCTTTTTCTTTTTTTGGCTTTAGAAATTGAAAAACAAAGAACGGAGTAGATAAGAGTAATTTCCCCCACGGCACACTTCTGTTGTCAACAAATGCATTATAGGCGTCGACCTTTCTCCCCACTCCTTTAAATTCAGCGACTCAAATCTTTTTCGAGCATCGTTAATTTGGTGATGGTTGCATGTCTAGTGGAATGGTTTTGATTACAGTTAAGCCACCAAATTTCCATCACAACGCACTTTTAATCTGTTGTAGACCAGTATATTACTGACGTCAACTAATGATTGCATCTGATAATTTTGTATTTTTTTATAAGTTCCTAGCGATTTAAGAACCCAAAAAAAAAGGATATGATAATGCCATAACCATATATTCATAATGGCCCCCTCGTACTTGACTGATCGAAGTGATAATTAAGGAGATTTTAGTACACTAATGACGTAATTAACACAAGGTCATGTACCTTGGTTATAGTTTTATTATACTATGATGTCGCAATCTTGTTATTTCGTAAGCTTTGATGTTGATCAAAGGAAAAATGGAATATCATCACTAATATGTCATTAAATTTTTAATGCCTACTTTGTTTGTCCCATTCTTGTACTGTTTTTTTTTTTATATATATAATCTCAATTATTCATGAACATATGCAACTACTTTAGTAGGTATAAGCTTTTCATTCACAACCTAATTTTTGTGTGATTTTTATCATTTTTTAAAAGTATATCTCATTGATTATTTCCTCAATCTGTATACTGAAAGCAGAGGTATAAAAAATGTTCAACATTACTGTATTAATCCCCTATTCACTAAAACAAAAACCAATTGGCAATATAGTCTTTTTAACTTTCCCGTCAAAATCCTATTCCTTCCTTATCTAAATTGGGCTTGACAAATAAGTTTTTGTCTAAATTCTTAGAAGCCCAATTGTTAAATATTTATCCATACAATAACCAAAACTTTTATTATCTTTATCAATTCTACCTATCACATATATTGGAGAAAAAAAAAATTGTAATATAATAAATAAAAATCTATTCCATATTTTTTAATATACATGTCAAATGGGTCGAATCGGTTACGTCATACGGGATGAGAAAGTTACGTATCGGGTCAAATAAATGTCATTGGTCGGGTTAAGGTCATAATAATGCACATATGTAATATTCGATGCCCTACATTTTATCAATTAAAAATACAAGTAGTTTTTTTAGTACTAATCGTATTTAATATCACTAAAGTTATTAAATTAATTAATTAATTACCGAATTTTATAAGTAAAAAATTGTAAAACACTATATTATTCGATAAATAGTTTATCATTAAATGCTATAAAATTGATCTAAAATTATTATTTTATTGCTTTTGTAATTTATAATATAAAAAAGTTGATAAGTTTTTTATTATTATTTAAAATATAATATATGATAATTTTAATGACTGATCATGAATAATTCAGGTCAGTTTTTGACGAAACATTTTGGGTTCAAGCTAAATGGATTACGGGTCAAAATTTAGGGTCTTATTCTTGAATCTAAAATAATGGGTCAAGTTTACGAGTCGAGTCAAATTTTGACAGATCTATAAATTTAAAAAACCACTTCTAATCATAATCCCTAAAATTTAGAAACAAATTTTTTTCTTAAAATATTCTACTAAATGCTAAATTTACAAAGTTTTGTTTAGTCTTTTCTAATATAGGTACGATAATTAATAAACATAACAAAAATAGTAAGGTTGAAAGTGAACCCAAAATGATAAAATATTCTTTCATAATTAAAAAAAACGTGAACATTATATCGTATTTATTACATGAGTGACCCCGTTAGTAATTTTATACTCATTTCGTCATAATACAATGTTAATCTATACATAAAAAAAAAAAAAGATAATGAAAAAATAATTGTTTTTATTATGCTGGAAAAAAAAAAGTAAAGGTAAATTTATTTTAAAAATAGAAACGCGAACGGTTGACTAAACACTCAAAAAAATGTAAGTTATTGACTCAAACGAAAGGAATATAATTGATTTTGTAAGTCACTAACCTATTTATATAAACAAATCAATTAAAAAATCGTGCGTGGGCACGGGTTTTGCACTAGTCTACTAGAGTATACGAGTAACTAGTTATTCGGGTTCGAGTATGGAACATACTTTAATTTAAGTTGAAGTAGTCATATGTAATTTGAATGGTGTATAAGTTTGTCATGGGAAATTTTAGATCAAATAATGTAGAAATGCAAAGAAAAAATAAAATAAAATTGTTGTATATATAACATATCAATAAAATATCATAAATTATAGAAGTACGATATAATAGACACGATAAGATATTAGATTAGTAATGAAAAATTACAATGAATGAACAAAAGTGATGACATTTCAAAATCTAATAATTGTACACAACATTTGTAGTTGACTTGGAAATAGTCACATCTCTATGGCAATTATATTGAACAAGCATCTCTTAAATTATCATCTCGTATACGTAATCTTGAAAATATTTCCAGTAAATAAAATTATCTAAAAGTTTTATTCCAACTACTTACGAAAATATGTCATACTCCCTACAATATACTTCAAAGAATTACTTATATTATGTACAATTCTATTATCGCTATATGGGTTGAGCCTGAGGTAATTAGATTGAAGAGTAGGTTAAGGCGGCCATGATTCATGAGAGATTAAGCAAAATGAAAATCAAAAGTTCAGATTATCGATCTAGGGTTTTGCGTCCCTTTGGGATTAGGAAGAAGGGTATTTATACGATTATACCCTGAAATGCATATAAGTGGAAAGGTCGTGAATGGGCGTTAACGACCATGACAAGAATGAGACGGTTGTAACACTCAACTTGTCCCGGTCGGAACCACTTTGTCATGGTTGTGGCATGTTGGGGGAGGGGGTCTTTCTTTGCTCTCTTCGTCCTGGTTTGAAAAGGACGCCCCCTTGTCTACCTTAATTTGTCAACTTTATGACGTTGGAAGCCTACGAATCAACTCGTGTAGGCCAGGGCTGCTTTGGGCACGAGATTGTGTCCTGTGCCTATGGAACCCACAAGGCCGGGTCATCCCATTGTTCTTCTTCAATTGGAAATTGAGGGAAAGGGGCTAAATTCTATTTGAATTACCTGGATGAACCTTAAAATGATACCCCGTAACTTATAACGAGAGAGCGGTTTTGTCAAGGAAAATCAAGACAGAACAAGATATAATAAAAACATAAATTAAGCACAATACTCGCTGATAGGTTAAGCTTTAAGAGCTAATTTAATTTAGTCGTGATAAGTAACTACTACTTCGCTTAAATTAGGGTAGAATGGTGGATTTGCACCCTATCTAGTTATATGTAGTTCACTAAGGCTTTATTTGACGCGACGTTTCAGCTAACTTATTTGACAAAAAAATTAGTTCATCTACTTTCCCTAAGTGTTTGACATGTGCAAGGTAACTTATTTTGCCACTCGATGTGAAAAAACTGCTGTATTCACAATGCAAGTACTATGCGAGCATAGATTAGTTGAAAAGTGAATGGTTTTCAATTTTTTTTTCAATTATTACGATAATAATAACAATGTCTATTTATATCATTTTACCAAAAATATAGTTTGTGTCATCTAACTTTTCTACTTTAGTTTGCCAAATATATTGAGTTTCTAGTTTTTGCCAAACAAAGCATAATATCATCAGCTGAATTCCTCATGATGCAAGTGACCTCCCCCAAATCCCCTTCGCCCGCCAAAAACCGAATTTTGAAAACAATCCCAAAACCGAAAAAAAGAAAACACACATCAGCGCGCCAATTCAAAATTTCGTCAAACTTTGAATCTCCAATCCGCCACGCTGGCAATCCGTGCCTCTCTCCCTCAACCAATCAAATCTCATCTCGACTTCATATAAAACCCCAACCCAGCACCCCATTCTCTTCATCTTCATCTTCAACAATCAACATTAATTACTTTCTCTACCTATAACACAACAATGGCCGGCAAAGAAGGAACCACCACCACCGCAAAGACCACCGTCGGAGCCGGAGGCAGAGGCAAAGGCCGCAAAAGTGGAGAAAAGTCCATCACCCGGTCCGCCAAAGCCGGACTCCAATTCCCGGTCGGTCGAATCGCCAGGTACTTGAAGAAAGGGAGGTACGCTCAGCGTGTTGGATCCGGTTCTCCGGTTTACCTCTCTGCCGTCCTCGAATACCTCGCTGCTGAGGTACTAACAATAAAAACATCTAATCCGTAATTCATTTGTTATTTCTGTTCCATTTATTTGTATACGTTTCTTAATAGCCGGCTTCTTGTAGGTGTTGGAGTTGGCTGGAAATGCGGCGAGGGATAACAAGAAGAGCAGAATAATTCCGAGGCACATTCAGTTGGCGATCAGGAACGATGAGGAGTTGAGCAAGCTGTTAGGTTCGGTGACCATTGCTAGCGGTGGCGTTTTGCCGAAGATTCACACTGTTCTACTGAACAAGAAGGCAGGGAAATCGCCGGCGGATAAAGAGATTGGTTCGGCTTCTCAGGAGTTTTAGGGTTTGATTTTGAAAGGGGAATTAGAGGATATTGGGTTAGGTTTAAAATTGGTAGTGTTTGTGTTTGGTTGAGTTGACATTGATGTATAAATTTGTGGTTTCCTTTGCTATATCAATGAATATTTTACTTCAACAATTTTGGTCCCCATTGTTCGTTCTTCATGAATTATTATCCGAGTAATTGTAAGTGTGAATTTGACATTCCGTATGAAACATACCAATTTAATGGGTATCATCCGGGTAAGTTATGCTTACGTCAACATTTGGAGTAGGATCGAGGTATTTGTGTTAGAAATGTAATTTTACGTTCATTGGGTTTGTTTTTCGAATTGGGCCTCATTTGCTTAGACTCCTAGGTCATGTGTTCCTTGTGCTTGCATTGGGAATTTGGGCCGAGGTGCGTAAAAACATTAATCCATTTTTGTTACGTAATTAATAAACCAATTATTTGATTTAGGGTATTGATAACATGTTGGGTTGGTGTATTGTGGACCGGATCTAGAGATGAGGCCCAAGATTGTGAGTCTAGCCATGCTAGCCTACATTCTTGGCCTTTTTTTTTGGTCTTAAATGAGTCGATAAGCTAGGTTAATTCCGATTTAATTAATAGATCAAGACATTTTTAATCTTGGTCAACTCTAGTTGTGATCCCTCCTCACATGTTTTGACTCTTGAGGCAAAAATATTCAACATTGCTAGAATTTATGCTCGGATACTTGTTTATTACTCCGTACAAAATACGGACTATAATTTACTACATAATACTACTCCCTCCCCACCACAATGATCTTTCCATTTATAAATGACACATGGATTAAGAAATGGGTAATGAAAGGTGGTAAATTGTTTGGTGGGATTCAAGATGGCAAATCACAAAAAGTAACCAATAGAAAGAGAGTATAATGAATGAATAAATAAAATTTTGAAGTGGGAAAATCTTAGTGGAGTTTCCTTTTAAGGAAAGTGTGAAAATCTTAGTGGTGGGGAGGGAGTATAAGTTATTGAATTTCTTCTATAAATTTGGTTTTTGAATGAAACGCAATTTGTTGTGAACCAATTACCGACCTGTTTCTATACGCCCGTTGAAGGTCATCATAATTCATAACGACTTTATTTAAGGCGGGAGCTCATCAACTCCCACGAAATAGTTAAGAAGTGAAAATGGAAAAAAAATATCCTTATAAGTGTCTACTAACCCTAATAAAGTACGTAATCCAAGACCTTTTGAACAAAAATCGAAGACCAAATTAATGAAGACACAACTTTAAATAAATAATAGAATCGTATTATTATTAACCCGTGAATTGAATATTAAAAATTCCACTCTACATGATCACTTTTCTTTGGTGAAATTTGCTCCACTTGTGAACATTTATGTTTTTAGTTCCATGGACCTAAATATAACACACGAACAAAACCAACATTATTGTCTACGTACACCGACCTTTACCCTCAACCAAAAGATCATCAAAAGTAAAATAAAGATAAACCCTATTTTATATATATATAAAAAAAAAGTAGAAATAAGAATTGACAATAATGATGAAAATAAGTAAGTAACGACGAAATGTATAGCATAAAGATTTTGATTGGTTAAATAAGGTCCATGTCGTTTAGGTAGAACTAAAAATAAAAAAATAGAATAAAAATGTAAGTAGTAATGGGAGTATATATGGGGATCATGTGCGTCAATTTGATTGACAATTGCATGCATGTTGGTGTGGGGGACGACGTTGGTATGCATTTCATGGGGCGGTTCATTTTCCTTTCTATAATATTATAGCATTCACTTTATAATTTTGCCCTACTTTTTAAAAAATGTTAATTACTTAATTATAACTATTGTTGAGAAGACAACGACAAAATGTTAGATGAAATTATCAATTATGTCTTGACTAAACTATAAATGTATACATTTTTTTCTTTTACATTATGATTTTTATTACATGCGTCTTTGTACTTTTGTTATTTAAAGAATAATTATTTACAATGGTAAATAATTAAATATCTCAACTCATATTTATATCGTGCTTGGATGCATGATACCCTTGTTAATTAATCTCTCTCTAAACAACTTATTAATTACTAGTTTCCTAAGAGCACACATTAGAAAACTGATCAACATTACATTATTATAGAGTCGAAGTAAAGTAGGTTAAACGACGCATTTATAAAACATTTAGTCATAGTTGGTTTTAAACTTCTAATTTTATCGAAATGAAAACAATATTCATATTTTTTTTTCAAAGATTCAAAAGGAGTGAAATATTTTGGCTTGAATGATGATATGACTTGTTAGATATCAACCATATGACCGCATACATGTCACGAACTTAATTATTCGTCAATTCGTGTACCAATTTTTTTTTTTTTGTGATGACCGACCATATATATCAGTAATAGACTTGTCTTATCTTCCTTTGCAAACATTTAATTTGCTATTCAATAAAGTATAGACATTCTTATTAATTTGTCTTATCTTCCCGTATAAGTAATACCCGTCACAAGAGAGACCTACCAAAAAGTTACTGCTACTATATTATACGTATCGTCGTAAGGACATGTGGTGAGAAGGGACTTGAAGATGACAAGATTAAGAGTGTAATAGTCAAAATTAGCAAGTTTCAATGTTTCATATTCCGAATATAGATAAAACATTGACAAAAATAGGGTTGTCTTAGTAGGCTGTTAGGATTAAAATTAGATTAATTAGATGATGTGATAGTGATAGTTAGGTTTGACTAAGACTGTAATAGTCAAAATTAGTTCATAAAATAACATAACAGTAGCATCCTAGTAGTTACTCTACTCGTATTATCTACACCACTTCACTAGGATCCAAATTATCCATGTGGAATATTCGAGTACATAATAATAATGAATATAATTAATGACTGAAAATAATTATAATTAAAATAAATAAATAAAAGTGTGTAACACACATTTAATTTTCTCATGCATGCACTCCCAAAAATACAAACAATTATCTATAAATAAAAACCGACAAGATAACGAAATATTCTCATTAACTTCAATCTTGAATTCTTGATACAAATGCATGCTTTATCCGAAGATAAAACGTTCAATTTACATTCTAGTAAAATAAATACTACAAAATATTTTCATTATGAAGTACGGAGTATATATATTTATACTCGTAAGTGACTAAAACCTTTTATTGTAAACCTTAAAAAAAGACGAAAACCCACTCAACCAACATTCCAAACGAAATTATTACTTACGTGATTACGAAAGTGACTATCAACATCCGTGTTCTAAGTCACTCCACTTAATAACAAGTACTAACGTGCATGTTAGGTACTTTTACCAAGTAGGGACGACAAATGACGTGATAGATTTAATTTAAAACTGCACATAATAAACTTATATAAGACGGTCTAAATATATTTAAACAATAATAATGATAATAATAGTATTAATATCTTCGTCGTCTAGTAGAAATACGATGATGACCCGAGACTAAACGGGTCAAGTCCATTGGTAGTAGAAGCGGAAGGCATTGAGCTGAATAACGGGCTGTGGACGTAGCCGGAGGAAGCGGACTCAAATCCAATGTAAGATGACCCGTTTCCGGCTATGGTCGGGTCAACTGACCCGAACCCATTATACGGGTCAACCCAAGTGCATTGACCCACTTCACCCATGTACTGATCCGGCAAAGGTGGGAGCTCCACATCATTATGGTTATCATTATTATTAACGTAACGTCCATTATTGTTACTACTAGTATGATTATACACACTAGTGGTAGTATTATAATCGTTACTATAATAATTTTGATGGTACGACGAGGAAGACCAAACCTGTGACGATTCCGAACTTGTTGAAAAGTCAACGCTGAATTCCTGAGGAAGGTTTTGATCATGATGATTAATGTTGTTGTTTTTCAAACTGTCGTTTTGGTGATTCTGACTCTTTTTTGTTTCATCAGGAGACAAAATTGTGGTTACAGACGAGCCAGCTGGCATGTCAGAGTAGACAAAGTTGGTCCGTGCGCGAGAGCCGCGCATGGACCTGGCTGCCCTGTCATATGCCAGGGCAGCATCCTCAGCAGTGTCAAAGGTACCGAGCCAGTGACGTTCTTTGGTGGACGGGTCCCTAATCTCGGCCGCATACCGGCCCCATGGACGACGTCGGACCCCTAAGAACTTGATGGGTGGGGTGGTGGTAGAGTCTTGTTGTGGTTGTGGTTGTGGTTGTTGGGTGGTGGTGGTTGTCTTGCTTGACTTGCTTTTGAACATTGTGTGTGTTTTTTTGGGTAGGTTTTGTGTTTAATTAAGGTTAGTTAGGGGTTAAGTTGGTTGTGTGTTGTTTTAGGAATGTGGGGGTGATGACAATAGTTTGAGTGATGGTGTCAAATTGGGTTGATGTTGATGCATGTTCCTTGGTTTATGTATATATAGTACTCATCCTACTTCATCTTAATAAATTAATTGCAACTTTTTGTTGATTTTAAATTAATGTTTAATCACATTGTTTAATGAGCTTCTATAATTGATCTTGTGATCTTTTGTATGATATAAGTTTGTTTACATTTTACATTGTACCTCATGAAATAATTAAGTGCACTAAGTTGTGGATATAAACTAATGTTTTGTAAGGATTGAAGTTATTAGCAATCTCTTGTTTAACAATTTCTTGTGTACGTGATCTTAAACTTATACTCGTAATAAGTTAAATATAGATAAAATCATGCATATTTCTGGGAACTACTCACAAATGCTTAATTATGATAAATATTTCCATCTTAAGAGATAACCGAACGTTATCTGGTTGTGTATAAGTTATTCGCGATTTCGTTTTTATGACAGATATGTATATACATTTGTCTTAAGTTTATAATGAATTAAAATAAACATATGATAAAATAGACAAAATCATATGTCTAGGAACTAACGAATTGAATAACATTTCCATCTCGTTGTCTCGAGAGAAATAAACTTATCTGGTCGAGTGATGATAATGTGTGAACATACATACATATACGATCTAATGTACATGCATGCATTATCATGCTTGATTGTGCAAACTTTCTTGGAATTATCCGACGTAATTCCACGTTATAAGGTTGATGGAGGAACTTACTAGGATGGTTACTATTATAGTATGTACCACCCACGGTTCTTTGTTTTATTATTGTTTTTTTTTTACTATTATTATTTTGGTCTTCTACCCAGTGATGAACTCTTACAAAAATAAAATTAAAGTTCCACGTTATTTTTGTACTTGAATCAATGACAAATACACACAAAATTTGTACACATACTTAAGTTGGCTCATACAATAATAATAATGTCGGGAATAAAAATTCTTTGATCAAAATGGATGAACTACGCTTAATCTGTAGACGAACATGGTTGCTAATACGATATCTTAAGACATACGATACATAGAATTGAAGTCGATATATATTATGGTTAGAATTATACTCCGTATTCCTTAAATCGTTGTTATTATACAAAGTATTTGTGTTGTTCGTTCTCTTATGGTTTCTTGAATTCTTGGAGTAGTGTACTCTTTCTGTATCAATTATTTATTTAACTTTGATATTTTCTGTGAGGTATATATATTTTAATCAAAAGGAACCAACCCATACCGATGATTGAAATCACTCTTGTTCGTAGTTCTTTCATTCAACAAGAGTGAAACATGTTGTCATTTGTTTGATTTGTTAGCTATATATGTCAATTGCTTCACAAAAACTAGGTGATCAAGTCATATCGATTCTGATACCATGTTAACATTAATACAAGCTTTACTTGCCTATCAAGAAGACAATAATCGAGAGAGTCAACATCACAACCGCAAGTTATTTCTTATCTTTTGTTGAAATTAGGACATTCATGTATATATGTTTGTAACATCGTCACATATGCGAGTAGGATATTTCGGTGACCAAGTATCTACATACACATGAATGTCACAATCGTAAGACTACTTGTAAGTTGTAATAATAAGTGACCGATGTTTGACCAAAACATTAGTTAAAGGGGACCCTTCTTGAATCTTTACGGTCCTCCATCACTTGGTAGTTGTTCGACTCAATACACAACAAACAAGTAAGTGACTCAATAATTTGGGGTCATGATCATAAGCTAATTGCCTAATTGTAATCTTAACACTCATCGACCAATGCAAACAAATAAACGAGAAAATAAACGGACAAAATTAAAGATAATGACATTAATCAAAAGGTCAAGCCCAAAAATGGGGTCTCTAATCATGCTTCAACACTAATTACAACACTTATAATAGTAGTATAAACTTATAGTGATAAATAAAATACCACTTGTCAAAATAAAAATAAAAATAAAAATAAAAATTAATACACATTAAATTAGTGACTTAATATGATTAAGGGTGTTCAAGATATGGTTCAGAACTTCAGACAGTTGATCCAAATCACATTGAATCAGAGATTCAGAGCCAATTTAGTTTAGTTTCTGGATAAATATGGTGTTTGGTTCCCGGTCCATTCAAAAAATAATACTGATTCAATCCCTTTGTGTAATAAATTCCACCGGTCCTAAAAACTGGGGGTAATGGATTCTGATTTGATCCCCTAATCCTAACCACGTATGGTCTCTAAGTTTAACTCTTAGGTAGATAGTCTAGCCCACCGATTCATCTGCTCTAATTGGCTCGATCTGATTTCAGACCGAAGAATACATTCTCTAATGATTCTTAGGGACTAATTAGAGGACATTAAACAAGTAGGTTAACATGATTGAACTCTCCTTAGCAATGATAAGCATCATGTTCTATTAGATACCCCCATCAACATATGATTATTCCCAATCACACAACAAAAGTTATGATTAGGTATTGGTCCAATTCAATAATTAAGTGCTCTACTTTTAAATCTCTTTATTTTTTTCGCAAACTTCTTGTTACATGTGAATCCCTTGTTCATGAATGAGGAGCTAATCATAGATTTTGCCGAATTTAAGCAATCTTTAATCTTGTGTGTATAATTATCACCAAGTTTTCTCATGATTTGACTCTCCATGCGATCCAATGATCAAAGTAATAGAGATATATAGGAATAATTAATTATTAACCCATTATTAATTTGTTTGATTTGAGTTGCAACCGCCTTCGTTCTAATTTGGTACACGCTTCATGTAAAATTAAGGATTCTTCATGTCATGTTGGTGGAGTATAAATATATAATCCCTCGTATATAGATTGAAATCGTTTTGTCATTGTAAAATCGAAGATGTGCCAGAATGGATGATCATCTAGGAAGTTTTCGAAGATGCGCAAGAATGAGAATATGAGCTACAACTAATGATCACTTTCGGTCATAGTTTGGCTCAAGGTTTACATTTTAGATATCAGATGGTTTCCCTACTAACTAGTTTTGCCAAACAATACCCGCATACCTTGACGACTTTATTTATTTTGTCATATGAAACTAAAATCAACCACTAGTTATCTTTTGCAAAAAATGCCATGATGCCAAATGCCAATCATAACATACATAAATAAACACATAACTAGTACGGGTAGTTATTAGTACATAAGCTTTAGATTACATAACTAATTACAATCATGATCTCGAGAGATTTTGAGTCACATGCATTAACTTTCCATGTCATAAAATAAACATTAACTCATTCTCTCATGAACTCATAATCATTCACTTGATCAAGTAGTGGTCCGAATTCAATGTATCAATGGCCCATTTGTTGATAAAAAAATATGGTAAAATGGGCCAACAAATATGTAACTGCATCATGAAATGATGAAATGGACCCTTTTAATTAGTCCTAACATCCTTTACCTCTCAATTAACTATTCCTACATTTGCAAGGATGATCCTTTGCCTAAAGTAGAAAAAAGCAATACGAGGAAAGACTTAGCTTCCAAATTCTAAAGGATTAATACTTATGTATTTAAATTGTGAAACAAGCAATGTTTTTTAATCGCAGAGTACAAAGATTTTCTAAAAACAATCAATGATGACAACCCCGTCGCATCAATAGAAGAACACTTGCAAGATGTTGAATTTTGCCAGATTGAGAAGTTAGAATATGAAATTGTTGATACAACTCGACAGTTGCTGCTTTAAACTTAAGATTAAATTCACTCGAGTTGACCCTCCTAGAACTCACAAATAATTCCGCTTTCTTGGTAGAGAAATCTGGTACACTAAAGTGGTTTCCAGAAAATGGAAAATAGTATCTTAGGTTTCTTTATGGGGTATATCATAACAGTGTTTTGTGTACAACAGTATGAGTGATTCTTACAATTGGAGAAGGTAGCCCAAGAATCAGATTTCATAAACAGGTGAGTTTGATATCTCCTCACTTTTTCATGGTTTTCATGGGTATCCTATGTATAGGTTGTTCTTGTGTCTCAGGTTTCCAGTACCGTTGTCTCCAAGCGTAATCCGATCAAGGTGAGCGAGATTATTATCGAAGCGTAGATTCTACCAAACATGATTTCCGCACCATGATCGAGAATGCGCAATCGTACTGTGATCCACAAGTTTTTGAGGTGATGAAGAACTTTGCGGATTATTTTGAGAGATTGACCCCAAATGTTGAGAGGTACACACCATATGCAATACAAGGACACGACACGACACATGAACTTAAGACTGTCAATAGTTCAATACCCAGTGTTACATGATCCATAATGTTTGGCCCATATATTAGGCCCCTGTACTTTTTGTTAGGTGTAGGTTTCTTTGTTGTCAACTAGCGGTCATATTTATACATGTTGTATATAGACAACAAATGTCACACGTAAGCCTCATAAAGTTTAAAGTCGGATAGCCTATAATGTTTATTTTGATTCTCGACTACATAGCGCATGGGTGATGCATGATCTTCGAGTACAGTTTGAGTATTTCATAAAGCTTTTGTCAGAATTAATTTTTTTAAAAAAATATTTGTCACAATTATTTTTAATTTCATATATTTTGTGATAAAATTAATCATTATGAAATATGTATTCCGTATTCTATTTGGATGAAATTATGATATGGTAAGAATTTTTTTTAAGATTAGATAAATATTTCTCTTAATTTGTATTCTATTTTGAATAATTTTTGGCATAATTTTTTTTTCCTATTAAAATAATTATTTTTCCAATAAATAATAAGTACTCCTTTATTTGTATATTTTTTCCTCCATTTCATTTAATTCTTTACGGTTACTTTTTGGGCACTATTCATGAGCAAAATTGTCGATATAACTTTTAATATATAAGAAGATAATAATGTGAGATCTTGTTTAAATTATCCAATATCAAATGTATTATGAATATCAATTTTTAGAAATATGTAACTAAAGATATATAGAAAAGAAAATATGCATTGATGTATAAAATAAACATAATAAATTGGAACTAAGGAAGGATGTTTAAAAAATGGGAATGTGTTACCATACTCTTAAAACGTATGGTTTAATCGAATGATTTTTGTTTGACTCTTTATTACCCTCAATTCCATCATGTATTCTCTTTTCACGCGTGAGACTTTAACCATGAAAGTGCTCTTTATTCATCGTAACTGTTATATCATCACTCTCATCCTTCTTCCCAATCAAAAGCCTAAATCAGGTGCATAATTTCTACACATAATCTAAACAAAAGAAGATTGTTTTCAAAGTAAACTTACAACAACTCACTTGAAATGCATCCATATTTTCATGAGTACTAAAACTATTTAATGATGATGATAGTTCAATGATTTACCTATTTCTACCGGTAATATTTATCAAAAATCTATCGAAGATATCTAGTATTATAGGGTTACAAATGTCTTATGAATATTAATTTGAATTCCACCCCAGTAAATTATAATGTGACTCAGATCATGTTACTGCTTCCTTCGACAATTTCAATTTTGTCATCAAACGATGGTTTATTTTATCCTAATTCACTAGATATTGAACCTGTGAATACAATATTTCTTAATTCAGCTTTGAGTTATACAGAAAAGTAGAAAAGTCGGAAAGGACAATACCTAATTAACACATCAAACTTCAACTCTTCTTTCGATTTGCTGAACTAACTCAATGATATATCGATCATTGATGGACTAAGAGTCTACGAGGAATGCTTTACAAGTTACACAAAGCATCAAAAATGCAAAAACATAACAATAATATGAAGTTAAAATTTTTGAAATGACATGATAACACAAAAAATTTAATTTAATTTTCTTGGTTTAAATACCAACCAGTGAGTTTAATCTCTCTCTCTCTCTTAAAATTGCTCTCCCTTCTCTCTTAGATAAAAACAAAAAAAAAACCTAACCTAAGCAGCCGCCGCCGCTCCTCTTACACCCAGCCACCCGGATTTCCTTGCCTGCCGGAGATTTGGTTGTTCTTGACCTATCTCCGGCAGGATGACTCGACTGCACTTATCCTTTTCCGTTCGATTTTGGTTCTCCCCACCCTCATCTCCCTATCGCCGGTAGTGACCACCTTCCGATGTTCTCGGCCAGTAAACCGTTCTTTTGTTGTTTTGGGATGTCTGACCTCTTTCCTTGCCTGATGTGCCGTCGCCAACTCGTTCTAATCGGAGATCGATTCCTTCCTCCCTTGTCTGTCTCCCTTGTCGTGGGTCGGCGTTCGCCGGGGGCGATCCCCCTCCCCTCGCCCCCCTCCCCCGCCCTCCGGTGACCGGCCCTCCTCCCCTGTTTGTTTTCTGGAGTCGACCATCTTCTCCCTTTCTTTCGCCGGCGTGCACCGGGGGCGATCCCCCCTCCCCTCGCCCCCCTCCCCCGCCCTCCGGTGACCGGCCTCTTTTCTTTTTTGTGTCGGCCCGCTACCCCTGTCATCGACCACCGCCAGTAGGTGTTCCCCCCTCCCCTCGTCCCCCTCCCCCATCTGCCGGCTGTTGTCAATGTTGTTGGGTAGCTGTCGTTGTCTTGACCTTTGGTCTTTGTCTGTTGCTTTTTGCTCTGGGTGGTTAGTTGTTTGGTGTTTGGTCCCGGTCTGTTTGGTTGGCTCGATTTCCGATTTGTCTAGTCGGTTTGGTCTTAGGTAAGGGGCTGCAAGGTCTGCTTATTCCTCTGTTTTCTTGTCTTTGGTCTTACTGGATTTGGGTCGTGATGGTGACTATCCTGCCTAGACGGTTATGGTTCTTGTTGTGTGGGTACTTTGCTTTATCGAGCGGTTTCGGGTCTGTGTATCTTGTCAGGATGGATTTGGGTGGCTGTCGTGTGTGGTTGGATGCCCGGTGGCTTTCTCTAATTATGATCTCTTGTGTAGCTACCCTTATTAGTTTCTTTTTTATATGCTTAAGTTTAATGTCTCTTAAGAATAAAGGCCTCCCTATGGCGGCTTGTATGCGTCTGGAGTGGGTTGACCTCACTATAGATTGGTCTTGGATTGGTTCTTCTGTTAGGGGTTTGATTTTGGGGAGATCCTTATCCTCAACTCTTTGCATGTTGTTCGTTTCGTTGATCCGTTCGACATATGGTTGTATGGTTCGACATTCAAGATGTAGGAGTATTTACTCCATTAGAGGCAAGCTTAATCGCTTTGCTCTCCCCCGTTTCTTTCTACGCCTTCTTTGTAAGTGCGTAAGTTCATCTTGGTCTCGTCTTTGTTCAACTCATTTGTGTGGATGGTATTTGGGAATCAGCAGCTGTATGGATTACGTGGATGACGACGCTCAGATTCATGTTCCCGTGCGCCAACAACTCACTACTTTTACCAGACGTCTCTGTTTTATCGTTATAGTTTTAGTTAATGCTTGTAATGTTAATTTTATGTTCATTAGAGGATGTACTATGGGTTCTGAGAACCCAATCAGCATGTAATCCAGTGCACTTTCTTCGTTGGCAAAAAAAAAAAAAAAAAAAAAAAATCTTGGTTTAATTTTATATTGACAACTTTCCTACCACCCAAGGAATCGAAGGAATTACAATCAAAGAACCTCAAGTGACCCTAATTGCAGAAACATATTATTGGTACTGCAATTATTAAGAATCTTTGTCGATTTTACAGTGTAGGTTCCGATTGTTGTTGGCTTATTAGCCATCACTTGAAGTTCTTGATTAATAGAAGAAGACGTAGATGACAAACTCGACTCCATTTGCTTCAGAAATGCTCTTAGTGCCTCCCTCATCCATTCATATCGACACAGACCAAATGCTTCCCTTACATCCAACTGCGCCAAAACAAGAAAATTGAAATTAATCAGTAAATGAAATATTAAACTCATTTGAAATCACGTTACCAAACCCTTAAAGTGATTATTCGTACCCATTTGCGAGCGTGGTTTTGTTGTTCAGGCCAAGTATCGAGCTCCTCAGTGACTTCTAATGCGAACATGTAACCCCTGCACCCTCCTTCAAGGCTGCATTTGTCTTGCCTACTCTTGCTTCTAAATTCCCATACTCCCAACTCATTATTCTGCAAATGATAATCAATATATATTTTGTAAAGTCGAGTATTTAGCTAGCTAGCTAGCAGAACCGTCTAATAGCATATTCAAAAGTATATGTCTTCTCGAAAATATTACGTACATTAAGAATCCCTCTAACCCCTGCTTCTTCAAGTGCTTCACGACATGCTGCTTCATGCACTGTCTCATCATTTTCCCATCCTCCCTGAAGCCCAAAAATATAACTGAGCAATCAACCATAATAATCCTGACAAATAATGGAGTATAAGATAAATAAATGAACGATACAGAAAAAAATATGTTTCATCAAAAGTTACCTTTGGAAAGACAAGATCATGACGATTTGGTGAAGAAATCATTAAAACCTCTAAACTATCTTCTATCGAATTCTTGTATTCTTCATAATAATCCTTCTTAATTCTATAGGGTATACACCTGTTTACACAAAATTATAATGTATATATGAGTTCAAGTTTATAAAACCGTCTTAAAGAAGATGAAAGATGTCGTTGTGTAACGTGGATACCCACATATAATAAAAACTCATCGTGAGATATCAATGCTTCCACGCGCAAAATACAAAAAAAAAAAATAACCTAAGGAGTAATTAATAAATGATTGAACAACCACAATTAAAACTAAGGGAAATATATTACTTGTATTAAACTAGTATTAAAGGTAATTGAAAGAAAAATAAAAACTTTTAATTAATTAAAAATGTAAAATTCTTTAATTGTTTGGACTCTGGAGGGAGTTATCCGGTTATTATCCCTTCGCTAACCGGGCTTCGTCACTAAAATTGACTCATGCTAAGGAAATTGTTGCACTTGGTTGCGTATTGATGTATCAAAATACACAAATTTTTAAGTTAGACGATTCAGGATAATTACGTCAAGTGACTTCTCATATGGAATCTATTGATCAGGATATTCTTCATTTTCTTATTAAATAAAATTTTAACTGTTTTTTTTATAACATTATCCCTAAAACTTGTATATGTATCTTGAATTCGACATCTATACCTACACAACATATTTTATGGCTGTCACTAAACTTATAATGTTATACATAAAGAAATTATGCATGAGATCAATACTCATTAAGTTATATACGGAGTAATATTTATGTCATATCTACTCCATGATCCGATCTTTCAATATATGAACTTTAAGTAAAATTATCAAGATTGGGACTCATCAAACATGACCTTAATGTTCCTATATTTTCAAAATTGAACTTCTTTTTTGTCAGCCAGAAAAACCGAACCTTAAATTTCCGTTATATTATAAAAAAAATTTATTTTAATTTTGGCCCCATCCCCCAGGTACTTCCAAAATCCAAACTAGGAGTACTATACACTGATATTGATTATATAATACGTTAGAAAAATCGAATATAATATACTCGTACCTTATATAATTCCAAAATAAAAAAGCATGCTTGTATTTTGTTTATTATTAATCGATTGAGTTAGAATTATTGGACGTACGTTGGGGGGTGGCATGTTAGTTTACCCCACATGATCGTTCGTAGAAGACTTGTAAATGTCTCATTAGCAACGACTTCACTCCTCCTAGTTTCTAATTTAATGCTCTACATGCATATACGGGCAACAATATACTTGGCCTATGCTTCCACCCATTTTAATCGGAAGATTATACAACTGATTCTATGATTTTGAATTTGATCACAAACGTCAAACGTTTCAAGTTTTGCAGTAAACTTCCTGAATTTTAGTGTAAAATTGTCGAATTAAATCACATAAATGTTTAGGCTCAAAAACTTACGACTCAGCTCAGAAACTTGTATAAACTCAATAAATATATACAAAAGCTCAACAACTTTGCTATAATAATACTGTAAAACACGGTGTATAATCCTATTTTTCTATTTTAATCATTCATCACAACATAAAAATGAATCTTCTTGTCAATATCATGCATGGGGTTCGTTATCCGACCTTTCAAATTATACAAGAGTTCACTACATACTTCTTTTTTAATTATGTAAACTGTATCCGAGTCAGGAAGGCTAGGATCTCGAGAACAGGAAAATCACCCTTTAACAATTGATTCAAGTGTTTATGGGTAAATTAAAGCGAGTTCATTAATATATATTGTGATACCGCGATTATGTTATTAACAAATGAAGTGATGGGTAGATATCAGAGACAATGATACTTAAACCCGTGTCTTACCCGTCTCCCTGTCGACATCTAGATTTTAATCGGTTTATGAATTTTTTGTACAAAAAAAAATAGATTTATATGACGAATTTACCGAGTAATTGTTATTTGGATTTGGGTGCACTTAAATTAAATCTTGAGTACTTAAAATTATTGATATTACACGTTATAATAAAGACAATCCATGCAAACGACAATTTTAAATTATTTTTAATCCATCATTTTATAAAAATATAATAATGGGACTTTCAGTGAGCTAATCTCAACGTATACATTACTGTTTTGTTTGGACTTACATACCATTTTTTTGTCATTACATTGCTTTCGAATGAACTCGTGAGATCGAGACGCAAAATATATCATCGTCACATTTTATAAAGGTTATCTCCTTCGGATAAGAAGAAGGAGATTTTTTTTTTTTAAAAAAAAAAAAAAAAGAAGAAGATAAGTCTATGAACTACTGAGTATGTACTTACGTGGTATTCATTTTCACTTATTTCGTAAATAATCTAACTGAAATAAAAAGTTAATCAAAATAACACGTGAAATAAGTAATTAACAAAAATCAACTTTTTTATTTCCTTTTTACACCTTCAATTATTATAACAGTATTGGAATATATTTTATTTACGTCATTTCATCAAATATTCCATATCACAACTTTTCTTGTGAAATCGTTGAATACTTTTAATAATTTGAGCAAATTTATCTGCTCTTTATTTTCGGTTAGTTGAAGGTTTCATCTTGGTTATCATTTAGTTTTGAACTTTCTAATCCTAGCTACTTACGTAACAATGTTATTTTTGAAATACTCTGTATCACTTTGTAAAATTATATGGTACAGTAGGATGGTTTCACCGAAAATAGTTCAATTGCGTAAAAAAATCATACTTAAGCAAGTTTGACCAAGTTAAGCATGCATGTTTTAAATGTAATCCTTATTAAATTTTTCCATAAGTCATAACCATGTACTCATGTACTCCTTACAACCTTAACGTTTTAGACTTTTAGGGATGCTTAATTAAGCAAATACAGTAAGTTTTGTACAGAATTCATATTTCATAATAGTATAAAATTTCGATAGTTAAAAACATTATTTTTATCATTAATTGTATTTAGAATTATACTCCGTATTTTTTCTTATTAGATTCTATAAGAGTATATAAATATTTCTGGACCTTTAACCACCATGTTAAGATTTTGATTGAATTGGTTCCATAAAAAATTCCTCTAGGAACATAATACTAAATAGAATAATAACAATTTTTATATAAAACGGCCTGATAATAAATTTATTTTAGAGTTCTCAAATCAAAACAATTTTTTTTAGTTTGTCATAAATTATGTCACATATTATACAGGAGTATTATATTAACATGAGATGGACTCTTAAAAATTCACTCGAGACGGTCTATCAAAAGACTGACTCGATAAGAGAAAATCGTACAATTCTAACAATTCCAAGCTATAATATTTTTCACATTAATTAAATTAAATCCAAGCTAATTATAACTTTAATTTGTCTTGAAACTTGAAAGTTAGAAGGAAAGGAAGAGTAAAGGAAAGTACATGGGAACAACTAGGTAACAAACTTTTGTAACGATCAATCATGTACTACAACTAACCATCTTTACGCGTTTAAGAACATTAACTTACAGAATAAAGACGCCGATTTTTACCAAAACGACTATTAGAAACTTCAACAAACTAAAAAGATTGCATCAACATCACACATAGATTTTGTCTCCACAATAACATATCACCATCTACACATGATCTAACTTCTTCGGAAATCTTCAAACTCGTATTAACCCCTTCTGTTTCAATCATTTATTTTTAAAAAAATATTCATTTCATATTTCATCCATTTTCCGACATATTATGATCAGAGTCGACCAATAAAATTCGGAGGCCCTGTTCCAACTTCAATATGGAGGGCTCTTAGTATGATATTGCGAGATGGTTTTCAACAAATATATTGTGAAACCGTCTTGAGTCATAAATAACGTTGTATGTTTTGTTATAAGAAGATATATGAGTAAAACACAGTAAATGAAAGCATGAAAATATAATGTAAAAAAATGAGAATCATATACATACATACATACATACCCAGAAACAAGCCTGAAATTGTCTTCATAGAGTTGCCTATGACGTCCTTCACGTGCCATAATTAGTGTTGCCATATTTGCGATGTTTTAAGCTAATTAAGACAAACTAATAATGCTAGACTTTATATAGCAAACTTACTTACTTTGTGCTATAATTTTGGCATTATTTATATAAAATTATAGTAATATTTAATAAAGAGTGAAGCTTTAGAAAAAAATGCACAGCTTTTTTTTCTTAGAAAAGATAAAATATTATGTACACATCTATCCCACTAATTAATTAGATAAATAAATGATGTTGATAGACAAGATGTGTTAATAATTAATTGGTTTATTTGTGAAAGGTGACAAGGAAGAATTAATCATGGGGATTATTGAGAAATAATTAAGGGATTAATTAAATGAGATACATACTATATATGTGAAAATAATTAGAGTTTGGAAGAAATATAAAGGGTTGGGTTTGATGAGGGGAAGTCTTTATGAATATATATAGAGAAACATTTAGAAGGGTGGGTGATATAGAGGAGGGGGTGGAGAAGAGAGAGGCTACTTAATTACTCCCTCCGGTCATTATTTTTCGCCCCACTTCATGAATATATGTGAGAAGTATTTTAATGGAATGAGACGAAAAATAGTGACCGGAGGGAATACTATACTAAATAAATTACATTTTTACAATGATTTCAATTTAAACAAAATTGTTTGATAAGTCCGCAGGGGTGGAGCCTGGTAGTTAAAATATGTGATCATCATCGGTCAACGGCTGCATGTTCCCCCGTCATCAAAAAAAAAATTGTCTTATAAATAGGAGAGTATAAGATTACTATTATTAATTATTACCTAGTGCAAATATCGACAATATAACTTAGTTGATAAAGTCGTGAAACTTTAACATGCTACATATTCACGATCAGGCCAGGTTTAAACTTTGTCATCATAATATTTGTCCTTGGGTAAGTATTAAACTTAACCTCCAATTTAAGTTAAGTTTTCTCTTTCAGTTTTGTCCATGTTATACGGTAGAGTTAGTCTAGAATATATAATGCACTAATTCTCCAATAATAAGATAATCTCATGCGAAGTAATAAATTTATTGCGAAACATTTCTCATAGGGGTGGTTATTATCTTGGTTTTTAGTGAATTATATGCGAGACAATCTTTATGAAGATTTACTCTTTATAGTAATGCTTAGATGCGTCTTTATGATAAGTGAGATCACATTAATAATTTTTTTGAACTTATTATGTGTAGCCACATCATATGAATAAAACCCATGGGGTATGGTTGTAGATTAAAAAATGGAAATTGAAAAAACTTGGATCCAAAAAAGATTATACTGTATGATATATGGTCGGAATGAAGCTAAGACTTAATGGACGGGAAATCTTAATAATTAATTAGTATCTGTTTATTAGAATCCAAATATTTAATGTTAATAATGCCGGTTAGAATTAAAATACTAATACTGCGAGAATGAGATTAAGTAAAGTCCAAATAAAAGTCTGTTTTTTATAAACAAAAATTGGCTTTATACGGAGCATGACATCTTTTTAGACTTATAAACTTACACTCATCCAACCGTTCATAATATGTACTCCATACTCTGTAATTAATTAATTACTCGTAACATTTAATTATCGGTATAAAATTACAATAACAATTTTTTTACTCTAAAATTTACTAACAGTTCAAACAATGTTTCTTATTGACTGGGTCTAACACGCAGTCAGATTTGGAGTATCACTCAATGTGCGCTCGCCTCTCTGCTTAATGTTTTAGTTAAATTTAATCATCGGTTTGATCTCATGTTTTCATTGTTTATCTATTAGTTACAGTACATACCTAGCGTACCGTGCTTATTAATTGGTCCTTCATCGTTTAGTGATTTAGCAGTGAAAACAAATTGTAACTAGCAAAATAAAATTATGTTTTGTGCTACCACACTGCCACACATATAGCATTTTGAATAACAAATTGACATACATGAAGTATTTTATTTAGATTAACGCAATAACGCCTATTATATTAATGTCTCGATTAGAAACATGATCGAGCCAATGCCTAATGTCGTAGACCGTACCGTGTTGCACACGTTTACCTCTGGCCCAAACAAAAGACAAACAATTAGTGACAATTAAGACGAGGTTTAAAATCTACCAAAACTGAAAAATATACTCCAATCTTACTTAGTACTCCGTATATTTTATAATCATATTTTTCACTTTTTTTATTCTCTAATGTATTTTCCTACCTAATTCACACCATCCAAATTTGATTGGGCAATACATAGCTCTGAGACAATCAAAAGCATCATTCTGTATTGCATGATCGATTAGGTCATCGATTGGCAAATACTCCTGAAGGCACATAAAAAAACTTAACTCCTATCGTATTATATATAGTCACTCTTTAATTAATGAAAGTTTAATTTAGATTATTCCAAAGTACAATGTTCTTGTTACATGCACTTAATTTGGTCTCGATGCCGACCTAAATAAGTTAGGTTTTAATTTCTCGCAAATCAATAATATACAATTAAAATATTTTAGATAGTTGAAGAAAGTACGGAGTTACTAAATTACCAAATAAAGAATGATCTACGAAGTATCCTATGTCAATCATAATAAGATTCAAGATTCAATTATTATCAATAACAAAATAGTAACATAATTCGCTCATTTGAGCACAATAAAAACACTTATTATTTGTAAGTAGGTTTATATTCTTTGATGGAGTATAATATAAAGCTTAGAAGCTTCTTTAAGTATTTGTAGGTTTGAAAACAATTCTCCAAATTCTCAAATACAATAATGCATCCTCCAACTCAGACATTTATTTATCTTTGATTAAATAATGATTGAAATGAAAGAAGTCGTAATACCACTAACAGGTTAATGTTTGGAGGTCTAGCTAGCTAGTTAAACACACTACTTATTATTCATTGTAGACAATAATAAAGAGGTCTACTGATATGGTATCAGAGTCAGAGGTCATGAGTTCGAACCCTGGCTGCTCTCAGTATCTCGAACTCTCAAGTGGAATCTCAGCACAAGGTATGGGGAGCCCGTGCATTAACCACTCTTCAAGCCCAATCGACATTCGAGTAACGGAGCGTAAAAGAATATAAATATAATAGTCCGACCTCAAACATTATCTTAAGATTTTGATTGAGATGATTCGATTGACACTACCACTCATCACACGTACCGCATACTATGCGAACTCTAAAGTCTAAATCAAGTACCCCTCCGTTCTAATGAATTGTTTGCTTATTTCATATTGGGACGTACGTCTCAATGAATGGTTTGTCTTTCTATTTTAGGAATGTTTTTTATATGTAATTGGACCATTCTCATGAGTTTTGCTCCACATGTCACTCCCTTATTGGATCCCTTACTCTTGGTGCCAAAAACAAAGACAAACAATTCATTGGAACGGAGGGAGTACTAATTATACGGAGGGAGTAATGAGAAGAAAAGCATCTAGAAATAAATAAAAAAAGTACAGTAGGATCCATTGGAGAGTTTTATAAACTGCGTGCCCGGTGCCTCTGACTCGGTATAAACATTTGCATGGAAAAAGTTGGATATATATGCCAAATACGTGACACCAAATTAAAAGCAAGTAGGAATGGAGCCATGGTTGAAGACTTCAAGGTCAAGGAAATACACTATAACTACTACTAATAATAATAAGGGCATTTGCATGCATGCATGCATGCATGCTTTCATGTCTCATCTTTTCCTTGTTAATTTTCACCATCCACTTATTTTGAAAAGATAAACGATTGTTCTTGCATTATTATAGTATTATTATCATCGCATTCTATTTACTACTCACTCACTTACTCACAAGTCACACCTACGTTACGTTGCGTTGTTTCTTCCACGAAATTTCTTGCTAGTGATCACCAATTCACGCACAAAAGTAGTACGAGTATGATCGAGCAAAAGTCACTTTTTTATCAGCTTATCGTGATGCTTAGTTGAGTTGAGTTGAGTATTCCACTTACATAATACATTATCGATATGATAGATCTCCTGTGATACGGTTTCATAATAATGTATTCTAAGATTATTGTGAGATCTGACTTCTTATGTATAGATCAGATTTGATCGATCTACATAAAAAGTGATTACTAATTTATTTTTATTTTGTATATCACGGGTCTCACGATATAAGTATTGGGTTGAAATCATCTGATAGGAGAATTTATGGTCATGATAACATGCATGATGCATAATCATGAAATCATGTTGGTGAAGTCATGCATCTTACCATTTATCCATGACATGTATAAATTGAGTGACATATATAGGGTTTTGTGGAATAATAAGCAATAATCTTGTTAGCCACTCAAAAAGTTACTTGGAAGTGTCATGGATATATATATATGTATCAATTTGTCTTCAATGGCTTGTGGGAGTTGTATGGCTTGAGATTATGCCTCTAGACTTCGAGTCTGTCGTCCACGGGAGGTTTACCTTGGTGTACGTGGTTTGCAGGCTATGCGTACACCCGAGGTTTACCCAGTGCGCACAAAAAAAAAGGTAGCGGCTACGGGTTCCCTCGTTCATCAAAAAAAAAAATTGACTTCAATGGTGCTTACTAGAGTACCATTTTAGTCAATATCAATTACAAATCGATCATCCTGATCGCATATAAATAAATAAATAAATATAAATACTATTTCGTACATCTAATATCAATAAGACAAACAGTTTACTATTTTGATGAGATTAATCCAATCATCTTATTCGAACTGTATAAACATGTTATAAATTTAAGACGAATATATTTATCTTAAACAAGACAGTAGGGCATGTCATCTAGAATATATGGTAGTGTACTAGTGTTAGGTATGTAAGTTTAAAAAAGCATGCATTTATGGAATACACTTATATATTACGACAAGGCAAAAGTAGAGCTTAAAAAAGAATATTTGCATTTATTTTCTTGAATGTTATCATTATTTATTATCGTGTGGTGATCTACATTAGACTAGTACGAGTACATTACAAGAATAGAATGATCTTCTTCTTCTTCTTCGTTAGGGGTCGCTATATATGTGCCTATATATAGTCCAAGGCCTACGGAATAATTTGGGAAGACGACAACATAAAGGTGAATGAATGTGTTTGTCCTAATGTATGTCCATAAAAACCAAGTGCCCAATTTTTTTAAATGGCCCTAAGAAGACTAGTCCCTTCTCCTTTCGACATCGGTTAATAATAAACATAATTTCATTTTAAGTAAATGTTTACGTAATTGTCTCACCTTTTCACCTAATTTTTGGTTAATTATCTATGGTTATCATAAGTTACTCGTATTTTGGAAGTCTTACATAATTGTATGTAAGGGCATCCCTGCCTAAGTGCCTAGCAAGTAATGTATTAGTGTAACTCCATTATATTCATTGTACTTCATCGATTAATATGGAGCCGTGAATTGATGTGCTTTATTCTTTACGGTTTATTTTCAACTCACTTTAGTTTAATTCATTTAAATTTAGCCACACATTTTGACCTGGGAGAGATCAGAGGGGCTACACTTGAGAATTGAAATACCGAATGCGAAATATATTATTCAACTACAATAATAGGTAAACTACGTAAGTGCTCATGTACGTATAATTATGTGATGATTTGAAGATGAATTTAAATATGATGGTGATAATTAATAAGAAGGATCAGGGTTGGAAGATTAGATATGATGAATAATAATGTGATGGAATTAATGGTGCCATGATTCTCGGTCACTTAGTCACGTTCTTGCCTGCCGCCCAACCTGCTATGGTACGTACTACCTACACTACACGCACCATCCCCTTCTTCCCCCATTTCCTCAATTTTATCATCTTCACAATTCACATGCATCCTATGACTTTCCAATTTTCCAAATACAGTACTCAGCTGCGTACTCTCCCCAAAAATCAAGTCTAAAACAGAGCAATTCATGTCGGGATGAATAATTACAACACGGTTTTGATGTCATACGGAATGGAGTATATATCAAATTATCAATATCGGCATTATCTATTGTAATACTCTATACTATATTGAAACGCCATTAATTTGAGGCGAAAACGTTAAAAAAAATGTAACACTGATGACAATATGAGAGTTAACATTAGATATTATTAATACTGGAGTATTATTATGCATAATTTTATCAAGATAAAGCATGTTTAGAATTGAAACGATTTGAACTTAGATGAACTAAACTGAATTGAAATAAGCTGAATATAAGTGGGAAAGTATAGATGGAGGTGAATATACTTTCCTCCACAATATGCGCTCATCTTGTGTAAGAGCATTATCATTATCATTATCATTGAATAGTGACCAAATCTTTCATTTACATTTGGTTTGATTGAGGGTGATAATTGCAATGCATGGTGAATAATAATGTGGAGTATGTACTGTATTGGGTGATTCTTCTTTTAATTTGGAATGTGTATACATACATACATACATACAAAAATCATTAGATCACATGCATCATTGACATTGGTTTGGTTGGTTCAGGGGCCTTGAGGGATGGTATACCAAATAACGTCAATCTCTCATTATACTGGGCGCTCAAACATTTGGAACACACTCACTCTTAAGAATCTTTCATTTTGACCTACCTATATTATTTTGCTCAAGGTATGTATGTAATGCTCAAAAATCAAAATACTCCCAAATCCAATTTTTTATACTCTCTCCGTTTCTATGATTTCTTCCACCTTAAAAGTGACACATTTCTTAAGAAAAATAATAAAATAAGTAAAAGTAGAGAGTGAGTAAAGTAGGTGGACCATCTAGGTAAGAGAGAAGTGTGATAGAAAAAAGGAAAGTGGAAGAAATCAAAGAAATGATTGAAAAAGGAAATGTGGAAGATATCAAAGAAACAGAGGAAGTAACAGGCATGCCATTTTTGTAATTGTTTCGGTAGCTTAGATCCCGAACAAATACATACTCAGTTTATATAGATGGTACGGAGTAACATTTTTGTGATGAGACTAATTTTCAGAATAACATGACATTTCTATTAGTTTCATTGATTTTACCTTGGAAAATATTTATCACTGAATATTAAATTATGTAGAGTACTCCGTAATAATTTTAAAATTCAATTGTATTTCATTGATTTTTCCATCCCACCCATCACTATTCACTGCAAGTCACCTTCTCATCTCAGTTCTCCTTATGGTTGTGGCGGTCCAAGAACACTGTGTCACCAACTCACCACCATGCACATGTACAACAACCAACCTAAGGTTTCTTTGATCAATAATAAATCTCATGTTCAAACCAAACCTCTTTTACCTACCTCCCCAAGCTGATTTAGAATAACTAAAGTGAAATAAAGCGGAATTTCATAAACTACGTTAAAGTAAACTGAATTGAAACTAAGTCAAAAATGGCCAAAATGTTTTCATGTTATTGTTGGGGTTACAAACCCACGAAGACACAACCCATCTCGATGCACTGAGAATAAAGAAGCCTTATACTAGCATGCTTTACGAATAAAATAAGGAGACGGTCTCTCATTGACCTAACTGTCTCATAGTGTAGACCGTAGAGTAAGAGGAAAGACGATAAAAGTAGGAACTAGCAATACGAGGAACTGTCATATAAAGCTTAGTATCCAAAATGCCAACGAAAAACTCTGCGTTCACTTAAATCCTTCAGCCATTAGAAAACAAAACTTAAGTATCACAAAACACAGCGAGGGACAGACAAATAGGGATATAGACATCCATTTCTCCAACCAAAAACTAAGGCATCCATCTTGAGACAGCAAAATTACTTGGAACTAGTCGTTTAGTCTCCCTTTCTCCTGAAAGAGCACCCCTCGGTAAGTCTGGCTCGGCCTCCAGTCGGCTGGCACAACACTGTCTGACAGTTACCGCACACCACAACTGTTTGCGAGTGGCTGAAAACTGTAGTTCTGTTGAATGATAAAAGAAGCAACCAAGTTAAAAGACAGAAAATGCATTCAAATGAATAACATGACTGAAGAAATTCACAAAACATATACATTCGGTGATTCACCACTATTTTTAATTTTTATCATAGGTTATCGAAGTCAATCAGTAACAGATAGCAAGACACTTTGATATTGTTCTATGGTAGCTATGGCATCAAATCTATATACTCCCTACGCCCAGATTACTCATTTAGCATTGTTTTTGGCACTACGACCAAGGAGATGACACGTGGACCAAAATACAGGTGAGTGGTCAAATTATCGAAAAGAAGGGAGTAATAAACACTGCATAAGCATATCACATACCAAACCCCTTCAAAGCTAAATGGTGTAAAAAAAGATAAATTAATTAGGCATTATTCGTTTCCTCATACCGTGGTTAGGAACCTAACAAAGGATTGACAAAAAATCAGAATTCACAACATCATATTATGAAGGAAATAAGAATTTCCGGACCCCTTGAAATCAATAAGGAATCATATTAGTCAATTACCACTCAAAATGTAATACAGGAGGTAAAACTTTGAATACTTCAAGCAAGCAAATACCGAGTACAAAATTTCAACAAAACCCATTTTGAGAATGGTATGAAACGGCATTTTCAGAGATTAACAAAGCACTAATATGTAAACTCATTGTAAAAGCTTTAGTGATATTCTAATCACATTGCAGTTAGTCTCCATTCGAATGGAGAAGTTATGAGTTTATGACGGGTCAATTATTACTCTTTTAACTAGATAAGCACAAAGCACCTGCTAAACGAATAATATTTGAGCTGTTACAACGACGAACACACTGAATAATACATTGGATCTCCATATATTACCAGCTTTTTATAATTCCGTCATCAAATAAATCCTTGTTGAATTCGTTGTACCCATGACTGAAGATTTCAATTACTCCATCCACCAAATTCACTATGAACACACTTTTAACAATTCACAATTTTAATGATCTAGGGTAAGCAACACGATAGAATTCGTTTTAAACAATCCGTGATCCGGTAACCATGCGCCAAATTGAATAAATCAAGAAAAATTGAGCGTCAATCGAAATATCTAACAAACAATTCTAGGGTTTCAACCAAAACCTAATATCAGCAATTCAGCATCAAAATCAAAATTAAAAACCAATAAACACTCATTAAATCAAATACAATCAAACGAATTGGGGAAATGGGACTTACATGTTGAAGCAACCCTGGCACTTAACATCCTGCAATCACCATAAATCAAACACAAAAACTAAATCAAAATCCGTGTTTACTATTCGACCCGTATAAGTTTACGACGAATCGGTAAGAATTAGTTACCATGAAGAAAGAGTTGGGAGATTGAACAAGACGCTTGAGCTTGTGCTTCCTCTTCTCAAGCTCCGCTGGTGGGTTCAACAAATCAATGTCGTTTTGCAATACCTTCAATTACAATAACAAGATTAGATTTCATGGCGATAATCAACGAAATTAAACAGTTAAAATGAATTGAATCATCAAATTAAGGAAGAAACTAACCATTTTTGGTGAGATTTGAGAGAAAAAATTTGCAAATTGGAATGTTTGCGATGCGAATTGCTGCGCGGCTAACTGAGACAAAAGGGGTTTTAATGGAGTAGGGTTTATATTGACCGTCGGATCTTTTTTTTATCCGATCCAACCCTGTCTATTGGGCCAAAGTGGACTGACTGGGTTGGATCGGGTCGTATCGGACTGGACCGGTTGCCAACCGATCTGTTTTCGGGGCTGTAAATAATGGTCATCCAGCCTGTGAGCCTAACGTTAAAAACCGAGTAACCTCGTGAATCGATTTGGTTTCCATTTCGTTCTGTCTTCGCGTTCAATCTTTTCGGTTTAGTATCCTTTGTTCTCATTCTCATCCGTTATGGTTTCCAGTGTCGGGATTTTTTTTAGAATTGTTACTGGGTTTATCGGTCTGGCCTTCGGCTATATTGGGATTTACCCTTACTGGGTGTATTGGTCCGACCTTTGGCTATATCGGTATGACATTTGGCTCTATCGATCTAATCTCATGCAGTCCCAAATCGATGAAGGGTAAGTACTAGTATATACTGTACGAAGTATCGTTCAGATGAAATCATCTCATACCGAGTATAAAGTTGTGTTATGAGTCAGATTTTTTGTTCTGTAATACGGACTAGTACATAGTACTAACATTCAGACTATGCCGCACAGGGTGGCTTCAGCAGCTAAGAATCAGAAATTTATAAAATGGGCAGGCACAGGGACGGTCACATATGAGACGGTTTCATACAACTATGCAAGACTCAACAGATCCGTAAAGCGTGGAAACAATAATTGCCGTGCTTCAAAGGAAGCATATATAGCCTCAATGTTGCTACAAAATTTAGTTTTGTAGTCAAGCTACCACACATACAAACAACATTGGATTCATGGTGACACATGATTGAACAGAAAAATATCAGTTGAATGGATTAATTACATAATATTAATTCCGCTATAGCAAAAATTTTACCTGGGAATTTTTAGGTTTATTGAATTATCAAGAGAATCGTATGTCTACTCAAATAAGGTCTACGGAGTATCATTTATTGCACGTCGATAATGTACTGGAACTGAGTCTCCAAAATTCGACGCTAGTAGTCAGCCATGTTAAGAGAAGGGATCAATGCACATCTTACTCCAAATCGAGACGTTTTTTCATGGCTTCATAAACCATATACGTAATACTTGCAGACGGAATTACTTTCAATAGGTTGGGAAATAATCCTTTGTAGAATCCCCTCCATCCTTCCTTCCGAAAAGTCTTTAAAAACACTTCCGACATGGTTTCTTCTTCTCGACTGGCTTGCATTCTGAACAGAGGTGTCATATAAAGCTTAATTATAATCCTCATATTTTGCAATAGGCTGTATTTGCAGAAACTAAACAGGCCAAAGACTTAGTATTTAGTTTTGAACAGTTATAAACATTATTTACAGGGTTTTAACTGAACAGGGGAGGTGTTAGGGCAAAAGGATGACATTGTCGTTGTGCTACAGGAAGAGGTTGTAGTGTTCATATCATTATTTACTTCAGTGTGCACAAAAAAGTTGAGCTAGTGATATTTACAGGAGTGTTCGAAGTCGGCTTAAGGTATTGAGTATTACATTGGAAACAAACATAGCTTAAGGTTACTTTTAAATGATGTTTTATCCATCAAAGCTCATACTCAGCCATCGCAGATGAGAACCCCCAACCTCATGACTGGAGTACAGAAGCTCTTATCACTTGAACTAACCCTTACTATGTATGGACAAGATATGTAATATACTGACTTTTTTCTTAGATGTATGGAGTTCTAAAAAAGTAAAAACTGCCGCTGTGAGCAAAATAACAGCATATTAATCGCTAAGCTCTTCATCAATTACAAACATACCTTGTCCTGACGACCTGCAATGGGTAAACACAGGTTGCGCCGACAGCACCAGATATGGTCCCACAACCCAATTGCACAAGGGCTCCAGGTTCTGCATATGATGCAAGAAAGGTCTTGATGACATACGGAGTAATTTGTTATAGACAAACAATCAGTCTTATGACACTATTATCACGAAAATGATAGCTCAGCTTAAAGATAATGGATTGGTGGTAAAATAGGAAGATTAATATCTAAAGAATCCGTCTTCCAAGTTCCAAGAAACGCATTGCCTATTGGGGAAAAAAAAAAAAAAAAAAAAAAAAAAAAAAAAAAAAAAAAAAAAAAAACTTAGCAAAATGCAAAACAATAGGAAAAGTGAGAAATTACCACTATCTGGGAACATATAATTTTTAGCCATATCCTTGAGTGTTTCATAGGCAGCAAGATCAATGCCCGCATAAGGTATAATACCAACCAGAGATGGAAAAAGACCCTTGTAGAAAGCTCGTGACCCCTCCTTGATCCAGATATCCTTAGTTAATGCTCCTAATCTAGGTACTTTCCCACCTTCGCATTTATGGGTCTGTAACCGAGTTTTTACAAGATCCATCGGATAGATAACAGTCTGAGCAACGGCACCTGCAAGGCCACCAGATACAAGGCGACCACCTGCTCCAATATCGGCTTTTTCTTCACCTTTAGCATCTGATATAGCACCTTTCAGCATTTCATATGTGTAAAACCTTATAGCACTTTCAGGTGCCACCTTCAGGACATTTAACCCATTTCCTCGAAAAAAGGCAAAAATCTTTCCCTCTTTCCATATTTTTCTTACTTCTGGCATTATACGAGCATCTTCTTTTTGAACTTGCAACGCCACTTTCAAACGGTCTAGGGGAGCGGTAGCAGTACGAGACGCAGCACCTGCTATACCTCCAGCTATTAAATATCGGCCAGCATGCATGTGCTTGCTAATGCCTTCCGGTATGACAGTTTGTTCACCAATGTCAATAAGGCAGACCCTCTCCCAGTAATGGTAAATATTTTCAATAGTTACTTCATGAGGATATAAAAGGAGAAAGTCTCGCCACTCTTCAAAAGTTATGACACCATTATTATCCTTATCAACACGATCCACAAAACGAGCGAGTTCTTCATCATCAATCTCAATCCCTACATAACAAAGACTGCTGTGGCTTATAGGATGAACAGAGAAAAGAAAGCACGATTAAAAGGACGCCACCTATTAAACCATCTAAGCACGAATACAGAAACAACTAAACCTCTAATTCATGAGTGCTACAGGTTTGGGAAAAACAGTTGGTAGTCATTCTGAGGTAATACAAAGGTTCACAACATGCCAAATGGTCAAACCCAAAGTTCTTACACTGTAGACGTCACTTTTGTTGAATAAGCTGCTGCTTACAGTGAAATATAAATGAACTTAAACTTCACATAGTAGTAACAAAACGAACAAATGAGTCACATTATCTTAAATCACGTCGGATCTAAGACCATGGATTTGTAAAATGAGCGTCAGTCAACAAGGCAAAATAATGTACTATCACAAATATAAAAATAGCAAAGCGCAATGATGACTCCCTGCAACATGCATCTATAGAGCCTTGTTTACGAGGGACAGTTCTTAACAGCCTATTAATTTGATCGGACCGTGAGGCATAATGATAGAGTATCCTATTCTTAAAAAGAATCACAAATAAAGCGTAAACAGCACTGCCACCTTCATTAACACAAACATTGATAAGGATGAATGTTCTGACTTCTAAAACCCAAATTTCCTTCCCAGGATGACCAAAGCCTCCTGTCACTCTTGATTGATTTAATGAGGAAGAAAAAAAATACTTAGCTGATAGTAACTTATGTGTTACGAGTATGTACTTATGTCCATGTATGTTCTATCTTATATTCCTATTGCTTATAACAGCTCGGTTTGGACACAACCAAGGACACTAGTGCCATGACAAACTCAGAAGATCACTAATCTAAGATTATCACTCACCAAGCATGCTTATTGTGTCATTCTCAGAGCTTTATTTTCCGGAAGGCGAAGTTTTCTTACAATTATTACAGGTACATAATAACTGCCTATTGTTATGGCCGTCAATCGCACAGGTAACTATTTGGCAAAAGCTTAAAGTTGACATGCCAATACTGCTATACTTAATAGTTTGTGGGAAAGTTTCTAAAATAAAAACTTGTGACCTAACAAGATGCTACACAACAGAGGAGCTGCACTGACAAGTCGTGTTTAATGGAAGGTCGGAAGAAAAGTAAGAAGGATATAACAATGCAAATTCGTCAGGGACGGGGAAGGAGGAAGCTGCACATCAACTTCGACAGTTTTATGCCTATAAACTCATGACTGTAAAACCACCAAATGTTAGTATGTAACTAACTCTCCTACACTAGATGTCAAAAGGCAAACCAACCTAATCGCGAAGAAAAGATACTCCAAATACTTGCAAGTTGCAACACGTGACGAACATAACGCTAATCAATGCAAGACATTTGAAAACAAATTAAATGTAAAAATCCACACAAAAATGAGTCTTGGTCGCGCCGATAGAGAGAGTCCACTTTATTAGCTCAAATGAGGTCTCGTCCAAACAAAATGCCACTAGAAATACCTCCCCATAAAGCGATAAATCTATCTATTTCATTAATGCGTGACATTAAAATGAGGGCAGCCATATCATAAGAGGAGCGTGTTAACATAAGGGCTTTGAAGCACCACCGAATCCTAATCCAACATTACACTAGTACGAGTAATTCTTTAGGCTAATCTAGAAAGATGAACAAAGCCAAAACAACCTATAAAGCAAGTTCATTATGCCAAACACACTACAGCTGATAAATCATTAACGAACATAATGCAGATTTAGCTTATATAATAGTATGAAAATGAAGCCTAAAGAGCCTACCAAACATCAAACAAAGCAAATGTCGCGAATAAGTGCACAATGTAAGATACAAATCACTCTGTACTAGTTTTACCTGCTTTAACAAGAGCATCATAGAGCTCCTCAGGCAAAATACACCCATTATGCTCAACATCAATGGTCTGAAAAATACGATACAATTCAAGCTCCTTAGCATCCATATACCTCCTAAACTCGAGATAATGAACCCGGCCATCGTGATCAGCATCACAAACATGCAACAAATCCCTAGCATACTTATAATCAGAGGGGATATGAAGCGCGGTTAAACCCGCCTCAATCTCAGCATAATCCAAGTACCCAGTACTCGACTTATCGAAAAAACTGAACAAACTCCTGATTCTCACCTCCCTCTCCTCCTTAGTCTCCTGCAACGCCAACAAAACATGATCCATTGACACAGGCCCTGGTTTCCTCACTGGATTGCACCCCTCACACCGCCTCGTTTCTCCCTCGTTCTTCACCTTCCCCTCCATTATCAACCCCAAAACCTATACAAATTCCAACAATATAAATAATCTCTATTTAAGGAGCCATTACCCGTCAAAGAAGCTCATGGAATTGCCCGAAATTCCAATTGGAATTCAATCGAAGTCCAATGTCGGCCACTATAATCGCGAAACATTGACTTAAAGTATTCCACAAATCATTACTAATAGAAAATAATGGTGTGTGAGAAGGTACATATTCCTTCCATCGGCGGAATCGGAATTTTGACCCTTCAAACTGAAAGGGTCAAAGTAATAGTAGTACGAATGTACGATCAAACAATCAATGAAGATATCGAAACCCTAGAATGGGGGCGCAATTGAAGAGTGTGAAATCGGGAGTTACAGTGGCGGTGGCGGAAATGGCGGATCTGAATACGGAGGTGGCCGGAAACAATGGCGGAATGAGTCGGGAGTGCGGCGGAGGAGACGGCGGAGATCGGCGGGGAAGGCGGTGGAGGGAGGAGAGAGAAGAGGGGGGGGAATAAGGAATCGGGAATGTGATACCGATTGATCGGACAGAGTGTGGAAGAATGGAATGGGTGATGTAGAGAACAAAGGAAGGGTGGTGGAATTAGGCCCAGCTGTTTTAATTTTGCTGCTGCTGCTGCTGCTGCTTTCTTATTATTTTATTATTTCCATATTATGTTGCTTACGTCTTTATTTTTTTATTCACATGGCCTGAATTAATTGGAGAAAGGAGGCCAGGTGGAAATTTGGGGAAAATTGGGTCGGTCGAGTTGGATTAAAATTATTATTACCTCAAGGATCTTTTCACTCGATTAGTGTATTTAATATTTTAATTACCCCGTATCTCTCAAATCAATATACGGAAGATCATATAAAAAGTTGGAGGAAGTAATAATTTTATATTGAGTAACTCAATCGATTCTATTGGTTGTTTTCAAAAATTCACTTGTAATGTCATAGTATTGTTTAACATGTTGATTTAGGATCAAAATTTCATCGTCTCATCACTTGATTCGAATATAAATAATACTCCCTCCGATTACCTGTGTTCTTCCCCTTTCTTTTTGGGGAAGAAAATAAGGAGGGAGTAATTATATTAGTAGAATAATGGGGGTGGAATGAAAAAGTAAGAGAGAGAAATATTATATTAATTAAATGGGAAAAAGTAGAATGAAAAAGTAGGAGAAAGAATATTATATTAATTAAATGAGAAAAAGTATGGTGAAAAAGTAGGAGAGATGAATATTATATTAATTAATAAAGAGGTAAAACTTTCCTTAAATGGAAAGAGGGAAGAAAATCAAACTCAGCCCAAAAAGGAAATAGGGAAGAACATAGGTAATAGGAGGGAGTACGGAGTAGTAAGTAATAATACTCCATACTCCGTATTAAAAAGTACTCCACTTTGTATATTAATATTTTAAGTTGATCAGTTTTATTTATAGGAATATACTTCGTATACAATAACATACAAGTCTTACTAATAATAATAATAATAATAATAATAATAATAAATAAAAACGTAAGTACTACGTAGTATGTACTTGTTAATTTCAAATTTCTTTTGACATATTTTTAGATGATGTTTGGCCTAATTTATTACGGAGTATAAATGGGTTTTTGATTAAGGAGCTTAGTTTTTTAAAAGTGCTTTTCAAAAGCCAAAAGCTCAAAATTGGTACTTCTATTTTTAAGGGGAGAACGATGGTTATTAAGTTTTTGAAAAACTACTTTCAACTTACGAATGATTGTCTGTTTGATCAATCACAATTTCTTATATGAGACCGTCTCACACAAAATTTATTGTGAGACCTCTCACATCTAAGGTGGTTATTTTAATAACTTTTTATTCTCTATTAGTGTGTCTCATGATAAATTATCGTGAGACGGTCTCACACGAGACTTACTATTGATCAATTTGTGATTTTTAATTTTACCCAAAAACACTTTGAAAAGCTTGACCAAACATCTTCTTAAATTGTCCCATATTTTGGCTTGACCATGCCAATAACTCATATAACCCGATCCATGCATATTACCTTAGGTGAAAGGTTGAAACCCAATCATATTCCTAGTTACCAAGCAATGTTGATGAAACTAGCTTTACATTACATATTACATATTCCGTAGTTCCTACTCATATTATTCGACTCGTTTCACCGTTTGATAAGACTAATAAGTTGGATGATATGGTAGAATAGCTTGTACGTGGAAGCATCGTTTTGGAATCGTGAAGGAATGTAGAGATAAATTTAGGGCCTAGCATAGGCTTCTAATTTGAACGTAATTTCTTGAATTTATTAAAATTATAGATTGAAACAATTAATTAATTAATTAATTAAAATACATACAATAACATACCCGGCCTAGCTACGATAAAAAATAATCAACAAAAAATTTCACGCTTCACTTTCTAGGGTTAAGATTTTGGTTTCAATTAAATACTCTATTACATTAAGACTATATTTTAATCGATTTTATTTCAACTCGACACCACTCTTGATTTTATTATTATTGGCTAGGGTGTTCAACAAACAAAAGGATTATACAACAAACAAAATATATCGATCATTCTTGAGTAAAAGATTACTTTTATTGATAATAATAATATTTCATATGCAAAACTACAATCGATATTGGAACTAAGAACGAAATACAATTATACAACTTTCTAAAAACAAAGATATACTGTACGAGTATAAGTCTATTACTCCATATTATTATTATTATTATTATTATTATTATTGTCAATTCGACCAACTGTATGAAGAAATGTGGAGGCTGATAGTGATCAAGCTAATTAAGCGTCCTCTTGAGCGGTGTTAACTCGCTCGCACTCGTCGATCCACTCGCTGTACAAGTCGATGGGTTCGGTGAGAGCAGTAACGGAAGTGAGGAAGTTCTGTTGGCAGACACGGCACACAACTTCCCCAACCATCTTCTTCTTGTCGATGAAGCAATCCACGCTATCCCCGTGACAGCAGAAGGGACACGTGAAAACCGTGTCGAGCTTCTGCTGCCATGGCCTCTTCACCGGAGCTGCCTTCACCTTCGTCTTTCTCTTTCCCATCTTTATTGCTTACTCACAACTCGAGGTTTTTGTTTTTGTATGTATGTTGGTTTGCTGAGAGAGAGAGTTTTAGGGTTATGGAATTTGTTGGATGTGAATTAATTATGAGTAGAAAAGAATGAATGATTAGGCTTTATATAGAGTACTACTCCTTACTATTTGGACCGACTTACTTAATTCAACGCGGTATTATCCGAAATCTATTAGGAATTGGATTTTGATTATGGAAATTTAGTAAATATTTTATCTAATGGTATTATTTTTATGGAAATTTATGTTTTTATTTCCAGGGTTTAATTTGTTTTTTTTTTTTTTGGTAATTTTGGAGTTTCCTGATTTCAACTTTCCTTATTTTAATTTCCTTATTTTTATCGTCTACTCGACTATAAATAAAAGTGATATATATTAAGGTTTTTACCCAAAATTTGTATTCAAAACTGTTGGAGTTTCTACTGTCTTTGATACTGCAATTATTATTATCATTACGAAATGCAGCAGCAGATGATTGGCGAAGCACAAGTTCTTGAAGATGCAGAAGACTATGACCTGATTCTCGGCTTGAATACACAGTCGTTACAAATCGAGGACGAAATTATCGACATCCATAATTTCATCCGTGAGAATTATCGTATGAAGTTTCCGGAACTGGAGTCGATTATCCAGCACCCAATTGAGTATGCTCGTGTGGTGAAGAAGATCGGTAATGAGACTGACTTAGCCTCAGTTGATCTGAAAGAGCTTGATCTCCGCCCTGCTATCATGATGGTCGTCTCCATCACCGCTTCAACCACCACCGGGAATCCACTCCCACCGGATCTTCTTCAGAAGACTATGGAGGCCTGTGATCGTGTTCTTGAACTCGATTCAGCAAGGAAAAGGATTCTCTGTTTTGTCGAGGAAAGAATGGCTTACATCGCACCCAATCTTTCCGCGATTGTTGGAAGTTCAGTTGCAGCAAAGCTGATTGTCACTGCAGGAGGTTTGGAATCACTTGCAAAGATGCCAGCATGCAATGTTCAACTACTTGGGGCGGTCGAGGCCAAGGCCGACGTAGCTTGCAAGTATAATAATCGTATTGGTTATCTGGAGGAGACGGAGATAATCCGGAGTACACCTCCTGATCTGAGAAGACGTGGCGGCCGTGTATTGGCAGGGAAGTGTAGCATTGCAGCTCGAGTGGATTCTGCGAGAGGAGACCCGACTGGAATGACGGGAAGGAGTCTTCGAGATGAGATTCGTAAGAAGATTGAAAAGTGGCAAGAGCTCCCTCCTCTGAAGATGACAAAACCGGCTTTTGTAGTTCCTAATTTGGTGTCGAAGAAGAAGAGAGGAGGGCGGAGGATGAGGAAGATGAAGGAGAGATACGCCTTTACTGATATCCGAAAGCAGGCAAATAGAATGCTGTTTGGAGTCGAACCCAAAGAGGGCAGTACTTATATGCTTGTTTAGATTCTTGTTCATGTAATAACAATGTGATGTGATTCAACACTTTGTAGCTCTACTCCATCTGTATGCTGTTTTTTAATTGCGTCAATGAATCGAGTTCGGAATTAGCTTGAAAAATACGACTCCATACTAATACGCTTCATTTATACTAGAAATTTAACAAAGACGAATGACAATTTTATTAAAGAGAAATTATATGAATTGAAGTTCAGAACAAGTATTGATCGTCAATCAATTACATCAGAAATTACATATCAAATTGTTCTTCTATAAACTGTTTCAAATCGATCTTACTATCGAAATTATCTAATATAGGACCCGAATCAGCCTACCAAAATTAAGAACTACGCCCAAATTATTTAGACCTAATACTCAAAGTATATGTACTTAATTTGGATCAATAATCGTTCAATTATTCAATTAATTACATCAAATTAATCCAATCAACTGTACTTGGAGAAATTAAAACAAATCAATCAATTAGAGAGAGATCTGATGTTCTTCTTGTACTGATTCAAGACTGGATATATATTCTCAAACGCCTTGTAGATGTCATCCGTCACCCGAGCTCCAGTCAACACAATCTTCCCCGACACGAATATAAGCAACACAATCTTCGTGTCCTTCATCCGATAAATCATCCCGGGAAACAACTCCGGATCATACTTGGCAAAAGCGAAGTGATACGCCTTCATCAGCTCCAACTTAATCGGAAATCCCACGTCGCAAGAACCCACAATATTTTGAATCTTGAAATCAGAAAATTTGGCGGGAAATTCAAGTTTTTGAATAATACGAGCGAACTTACGAGCAGCGAGTTTGGAGTGGGCAATGGACTTAGCACCAGTACATACTAATTTGCCGGAAGAGAAGACCAGGGCGGTGGTCTTGGGGTCCCTGATACGGAGAATGACGGCGGAGAATCGACGGGGATTGTACTCAGCATTGCGGGCTTTGAGGGCGATGGTGGAGAGAGATAGCGTACAGCCCAAGTTAAGTGTGGAGACGACGTTTTGGATGGTAGGAATCAACATGCTTGAAGATTGCTGATGGTGGTTGAATTCTAGTTCTGGGTTTGTTGTATGTGGTAATGGTAGTACCTCCATCATGTTGAAGGCGGTGATGATGTTTGATGTGAAGCAGAGGGAGAGAAAGTGTGAGAGAGAGGGGGTAATATGTTGAGAAATTATGAGAAAGTATGTGAGAAAGATGAAGGGTGGGGGGTATATATAGACAAGGGACTCCTCCATAGTCCATAGTGCACCGACTTAGTTTCAAGTGAGAGCCAAGGAAATCTATTTGGATATGGGTTGATTATGGAAAGTTTCCATGTTTTTATTTTTATTTTCCATATTATGGAAAGTTTCCATATTATTGTAATAAAGTAAATATAATATCAATACCACATAGGGAGTATATTATATTTTGTTTTATAATACTCGTGATAATAATTACTCCATTATTTTATTATTGTTACTTTATCCGTTCATATCTAAAGTATACGTATTTCTTTTTGACATTTAAATCTAATTGACTTGTTTTCTTTTTATGTTTAACACCAAACTATTACAGTATTATTTTATAAACATATTTACACCATATGTCATTATGAAAAAATATTTTGGATAATTAAATGTTATTTGGTCCCTAATTATTGTACTTTTAATAGAAGTATTATTTTACTCCGTAATACTCTATTAATCTTTGTATAAAATAGAAACGTACCCTTTGGATATAAATAGAGAGAATATTATTTACTAAATACGTATCCCTCCCCTATATTGTACTAATGCAACTAAGTGCGCTTTTCGATGAACCAAAAAAAATATACATATGTATGAAGTATGAACCCATTTAGGAATTTCATGGAGTAGAATGGAAATTATTATTATTATTATTATTATTATTATTATTATCATCATCATCATCATCATCTCAACTATTTATTTATTTTTATATTATTTATAAAAAATAATTTAATCAAAGTTGCAAATATAACTAAGACGAAGGGACGGAAGGATATTATTTTATAAGTGCATTATATGGAGTACTTTTTAAACCTTTTTTCTTTGTATTTAGTTTATTATATAACCTACGTCTCATATTATCTTAAGTGTAAGACGTTATTTTTTTTTTTATGTTAAAACTAACATCACTTGGTGCCAAAAATAACGAAAAAATTGAATTGATAACCAATGAAACATTGAAACATGCCATAAGATTAACCTAGAGTAATACCTACGAGCAACCTCATTCAATATGAGCCAAATCGAATTAAACTCTATCAAAATCAAACTTAAATCGAAATTAAGACTATACCAGTCCGATTATAACTTCACTAATTTAACTCGATTCGAAACCAATTAAATTGAATGATCATACTAAAAAAAGGTACACATATACTCGTACATAATTTAGTAATCGAAACATAATGCGATTAGATTTTGTAAAACATATTCCATCAAATACATATATATACCGTATACTGTATACACATCTTCTACGGAGTAAATCGTAAACTGGTCTGATGGATATTATTGGATCAAATAACATCGGGTGTTCTAAATTCTTTGTTTCTTTGTTTTCGACTCTTCATCATCAGACTTTCGTCTACGATTACGATTCTTGAATAATGCTCGTAACTTATCATCTAATTCTCGAAACGAAGCCTCCATCTTGGCCAAACTTTGATCAATATGAATGCAATTCCTCTTAAATTCATCGTCTACTCTTCGACATACGCAATATGTTGTAACCTCGTTTCCGTCTCTTGTTACCTTAACCACCCCATTATTTACGTCTTCTCGCAAAGAATTCTCGTAATCTCTTTCAAATTTCGGACCCTCTACTCCGATAAGAAACCACTTTGCCCACGCCTTGCATACCTCCGCCGTATTCTTCTTGTCGTTACAATCCAACCTTTCGAATATTTGACCTGTCATAATGTGTTCGGAGTTTAGAACTTGGTACGTAGATGCTCTGAGTTGACCTTCAAATTGGACGTCGTCAACGTCGAAGTTCATTTTCATGGATGCCTTCTTCTTTTCTACGTAATTTTTTGTGAACAAAAGTTTGTCTTCTACTTTTCTATCGACTGAAGTGACCCGACATCTAATATTGGACATAGTTAAGGTTTTGTTTGTGACCAATTGTTTGAATTAATAATGCACAAAAATTGTATTTATACGGAGCGTTTTATCAACTCCTTACTCCTAGCTAAATTTGGAAAGTAGTATTTGGTAATACTCTGTAATCAAGATTAGGAAAACGTTTTTTTTTTTAATAGATTAACATGTTAAATAAAGGGGACTACTTTATTTGAAGCCAAACCTATTATTTAACCCGTTTGAAGCCAATGATGTTAAATAAAAGAGATTAACATTTGAAACTAGTTAGCTATACACGTTGAGTCAAACCCGAATTAACCTGATTCAACCCGACAAAATATGAAATCAAAGGATACAAAACAAAAGAGTTGAAGCCATAGAGCATTGGGCATTTGGGCCATAAGCCCATAATCAAATACGTAGCCCATACCAATGAGTGTATGACTATCAAACCTAAATGAACCCTAAATCATCATCATCTTCTTCTTCTTCTTTAAATAACGATGAATTCATCTCCGCAGTTATCACCATAATCCTCTTGATCTTTCCCGTAATCTTTCTGTATTAATTTTTTCCAATTAGTTTTTAATCCTAACTTTTCTGATTGATTTTAAAATTGTTGATTGATTTGTGCAATTGCTTCCAATTTGATCGATTTTATCGAATTGATCGCGCTACCCAGACATAGGCAGGTGTTTATCATGAACACAGTGATAAACCGTTTATTGTTTTGGAATAATCAAGTATAGTGTCCTTTCGTTGTCTCAGTAGTGTTCATAAATTGCTGTCTGAGTTACATTTGGATCCTAAATTCTTTATATTTCCTGTGAGACGGTTTTACAGTAATTGTATCGTGAATTGAATTGATATCCAGGCATCGGCAGGTGTTTATCATGTACACTGTGATAAACCGTTAAATGTTCTGGAAAATTAAATTTCAGTGTTCTGGTTTACCTTGTAATGATAACTACTCATCTATACGAGGTACATCAGGACTCTACATTATATGTCGATATATCCGTCTTAAATGAGAATTTGTCTGTATGTTTGATTAACCCGGACGTTTAGTCAGGTGTGTACCGATTTTGATGGTGTAACACTGTTACTTGTCTGGGAAATGAAATATGGAGGAAGAAGATGGTGGATTGGGTTTCCCAATTTACTTTCGATCTTTCTCTTGTAAGTGTTCATCGTTGCCCAGTAATACGATTTTGTTATTGTTGAGCTTCATCTGAATTCTACATTTATAATTCATCAGGAAACAATCACAATGTCTCATGTTCGACTTTTGTTTTCAGTGATATCACAATATGCTGCAATTTGAAACGGTTAATTGGATTGAAGTTGGCCGAATTGAATGACACTCAACTTGGGAATCAATATGATTTGAGTTCGAACTGAACTCAATTAGGTTTAGTTTTGCTGAGATGTATGCGGCGATTTTAACTAAACTAAAATTAACAGGATTGTGCAGAGCTGATTTGACAAATCGGACTAATGGAAGCTTGATTGAACATGACATGAATCTGGTTCTACGATTGCATTCAGCAATGAGTTTGGACTGTCGTGCGAACCGTGCATCCTTTAAATTGTTGCGAACTGTGCATCCTTTAAATTGTTGATGCACCTGTGAATCTTCGATGATCTTCGGAACCAATGAACTTTAGCAATGATCATGGACTATGTTATACTCGTAGTAACTTATACCTGACCCAGGGTGCAAAGTATATTATACAATCAGTTGATAAGTTTTCAAGTAGTATAAACTTAACAAGTACTCCTTATATGTAAACGATAAACAACTTTGTTTCATTGTACAAACTAGGTGTATAATCCATTTATCAATTTATCAAGTGAAGGGCTAATTGTGTGTAAATGTGTAGTAGGCCCAAGTATCAATTTATCAAGTGCGGTAGCTTATTATATTCCTCTCATGGATTGAGAGGCCTGGAGCCCATCCAGTGGCGGACCTAGAATTTTTCTCGGGGGCAAAAAAAAAAAATCCAACATTTTTTAAGTTTATAAATTACTTCATATTTTACGCTATTATTTTCTCTATAAATTAATCCATATTTTACGCTATTATTTTCTTTATAATACTTGAAAGTTTTGAAAAATAGTTTAGATATAATATAAATCATCTGAAAAATAGTTTAGATATAATACAAATCATCTAACATGAAGTAGAAGGTTGTAAAGTTGGTTGCATTGACAATATTTCATACAATTGACTCGGGTTCGAATCCCTCTATCTACAGACCAAACCAACTCATCAATTCCCATCAAACTGATATTGCAAATGGTTTAAATCTATTTGTTTCAAAAATTGTCGGGGGGTCCGGGACCCCCCAGCCCCCAGGTCCGCCCCTGAGCCCATCTAGGTGTATTGAATCTAGTCCAACTTGAAACTCAAACTGTGGTTAATTGGTGGTGAACACCAAATATGTTTCGTGTCCATGTCTTACGTAGAGTATGCAATTCCGGCCGCCCTATGTATGGACCATTGCCACCAGCCTATGGGGTGATGGTCACTTTCAAACTGCTTGTTTAGTGTATGTTGACCGAAACGCGGGACGAAATTTTAGACTTACTTCTTTTGGTTGAAGGGAGCATAACTAAACGATTGAACTGAAGAAGGTTGAACTCAGCTAGGGATCGTCTTATTCTGGAATCGGCAGTAGAATGAAAATTCTAACAAAACACTACAACGAAGTGATAAACTCACAAGTCAGAAGCGAAAAGAAAAACTATCCCACGTGGATGGTATAATTCCTACCATGCAAACTCCGCCAAACTCTTCGTCTTTCTCTCCATCTCCATCTCCATCTCCCATTCTTTGATTACCCTCCATTCCCCTCTATATATCCCTCCCTATACCCCCCACATGCACCTCCACACCCCCCACGTTTCCCTACTTAACTCCATACTCACTAAATTATAAATAAAATTACACTAAAAAAAATAATCTATAGGCCTCGAGAAATTTTAAAAATTTGTAAAAAATGGGATCGATGGCAGGGACAGTCGAGGAAATTCGCATGTCTCAAAGGGCTGACGGTCCAGCTACGATATTAGCCATAGGGACGGCCACCCCTCCGAATTGCGTCTACCAAGCTGATTACCCTGATTATTATTTTCGTGTTACGAAAAGTGAGCATATGACCGAGTTAAAGAACCGGTTCAAGCGCATGTGTACGTTAATTTTATTTTATCTATGATTTTTTTCGTAGGTTCGATGAAAAGTGTGTTTTGTCGCATTAATTACCTAGTATTTGATTAATGTTGTTGCTAACTTAACGTACGTATCATGCATGCAATCGTATTGTTTTGGTCTAAAGCGAGCCAGGATATAGATAGATAGGATTCGAACTCACGTTATGGTGTCATCTCTCGTGATTTTATTGACTAAACTAATTATACTTAACCCATCTACATGCATGATATGAGACGTAAGTCACGTAACTTACCCTATACTAAAGTGTAAAATAATTAATGACCACATCAGGAGACTGTTTCATTCGAGAATTCTTTGAAATTTGATACCGTATATTACAGGTGACAAATCGATGATTAAGAAGAGATACATGTACTTAACAGAAGAGTTCCTCAAGGAAAACCCTCAACTATGCACGTTCCGGGACCCATCACTCGACACTCGGCAAGACGTGGTGGTTACCCAAGTTCCTAGGCTCGGGAAAGAGGCGGCCGTGAAGGCGATCAAGGAATGGGGCCAACCCAAGTCGAGGATCACACACGTCATCATGTGCACCACCTCAGGCGTCGACATGCCCGGGGCCGACTACCAGCTCACCAAGCTACTCGGTCTCCAACCCTCTGTAAACCGGTTCATGATCTACCAACAAGGTTGCTTCGCCGGGGGAACGGTCCTTAGACTCGCCAAGGACCTAGCCGAAAACAACAAGGGTTCCAGGGTTCTGGTCGTGTGTTCCGAAATCACTGTTATCTGCTTTCGCGGGCCTACAGAGGCCCACCTAGACTCAATGGTGGGCCAGGCTTTATTCGGAGACGGGGCCGGGGCGGTCATAGTCGGAGCTGACCCGGACGAGTCAATCGAGCGGCCCATTTTCAAAATCGTTCGGGCGGCCCAAACCATCTTACCCGAATCCGAGGGTGCAATTGATGGGCATCTACGTGAAATGGGCCTGACTTTTCATCTATTAAAGGATGTTCCTGGACTTATATCGAAACACATAGATAAAACCCTTGAAGAGGCATTTAGCCCACTCGGTATTAGTGATTGGAACTCGATATTCTGGATCGCCCACCCGGGCGGCCCAGCAATCTTAGACCAGGTCGAGGCCAAACTTGGCCTCGACCCTAAGAAATTAGCCGCGACTAGGAATGTGTTGCGTGAATATGGTAACATGTCTAGCGCTTGCGTTTTGTTTATCCTCGACGAGATGAGGAGGAAGTCGATAGAGGAGGGGAAGGCGACCACGGGGGAAGGATTGGATTGGGGTGTGTTGTTTGGGTTCGGACCAGGGCTAACCGTCGAGACCGTTGTGCTACATAGTGTCCCTATACGTACTGAATAATGGGAATCGGAAGGTTGGATTGTATGCAAAAATAGTGGAAAAAAATGAAGAATGTATGAATTTGTTTTTATTTTGTAAATCAGATTTGGTGAAATTGTGTACTTAGTGCTTTAGTATAGACGTGTAGTTAACTTGATTCGAAACTATAAATTTTGTTAAAATTTCTCTTATTTATATACATAAAACTTCACTTAATTCGTAAAAAAAATGTGAGGCATAATCTACTGTTTACCAAACATTTGTTCATCGAATAATGATGATTTTGGTAAGTTAACGAAACTAAAATGTCGTGTTGTGTCGGCAATAAAATCAAACGTATGTACTTGTTTCGTGCTCGTACTTGGAGTAGCACGTAACCCAACCACCACAATGAAAATGTTAATTGAGTCACCAAATATAGTAAAGAATTGGACACATGTCTCGCTTTTTATGAAAAATTTCTAGTCTAAAGCGAATGATCGCTAATAGGGTTGGCTATGATTGGATTACTCAAAGATTTATCAAATCAATCGGCCTTAATCATTGATTCATTTATAATAAAATTGGTTTAAGAAATAAAGATTTTATTGTTAATTAAAAATAACTCAATATAATACTCCAATCTGTATATCTTTTTGAAATAATAAAAAATTAATCAACAATAGTATTAACTAAAATTGAATATTAACATATCTACTCCATCTGTATATCTTCAAATTTATCGTTATTACTGCACATTATTACTGTAATATTAAGTCGTACTACAATTGTACTGAACATGCATACATAATAACATAAACTAGTTACTCTGTACGTCGTATTAAAATTAATTAGTAAATTAGGAGTTGTGAATCGATATATATATATATATATATATTAATTGACTTATATCGTGTGCATGACGATGGAACTTGGAGTAAGATAAGTAGCCAAAAGTTAAGTAGGAAATAATCGAAGGTGGGCTTGAGCTACCCACGTGAAATATACGACGGACAATTAGATGATTAGTGCCAAACTTTCAACGGTAACTAATGAAAGATGTTAATGTTAATACGTAATTAAGTAAGTAATGGTCTGATGGATAATTAGAAAGTAAGGAAGATATATTAATTAATTCCCGACCCATGACGAGTCTGACGACTACCTCTAATTAAGTGTGGCCCTAATCCAACCCATGTTTCGCCATGACTATGACCCAAGCTAGAAAGTTTAGACCAAAGTGATCATGAGTCATGACTCGATCATGAGTCAGGTTTATCAACTCCCGACCCTTGACGAGTCTGACGACTACATACCTCTAATTAAGTGACTAACTGTTAAGTGTGACACTAGTCCAACTCATATTTAACCATGACTATAACCCAAGCTAGAAAGTTTAGACCAAAGTACAGGGATCATGGGTCATGGGTCATGACTCATGAGTCGGGTTTATCAATTCTCGACCCCCGACGACTACTCTAATTATGAGCGAGATGATACATAAGAGATTGGTAGCCATTCATTTCCTGAATGAAAGTATGTACGTGGTACCTTACTACCTTAACAAGTTGATTGAGTTTTTGGTAGGTACAGCCTTTGGTTACATCACACATTTACTCAAATCAATTGCATCAAATATGATTCGACATTACGTACGACGTAGTAGTAAATTACCAAAGGGCTAGGGCTTATAATTCCAAAAGGGGGTCATGTGGCCATGCATCCTACCATACTATAACAAAGCCTACCACCCAAACACACGTGTTTCTCCATCTGCCCCTCCATTCAACCTACCACTTTCCCCTATATAATCACCTTAACTTAATATCTACTCATAATAACAAACTACGTACTACCACTTAACATTCGATAACTACGAACTTTGAGGGACGAAAACTGAAGTCGTTGTAACACGAGATCTTACTAATCGTAAGGAGCGAGCGAGTAAAGAAAATGGCATCGATTGAAGAGATCCGTAAGGCGCAACGTGCAGAAGGTCCGGCGACTATCTTGGCTATTGGTACCGCCACCCCGCCTAATTGTGTTTACCAAGCTGATTACCCTGATTTTTACTTTCGGGTTACTAAGAGTGAACACATGACAGATCTTAAGGAGAAATTCAGGCGCATGTGTAAGTCTTTTTTTCAAATTTTGATTTATGAAATGATTAATTACGGTTTTACATTTAATTTCATGCATGCATGTAGTAATAGTTTTAGACTTAGAAAAGCTATATATAATTCCCCTCTTGTTCACAATTACGTAATTATCTTCCACTTTTTGCTATTTGACAATCATTTTTAAATTACTTTTCAATACTCGACCTATAATTTCATTTCAGTGACATTATGATCCCTTATATGACCGACTTACATCAAAATATGTTATCATCATATCATTGTTTGTATTTATAATGCTTAATAAATTATACGGAGTACATTTTTGTTATTTCGGAATGTACTTCTCGTAATTCAGAGACAGGTAGAATATATATATATATATATATATATATATATATATATATATATATATATATATATATATATATATATATATATATATATATATTATACTCCCTCTTCTCCAATTCGTTCTACCTATTCACTTTTTATAGGTCAAACTTCAAAAAAATTACGAATTTTTTTTACAATAAAACTAATATACTTAGCCTTATTGTAAAACCGTCTTACATTAAAAAAAATAATAAAACTTTGTCCATGTGTAAACGAACAAAATGATCAAAGTCAAATTGATGTCTTGAACAATAACGACTTATAACTTATAAGTGGGTAAAACCGTTTAAATGCAAATGACTAAGATTTTGCTTGAATTTGCATGCATGCTTATCTACTTAAATTAAAGTTATCGCACTGTCGGCGATACTCTCCTTGGAGAATGTTAGATATATAAATTGACATACCATTAAATGATCTAAGAAATTGACCTCCAAGCTCCTTTTATAGAGTATATACTTAAGAAATAATTGCCATACCATTTATGTATTTACGTACTTTTTAATATGTGTTTATTGGGTACGTATATCTTACCCTGTTACGTATATTTTACTCAAAATAAAAAATAAAAATGTATAAAAGTTTTCAGAGACTCGAATCAGTCGAATCATTGCCAAACGTGTACCGTATATTTTACTCAAAATACTTCATCATTAAGAGACACAATTCTAACTTCATTAATGATATTTTGTTACCTTGTCGTTGGCATTATTAGCGTAGTAATCAAATTTTAATGGCTATATTGCTATAACTACTTTTTTTTCGTAATAGTTGTAAAATGGCATCATGCATATCAACGTCAAGAAATAAATGTGTCCTAAACGACATATCACAAGAATTAAACGACATCGTCCCACCTCTTGTCACCTACCTTTTTTTGTGACTCTAATTGACCTTATATACTTTCTAAACAGGCGACAAGTCAATGATCAAGAAACGTTACATGTTTTTAACGGAGGACATCCTTAAGGAAAAACCCAATTTGTGTGAGTATATGAGTTTGTCGTCCCTCGACACTCGACAGGACATGGTCGTATCTGAGGTCCCGAGGCTAGGGAAAGAGGCCGCGGTTAGGGCCATTAAGGAGTGGGGTCAGCCCAAGTCCAAAATCACCCATGTCGTGATGTGCACGACATCAGGTGTGGACATGCCTGGGGCTGACTACCAGTTGACCAAGCTCCTTGGCCTCCGCCCGTCCGTTCGTAGGTTCATGCTCTACCAGCAGGGTTGCTTTGCTGGTGGCACGGTCCTTCGCATGGCCAAGGACCTTGCAGAGAACAACAAGGGTGCAAGGGTTCTGGTCGTGTGTGCCGAAATCACTGCTATTTGTTTCCGTGGGCCAACTGAGATACACCTGGACTCCATGGTGGGCCAGGCATTGTTTGGTGACGGTGCTGGGGCTTTGATTGTCGGATCTGATCCAGATCCGACAATCGAGAGGCCGCTCTTCCAAATGGCATGGGCGGCCCAAACCCTTTTACCAGACTCCGAGGGGGCAATTGATGGGCATCTACGCGAGGTCGGCCTTACATTCCATTTACTAAAAGACGTTCCCGGGCTTATTTCAAAGAACATCAACAAAGCCCTTGAAGACGCATTCACCCCACTCGGTATCAGTGACTGGAACTCGTTGTTTTGGATCGCTCACCCGGGTGGACCGGCGATATTGGACCAAGTTGAGGCTAAATTGGGCCTAAAAGAGGAGAAACTGGCTGCAACCCGTAATGTGTTAAGTGAATATGGTAACATGTCAAGTGCATGTGTTTTGTTCATCCTAGATGAAATGAGGAAGAAGTCGTTGAGAGAAGGGGCCTCCACCACCGGTGAGGGTTTGGACTGGGGTGTTCTGTTCGGTTTTGGACCGGGTTTAACAGTCGAGACAGTCGTTCTCCACAGTGTGCCCGTCAGTAACTAAGGCCCATCAATCAATCAGTCAAGATTAATTAACGATTATCACAGTGTGACATTGTAATTTTATTTATTTGTGTGCCTATATTTATTTGTTTGTCATATTGGCATTGTAATATATACTCCGTGTGTGGTAAAAATGGTGTGATCAATAAGAATTTCATTTAGTCTTGTGAATTCTGGTTGTGTTTGATTTTCAAGGTCAATTTATCAGGGTAATCTGCTTTATCAGAGGTACTAACACGTTTAACTTTGTAATCGAGGAGGCCTTTCGCAATACTTCATAAAATCACAACATAAAAATACGACCACTCACCGAATCAATAGTTGTTGATGGTCGTTTTGAATACGGTATTGAACCTAGGATAAAGGAACTCGATACTCCATTATAAGATCCATCAATCTTCGTAGGCGAGCACATAGACTCTTCACCATTAACCGAAGATGTCTTGTTCTAGTGATTACTATTAGGTACCGTGGACTATAGATCTCAGGTTCGAAACCCCCAATATTTAAAAGTTGCCCGAAAACTTTTAAACTAGTACTAAAAAAAAGTTAAATTCACATTAAGTTGGATCAATTTACCTACTAGATTAAACTCGGGATTTTAATTTGGATATCAAGTCGGACCCAAATCAAATTATTCGGGTTGAAACCCAAATATTCGTACACAGCATCATCAAAAATCGGTAGACAAAACCCTTAAACCCCATCCCTTCCCCTCCGCCCCTCCCTCCACCGCCATTAACACCCTCTCGAGCTCGAAGAAATGAGATTCACGAAGCAGAAAAGACACAGAAAAATCGTAAGGTTTTACACAGCATGTTTTGGGTTTAGAGAACCCTTTAAAGTTGTATGTGACGGAACTTTCATCCACCATTTGTGTAACAACAATCTCTCCCCTGATAAATCCGTTTCCAATGCTCTTGGTGCACCTGTTCATCTCTTCACTACCAAGTAATTTCCCCCCTTTTTTTCAATTAGGGTTTGTTTTTCTGGGTTTAATTACTCGTATTTTTTTTGCTAATTTAATCATGGTAATTTGTTTGATTGATTTGATTTTGTTGGGTTTTGTTAGGTGTGCTATTGCGGAATTGGAAACTCTTGGACGATCGTATGCTGGATCTGTGAATTCTGCTCGCCGAGATTTTAGACTTGCTAAGTTAGTTTTCTTGTTTTTTTTGATGATTTAATGGTGTTTGAATGTGTGTTTTTATTGAATTGAACAATAACAACTAGCCATGCGAATCGGAATTGGGATTGAGGAAAAAGGGTGAACTATTAATGAGTAGATGATCGTGAGACGGTCTCACAATACGATTATTGTGAGAATTTTGTGATTATTAATCTGTCAAGGTAAATAAGAAAGAAAATCGAAAAAAGCTTCAATTTTTTTCATCATGAATTGGGTGACCTCCAGGGTGATTGGGAGCTGTTAATGGATAAGAGTTAAACGGGTTGGCACTAGGATTAGATTAGCTTATAATTCTGGAGACGGGTTTTCAGGTTTGAAAACTTTGACGAAAACAATTAGGGTTTGTTTGGAACCTATGAGAAATAGATGCCCTTGTTCATCTGACTCGATTTATAAACCAAACAATGAGAAAGTTGTGGTTTTCCGCTCGACTAATTATCCCTTCCAACAAACAAGGTGGTAAACTTCACCCTTCATGGTTTTAAATTTCGCTATTAGTGACATGATCTTATTCACCAAATGACCTGTGAAATACGTAGAGTGTTTGCTTTGGCCATTTGAAATTTGAAATTTGAAATTTGAATATGGTATAGTCGATTGTGGCCTTGTGGGAGTGGTTAAGTATGTGGTGCAGTGGAATATTCACTTCAGTTTTGCACTTTGAGCCATGAACCTTTGATTGATGAAAGCTTGCGTCTTGTGTGGTTACAAATGTACATTAGTACGAGAAAAGTTGGAGATGGAGTTAGGGTTTTTTCCTTTCGTGTTTCTCTATGCTGGAAGGATAGTGGCAGTGAACTCGGGGAGAATAAAACGAATTTCACCATTCATGTCCCTCCATCTCCCCCAATGCAGCTTATTATTCAAACTCGGTCTTAAGTCTTCTATTGGACTCTTTTAATGGGTATTTACAGCGACAATTATGCTTGTGTCTCTGTGACTATGCTTACCATTTAGCTGTGACAGGTGTGTGCATGATCAGAATGTGAGCGCTTATGATTGCATTGTCGAAACTGTTGGAGACAATAATCCCGAGCATTTCTTTGTTGCATCCCAAGACGTTAAATTACGAAAGCAATGCCAGAAGGTAATTTTTATCCATTTCCCTAATATAGTGTTTGTGATGTGAGCGGCCTATTATTTTGTTCCAAGCATCGAATAGAGAAACCGTCAAAAGAAATCCAACCTAACATTATTAATCTGTTTAATGGGTTGTTTTTTGTTTTGTTAGTTTTTTTAAAAAAAATAATATTGTGGAGGTATGCATTTTAGATGCATAGAATAGATTACAAATATATACTCCGTATTTAATTTTCTAATTTTCAAAGCTGTTCACAGGTCCCTGGAGTTCCGGTCATGTATGGTCTACGGAATGCTGTGTATCTTGATCAATTGACTTCAATCCAGCGTGAGTACGTGAAAGCTTCTGAAGAAGAGAGACTACGTATGACAGAGTCAGAATACAAGTTACTACAAAAGAGAGTAAAAAAATTGTTAAATGGTGATGCGGACTCTTCTGAGGAAGGAAACGGAGATGGGATTTCAGAGCCTCGAGCCTTAGACAATCGAACAGCGTCTAAAAGAGGATCGGAAATTAAAGATAAGGCTAAGTTCAAACTGAAAAAAGCAAAGGTTATATTCATTTCCGCTTAATTGACATTCACTGTTGGTTTCAAATACAGTAATTCATTGTGCTCACTCCAAATGTGCCCCAAATGTGCAGGCTCCAAACCCGCTTTCCTGTAAGAAGAAAAAATCTAGCACTCCCGCTTCAAACTCAGGAAAGGTGAGATTTTCTGCGTCTATTGTGTGAATTCCATGCATATGTCTTTGTTATTACTCATCAATTAAGTTCTATAATTTCATTCATCTGCGACAAAGGTACTGCTACTGATTTACACATTAAATAGATTGAGTTCTCCGTCTTTCAAGACATTGAGCTTCACTGTCTTATTAGTTTAAGTTACATTATGCAATTTGTCGCGCTATTGATTATAGTACAGTACTTGTAAAATTTTTGCCTTATAGCTTGTATACTGTGGAACTGATGTTTAGGTACCAAAGGCAAATGCTGATAGTGGGGCAGCAGCAAGAAGCAGGTCTCGGAAGAGGAAGAGAAGTAACAAGTCGAAAACATCCTCAGGCGCCCCTGCAACTAGTAATTAGCTGATTAACAGTAAGTAAAATGTTTGCGACACAATGTCAAGCCATGCATTAAAGCAGTGTATGTGTATTTTACGTATGAGTACAAATGTTTTACTGTATCCTCTCTTTCTGCGATTATCGTTTTCTCCATTGCTCCTTACATCCGATTTTTGTCGTCCTGATTGTGTTTGATAAGCATTTGAACGAAAAAGAAAATCAAATTTCCAACTATACGATGAGGATTTTTTGAGGTGATTTTTTGAAAACTGTGAGATATTGTTTTAGGCTATTTGAATAGGTCATATTTGATGTAAAATGAATGTCGGTCTTTAAATTTTTTTTTAAAGAATATTGATTCGAGTATTTATTAATGTTTTCGCCATATTGCAACATGAAAAGAAATATAGGCGAATGACTTCTAAATGTATTTATTTCGAACCATATGCACCTTTTGATACTCTCCGATATTTCTACAATGTATGGAGTAGCTTCCGGGCGAATTTGGAGACATTTAATTTTTTACCAAATCTGTCCGAAAAACGTGGATAATAACCTTCAAAATTGGTCATTTGATGTGATTTTTTAAAAACTGTGAGATATTGTTTTTGGCCATTTGAATAGGTCATATATGATTTAAAATGAATGTCGGTTATTAAAAAAACTTTTAAAGAATATAGATTCGAGTATATTTTTTAATGTTTTCGCCATATTGCAACATGACAAGAAATAAAGTCGAAGGACTTGACAAGAAATAAAGTCGAAGGACTTCTAAAGGTATTTATTTCGAACCCTGTGCACCTTTTGATACTATATGACATTTCTACCGTGTATGGAGTAATTGCCGCGCGAATTCGGAGACTTTTAATTTTCAACCAAAACTGGCCGAAAAACGTTGATAATAACCTTCAAAATCGATCATTTGAAGTGATTTTTTGAAAACTGTGAGACATTGTTTTTGGCCATTTGAATAGGTCATATATGATATAAAATGAATGTCGGTTGTTAAAAAAACTTTTAAAGAATATAGTTTCGAGAATTTATTCATGTTTTCGCCATATTGCAACATGACAAGAATTATAGTTGAATGACTTCTAAATGTATTTATTTCGAACCATATGCACCTTTTGATACTCTCCGACATTTCTACAATGTATGGAGTAATTGCCGCGCGAATTTGGAGACATTTAATTTTTGACCAAATTTGGCTGAAAAACGTTGATAATAACCTTCAAAATCGATCATTTGAAGTGATTTTTTGAAAACTGTGAGATATTGTTTTTTGCCATTTGAATAGGTCATATATGATGTAAAATGAAAGTCGTTTGTTAAAATAACTTTTAAAGAATATAGATTTGAGTATTTATTAATGTTTTCGGCATTTTTGAAATATGATAAGAAATATAGTCGAATGACTTCTAAATGTATTTATTTCGAACCGTATGCACCTTTTGATACTCTCCGACATTTCTACAATGTATGGAGTAATTGCCACGCGAATTCGGAGGCTTTTAATTTTCGACAAAATCTGGCGGAAAAAACGTGAATAATAACGTCCAAAATCGATCGTTTGAGGTGATTTTTTATAATATGTGAGATATTGTTATTGGCCATTTGAATAGGTCATATATGATGTGAAATAAATGTCATTTGTTAAAATAACTTTTAAAGAACATAGCTTCGAGTATTTATTCATGTTTTCGCCATATTGCAACATGACAAGAAATATAGTCGAATGACTTCTAAATGTATTTATTTCGAACCATATGCACCTTTTGATACTCTCCGAGATTTCTACAATGTATGGAGTAGTTTCCGGGCGAATTTGGAGACATTTAAATTTTGACCAAATCTGGCCGAAAAACGTGAATGGATAATAACCTTCAAAATCGGTCATTTGATGTGATTTTTTAAAAACTGTGAGATATTGTTTTTGGCCATTTGAATAGGTCAGATATGATGTAAAATGAATGTCGTTTGTTAAAATAACTTTTAAAGAATATAGTTTCGAGTATTATTCATGTTTTCGCCATATTGCAACATGACAAGAAATATAGTCGAATGACTTCTAAATGTTTTTATTTGGAACCGTATGCACCTTTTGATACTCTCCGACATTTCTACAATGTATGGAGTAATTGTCGCGCGAATTTGGAGACTTTTAATTTTCGATCAAATCTGGCCGAAAAACGTGGATAATAACCTACAAAATCGGTCATTTGATGTGATTTTTTAAAAACTGTGAAATATTGTTATTGGCCATTTGAATAGGTCAGATATGATGTAAAATGAATGTCTGTTGTTAAAAAAAACTTTTAAAGAATATTGATTCGAGTATTTATTAATGTTTTCGCCATATTGCAACATGAAAATAAATATAGTCGAATGACTTCTAAATGTATTTATTTCGAACCATATGCACCTTTTGATACTCTCCGACATTTCTACAATGTATGGAGTAATTGCCGCGTGAATTTGGGGACTTTTAATTTTCGACAAAATCTGTATGGATAATAACCTTCAAAATCGATCGTTTGAGGTGATTTTTTTAAAACTGTGAGATATTGTTTTTGGCCATTTGAATAGGTCATATATGATGTAAAATGAATGTCGTTTGTTAAAATAACTTTTAAAGAATATAGTTTCGAGTATTTATTCATGTTTTCGCCGTATTGCAACATGACAAGAAATAAAGTCGAATGACTTCTAAAGGTGTTTATTTTGAACCGTATGCACCTTTTGATACTCTCCGACATTTCTACAATGTATGGAGTAAATGTCGCGCGAATTTGGAGACTTTTAATTTTCGACCAAATCTGGCCGAAAAACGTGGATAATAACCTACAAAATCGGTCATTTGAGGTGATTTTTTGAAAACTGTGAGATATTGTTTTAGGCTATTTGAATAGGTCATATTTGATGTAAAATGAATGTCGGTCTTTAAATTTTTTTTTAAAGAATATTGATTCGAGTATTTATTAATGTTTTCGCCATATTGCAACATGACAAGAAATATAGTCGAATGACTTCTAAATATATTTATTTCGAACCGTATGCACCTTTTGATACTCGCAAACATTTCTACAGTGTACGGAGTAGTTTCCGCCCAAATTTGGAGACTTTTAATTTTCGGCCAAATCTGGCCGAAAAACGTGGATAATACACTTTAATTTGAGGCGTTTTTTACCGACATTAGTTTATCGCGTAAAGACACCATCAAATTTTCTCTATTGGAGCTAAAATTTTGTGTGGGCGTAATATATAGCCTAGGTAACACACTGTAAAATTTTCGGTCATTTATTTTTGGGACCTCGAATTTGCGAAAAACGTAGATAATACACTTCAATTTGAGGCGTTTTCGACCGACATTAGTTTATCGCGTAAAGACACCATCAAATGTTTTCTGTTAGAGATAAAATTTTGTGTTGGCGTAATATATGGCCTAGGTAACACACCATCAAATTTTCTGCCATTTTTATAGGGCCCCGAATTTACGAAAAAACGTGGATAATACACTTCAATTTGAGGCGTTTTCGACTAACATTAGTTATTTATCACGTACATACACCATCAAATGTTCTCGGTTGGAGCTAAAAAAATTTACTCCGTATGAGCGTAATATTTGGCCTAGGTAACACACCGTAAAATTTTCGGCCATTTTTTATAGGGTCCCGATTTTGCGAAAAAACGTGGATAATACACTTCAATTTAAGGCGTTTTTGACCGATAATAGTTTATCGCGTAATTACACCATCAAATGTTCTCTGTTGGAGCTAAAATTTTCTGTGGGCGTAATATGGCTTAGGTAACACACCGTAAAATTTTCGGCCATTTTTTAAAAGTAGTTACTGTGCGAATTTAGAGACATTTAATTTCGGACAAATCTTGTCAAAAAACATGGATAAGAACTTCCAAAATCGCTTATTTAAGGGTGTTAATTCAAAAACGTGCGATTTAGAGACATTTAATTCAATGGTATAAAAAAGGAAGTCCGCGGCTCCAAAAAATCCATTATATAAGGCGCTTTTCATGATAGCATATGGCTGGGCTGCATATAGGAGAATAAGGTGCAGCGTCAGAAATGCGCCTCAAATATTGATTATTTGCGGCTATTTTTTAGAAATACGCCTCAAATAGTTATTTATTTGGGGCTTTTGTGTAAATAAATGCCTCAAACAGGTATTTATTCGCGGCGTTTTTTTAAATAAACGCTTCGAATAGTTATTTATTTGCGGCGTTTGTTTAAATAAACGCTTCAAATAGTTATTTATTTGCGGCTTTTGTTAACCAAACGCCTCAAATAAGAAGCCTATTTGAGGCATTTAAAAAAAATGTCTTACATTAGCCTTTAACAACGAGGAAACAAGATTAGTTTTTTTGGCAAGACTAGTTTTAAAAAAAATGTCTTACATTAGCCTTTAAAAATGTCTTACGATAAAACTTTTGTAAGATATACTATAGAATTAAAATATTACGGAGTAATAATGAATAATTTCCTTATGTGCGATAAATCTCACAATAAATTTATCGTGAGACCCATCCGCTTTTTCCACAAATCACAAACTTGACTTGAAATATTTACATGAAATCAAATCCATCGGACCATACACAGAAAATCAGGTGCCATTTTTCACCCTGGAAACGAGTTCCTCAGTCGTCATCCCAATTATCTCGTTAGCTCGCTTTAGACCGACTGTAAAGTATCTTCCGATTGAATCCTGGCAGGTGACATCATTAATGCAATAAAAAAACAGGTAAGCTGCTAACAAATGTAGAACCACATCAAGACATCATATTTACGCAAAAATTAGAGGAGAAACGGACCCTAGAAACGATTCCCAGCCTCTGCAGTTTCTTGATTGCATCGTCCACCTCAAAATTGCAGGTCATGCCAAACTCCTCCTTGATCAACTCCTCGGAACGTAAATCAAGATCCTAAAAGCATGTCATCACAACTCAATGGATCAAAACTGTGAAAGCTTAAACATGTCATCTTGTTCCGTTTTTACTTAACTAAGTTTTTTTTTACCTGTCAAGTAGATTTACCCTGTTCCATCAGTATGAAGTATGATATGATCACTTCTTTCACCTACAGTAAAATAACTCAGTCAGTCGGGAAATGAGAGAACATTTAGTCGAAGATTGAGTAAATGTACAGGCTTACTTCTTGCTGAATCACATCGTCGCACAGGTGCAGAAGAGTTCCCTTTCCACTATCAAGTTGCTTGTCGTACATTGACTGAGTTACTAGATTCCGGTATACAGCCAGGTTTTGCTGATATCTGAAATCAGCGAATCAAGAAACAAACTTTTATTATTTGATCGTATAATTGAAGAAAATGAATAACCCTGAATGCCCAAATTCACGCGTCTGAGTAACATAGAGATGTATAGCACTTACGCGAAATATGTCTTTGCAAAGTAACCAATTACTCCAGAAACAACGGCAAAGGCGACCCAAAAATCAGCCTTAATCTCTAGCGAACTTACAACAGCAACCTGTAAAGGAAGACGATAACATTAAATGTGTGAATGATAAGGAGCATCGATTCCTGAGGGTTTGTTATGTGAAGGAAACGACTCACTAGACCAACAATGGCCGATCCAAGGAACTTGACCCAGTCCATTGGAGTAAGACCCGGGTTTTGCTTCTCAGGCTGAAAATAAGGAGAACAAACGACGTGATGGTTCAAGTTGACATAGTTCGCAGGTTTGCAGATGATGGAGACGGAGGAGGATACTCACCAGAACTATTTCCATGTCTGCCATTGGAATATTCTTAAAATGTTTCACGTATATACCTCTGTCTTGTTTCCCCTTTGGACTTGCTCGTCTGTAACATATAGTAACACACTATCATTTCCCCATATGTATCACTGGTTCCAAGGAAAGTATGACGAAAATCGATGATAAAATCAATGAAATCTTTCCAGATTTATAACGTGTCTAAAATTAACAATATCGGATGCAGATTTGGCAAACGACATACGGACCTGTAAACAACAATCATTCTGTCGAAAGTAGGTTCCTGGATGGTAATCTTCCTAAGCAGATTCCGGAAACTGAGGAAAAACCAACGTAAGTGCTTCATTAGAGCCGATAGAATGCAATTTAAGTACACCATTCACACAAAGTTCTCACTTTCAGTTAACTGCCAACTATTAAATCGAAAAACTACAGTGAACAACCAACTATCGCCTATTAACTTTCAACCACTACAGACAGGAAAAGATACGAGTTAACAGGAGGGTGTCGAACCTGATTTTCATGTTCTGAATGCGAATCCGTTCAACAAACATATCATCCTGGTCAGATTCAGACGTAATCTCATCATCTTTCTTTTTCTCCTTCAAAGAACCTTTCCGTGACTTTGAAAATTTTGATCGAAGTTTTTCTATCCTGCAAATATCAGTATGACAAACGATGCCAAATTAAAACAACTATTATATCAGGTATAAGCAAGGAATATTGGAACATAAGAGCTTCGTATGATACTTCAAATTTGATATACAAACATATTCAAGAGTGTAAGGCTCGGATTATGCTCACCCCGTCACTCTTATTAGCTTTGACCAGAATCGTCCTATCATCATATCCACTTTTTCCATGAAGAAGTAGTCAGTAGTACTATCAAGGCCAATGCCACGCCGAAAAATTACATACTGTAAAAAAAAACAACTTCAATTCAGAAAAGGGTATAAACCAATGCAATGCAGAGATCACTTTTGCGATAGCATCAGAGTCAAGAACGAGCTATAACTTCTAAAGTTACCTTATCAGCGAACTCTGGAATATTTTCATGATGATGTTGCGAGAAGTACTTTCCCAAAAGTTTCTTGTCCAGCTACATTCACCGCATAAAACAGACAGTAGTGAAAAGGGGGGTGAGTCGTAACTAGTAACATATCAGATGCTAAGAAATTGCCGGACTATCTGCACGAATGCATGCATACAAAAAGTCGAACCTTAGATTCATTCACAGTAATAGGAAGATTCAAAAGATACTGGCCGGAATGAGCAACTTCATTCTCCTCATCGGTTATGATCTTAAAATTACTCTTTTCCATCACCTGAATGTCGAGTATCCAACAAGAATATTATATTACTCGGTGTTAGCTAATAAGCTAGAAAAATACACGAGAAAGGTGCATTACCTCAAACAAATAGCTTAAAAAATTCTGTTCAAGAACGTCAATCTCTTCAGGAGACAATTTTTGTTGCTGGAGCTTTTGCGCTCCATGGACAGGGTCAAAGAGAGAGTACAATTGCTGTCGGAATTCAAGTAGTTAAGCATAGAAATCAAGAAGACACGGTCACATAAACAAATTAATTGAAAACCAGGATATTCGCTGATAAAAACTGAGTATTTTTTAACTACCATTAAATCTTCAAACTGTAAGAGATACCATGCGCGAATAGTGTATTCAATTCTCTTGCACAGCTTTAAGAACTCGGTTCGATCTGAACTATGCTCTGCATAAAAACAGCATATTTTATATAAATGTCAACATTTTGTGCATAAAAACAAATAATTGAAGAAAAAAACTGTGACTGCAGATTCCGCAGCATTCAAAATCGCTCTTCAAAGTATATACTGCAATATATCAAGTAAGTATTTTGCTCATCTAATGGTTGGATTAGCCTAATATCCTTTAAATGTGGGATATAAACGACCTATGTTTCTCCGACTATTCATTTTTCCTCGAGTACCACATGTCACACTCAACACTCAATTTTACGCCAAAACATTCCATTTTCTTGCAAATGTACCCGTATTCAGAACCAATCGTGAAGTCGACAAACATAGCACGCAACTCTCAACTCGGTTCACTAAATAAAACTAAGGCAACTCCTTTTATTCCTTGCAATAGAAGCACAACTTCAGTATGCAGCACTTTTCACCCAATTAGAATCTCACATAGAATCAAACTACTGCAATTACACAATTCAAGTTCATCCAATGGCCTATCCAAAGATCACAAACTATAGAGTAAGACCGTCTCACAGCGTAAAGACTAAAGACAGTCCTTTAATTGGCTGAACAACCAGTTATTAATATGAGATCATGTATATTAGAGCAAAATATAGAATTATTGAGATAAAGTTCCAATTTTCTCAATCAAGAATCATGTCCTACAAGAGAAAAATACTTGCAATTAAAAGCCTTTTTACATAGAAATTGTGGAAATTTCAAGCCTTTTTACATAATACAAACAAACCCAATTGACATAATGCAAAATCAAACATAACCCACATGAGAAAATCCACAAATACTTGCAATAGATAAAATTAAAACAAACCCAATTGAAATACTTCGTAATTCAAAATTAAACATAACCCACATGAGAAAATTCACAAAATTAAAAGAAAAATTAAAACAAACCCAATTCAAATAATTCAAAATCAAACATAACCCACATGAGAAAATTCAATTCAAAATACTTCCAATAATCAGAAAAAAAAAGGAAAAAAAAAATACCAATAAGATTAGCCAAAGTCATAATCAACCTAGGCTTCAAAATAGGAATAACAGTTTCTCTTTCAATTCTGATAACTTCTGTGTTCATGTCATGCTTGTTCATCTCCTTCTTCTTCTTCACTGCTGCTGCTGCTGCTGCTGTATCTTGAGTAGAATTAGGTACAGAAGCCATGATTACACAAAACAATGAAGAACAAACAAAAGATGAAAATGAGGGTTTTAGTGTTTTATGTATTCCAAGTATTATTGGGATAGAGAGGGACCCAAGTTTTGTAGCTTGAAAGTTGTTGAAACAAGACAAAATAGGAATAAAAGTAGTAGTAACGGAAAAAGATTGTCGGCAGAGGAAATTGTTGTTGGAAGCTATTTATGACTTGTAAAAACTGTGATGAAGATGCTTTAAACCTCTGTGTTTTTGTCCAGGAATGTTTCGTACTTTCGTGATAAGGTTGGAAGATCGTCTTAACTCTTAAATTAAAACGGTTTTAAATTAGATACATGTATGTCGATATGTTGTTATAAGTTTGATTAATACGTCATTTATTTATACTTTCAAAGTGCAATCTTTTTAATATTCTCGAATCTCAAATTACCAACATTTTTAGTAATGTATTTATATTTATATAAATTTATTAAATATAGAATTAGGAGATTCAGATTGTTGGCAAAAAAAAAAAAAAAACAGATTACTTTCATAAAATTCAAAATTAGATTGAAAATGATGGACTTATAAAATTATCGCCTAAGCAAGAGTTCTTAAGTTTTGATCGAACCTCTGATTTAATTCGGGTTTTCGATTTGGCTTGAAAGTGAAAGTGACACCTGAGTGCATAGCTCGTAGCTTCTCTGTCAAAGGTCCACTAGTCGTCACTATCTAACTTAATTTCGAATCCATTATTCCTTCCAGCTCTACACTTGACCCAGTTCTTGATGAATCTGAGAACCCGGGGTCCATGACTCAAGGCTCGGGGTCGTATAAAGGAGTCTGATTCCATCAGATCGGGTTTTGAGTGGGTCAAGACTGATTGCCGAATCAGGTTTAGTTTGTCGCCTCTTTGAGGGATGGACAACAACCAAGGCAAATCCAACGAAGATTGAAGATAAAAACGATGATATCAATGGACAACGGTATTTCTATGGTGTCGAACACTGTTATTACTCGGCTACCATGTTCAACATTCCCCCGAATGCTGAATTCTGAGAAATTTTGCAAAAGAATGCAGACAGTTCATTACTGTATCGGAAGAATATAAGAGTATATAGTTCCATGCCACGGTAAAATGGGTGGCAAAATTATTTCTTAGTAATGACACAGTCAACCAAAATCCACAGAAAAAGAAAACTACAAAACTCACAAGCATTATTGGCAAGCTTCGAGCGCAAAATAAATTATCAGAAGATGCCTCGGAAAATATCGGACACCCAAGTTCAATAACTAAGTCGAACCAAAAAAGAATTCAGGGCATCGCCATTGTCCCTTTTAGAAACCATCTTGTCTCACTTTTTAACCGATGAGCAATTTGTTATCTTCCAAGAATTTGTATGTGGGTACCTCGAGGTTCAGAGGGGCCGGTCCCTTGCGAATTCTACCGGAGATATCATAGTGGGACCCATGGCAAGGGCAAAACCATCCATGAAAGTCCCCGGCATTTGGTAAGGGGATGCAGCCCAAGTGAGTGCAGACACCGACCACAATCAACCATTCCGGGTTCTGAACCCGGTCATCATCGGGCTGTGGGTCCCGCAGAGATGCAATGTCGACACTGTTTGCCAATTTGATGTCATCTTCAGTTCGACGCCTGATGAACACGGGCTTACCTCGCCACTTGACAGTCACAGTGCTGCCGGGCTCAATGCTTGAAAGATCAACCTCAAGTGATGCGAGTGCAAGGACATCTTTGCTGGCTGACATACTCAGCACAAACTTAAGCAGGAGTAAACGAAGAAGGGAAGCATAAACGAATCTCCCACCAGTCAGAACAAGGTAGGCAAAGGCTCTCTTGCTAGGATCACCAGGAGGGTATCGCTCGTGGTTGAACTCATCATAAGTTATTTTTGAAGATGGGTTCTTTATGGCTTCCACAGTAGCTGGGACATCAGGTATTAAGCCATGTTCAGCTTTTGGGATGAGATGCTCAGAAGCAAAGCCTGCGGTAGATATCAAGTCTAAGAGATTAATTAAGGACCATATAAAACATATATGTACACATTCATTTATTAGGAGCATCTCTAGAGAGTTATCAGCAGTAAACTCTTCGAATGTTTGCCACTGCAACATGAGATATTATTAAACGTATAAGAGTATACAGTGAGTTGTCAATTAGCCTGATGCTAATTAGGCTACAATTTCAGCAAGGTATTAGAAGTGGACTAAACCGTAAATCAGGGACGACACGAAGGCCGTGGTGAACATAAAATACAATGAATGAAGTAATGCAACGGGTAAGCGAATATATATTGATAGTAACCAAAACTTTAAGAGCGCTAACGTCCAATATCCATAAACACTGAATCATACTCCCTGACTTCCATGTTACCATCTTGTGCTTAGTCACCTTGTTTTCCTTATTTCGTTTATAGGACTAATAATTGACCATAGATGGATAAAACTATCTTTGTCAATCACACCTTACCCCGCCCTCTCACCATCTCATCTATTCACACCACCTTAACCCGGCCTCCATCACAACCACAAATGCACAATCAACGCCTCATTCCCTTCGCCAGAGGCACTCTCTTAATCATTAGGAACAGTGGAGTAAAGGAACGGTATAATAAGAGAAGGAAAGGAACAAAAATGCATAGTGTGTCTCGCTAGTTATGCTTTATGTACAAAGTGCCCTAATTATGGATTTAAAACAAAGATAGCCTTAGTAAGATGACATTTTGATGACAAGTTGACAACTATCAAAACTCAAATGTTCCAAGGTCTCCAAAACCAACAGAGCACATAAGTTGAAAAGAAGACGAGAGAAGAATCTAGCTTACTGAGGCTAGCCGTCTAGCACCAGGGAAGAGCGAAACAGAGCAGTAGGCTAGCAGCCACTACGCATTGACAAGCACTTATTAAGAGACAAAATTAAAAATTCAACACCTTTGGTGAATGTATTTTTTTTTTCTTTGAGGGCCTCATTAACCGCAGCCCACTGCTTTAAATACGCAATATCCGAAAACTGAATAATTACAAACGATAATACAACAGCCACAAATGATCCACATGTTAATACATGAGCCTCAGATTTATGCATTGGGTACTATGAAGAAAAATTCAAATAAAAACCTGATCTATCACGATTCATGAGCATCACAGTCTCTAAGCTTAACAATCCGAATCACATGTACACATTATATAGTACTCCGTATTTGTCAATTTGTGCCGCACTGATAGGTTCACTTTTGGCGAGGGGAAAGAGGGATAAACAGCGTGTTGTGATAAAACTGAGGGAGCAATTCATCGATAACAAATGCAATGCAATAGCATTGGCAACTATATGACGAAATTACCCGAAACAAAAGAACATGATATTGATCAAATACACACATCTCAATCTAGTTAACATAACAGAAACATACATGATAATCGAAATGAATATCTTATACTCCAAATAGTTATTGTGTGAGACGATCCCATGTTGTGAAACGGTCACTTTGTACAAATAAATCATTTGTTTTGCTAATAACAAATGAATTGCCTTTTTACATAATCCGAATGTTTCACATGTGAGATCGTATTCCTCTATCATTTGTGGTAATCTTAAAACCTTCAAACACCAGCTACACCGCAATGTCGAATCACATCGATTTTCAATAGACGTCAAGACCTAACCAAATCCCTCATTTCTGAAACCTTCGCAACTCAAAACAATACAACCAAAATCCATCTCATGAAACAATCAAGACGAAAACTTTCAGAGATCATCATAAACATCAACATCATCAGATACAACACGAACATCGGATTGAAAACATCAACATCATCAGATTGAAAACATCAAATACACCAAACCGAAAGTCAAAATCATAACAAAAGAACGTTGATCTCAATCGAAGACGGAAACCCTAACCTCGGTAAGGCATGTAAAAATGAGATGCGGAACGCGTTGATCTGTGCTCATCGTCGTCGCGACCGCCGGCAAGGGAAGGCTTCGAGACGGTGGAGGCGGCGGCGGCTGCGGCGGGGCGCCAGGAAGGGGAGGAGAGAGAAGACAGACGCCGTGACGCCAATCGCAACATCGTCGCTGCTAGGTCGATTGAGTTTGGGAGGGAGACGACGGGTGAAGGTTTGGGGTGGGAGAATACACACAAATTGGTGATTTATGTAACTAATCTAATCTAACTATGGTTAAAACGAATTTTTATTTATTTTTTTCTAAATTAGACTTTACTTATTATTGGCTGAAATTAATTTCGTAGTAGGTATTCGTATACTTATATTTGTATTTTTGTGTCGAACTTATTTATATAAATTGGTTTTTTAAGTATTAATTATCGATAAATTTTTGTAGAGAAAATATATTTATAAAAAATAAATCTTGTTCGAGCAATTCACAATCTCTTATTTCTAGGTTTACCAAACCAATGTTTTTAGTATCAAGATTTTACTTTGGATCAATGAGGTGATTAGGATCGACTGATCGAACGGTGAATCTTTGAAGACTTCCACTTTTATTAAAATATACTCGTCACATACGAATTTGTGATAGTTGAAAACTTTCAATGTCGAAAGGAGTACAAATTTTCATAAATAGATAATGGCATAGTTAAAGTCCCATAAAAATGCTCGCATATGAATAAAAAGTCGAAAACTTTCAATGTCGAAAGGAGTACAAATTAACGTAAACAAATAGCGAAATAGTTAAAATCCCATAAAAATGTGTATTTACATCTCAAACAACTTGTTCCATTTCATAATTTCTTTTACAATAAAGTTCTATATAAAATCTTAGGTTTTGAGAAAATACACACTCTTACAATTGTAGGATCGAGTCGTATAGTCGAAAGATTGTGGGATCATAAGAAAAGTTGAGTCATAAGATCCTGCAAAATTAAGATCGGAATCGTTCATCACTTTCCAATCCTAAGATTGGAATATCATGAGTAGTACAACGATGATCCGAACTAGAATTAAACCTCGAATGACGCCAGTGCAAGGACGTCTTCAGCGGCTGACGTACTCAGCACAAACTTAAGCACGAGCAAACGAACAATGTAGGCGTAAACAAATTTCCCACCAGTCAGAACAACGTAGGCGAGGACTCTCTTGCTGTTAGGATCACTAGGAGGGTACTTACCGCATCTTGCTAGACTCTCAGTTGCGAAGCCTGCAGTAGATAGATATCGAGTCCAAGAGATTAAGTAAGGACGATATAGAACATATATGTACACATTAATCTATCAGGAACGTCGCTAGAGAGTATGAAACACAAAGGCGGTGGTGAATATCAAATACGGAGTATGAAGTAATGCAGAGGGTAAGCAAATACGGATTATATCTGCTGATAGTTACTTACAGGGTTCAGAAAACTAACGTCCAAAATCCATAAAGACTGAATCATAAAAGTCGTAATCCTTCAATTCGCTATTTCGATTATGAGCTTGGTCAACTTATCTTCCTTATTTTGTTTTTAGGACTAATAATTGTCCATAGATGGACAAAACAGCCCCTTTCAATCACATCAACCTAACACCTCAGCCCCATCCTCTCACTGTCTCATCTATTCATAACACCTTACTTCATGTTTCCACCACCCCCACAACCTTTACCTTGCCTTTAACCCGGCTTACAACCACCATGACTGACAGACACCCTCTAAACCGCTCCCAATGCCTCGCCTTTAACCCGACCCACCACTACCATGACTGACAGAGAGACCACATTCCCTTTGCCAGAGACACCCTCTAAACCGCTCCCAATGCCTCGCCTTTAACCCGGCCCACCACTACCATGACTGACAGAGAGACCACATTCCCTTTGCCAGAGACACCCTCTAAACCGTTCCCACCCCCCCATCATCAACACCAACTCTCTTTAATTTGGCATCATCAGACACTTGTATGCCCGCTGTGGTTTAGGAGGAACTAATGCTAATGGTCTCGGATAAGGCTCAGAGTACTGCCTAGGTAAATTGTTTTTTTTTCCTTCGATTCAGAGGTAAAAAAAAGATTCAGACAACTATAACATGACTTCGTTGAAGTTTGCCTCAAGCTTACTAAACTAACCAAGCATGACACAAATACATCTTCATCTTTATCTTTTGTTTTGATAAAGACGAAAAGCAAAGCTTTGAACAAGCATCATTACAGCGTGAATGGGATAATTCCCATTACTTTGTTTATGCAGGAATTAACGACATGAATGATAGATAAATGAACGCTAAGAAAAGTGGCGGATCAACTCAACAACCTTGGGTCACACATAACTAATTATGACAATGATTCAGGCAGTAGTTTATCGGTTTATCCCACAATAACCCATCATCACTAAGATCTAAGACCTCAATGGTCTTTACAAAGTTTCACATTCGTCCATATCAATCATTTGTTTACCTATTATTAAAATACTCTTGGTGACTAATATAAAAAGGTAAACAAATGAATGAACGGAACGAGTATACAGAGAAAGGAGTGCATTTCAAATCTACTGTCAGATGCTCAAAAACACTCGAGGAGAAACAAAGCTGTTTACTTTAGCATAAACTGAAAGAAACAATAAATAGTTTTGCTTCCATTACTACATTCGATCAACATCAACATCAACATCAACATCAACATCAGATTGAAAACATCAAATACACCAAATCGCGAGGTGGAATCTAGCTAGTAGCAAAAGGTAGCACTTGCCCAGCATTACGAAAAAAAATGGTTAAAATTATCGACTTATGAACAAACAATCAGCATGACAAACCTCGTTACTCAAAATTTTAGGTCTGAATTCGTCCCTACAAATCGCAATGTGAAAATAAATCACAATGTCAGAGGGAAACCCTAACCTCGGTAAGGCATGTAAGAAAGGGATGCAGAAAGCGTAGACCTGAGCTCAACGTCGTCGCGACCGCCGGCAAAAGGAGGCTTCGACACGGTGGCGGCGGGGCGCCATGAAGGGGAAGAGAGAGAAGAAAGACGGCGCGTCGCCGATCTCAACATCTTCGATAGGTCGATTGATACGACGCGTATTAGAACGATTTCTCTCCTGTGTACGGGGTTTTGGGAAGAGGGAGACGGTTGATGAAGGTTTGTGGGTGGCCTAAAGTAGAAAAGACAAATTGGTTATTAGGTAACTAATCTAATTTCGGTAAAAACGTTTTTTTTTTTTTTTACTTTCTTTCTAAATTAGTTTTAAATTGGTTTGATTTTTTTACCAACGTTTATATAGTCGAATTATAGTAGCGATGATTTATTGTCCAGCTCTGTGTTAATCACTGTACTCAGCTTTGAGTTAACAACTAGACTCAAACATCTAGGATTTTATTAAAATTAACTGTTGACTTACTCCGTAAGTAATTTAATTAATGATAAAACAAATGATTGACCAAAATAAATATATCTTGAGTCAAAGGTTGGTACAAGCATACAAGAAAGCATATGATCAAAATTTACACTTTGTCCCGGTTGATGTATCTGCGTTGAACATTAATACACGTCAGATACACTACACGGCAAACCATGTTAGACACCTATTGGACGTCAATTTGTTAAATTTTTTTAGGACGCGTCTCGGATAGAGTTCAGGTTATCTGGATATTCTTTGACACGTTTTTAAACCGATCAAGAACCATCATTATTCATAAATCTATCGGAAAATTTGGTATATTTGTTCACGAATCGAAATTTTCCGAACCAAAAGTGGAATAAACTAAACCGAAGAACACACAACACAACTACACGAGGGAAGGGCATTCGCTGTCGGAGAGCAATCGCACGCAACCCTGCATAACTCGAGAACGCAGAAAGGACCTCGGAATCCAACAATGGAGGAAGAAACCAAAACTAAAACAAAGGAGGAAGAAGAAGAAGAAGTAGACGTATCAGAGATAGAATACGTGAGCTATGGAGGCGAACACCATCTTCCATTAATCATGCAACTCGTCGATCAAGAACTAAGCGAACCCTACTCTATCTTCACTTACCGCTACTTCGTCTACCTCTGGCCCCAACTCTCCTTCCTCGTATGTCTTCCCTTTTTGATTTCCCCCCTTTCAATTGCTAGGGTTTCTACTCCAATTTGTAATTTCATTGTTCTTTGTCTTTTCGATTTAATTTTACTGATTATTTCTGTAACTTACCGTATTCTGTTAGCACAAAAACTTGAAATCGCTAATTTTGTGTAAGACGGTCTCTTCGTTCGCTCCCTGTAACCTGTTGTAGTCGTATTTATACGAGAGATACAAGTACAAATGCTGGAATGCATACTAGCAATACCAATAATTTTGTACTTTCGTTAATGAGGTGCTCATCAATGATTAGGAAAAAACAATGTATTGATATTCCTAATACGCATTGATATTTTTCGTATACAAAACCGTATTGGAGCATTCAGAGATTGAGAGGATAAAAAGGGGGATTTTTCTCAACCCGAAGCAATGAAAGATAAGAATTTTTTTGTGTAAAGTTATTACATTTATTAGGAGTTTGCGCCCTTAAATTCCCGAGATAATATGCTTGACAATGACTAGGAAGAAAACAATGCATTGATATTTCTCGTATATAAAACTGTATTGGAGCGTTCAGAGATCTAGCGGGGGAGTAAAAGGGCTTTTTTTGGACCCGAAGCAATGAAAAATAAGAACTTTCTTGTGTAAAGTTATCATATTTGTTAGGAGTTTGCGCCCTGAAATTTCCGAGATGATATGCTTAGCCAGCTTTGACTTGTAATTCTGGTTCCGTCACTGGTTTGGAATTTGGAGAGAGGTGTTGTGTTGTGCTGTGCATGTAGTGGACTAACTCTAATTTGATAGGCGTTTCATAGAGGAAGATGCGTGGGAACGGTGGTGTCTAAAATGGGAGGACACCGGCATACCTTTCGAGGCTATATTGCTATGCTTGTTGTCATCAAACCTTATCGCGGCCATGGCATTGGTAATTATGTTTCTTACCGTAATTTTTTTCAGTATTTGTATATCTCCCTTTCAGTCATGTTCTCTTCCAGTCCAGGGATTGCTGACTATAACTTGAGAGCGTGGATAAAGCGGGTTTTATGATGTACTTGGATTGGTTTAAGTGTGTTGTTATCATACTATAGTCAAAACTACTTGAACAAAAATATTCTATCTTGATTCTTGATGCATGACATCTGCAGCATTTCTGAATAATAAAGGAATTAGGATAACGATATGAGGTTGGACATCTCAGTTGCATCCGGGTTTTTGTATTAGAGTAGCCAGGTGAAGAGTTGTAACGATTTGTCTAGGGATACTCTATTCGTGACAATATTGTTTACTTTCCGGCTCCTAATCGATTACCTTACATCTTGAATTACATTCTTCTGTGCCCAGCATTTGACCTTTAACCCTTTGTAAAAAGGGTAGCGGGGAAGGGGATGATGTTTTCTATCCAAGTCATTCTTACGTTTTCTCTTCAAATCTTTCGTAAGTTGAATTATGTTTTATAGGCTATGGACTAAAATGCACATATCAGAGTGTTTGTTCTTTCTGAACATTATTTCTCATTTGGTTTCGCAGCAACTGAACTAGTTACAAGATCGATTAAGGCGATGATGCAATCTGGTTGCGAAGAGGTATGCCATTATTACCTTACTAATACATAACAATTTCAAAGTATTTGTTGGCAACTGTCGATGTAGATCTATATCGCTCAAGTGCTCATAAACAAGTCTTAAACAGCTCTCTGATTTGAATTTTTTTAGAAATCTAATAATTTCTAGCCAAAATTTGTCATCTTCTAGACCATTTGAAAATGTTCGCAAAGTGATGGTGCTTGGTGAAATTTGGATATCACATTTTTTTTTGGTTTTGCCTGTCTACACGAATACACTGATCTCATCAGTTCACGGTAGAATCACAAGGATGGCTGTTTAGAAAATTATTACTCCGTAAAACACTATCACGGAATAACATATTCCTAAGATAGGGTCATATAAAAGCTTTATCTTGGTTGCAGCGATGTTATTAAATTGATGATTAACCAACCCCTTTGTTCGGATGAAGAAGGAATTTGGAGGGAAAGGAAGAGAATTTCCGTTGTTTGGTTAGCGAAATGGAGATGGCAGATTCCCTTTCCTTCATACACCTGTAATCGAGCATCTCTGATTGTTCGTAGTGCCATTCCCCTTAATTGAGAGGGATTTAGCCGACACTTGCCCTTCTCTTTGGTGGGAAGAGGGGTTAAGGATGTAGTTCACTCTCATAGAGTCGTAGTATTGTGTCTATAAATTCCATTTTTAAGCATAATTATGGTTCATATAATAATTCTATTAACTTTGGAAGGTAACTTTGGAGGCCGAAGTCACAAACAAAGGAGCCCTAGCACTATACGGACGTCTTGGATTTATAAGAGCAAAAAGACTATTCCGATACTATCTAAATGGGGTGGACGCATTCCGGTTGAAATTGTTGTTCCCCCGTCCAGAATCGCATCCCTCTTTACACACGTTGGGAGATAAGGATGAGCATGCAGATCAAGTTCCGGTTCAGGGAAGTTGTAGTTCCAATTGCTCCTAATTTTGGTAAACTTGGCTTATGTCAAATGTGCATTAGTCTTCTTCTAAGACCGACCAAGTCAGTGAAAAATGAAACGTGACATAATACGATCAATTTGTATGATTATTACGGAGTATTTGTACCTAGCGTGCATATCAATTTGTCTCGATTTAAGCCCATGCGCCCAAGCGCCCTTGAGTGCCCAAGCACCCGCGCCCTCGTCTTTGATCATTCGATATGCACGCTAGGGACGGTCCTACTAGATCCGCATGACCCACCTCCCGATGCGGGCCGGGGCCCGGGTCCCGATTTACGCCCAAGTGCCCCAAGTGCCCAAGTGCCCGCACCCGCGCCTGCGTCTTTTGATCATTAGATATGCACGCTTGGGACGCTCCTACTAGATCCGTAGGCGACCGTCGACGGGGCCCACTGATCGCCGGCCCGGAAAGCGGTTCCGCTCCCGGGCCTACCTTAGCCTGACCATGACCGATCACCCTAGGGTGACCGGTCACCCTCCTAACCCACCCTCAAGCACCTGCTCCCCCTTATAGAGCAATATTTGATTTTTCTGATCTGCCCACATTAGACATTGAAAAGTGAGAATCACGATATGAAATTGGGGTGCCCCAAATGACCGATCACCCTAATGCCACGACCGATCACCTTCCCATGGCCACGCCCAAGGTGCCCTGGGCTAGCCCAAGGTGCGCGACCGACATGCGCCCGGCTCGCCCACGGTCCCGATGCGGGCCGGGGCCCGGGTCTCGATTTAAGCCCATGCGCCCAAGCGCCCTTGAGTGCCCAAGCACCCGCGCCCTCGTCTTTGATCATTCGATTTTGCCAAGTCATGAATCTGAGCTAGTCCTTGGTTTATGTAACCGTATCATTCAATGCCAAAACTTGCCAAAACAACTGGGCAATTGTGAGCCCTCGATCTCAGAACCATTGCTCATTGTGAGACGCGTATAAATCTTGCTAATTTGTGTTGATTGACTGAGAAAAGCTCTCAACTTGGCAGTGTGAGCTCAAAAACGACAGCCACTGTCGAATCATGCAGCCGACATTACAGAAAGGTCGTAAATGTCAACAATATAAATTATTTCTCAACCTGACCTAAGCATATAGATAGCCATTTTCATTTTTCTGATGCTAATTACAGAAACCTACCCAATAACATCCATTCTTTGACCTCAACTGCACAAATATTCATCATACTACAAGCATTTACCCGGGAACTCTGTGTCAATCGGCACTTCAGCAGGTGCCCCCATTAGACGGAAACTCTAATATCCTTGGTAGGCTTGGTTATAATACGAATGAGCATTACCAACTACACCACTTCCAGAAGGCACCGTTTGCACTAAACCTGGTATGCCTTGGCTTTGGGCATAAGCCGTTGCAGGTAAAGCGGTAGTACCTAGTTCATTGGTTATTGACGTTGCCTGATAATAACCAGTATATCCTTGATTGGGGTGGTACCCATACCCCGTTGTCGAGGAATTGGAATACATCGAAGTGGCATTTGGATCAAGAGTTCCCTCAGGGACTGAAACTTGGGGGCTCGGATACTGTTGTTGAATGGACCTGCTATATGGTTGATATGCATGCCCATAAGAAAATTCGGTGGAGTTAGTACTTCCATAATATGGATATGAAGATGCACCAACCACCCCAACTTCACTGGTTCCTAGCTGTGGGCGTTCACTTTGAGTATAAAGACTACTTGAAGAGGTTAGATGCCTTTCGTATGCATTGACAGGTTGCTCAGTTGGCACCACAGCTGCGGTATGAGTACCGGGATATCCCTGAGTCTGGTAACTGTAGCTCGGTTGCGTGTAGTTTGGCGCGTTTTCCATGTAGGTTGTGTTGACTTGAGTTTGTGGAGGATGAGCAGCATCGATAAGCATTTTCTTCCTGTGATAATAGCTATCTCCAGGAGGGGAAGGAGGAACAATTGGGTTGATAGCTTGCGAAGTTGTGTATCCATGTCTGTAAAATACACATGTCAGTAAGAAAAACCATGAGATTCTATCTTTCATAGCAACAAATTAACCAAAGGTCTTGTGCCACTTGGATCACTGGATTATCCCAACCCCCAACCCCAGAAATTGCAAACTCAGTCGCGCATATTCGTATCATCACCTATTTACTCAGTCTCATTTGGAAGCATTTGGCATGGGTGCGAATCCAAGTGTCAAACCCCACATGTTATTGACGTTAAAATGATGTGTTCGAATGTCATAGCCTTTTTCCAAGACTCGACTGAATTGGCCAACCTTGTATCCCACATTCCCACCCCCCAGCCACTTTCTAGAAGGTAGAGTCAAGCCCAGTGATGAGCTTGTGCAAAATGTTACCAGTCTTACGATTGGCTGGTGATTTGAATCCAATAACAATTAATCATTTCATGCCCTAGTCTAATCCAAAAAAGGTCAACAAGGAACCTACCGCAATCGAACATCATGTTGTTGAAAGACTGGATCATTGGGGGGATGATATGATTGGGACGAAGGTGCTGACCCATACCGGTCATAAGCAATATGTGATTGATAAGGGTGGTTAGAAGCAAATTCACCTCCCCTTGATAGGGATCTTTGTTCATAACTAGATTGCAAAGACGGCAATGGAGTTTCCGGAACCAAGCGATGTCCGGGATACACTAAGGATACCTGCTGAGGTGATCTCAAAATGATAGGACGAAATAGTGAAACCAGCTTCGCCACCTGGTTAACATTGCATGAAGACAATCAAATATAAGCACAAAAGGTATACTCGTAGTTTTTAAAAAAAATATTTTACATTAAAAAACAAACACAACAAAAAATAAGTCAAAAATAAATGTGCAAAACCGGCATTGGTAATTTACTCACTTGCTCAGAGTTGAGATCCTGCTTAAACTTGGACACAGTAAGGTAATTTTCTTTGATAGCATCTCTGAAAGCAACCTCCGGTAGAGGTAAGCAATCATTAGCAATCGAGAACTTCACCTAGAAAAGTTGTACATAGATGTGTCAGATAACAATCTTAAAGTCATTTATCCATTCTCTTCTAGGCTTGACCACTTTATTGCCCGAAAAAAGAGACATTTACAAATAACCAAGGGAGGAATTCCACCGGATCTTCCGTGACTGCTACCTTGTTTATTTGTTACCCCATGACCTACCTTTCCATTCCCCGGCTAATATGAAAGGAAATATAGTTAAATACGGCCTTCTGCCATTCAAGTGTAAAGTAAGCAAAGGCATTAGAGAACATGGCGGTATCAGAGTGGTGTTCAGTCTGTCCACTGATCGCCGAGAGCCAATACACATTCTTCTCCAATGCGTCACATGACTCACATCTCTATTAACCCAACCCAGCCCACAACAAGATCAACCCACAACAGTTGTGAGCTGCAAAAACTAAGTACAGCATAAAAAAAATACTACTCGCTCAATTACTGTCTTACATAAGCACATGGCAAACAGATCAATAGACTAGCCAAATGAAAAGATTGAACTCGACTTACCTGAGCAGGGAATCTTCCCTCAAAAGCATATGGTTCAAGAGCTAATTGTCCAACAGAGTCAGCAACATAAGGCCCATACAGAAGCTTCAAATCAAAGTCAAACAAGAACAACTTTGCATTAGGCTTGATCTTTTCTACAATGTACATCCTTGAAGCTGGAAGACCGAAAACCCTGTAGATGAAGCAATCTCGTTTCGTTTTAGCATTACACATGAAAATATATCCAGCAAGCTGCCCTTCTATTCTAGTATCTTGTTTTCTGTCTGCACCAACAGTGGTACCCAGGCCAGTAGTATTTGAAATATCAGAAACAACATGTTGAGAAGTTGTTGGAAAATGGGCAGGAACTGTAGAATTGATCGCTGAAGCCTCCATCTTTCTTTTCTTTGCAAATTTTTTATGCTGCATCCTTCTATTACCAATTTTCCATAAATCGTCGGATATTAGATCTAACAAAATCAGAACACATTATTCAAAGAGGGAAAATGAGAGTAATTGAGACAGTGAGAACCCATTTACTTCAGAAACTATAACAGAAAACAGCCAATAGTAATCTTGCCTGGCCCAGAAGCTAACATACTATTATCACAAAAAGGATTGCAGAAGTTAAAAGTTCGAACACATGCTGGCTGAATTAGATCTCACCCATGCGCACAATAGGACAGTAGGACCAACTGAAAATGAAAAACAGAAACAAGCAAACATTGACAGACAAACCCATTACAGGTTTAATGCTTGGAAGAAAATTCTTTTCATATACTTCATTTGCTCGGAAAGCAATGACGGCAGCAACTACTAGTCCCAAAACACTTCGGAGGTCGGCAATTACTTACAATTATATTTTTAAAATCAAGATACAAGTAAAACACTAGGAAGACCTAATTGGAAGCAGAGTTGGTTCAGAATAGACCATCGATGTTTGCTATCTGTTGGTACTTCAAAATCTTGAAAAGCTAGTCTATATTCACGACGAGCTTCCATCATCTAGAGATCTTTGACATTTCAGGCGCAAAATGAAACAAGACACAATTTGCTCAACAGACTATTATCCCCAGAAAAAACTAACAAGTACTGCGTGTACTGCAAATGGCAAAGCTAACGACATGTGTCTAAGCCATATCTCCCTTTGCAACACAAGTATCGTTGGAATGTAAACAAAATCAGATTTGCAATTTGCAAAACCAGCATTCAGAAAAATATAATCTGCCGTAACGAACATAATAGCTTAATAGCAATAAATTACTTCTTGTGTTATCGTGTAACACAATGGCAATGCCTCCAACCCAAGATGCAGCCTTCACCTTATCCTCTTCAACACTATCATAATCACTACGCTCCACAAATTATCAATCATCCGTTGCAAATCTACACTAAACACGACTGAGTAGCAGCAGAATGGACTGATCTCGTAGAAAAATACGCCACCATTCTACATACTCAAACCGACATCTGAAATATCACTATCTTACTAAATTCTCAAGTGAATAAGATTTTACAACACCCCAAAAGAATCGTCAAAGAACAACTTACAACCCTATCAAACCACGAACAAGAATTTACATTTGCACACTCGAAATTCTACAAAGTTAAGAGCTTTCCTACTCCGACCTCATGGAAGTTCGATGTTCATCTGCAACATAGTTAAAATTCTGATCGCACAGTTAACTAAACCACTAACACTAGCTCAAATTGCTCTGCATTCTAGCTCAAAACCGCAATTCAACAAGTGACATAGCAGTAACAATGATTTAGAACAATTAGAAGTTCAAATAATCACATTTAGCAATTTAACACCAATTATAAGTAAAAGTGAAGCATATAATTGATGAAACCCTAGAATCTTCGAGCGCATGAAAATGTCGATAGAACTAAGTAAATTACAGATAAAAGCAGCACATGATCATCAATTCGTCAGGCTATGGATGAAGAAGCAAGAGATCGAAGGAATTACCTTCGACGACGATGGAAGTGGTACGGTGACAGTCATGGCACTGTATTTTTCCTTTCGCAGTTATAACACGCAGTGACGAAGATGCTGTTAGACCGATTTGGGCTCGGTTAGACAAAACTAGCTCAACATTAGTTGAAACTTTAAAATTAATCGAATATTCCCCGTCTCGTTCATTTATTTGTCTTTCGTATATTTATTGTGAGGAGTATATTAATCAAAGGTAAAAAAATGAATAAAATAAAAGGGGTCCGATCTAAATTAAGAATGGATAAGTTATCTGAAATAATTACCCGTATTTGGTAAATTTCGTATTTGGTAAATTTGGTGCATGTATAATAAAGATAATTTGCTTTATATGTGAGTTAGGCCCGCACATCAAGTGTTAGAATTTGACCAAGATTGATACGAGTTCATATGATTGTATGTGAACTTGGACGAAATGAGATTATGGGTTTGATGAGTGGTGTTCCGGATGGTTCCGAAATTAATGATGAGAATGGAAAGAATGAAGGGAAAACGAAAAATGAAAGAATATGAAAAATAAAGTATGTATTCTCCCACGTATTTTCGGATTAGTTAGTGATTTTTGTTTACGAAATTTTAACTTTTGTGTCTCAGGATAAACAAATGCAAATGTTATGTGGTATTCGGTAAAAAAAAAACAAAAAATAAATGTCTTACTTGCACAAGATTTTTAAGTGTTATGTCTCCTCCGACAAAAAAAAAAACTCAATAATCTCATATGGAGTATTTTGGTGGGGGATAAGTTACTTTGACGAAGTAAGCTAGCCAAAATGACGCATTAAATAAAGTCTTAGTACATACCTGATTCGGATGGAACACGAAAATTAAAGTCGAGCGAAATACAAACTAGAGATGTCCCGCACAAAAACCAAACAACCAACCCTGAAAACTAAACGAAAGTGAACTGATCCCACCATGTTGCCGTGACAACCCGTTACTCATTGATGGGATTACCCGTTATTATTAAGGGAGACCCCAATAATAAGAGATGCATGTGAGGGGGTGACGTCGAGCTTGGGCACCACCCTTCAGCGCTAACTCATTTTACTTTTAATAATTGGGTGATACTCCGTATATTATATTCCCTCCGATTTTTACTTATCTTTTCTGTTTCCTTAATGGACCGAAACAAATATTTTTTTTTCTATTTTTATTTTGGATCATCAACCTGTGATCTAGAATTACCCTTAAATATCTCTTTCATTATTCTTTTCTTTTGAACCACATATTTCTACACTCATATTTTCCACCCAAAAGTAAAAATCAGAAAAGTATTTAAATGAGAAGATAAATTAAAATCGGAGGAAGTAGATCAAATCCAAATCAACTCTACAAGATAAAGATATCATTTTGAATTAGAGCACTCCAGACACTTTACCACCCGTCCATCCCCAGACCCTACCCATTGCCATCCCGAATTCCAGAAACTAGAGGGTGAGTGAGTCTATAGGAGTCCAACGAAATTCAAATGTTTTCAAAACACAATATAATACAGTTGTCACTCGTCTTCCCCCCCTTCCTTCCATTCCTCTCAAACTTTTTTTCTTACCATCCCCATTTTTCACACTTCCATCAATCAAAAACCCTCTCATTTTTCCCTCCATAATCCCCCCCCAAACTCAACATAATTCATCACCTGGTATCATCATCATCATCTTCTTCTTCTTCTTCTTCTTCGTCTCTTCTTTCGCTTCAATTCATCTTCAACTAATTAATCAACGTTGATTTCAACCTACCATTCACTCCTTTTATTTTCCGTACTCTGACTAGTTGTTGAAACCTGAAACCCTTGATTTTATTGATTTAGGGCTAATTCATCTTCTCTACACTTCGATGTTTTGTTCATGCAAGTTTTCGTAACATTCCGGATAATTGATTGCATTCATGGATGTTGATTTCATATTTTCATACTGCATTTTTGTGTTGTCATTAATTTAATCTACTCTAGATTCGATGTTTTGTTTACGGTATAGTTGTCGAAACACTCGAATCAGATTTTGCTCTCTGTTGCTTGCTTTGATGAATGTTGAAGTAATTACTGTATTTTGTATTATCGTGATTATTTGTGACATGCTGTTGTTGAAATCCTTAATTTCGTTGCTTTAGCGTTGTTAATCTACTCTAGATTTGATGTTTTGTTGACGGTATAGTTGTCGAAACACTCGAATCAGATTTTGTTCTCTGTTGCTTGCTTTGATGAATGTTGAAGTAATTATTTGACACTGTATTGCAGACTTACAGTATCTTGTGACATGCTGTTGTTGAAATCCTTAAATTCGTTGGTTTAGCGTTGTTAATCTACTCTAGATTCGATGTTTTGTTTATGGTATAGTTGTCAAAACACTTGAATCAGATTTTGTTCTCTGTTGCTTGCTTTGATGAATGTTGAAGTAATTATTTTGTATTGTCGTGATTATTTGTAACATGCTGTTGTTGAAATCCTTAATTTCGTTGGTTTAGCGTTGTTAATCTACTCTAGATTCTATGTGTTTATGGTATAGTTGTCGAAACACTCGAATCAGATTTTGTTCTCTGTTGCTTGCTTTGATGAATGTTGAAGTAATTATTTGACATTGTATTACAGTATCCTGTAACATGCTGTTGTTAAAATCCTTAATTTCGCTGGTTTAGCGTTGTTAATCTACTCTAGATTTGATGTTTTGTTTACGGTATAGCTGTCGAAACACTCGAATCAGATTTTGTTTTCTGTTTCTTTGCTTTGATGAATTTGTTGAAGTAATTATTGAATTTGTATTATCGTGATTATATCTAACATGATATGTTGAAATCCTTAATTTCCTTGTTTTAGCGTGATTAATCTACTCTAGATTCTACTCCGTATGCATTTAGGATATAGGTGTCGAAACACTCGAATCAGTTGTTTTGTGATAATTGTTTTGATGAATGTTGAAGAAAGTATGTAACACTGTATTATCGTGATTATTTCTAACATGCTGTTGTTGAAATCCTTATTTTTGTTGGTTTAGAGTTATTAATCTACTCTAGATTCTATGTGTTTACGATAAGTTATCGAAACATTGGTATCAGTTGTTTTGTGAAGAAAGTATGTAACACTGTATTATCGTGGTTATTTCTAACATGCTGTTGTTGAAGTCGTTAATTTCGTTGGTTTAGCGTTATTAATCTATGCTAGATTCGATGTTTGTTTATGGAAGTTGTCGAAACACTTGAATCAGGTGTTTTTTTCGTGATAATTGCTTCGATGAATGTTGAAGTTAAGTTTTAACGCTGTATCACCGTGGTTATTTCTAACATGCTGTTGTTGAAATCCTTAATTTCGTTGGTTGAGCGTTATTAATCTATGCTAGATTCGATGTTTGTTTACGGAAGATTAATTTCACTATGCTAGATTAATTTCCTTAATCTATGCTGTCTTGAATGTGAGTTTTCAAGGGACTTCAAAATTCAGTGTTTATTTCAGATCAGAAAATTATTTTGGCAATGGCGGACAAAGAAGTGGAAAATGTCGAGGTTGTGGAGGATGGGAGGAGGAGGAGTGAGCGAGTAAAAGGGAAGAAAGTGTCTTATAATGAAACGGTATTGAAGACTCCACCAAAGAAACAAGCTAAAAAGGAAGACTCTAAGAAGAGAAAAAAATTGCCTGCTGCATCAGTGGCTCCTGTAGTTTCCGAGGAGATGGCTAAGAGTATTATTGCAGCGGAAACCTCGGAGGAAAGAGGTGGTTTAATGGAGATTGAGAATCAGCTGGGAGATGTTGATGCTAATGCTAATGCTGATGCTGATGCTGGACAATCTTCGGAGAAGAGTGACCATCTTAAGGTTAAGGAGACACTGAGAGCGTTTAACAAACATTATTTGCATTTCATCCAGGTATTGCATAATAACTGTTGATTTTGATGTGTATGTATACTGAGTTTATATATATAACATTATAACAATTGTCTGACAAGCTTTGTGACTTCTTGGTGACGGTGGTGGTGGTGGTTGTAGGAAGAAGAAAAGAGAGTGGAAGAAGCGAAAAAGGTACTGTGATTGCTTGAAACATTTCCAAGTTTTGCTTATTCAAACATTTAATTTTAATTTGGTTTATTTATTACACAGGCTTCAAATGGAAAACCTGACAAATCGTCTTCTAAGCGTCCGGATTTAAAAGCGTCGTCTTTGGTAATGGGGATTTAATAATAATATGATCATCATTTCAGTTATTGTTTGTGATTTTTGTGAAACCGACATGAAAAGAAACTAACGTTTTAGTATTACAGATGAAGAATACTGGAAAAGTTCTGTATCCTAGAAAACAGCTTGGTGCCATTCCTGGTAGGATTGTGTTTTGTTGTTCAATCCGTGTCTTGTGAAATAGATGGTACATTCGTGGAACCGAAATGGGTGGTTTTTAGGATGGTACATCCTAAATACATTCTATTCTTGCAGGTGTTGACGTTGGGCACCAATTTTTCTCGAGAACTGAAATGGTGTGTGTAGGTTTTCATAGCCACTGGCTGAATGGGATTGACTACATGGGCCAAGACTACTGCACTGGGGTACATTATCTACTTTTTAGCTGCTTTGTTTTCTTGGATTGTAACTGCTTCAGTTGCTCTTTGTCCTGTGAATTTAACGGCATTTTTTGGACTAAATAAATTGACTGTAAGACGAAACTTGACTGAAACATGCTCTACCTGAAAAATACTCCGTGATTAGTAACATTCTATATTTAGCTGGAATCTAGATTTCATTTCTAGAGCATTATTCTTAAATTGTTGTCTTGCAAACAAACATTTTATTTAATTTATTTAAGGAAGCAAACAAACATTTTCTTACACTATTTGAATTAACTTCGGCGAGTAACAAAATCTAGCACCTGCAATTCCAGGATAGCAAATAAATAAATCTAGTAACTTAGGAAAAATGTAGAATTAAGGGTAATACATGAACGCAAAACTAAACAGATTATGGAAAGTGTCGTGGCAGTCATCGGAGATAAAGTGTGTACTTGTTACCTTTCTCCGTGTCTCTCATAATTACTTTAAACGCATCTGGAAATTATTCTTACTATTATCTCATTGTGCAATAACATTCTCTTTACTCACTTTGCCGCCAATTCTCTCAATTCACATTGCTGCCGGTCCTATTAGACAGTCCTTGATCCAATTTTGTGTAGATCCACATTTTTCTTGTGCTCAAATTCCTGGAAATCGTCCCGCTCATAATTTTGAATTAAGAGCATCCTTGATTATGATTTTTTTTTGAGACAAATTTTCAACGAGTAGCATTTTAATGGTCTCATTAAGAATACATAATCCCTTTCTTGTATCATACTATTGTGTACATTTGATCAACTTTTTGTCACTTTAAATGCGGTCATGTATAGGTGTAGAGGCGTTGTTATACTAAGCATGTTTTTCTTAAAATAATGATCATAATTATGTTACAGATAATGTTGCTTTGATTTTTAGAACACAGTTGGATTTTTTATAGGAAATTTGTTAATCAACTCCATCATTGCAGACGCTCAGCGAATATAAATTCCCTCTCGCTGTGGCCATAGTGATGTCTGGCCAATATGAAGATGACTTAGATAACTCAGAGGATGTTATCTATACCGGTCAAGGGGGAAACAACCTACTAGGTGACAAGAAGCAAATTAAAGATCAGAAAATGGCTGCTGGTAATTTAGCGCTTAAGGTGTGTTGTCAGATTTAATAAAAGAACGCTTCTGTGTAAATGTAGAGATTATCATTACATTCAACGATTATCATCAATAAAAAATGTCGTTATATATGCTCTGGACATGATCATCATGATTAGTTTTACAAATTTATATGCAGAATTCCATGGAAGCGGGTCAGCCTATTCGTGTCATACGTGGTCATCTCTCAAAAAGCTCATATGTTGGAAAAGTCTACACATATGATGGCCTCTACAATGTAACACCTCACTCAAAACTCTCTAATTTACTGTTCGGTGAACATTTTGGCTAAATTGTTTGTCTAGTTTTAGTCTTTTCGTGGGATTTCTATTTAGTTTGAGAACTAGTCGACATGGATTTGCTGGTGTGAATTTACCATATTGGCTTCTAACTTCACATGTTGGTGTGTTTAGCATGTGTACCCCGTCTTTATATTTCCTGATATTTGTTGAACCTTATGATTTATGATACACTTTCTGGTCATTACCGCCTTGGTCGGTTTGCACAAAATTGCAGTTCTCTGAATGGTTTTATGATTGTGTTTTGTTTATCTTTTTATGAGATAACGACTGTGAGATAACAACGTTTGGTTGAAATTTCTGTGTTCACATTGCTATTTTCATTTGCCTTCAGTGTCCTATATTCATGTTTGGTGTTCGTCGTTCATTACTCTGTCCTTTTTTCTAGTGCTTTCAGAGTTTTAAATACATTCTTGTATGTTTCAAACAGGTAGTAAACTATTGGGCGGAAAAAGGCGTTTCAGGATTCACCGTATACAAGTTTCGTTTGAAACGGCTTGAAGGGCAGCCCGAGTTAACAACTACCCAGGTTTGTTTTTTATAATGCTTAAACTTAATAATGAGGGCCTTAAACTTAATAATGAGGTGTGGATTGTGAATTCTTGGACGATTACCCTTTTGCTTCCTTTCACTTTCCATTATGCTCTAGCTGCATAGTATTAGTGCATGCGATTAGTTTGGACATGTGTCTGCTGCTCAAAATATTCTTAATTGATGTTACAGGTTCAATTCATCCGAGGCCGGGTTCCTGATACTATTGCTGATGTGCGAGGGTAATTGTTACTTAGATGTTTGCAAGTTTTGTCAATATGTTTTATGAAACTGTAAATACGTTACACTTTTTTGCTTGTTGCTTATAGGCTTGTCTGTGCTGATATATCTGGGGGCCTGGAGAATATGCCCATTCCAGCGACAAATCTAGTTGATGATCCACCTGTAGCACCAACAGGTATATTGCAATATCTGGTTGGGGCCTTGATATGCTTATTTAACCATGAGTAGCTATTAAACATTCAAGCCTATCGATCTCGAGTCTAGAAGTATAACATTTCTAAAGTCTAGTTCTCTTTGAATCTATCAGTAATGGAACCGTGCCACGTTTTTATCCTTCTACTTCTAATTTATGCTCCCTTCTTTTCTAATTCATAGAAGTGAATCCTTTAAACAAACACTGGGGGGGGGGGGTGATTGTGTTGAGAGATAGTGTACCCTTAAACTTAAAGACGATACTGTTGGCGTTTTTGGTTTCCTAAAGAAATTCTAACTAGCATTGTAAAACTTGGCCGTACGGCGTATCTAATTTAAATACTGTAAATTTTTGCTCTACCGGAGTCGTCACTGTTGTGAGTGCTGTCTGTCAGTTGTCAGGGAAGAAACTGTTTATCCTTATATTTAAAAGATTTTTGTGCGCTCGTTTTTTTCCCTTATATTGAAATTGCAATCTCATAGGCTTAACGTACGTCAACGCACTTCAAGTATCTGGCAATCTGGAGATCCCTGCTCCTGCAACTGGCTGTGGTTGCAAAGGAAGCTGTGTGGATCCGAACATTTGTGCTTGTGCTCGGTTGAATGGTTCTGATTTTCCATATGTTCACAGGGATGGTGGCAGGTTGGTGCATCAACCAGTCAACAAACTTTAAAATAACTTGATTTTGCAATTAGTTCTCAACTCTTGTCTGTTTGATTTTCAGGCTCATAGAGGCCAAAGCTGTAGTGTTTGAATGTGGCCCAAAGTGTGGCTGTGGACCTGATTGTGTTAATCGCACATCGCAAAAAGGACTAAGATTCCGCTTTGAGGTTTTATATATGACCAACCAATATTGGTTTCGTTAGCTATGATTTCTTACTTATTTACTGATAAACATGCTATTGTAATTTACTTTTACTCAGGTTTTCCGTACACCGAAGAAGGGTTGGGGTGTCAGATCTTGGGATTACATTCCCGCTGGTTCACCAATATGCGAGTACATTGGAATTTTGAAAAGATCAGATGATGCAAACAGTGTCTTGGAAAATAACTTCATATTTGACATAGATTGCCTGCAGACTATGAAGGGTCTTGATGGCAGAGAGGTATTAGTTAAATCAATGTCCCTTTAGCTCGGTGGCTTGTTTGAGCGAAAGCGCATCTAACATCTTCTTACGTTTTTGCTAACAGATGAGGTTAAGAGATGTGTCTATTCCTTCTGAGGTGTTATCAGAGAAGGTTATAGATAACACAGAGGAATTTTGTATCGATGCTATGTCGACTGGAAATGTTGCTAGATTCATAAACCACAGTTGTGAGCCGAACTTGTTTATCCAGTGTGTCCTGAGTTCTCACCATGACATAAGACTAGCCAGGGTTATGCTCTTTGCTGCTGATAACATTCCTCCTCTGCAGGTTAGTTGCTAGTTATTCCGTACTAACTTTCATTTTTTCAGTGACAGTAGAATCAGTTCGAATTCTTGCAGTAAATGACCTAATGTGCTTGTGTACCCTGCAGGAGCTTACTTATGACTATGGATATGCACTTGACAGCGTCATCGGCCCTGATGGCAAAATCAAACAAATGGCTTGCTACTGTGGCGCAAACGGCTGCAGGAAGAGACTCTTCTAACTACCAATTCGCAGGATCTGAAACCGGGTTGTAACTTTTCGTAAGCATTGTGCTTAGGTGTATATATTCATTACAACAACTGCATATTTTTGGGGGTTGAAACTGAAACAACCCAATGATCATTGAAACTTACCATAGTAGATCTTCTGTTGGTTAAGTGAGGCTAGGCCTAAATTGTAATTAGATTATAGGTCATGTCTAAAACAGCAGTTCTCACTAGGTCAGCAGATCTCGACATTAACCATCGAGCAACTCTTCTGTTCTTGGTAACCACCGTTCTTGACAGTCGTGGTTGTCGACCCATTGTCATACATTTTGTAAGGTCATCAGGTTTGGTTATGAATTGTGATGGTATTTTCAAACTTGTAAGTGTATCTTTTGAATCATTGTTGTAGTGACAATTTGAATTGTCGATGTTATTATACCGGTGAAACGAAAACAACTTCGTGGCGTCAAATTTTTATGTGAACTAACCCAAAATAACTTATTTTCCTCGTTTAAATTAAATTTGGAAAAATTATCTATAATTAATTGTTAAAAACTAATCTATTTTCAAATTAATTAATAACAACAATATTTCATTTTAAAAAACATTGATTTCACTACAAATATCATCAGTTTATTTTCAAATTTAAATAACCAATCGTTATAAACTAATTACTCCATATAATTTTTAATTGATTAAAAAAAATCAATTTCACTCCGAATAAAGATTTCACAAAAAAAAAAAATCCGTTAATTTGATTAAAAAAATAAATCAATTTCACTCCAAAAACATGATTTCAAATTAGCCTTCTCAGGTGCCAAGAAACAAGATTTCGTTAAGATGTTCCTCAAAGGCTAAAACAACAATAGGCCTTTTCAGATGCGAAGATTGCTAAGTGCACTAACGCGAGTTGAATGTCTTCATCAACAACAAAAATGGTAAGATGAAGGTGAAACATCTACTTGCAATTCCAACATTCCCAACCCAAATAAACGGCAAATGATAGCACCGATTCTAAAATGCTACATGTATTTTTACAAGTAATAGAAGACATGCACATTGCACAGTATATCTTGCTCTAGTGTTTCTATAACGCTGCTTGATATGAAAGAAGTCGAGAAAGTAAAGAAAAATTACCTATCTATTCCAAAGCTGAGCTATACATCAAGCATCAGATTCATCATATTGCAGACTTGGCTTAGAACGATATCGACGATTTGTCTTTCTAACATTGTCAGACTTCAGATTAGAACTCGTTTGTTCATCGACCTCCATCTCACAAGCTTCATCGTCTATCTCACTTATAACAGCAAAAGAGACGGAAGATTTTTTCTTGTCCACGGAATCCTCCATGATTTTATCAGACGCATTAACATCTCGAGGTTTATTCTTCGGATTAAATAACACGGGTTTTGAAAGATCAGCAGGAACTTCCTCCGGCTCTGACTGCTTAGACTTCCTCAGCATATTAAGAAAGTCGGCATAAGCCTGCCGGTTAGATGCTTCATTCATATCACTTGATGAATCAAATGTATAATGTGTGTACTTCGATGGATTGCGTATATGATCCGGTACCAACGAAGTTTGTTTTTCTTTGGTTGAAGTTTCTGACGTGAGATTTTCACCTATTTCATACTCATTCACGTCATTTTCTTTGCATCCAGAATCAAACCGGACCCGTTTCTCAGACTTTGAATCCATCTGATCTTCCTTTCGTTTCAGTATAGACTTCAGATTGATCCCACCGTCAATATTATCACTTTGAGCAGCGGACACAATGGGCAAATTTTGATCAGAGACATGCAACGAGTTGAAATCTCTGGCTGTCTCGGCATCTTCTTTGAGCCGAAGCTTTGCTGCAACATGGTTAGCACGTGGGTCTCTTGATGCCTCGTGAAATGTGTTGGGGACTTCATTACAGGATTCAATGGGGGACACATAGTCAGATACATCACACATGTACAGGCGATCATCGGGCTTTTCTTTTCCAACAGCTAATACATCAAATTCATCCTCCTCTTCCTGCAGAAGTCGTAACACACGCCTCAAAAAAGATGCTATACAAGATTACTCCTAAATCCCATAAATTCGACAACTTTCATGACCCACACAATCTAGAACAAAACACAGCCAAATGCTCCCTTCGTCCCAATTATTAAAGTTCACTTTTCTAAGAGGGATTTGGAATAGGGTAAAAATAAACAAACAACTTGGACAAAGGGAGTAATTGTCGTCGACAATTGTTGATATTCATAGTTTCTCATTTGTTAAATCGATGACAATGTAGGTTCAATCAAGAAAGCATCAATGATCACCAATAACAAATTGACGACCATGTATGATCAATCAATCAAGCGAGCAAGCAACAACGATTTCCAATCAATGAAAATAACAAAATCTCAATCAACAGGGAAAAAAAAGAGAGATAAACAAACAATACTCATAATAAACAGCAATCTTCAGCACCCAAATCAATCAAATATGCAGTGGCGGAACTGGGAATTATACTACCAATCAATTAAGCTGAACTAGAGGCGAAAATCGGAAAATTTAACTAAAATATTTCATCTTTATTCATTGCAACAGGAGTTACCTCAAAATCAAGAGTGGAATCCAAGCCAATTGAGCTACGAAGATCTAATTCAGCATCATCGGCACCACCTGTCTCACAAATACGACTTGACGAAGCCTCTTTGCCCTGATTATCCCCAATTTCCAAATTAGGGTTAGGGTTTGGGGTTCCGGCAGCAGCTTGGAAGAAATCGTCGACGTTTCTTGGAAAGGAAGGAGCATTAAGGGCGTTATTGAGTTCATCTTTGTCGACATCGTCGTTATCGTCATCGGAAGGCGGGTCGTCGGATTCGCGGGTCCAGTGATTGGGTCGGAGCTCGTCGTCGGTGAGAGACCAGAGGGAGTGATTGATTGGTTGAGAGGTTAAAGAAGAAGGAGTTGATGAGGAGGAGAGAGAGCCGAAGGTTTTGTCGACTCGTAGCTTGAAGGTTTCCTCCATTGTTGGATTATTGAAGGAAGGTGAGGTATGGCGACTGAGATTGAGTAATGATTGGGATTTTGTGGTTTGTTTAGGTGTCTTCTACTCTTCTTAAGGATCCGTAAATGTTTTAGTCGAGTGATTACTCTTTTTTTAATTGTGATAATGCGGTTAAGGTTGCTTTTCATTACAAATACAGTACATAAATTAGTGGATTTGTGTAAAATTTTCATAACGACTTTTTAAAGGCGAAAGGACTACTTTTCAACTAGTATCGTAGATGTCTTGGTTAATACTAGTACCCTTGACAATGAGATTAAGTACATTTTTCGTTGAAAAAAAACTAGTATCGAAAAGTGACGTATAATCTAGAAAAGACAAGCACAAGATTGATACTCACATCAGTTTTTAGTTCCTCAAACTAAGCTAAGTACTTTGAGGATAAGTTGTCCTGAACTACACATTCAACTCTAATTCATACGAGTATTTCTCTCTTGATCACGGCAAGTATTCTCATCTTGGATGTCTCTACTTTAATAGTAGCTCAATTTTAATTTTAGTGTGAGAAACTAAACCTTTATAAAAGGGTAGAATAGGAAAAGTGGAGGAAAATTCGTTAGGATTAAGTAAACGTTCGTTAGGAAAAAGTAATTTCGTACTTTTATTACACTGTTCTAAATATGATTAATAGACGCATAAAATGCAACACGAGTGACGTGTTGTTGGAACTCCAACGTCTTTCTGGTTGTATTCATAGTGGGTAAACTCTCCACCGGACTGTAAGATCTTACTCATACGATTTTACGATCTAAAATATAGTGAACGATCTCGATCGTTGATCCTTTTGAAATTTGAACTAAAATCTCAACCTAATCTCGACGCTTCTATTTAAATCAATTTGGTGTTCGATCCTAATCATCTAATCTCGACGCTTCTATTTAAATCAATTTGTTATTCGATCCTAATCGTCTCATCGATCCAATGAGAGAGTCTTTAAGTCTTAACTAACATTTGACATGACAATTTGATAACTACTGTAGGTTCGCCTTCACTACATAGATCATTGACGTTCTCACCCAACAAAAAACAAATCCCACGAAATTCGATTCACAAAAACCTGGAAAAACGACGGATCAATCGAGATTAAATTCATATTCTAAAACCAATTGTATGTAATAACATTATACAGTATAATTACTACTTTCATTTTCCAGAATCAATCAATTTTTTCAACATTTGGGTAATCCTCACACATTCAATGAAAAAGACAGTAGCTTTTGATGAGTGAAGTGATCAAAACAATGAGAGTTCAATCTCACACTCAAATGAAGCACAAAAATTCAATCTTGCATCTTCTATGCATACTTGTTTGTCTATGTTTCTTCATCTTCTTTATCCAATCTTCCATTTTTAGCGGTTTGTCACTCTCTTATTCATAGTTTTTTCTGGGTTTTTCTGGGTTTTCTTTGATGAATAATCATGGGTTTTTTTTGAGGTTGCAGGTGGCGCAAAGGTAGATCTTTCTAACAGATTAGTGGTTGATGTATTGTCCCAGTTTCAAACCAGTGTTCAACAATGTGTGGTGAGCTGAAATTCAACTGAGTTATATTTTTTACTTGATTTTTTGTTGTTAATTGCATCATTGCATGATATCAGTGATACACAAAAACTCTAGAAAGACGGTTTCTCGTTAAATTATTGAAAGACCATTTTTTATGTGTTGTTCGTAACTCTTTCATTACCGAAATATAGTGCAGGGTATAATGGAGTATCAACCATGTTAATCCCATAAACGTATGAACTTTATGCAGTTTTGTTCACGAGCTTGTGACGTCTCATAACCCCTTTGTATTTAACATCGTTTAAATCGAGTGTGAATTGTCACAAGCTTGTGAGTTGTGAACGTCGTCACAGGTGGCAAGAATTGGTGATAACTCTATAAGGGTATTAAATAGTTGGCAAGAGTTTAGGTTGGGATACATATGGATCACTTTGATTGTATGAATGTGTGTTAATGTAGGCGAATCATTGTTGTATCTGTTTCAAATGAAGCTAATTCCTTGCTAGTTTAGCTATTCAAGTTTTCGCTACAAATTTCATTTACGACTAAATTACACTTGTGTATGGTTGTTTACTATTTTGAGAATTCTGTGTAGGCAAACCGAGGACTTGGACTTACTGCCGATATTATAGACCACTGCAAGTTGAAACTTAAGTATCCCGAAGGCACAAATAGCACATGGGTATATCTTGCCGAAATGTTTGTAACTCTCTTCTTATTATATAGACAATAAACCGATCATGTTACCTGACAAACAGCATTGTAAAATGATTTTTTGGTTCAGGTCAACGAACAATTTAAAAAGAAGGAACCATTGGAGTATGAATACGATGTTTGTGAAGCGATTTTGCTTTGGGAACAGGTCATACTTCCTTTTTAGCTGTGGATTCATTACGCTCTAGTATAGTACTACGGAGTATTATTTGTTACTCATAAATATTTACGTTTATTTCAGTATCGTAATGTTACAACAGTATTGACGCGAGAGTATCTAGATGTTCGTCCGGATGGATGGTTCGACTATGCAGCAAAAAGGATAGCTCAACTGTAAGATTCTAAGCTCATGGAAACTTCTTCCTATTTTTCCGCTTATTGTTTCAGTGTCGTATTTGCAGTTCTCTGCTTGATTTACACTGTAAATGACGAATATTGTTTTTTGTTGTTGTATCAGAGGTGCTAAGAAATGCTACAATCAATCTCTTTGTGATGAGCTTCTTAGTCCAATCTTACCGGCTAAACCCCCATTTCATCCACGACAATTTGAAAGATGTGCTGTTGTTGGAAATTCTGGAGATCTTTTATTGACAGAGTTTGGTGAAGAAATTGACAGTCACGATGCTGTCATACGAGACAATGAGGCTCCTGTTACCGAGGTATTGAAATCATTAAATCAAGGATAGTAGTATCTGTCAGCTAAACCCTCTCCTTTCAGTTATAAGGAGGATAACATAATCTCGTATTAAATCTTAGGAACAATTATCATTCTTACTGCAGAAATACGCCAAATATGTTGGCATGAAGAGGACTTTTCGCCTTGGAGTAAGAGGCACTGCTCAGCACATGATTAAAATTCTTGAGGGAGCTCGTAAGTCGTCATTTTAATTATTTGTTTTGGCGAGTAAGACACTGTTCTTTTGGACTGAAGTAATTGAGACGGGGCCTAAGTCGGCAAAAGAGATTTGTACATAGCTGCCTAGATAATATGGCAGGCAATATAATTGCGAGGAGGTGCTTACTTAGTGTCTTATTTGCATTAATTGCAGCTGAAGAGGTGTTCATCATTAAGAGTTTGACTCACAGAGACTTCAATGAGATGATAAAGGTGATACGATTACATTCCATTGAAGTTTTCATAACTGTTGTATTGACGATGTACTATTGGTGATGTATGCTACCTTCTGGTCTTGTCTTACTCTATAATTTGCGCATTTGAAGGAACGGTGTTGGACATCTGGTTATTGATATTCTCGTAATCATACTGAATGCATATCGTGAATTCTAACTTTTCGATCCTTTTTTTTTTTCTTATTTGGCAGAGTATTGCAAATCCTGTTTATCTGTTCCAGGGAATTGTGCTGCGAAGAGGTGCCAAAGGAACTGGGATGAAATCTATAGAACTAGCACTTTCAATGTGTGACATTGTCGACATTTATGGTTTCACAGTCGATCCTGGTTACAAGGAATGGTGAGCTTTTCCCAGCTTATCTTTTTCCGTACCTTATCCCTCAGAGTTAGATCATGCACTTGTGTTGCGACTTAGACTAAACTAACTTCCCGCTTTCTCCAAAAGTATCAGAAGCGATGGACTGCTGAAAATTCTGCTTTCGATTGGTGGCTATATTCGTCATTCTTGTTTCTTGTAGGACCAGATACTTCTCGGAACCAAGGAAGGGACATAATCCTCTTCAAGGAAGGGCATACTATCAGTTACTTGAGTGCCTCGGGGTATGAAAACATAGTTTGTCTATATATTGGGCCCCGTCGGCTTCTTTTCTGCCCCATTTAGTTCATCAAGTTAAGTTAAGTTAAGTTTAATCTCATTAAGTTCAGTCACTTCGGCTCACTTCACTTTACTTGAGTTAAGGTAAGCCCACTAGCCTTGTTCTTTTGGACTGAAGTAGGCTAGACTCAACTGAACTGAAGTGAGTTGATTGAACTGAAGTGAAGTGGACTGAAAAGAAGTTGAAAAGAACATGACCAAACACTTTCCTTTATCAATGTGTAATTTGGATCATTGGTTGTCATTTTCTTCCTTAAATTCAGGTAATACGAATACATTCTCCTATGAGAGCTCAGAGGAACGAAAACTGGTCAGACATACCAAGTAAAGAAGCAATCAAAAGAGCTCATAATGCTGCAGTTCACTTGAAACAAAGTGAGAGCGGTCAGCTTAGTGATGTTGGACAGTTCAGAAATTGCAATTTCTGGGGTGAGAAAGGAGCAGACTACAAAGGGCCCGTCTCTGGTTCCTTAAACACGAGCGAGTTTAGAAAGAAGTCGAACTACAGTAAGTGGGAATTGATGCCTTTTGAGAGCTTAAGAAAGGAAACACGAGAGTATTACAAGCAAATGGAAGGAGTTTCGTTGTATAAAGTTGATGGTAATAAACTGGATGATTTGGTTTGTATACGACATTCTCTAAGATCTGAAGACTGATCAAAGTATATGACATGACGAATGTCTTAGCTAACTATACCGTGTTAGAGTTTACATAAAATTTGTTCATTTTATTATGTTCTTTGTTTTGTAGGCGACCTCATGTAATTTTGTAAAATTACTAGCTAGTTTTTGAAGAGTGTAACGGATTGATTGATGATTTTGCCTTTCGATATCCTATGAAGAGTTCAAGAGTTGTTAAACCATGTTCATTGTTCTCTCTATTGCTTGCATTTAACATCTTTAAAGCTGCCCATGTCTCGACAAATGAGTTCTATGAAAGCGAAACCAGTCAGGCATCCATCAAATGATCACTTCTCGGAGGAATGCTAGGATTATTTTGTGCCATAGTCTCAAATATCGGTCGAGGCTGAAGTTGGGGTCCCGGTCTCATACAACTGAACTTGAAATGAGAGTGGCAACAACACACTCTGAACGGTCCCGACCTGAATGACTCATTCAGTCATGCTAATGCTGATTCTGTCGTAGCATATACTAAACCGTAGTTGATTCCAGACGCAGGAAAAACTTCCAACATGGCCTACTGTACAATAATGTAGTTGATCAGACAACAGTTTACACTAGCATTTCTGATCGACTGATCTCAATATCAGCCCACGTTATAAGAAACTGATACCCACACAATTCACAGAATCACAGGGGGTAATATTTCTGGTTTCAGAGCGCATTGCGATCCTGTCTAACTCAGACAGCAGTCAGAAACAGGAACATGAACACGAACATTAACCTGATGCTCGGACGTGGGTATGAAATTCAAACTGCAAATTGCAAAACCAAGTTCGATTACACTACTGATCTTATCGATTTCATGCAATTCCGATTCAATTAACCTAAATTCCAACATATCAGCATCACTGCAACACAATTCAACATGATCAACTGCATAACATTACACAAAACAAATGAAATTGATCTTAATCATCCAACAAAAAACACAAATATAACTACTAAACAAATCCAGAAGACGAAACCAACATCGAAAAAAACACTCTATTTCTTAAGCAAATCATCAGAAACAACCCTAAGCTGCTTCCTCATTTTCGACTTGGCGATCTTCTTCAAAGTCTTAGGATTAGTGATCTTCTGAAACTTAGTACCACTCTTAATAATATTCTCCTTCTTCTTCTTCTCCCTCTCCTCCTTCGCCTTCCGTTTCTCAACCTTATGCGTTCTAATCTCCTCCTTCAGCTCCTCCTTCCGCTCCTTGAACGCCCTCTTCAGCTCTCTCTCCCTGTTTCTATCCTCCAACGACTTCGGCGCCCGCGTCACCGCCATCGCCGAAGACCGGTGCTTCCTCGGCTGCTTCCAGCACCGTCCCGACACTTTCCCGGCGATCACGCCGTCGTAGGTCGGGCGGCCGAAGACTGGAGTGTCGGGATTGGTGGGGGTGAAGATGGCGGCGCGTTTCGAGGCGGGAGCGTCGAGGTGCGCGTCGGCGTCGATGTCCATTGATGAGGGATTCTCTTGAGCTTCGCGCTTGCGTTTGGCGGTTTTGCCGCCGAATCCTTCGTCGAGGCATCGGAAATCGATCGTGCACGCCGCCATTGATGAAGGTCTTGAGGTTTTCTTTGGTGTGATTAAACCCTAGAAAAGAGGGCTTAGGGTTCGGAAGTGTTGGCTGGATGTATTTATAGCTTCCAATTGTTGACGGTCCATTAATTATTTTGCATATATCTCTCGCTTTTCTTCTTTCACTAATTCTACATAAAATGAATTTTTTATTATAAAAAAATCCAAAAATGGAATTTTGGCCTTCAATATTTGATTGTAATGTATAAAAATAATTTTATCGTTTACTTTTCTTATGATTTATCATAAATTGAAAATTTCTCTAAACTCATGTTTAACACGTGTCAGAAATAAATCTATAGATTAAAAATGTTACGAGAAAAAAAAAAAAAGACTCGTTTCAATTGAGACACCTCGACAATGACAAGACGACAACATCCTACATTCCTACTATACAATTATCTCTAACCCTTTCTCAATCACCACTTAACTTTAGTCGGGTAGTCGCTAGGTCGTTCGTCCATGATCCAGCCGAACTCAACTCCTCCCACGACCTTCCTTCGTGCAACTCCAATTCTCCAAACTCCATTCCTAATATTCAAGTAGTTTCATACCTACTTCAGGATGATATGACTGCATACCAATCCATGAAAACTTAAATCAATTGGTAATGAGTTATGAAGTATTTTCTAACTAAATGTCACAAGTTTGAGTCCAGCAAACGCATTAACGTTACTCAAAACTTATGAGGTACAACTTTGACGCACTTGAGGAGTTGAGGTCCTATACTCCTTCAGAACCAATTTCAAACAAAACTAAATGATTTAGTGCAAAGAAAAAACATCAAATTTGTATATTTATCACAAATTTGTGACAGATCAGATATCATTCATATGGATAGATAAATACAAAATCAAAATGTCTAACCAATAACAAAGCATTGTCTTTATCCTCATGTGTGGATACTCATACTCTATATTTAACCCGTCACACATTTATAACAGATAGAAAAACGATGATTCGATAGTTTGACATTTTGACCCGATAAGCGGGTAATGAGTGAGAAACACTCAAACACACTCCGCCCACAGTAGAAAGCAAAGCTCCCAACTTTCATGTTGGTGTGAAATCACAGTGAGTCTTCTCAGTTCTCCCTCCCTTTTCACTGTTACCACCTCTTTGATTGTCAAAGATTCTTTCTTTTTACCATTTTTATACTCAAATCATTCAATCTCAAACTCCCCCCTTTCACTCAGATCTGCCCAAACCCCCAATTTCACCTAACTTTTACCTAAAGTTGCAATCTTTTCAAAAAGTTGCAATCTTTTCTCAAAAATGAGATTGACCCAGATTGTAATTTAACAAGATCATCAAAAATTCGATAAAACCCATCAATCATACACTAAATTCCCCAAATGGGTTCATCCCAATCTGTCGAAATACTGGAAGAAGAAGAAGAAGAAAATGAAGAAGAAGATGAAGAAGAAGAAGAAGATGAAGAAGATGATGAAAATGGTGATGAATCAAGACAATTGGTAGTAGATGTAAATGGGGTAAATAAGAAGCTTCTAGAACAAGAACCAGAGATGCTTCCATGTTATGCATCAGCATCACCACTGTCCCCACAGTTATCTTCATTGGGTACACCAAGAATGGGGCCCTCAATCAAGGTGTGGGACCCATACAATGTGTTAGCACCGCCGCCACCGCTTCCGCCGCCTCCTGCAAGCTTTGGGAGGAGCTACTCATCAGAAGGGATGATGGTGGTGGTGAATGAGGAAAGAGGGGGTTTGGTGATGGAGGTTTATTTGATCAGTCATGGTGAAAGTGAGCTTAGTTTGAGGCCTGATTTGATCAATGGCAATTGCCCTGATGTTGGTTTGACTAGTAATGGTAAGAGGCAAGCTAGAGCTTTGGCTGTTTTTCTTAATTCTCAAGGGGTTAGGTTCAATGCTGTTTATTCGTCTCCTTTGGATCGCGCTAAATCGACTGCTCTTTCTGTTTGTCAGGTAATCAATCAATCAATCAATCAATCAATCAATTCCGCTTTCAATATGATTGTTGTTCTTTCTTTGTTGAAGTTTAATTGGGTTTTCAGTCAAATTTTGGTGAATTCTTGTGGACTTGTGGTTTGTAGATTGGTTTGGATGTTGATGGCTTTGATTCAATCAGCATTAGTTCTGGTAGTTGTTGACTTGTTGTGGTACATTAGGACCCTACGCAAGAGGCGGAGCTAGAAATGATGTTTTTGGTAGCAAAAGTCGATAACTTTAACTATTTGGGATTCAAAGTTGATTACTGCTCCCCTCGCTACTATGTAGCTCCCCCCTGATAGTTGTTGTTGTGCATTATGTCCCAATGCAGTGGCGGAGCTAGAAATGATGGTTTTGGTAGCAAAAGTTGGTAACTTTTACTACGTAACTATATGGAATTCAAGGTAGATTAGTGATACCCCTCGCTACTATGTAGATCCCCTATGCCGTACATTAGAATTGATGTTTTTGGTAGCAAAAGTCGATAACTCTAACTATTTGGGATTCGGGGTTGATTAATGCTACCCGCTGCTACTACGTACTGATTTGTGTTGCTGTGGTGATGATTATGACTGTATTCATGTACTTGACTGTAAGGAGTTTGCTTGAGATTAGTTGTAAACTTTGCAATGGTGATATGGGGAGTGACTTTAAGTTCGTAAAAAGGAGAGTGGTTTTGATGTGGTTGTGTACTAGTCTGGGATAAAGAACGAAGAAGTCAAATCAGTCAAACTAATCGTTTTGGCGGACTGATTTTTACATAATACGTAGTAGTTCCTTGCATAATAGTGGTTGTGACTGTTTGATTGTAAGAGGAAAGAAGAGTGGGACTTCATGTATGTAGTCGGAGTGTAGGACAGTTGATTGGTGAGCAATTGCTAAGATGGAACACGAGCCGTGATTGTGAGTTGCGAGTGTTAGGGTACATAAATGGCCCGGCAAGAAGGATTAGCTGAACATCATTTAAGAACATTGATGAAAGTAACAACTTCCAGGAAGCTTTAGTTGGTAACCAACCCACCTCAGCGTGCCTCTGGCTGACCCTAACCAACGTCGACTCCTGTGCTTACCACCTGTAACCCATCCTATCCCGTCATATGACCATACGTCCAATTGTCCAAACCTTCCACTCCCTTGATCTACCTAAGACAGTCCTCTACAACCCCAACAACCAGCTTTGAACTTAGCTCAAAGTTTGAAGCCGACCTAAGCCCATTTAATCGTGAGTTTGATCTATTTTTGACTAAAAATATGGTCAAACCTAATTGCGATTAAATCTAGACCCACATCACGTAGGGATTCGTTGATTTATTTTTGACTAAAAATGTGTATATATGTGTAGTGAGTAGTGACCCTTATTTTCTTTAAGCCCATTTTAAGTGATCTGGGCTGACGAGTGGGCATATCAGATGGTATGGGCCTTGATCAGTTCTTGTGGGACTAATAATATCTACTCCGTACTCTGTATCTCATTGTTGCATCATTACAGGAAATGGGTTTTCCAGAGGAACAAATACAAACAGCCGATGCAGTCCGAGAAATGAGCCAAGGCCACTGGGAAGGATGCTCTCGTTCTGAAATGTATACCCCAGAAATTTTAGGTCTAATCGATAAGCTCCAGCCCGACTTCTCTGCTCCTTCCGGAGAGTCTCTTAGACAGGTGGAGTTCCGAATGACCCAGTTCCTAAACGGGTCATTACTGGTTCTCCCAGAGAAATTAAGATCCGAGTTTCTTTCTCCCCACCCAACTGATAACGGGTTTTCACAACAAAACTCACATTCACATATCCACGATCGAGATGGACCGTCTTCTTACCCGGCCCCACATCTAGACCTACTGCAAAGACACCGACAACTGTCAAGAAAAAAATCAGGAAAAAGCCGGCTGCAAGTGGTTACTACTACCGGGGCCCACTACCATGAGGACGATATGTCCCCCAAGGAACCACCTAGCTGCCGAAGCTCCATCAGTGAAACGAATACCCGAACTTTCTCAAACGGGTCGACCACTTGTATCGGAGTATTCACCCATTCAACCCCAATCAAGTGTCTTTTGACTGGCATCCTCGGATGCAGCCCTGCGATTTCACATAAACTGTGCGTGGATGATTCTTCCGTGACTGTACTGCAGCATTCTTGGAAAACTGGGTGGCAGATAAAACGACTGAATGACGTTGCTCATCTGAGGCTTCTATAGTACGACTGTACGAGTAATATTCGTGATGTCCCTGTATTCTGCAATGTACTGTAACTGTTACTCATCGTTTAATCCCCCTCTGTCTGATATTTATTTGTTTAGTTACCCTAAAAACCCCAGATTTGGAGGGTTGGGGGTTTGCTGTCAAACAGTACTCAATATTCATTTGATTCAAAGAGTTAACAGGAGTTTGTTACACTAACAGTGCGACATATATTTTTCGAGATTTGAACGATACCAAGTTTATCAACTGTATGATGATTGACTACATATTGTTGTTTGCTGTTTTTTCAGCTTTGATTTGATGCGTACAATAGGAACACAATGTGTAGATGTTTCTTCCAATTGTAGCACTTTGGACTTATACATCCCTCCATATGTTCTGCACAATTTCTTATCAAAGATGTTCATATTCATCCGACCATGTTCTTTTCGACCGAAGTAAATTGGTTTGAATCGAATTCAAGAAGAAATGAGAAGATGATGCTGTTTTATTTTCTTCAAATAAGCGCAGCATGTCGCATGTATGGATTGAAGCCTCAACATCCCCGTTGAAGTAATAAGGTCTTACTCCTTTCGAGGTATCTCTTATTCTTAGACCCAAATCATAACGTGAAAACACTACAGTTGGTGATATTTAACTCGTTTTAGTCTACGCCGGTAAGACTAGACTATGGATGTGGGTGGACCTAAATAGTTTGAAATTACAACTTGGTTTTACAAATGCAACAAAATGACAATAAAACTTTAATTGACATGACTAATACTACATGATTGTACTAATTTGTTACCATTGGGCATTTGTACATCCCAACCCGGTCCACCCGACCATTTTACTCCGCCTTTCACAGCGCATGCCACTTGGACGGACTTAGGCTTCTGACCTGAGCTACAACCGACTCAATCAACCCGTTTCTCATGAGTCTACTAACTAGTCGCTCTTAGTTATCCTCGGTAACAATTACTCCAACAAGGTAGTAAGTAAGGTAGGCAAGGTGACCCTGACCACAACCTAATAAAGTGACCACCCTATACATTTAGACAACTAGTGACCACAGTATATATACCTCATCAGTATCCTTTTCACACATGATGGTGTTTGTGTGCTAATGTGCTAACTGTACCCACCTGACTAACCTGAAGAAGAAACAAAAGTTAAAAAGGTGGTCACTATAACTAAAAGCTCCCTAAATCAATCACAACTAAATTACCCCCTCAGAAAACCATGTTACTCTAACTAAATACAGTATCTAACCTAGGTTGGTGCAAGCAACTCCATGTGCCATGTGTCAAACTCGTCTCTTTGAAGTATTCGTGCATCAAGAATTATTACGGTTAATAATTAGATATTCAGATACGACCTTGATAACAAAAAAACAAACAACAATGAAATTTTATATAACAGATAAAACTTGCTCACGGAAAAAAAAGACCGTATCTTGATTTTTTACCGCGAAAAAAATGTACTAACATGTTCAATAATGAGTGCTTGGTAAATGAGAAAAGGGGACCAAAGAGAGAAAAAAAATAGGAAAGACAAAAATAGAGGAAGACAGAGACGGGTGATATACATTTAGACAAGGTCTGTTAATTTTGTAAGCTTCTAATACGCGTGTTGTGTGTGCTCTGAATTTCAAATAACTCAAAAAGACCAAACCTTGGCTTCTAATTACCCTATAAGGCCTATATATCCCCAATTTCTCCTTTACGATAAATATATCCGTTAAAAATGTACAATTTTTTTTACCATAAACACTAGACCAATAATATTCATCCTTAAATATTTCAGTCGAAAAGAAAACGACCTTACTCTATCAAATATACTGGGACTGCTAGGATTCTGACTCGTGACCTTTGGTCACCTCTGATATCATATTAGATGAATCTCAATTAAAACCTTAACGGGAAGCTTGAGGCTTTTCGAGGAAGAGTTTTAACATCCTAACAATCCAATATGAATCCGAATTAAACCAGATGGTTCGAGCCAAAAACAATACTGTATTTCCAACTCCTTGTCAGTAAATTTTTGGGACCTCTTTTCTAAATTTTTATTTTTATTTTTATTATTTTTCTTTGTATTTAGCATGTTACATCAATGGTCATTATTCACCCCCCAATTCTTACTCCCTTATCTTTACATTTCATAAATTTTTCTTTCTCAAACTTCCTTATCTTTTTTTCCTCATTAAAATTAATTAACACAAAAAAAAGTTAATAAATTCAATGGCAGCAGGAAGAAAGAGCAATGCAAGGCAAAGTAATTATCTCATGGTGTTACTACTAATGACAGTCTTAATCACAACACTGCTCATAATCCCAGGTCACATATTACATTTTTTTTTTGTTTTTCTTACATTTTGCGTATATAATACGGCATAGATTTGTTATTATTCCCTTTTCTACTTCTTTTTTGTGTTCTTTTTCGGGGAGCATATATAATCGTCTCGACTCTCCACATTCAAACCCTCTTATCCCGTCATAAACAAGAATTTCTTTTTAAGATGAAACGTACTTTTTTTAAGTCGAGTTTTGGGTGACTAAGTATATTTTCAAGGCGTGTTTTTGAGTGACAGAGTATATTTCGGCTGCAAAAAGGAGGGATTATTCCTCTTGTTTTCAATGTCAGAGAAGCTCTGTTTATGGGTTTGTTTTAGTTTTACACAAAAAACTATGAAGAGCTGAAGACTCTGGAACACATACAGTAGGAGTACTAGTACTTTATTCCTAGTACTACTACCACTTCTACTGTTTTTCCTACAAATAAAATTATTTACATATATTATTAGTTTAATATTTAATATTCTAGTTTAATTAACTTTTTTTAATTTCTATTTTTGTTGGGTATATATTAATATTTCGCGTTAATAACAACATTACTCTCGTGTTTCAAACGTTCTAACGACATTTTGAAGATTGTTTTAAATCGACTATTGAAAATGCAGCTGACGCGGGCTCATTCTCCGAACCAAGAACCACTCAAATTCCGTCATCAAACCAGAAAACACAATTCCAGGTACTAAAATCAAACAAAGTTTCGTTCTTTGGATGTTTTGATGCTAAAAATAGTTTGAATTGACGAGTTTTAAGTACGAGCAGGGGAGAAGAATGCTAATAGGATCAACAGCGCCGAATTGCACCTACAACGAGTGCAGAGGGTGCAGATTCAGGTGCCGAGCTGAGCAGATTCCGGTTGATGGCAACGACCCTATCAACAGTGCTTATCGTTACAAATGTGTTTGTCATCGCTGATAAATCCATCTCGTAATTTATTAATATTATTCTATTCCGACTGTTTTAGTTTAATTTAATTTAATTTAATTTCCTGCGGGGTCCCATCCTACTTTTTATTGCATACGTACCTACACGCTACACATACAGGGTTGATATATATAGAGTTCGGAGTTAGTTATGCAAGGAATAGGATGGTGCCCCCAAATGCAATGCGGATCTCCCGTCCCATTTTGTGTCCCACTCTGTGTGGCCGCAACATACACTAGATGACACATCAACTAGGACAGGAGATCCGCTCTGCCCCAAATGTAGTAGGATTTTTTTTTGGTTCATGTAAGTTTTGACCGATTCGTAACATTTTGTAGTTTTAGTTCTATTTTCGGTTTTTGAAAGAATGTACTCCGTATTTGTGTTCATTTTTTAGATTTTGACTGCGATTAGAGAAAACGCTTCAGCACAACAACATCACTAACTAACGAGATTAGATTTAATCTAACTATACTGAATAACGATGAAAATTATTCGTGCAACTTATTCATGGAACATGATCTTCTTGATTAAGAAGTAGTAGTACATATAAAAAGCTTGTCAATGGCAGTCTTCCGACCAAGAGACGAACAAACGCGACCAATATTGCGTTCATAGTACCCCACTTGACGTTTCAAGCTCTCGTTCTCGTCCTCCAATCTCCTCACCTCATCCCGAAGCTCCAAAATCATTCCCCTCTTCTCCGAATTCTGTTTAATCAACTCCAGCTGCGCGCTCGTTGTCTCCTGAACCAGCTTCAAGCATTCAAACATACTCGACAAGCCGCCTCCAGTTGGTTCTTCGCTGGTGATGATGCTTTCGATATCATCACTACTCTCGTCCACGTCCTCTACAGTTGATTCGGGATGAGAATAATCTTCGTCATCATCCCGAGATACTTGCTTCTGTTTTTCATTACTGTTGGTCATCAAGTGATCGTAGTCGTGGGCTAAGGTTGAGTAAGATATGCATAGATTCTTCACTATGTTCACGATCTCCTCCTTTTTACTATTGTCGCCGTCTATTTCCAGTAGATTTGCAATGTCTGTCATTTTCCCGTTCACCCCTGTGAAAAATCAGCAAGAAAAACATACAACGAGTCAAATAGTATATGAGGCTATCTACTGTTACCCCTCAAGTAATCGATACAGAGTATTTTTATTTCTCGTGTTTATTACCTGAGATGGTGGTACGAAGCCATTGCGATTGCATGGTATGGTTGAGGTTGCGAGTTTTTTTTGTGAATAACAAATTTTGTGATTCAAATAAGAGAATGAAATGAAACGTCTACACGAGTCAATAATGAGCAGTATGTCATTTATGTGATAGTAGGTCATTAAGTAGTGAGTCATTTCCAAAGTTGAATTCTTGTAGTACGTTTTAGGGCCTTAAATTGTGCTAATTTACCGATTTTGAGTCTCATTTGATTGGTTAAAAAGAGTAAAAAAAGACCGTTTGGGTGGATTGGTTTTTAACTTTTAATTCACATTAATGGGCGATGGTGATGTAAAATTAAAATTGCTTAAAATCAGCAAATGCCTTGGTTTGTTTTGTTGAGATTTTGGAAAATTGATATACGGTTGTCATGTTGGGGTGACTTCGAGGCTTTCCAAGTTTTAATTACGTGAGAGATCTCTAATAATTAACGTTAACGAGAGTCTCTCTCTTTTTAGTTTGTGTATCTAGTATTCCCTCCGTTCCGTTTATTTGTTTGTCTTTTATATTCATTGTGAGAATTATTTTAATTGTCGACTTATTTTCTAGCAAAAAAACTACTGTAATAAAAAAGTCTATCTTAATTAACATAATTGGATGAATAATCATATATATTCCGCACATTGTGGTTTTAAGAAGAGTGCGTAGCGTAGAATCGCTATATACACTGTATAATATGTATATGCATACACAAAAAGAATCTCTTGTGTACATACAGTGCAACCTTAGATTTTATATGATTTGTACATTTGTATAATATACGGAGTCATAAACAAGAACTATACATGAAGTTATCGCTTATGTTCACTCAAGATCGAATGAGTGCAGCAAGCCTTCACGACCGCTTGCTGCTAATGAAAAAGGCTTGCTGCACTCATTCATCGGAGTTTTGTTCAACCAATAATCCGAGTTTTAGATGGCAAGCAAGCGGTCAATTATTGAGGCAAAGTGGCAAACTATTCTGTGCCTCTTACACCACGTACTGTCTAGATTCTGTCTATTTCGATCTTTTCAAGATTCAATCACCAATCCGAATACCAAACTCCGTTTGCTCAACATAAAGGGCATTGTCAAATTTAAAACGACAACATTACAATAACATTATTCTAGGTCCGATTCCTAATACGCTATCTAGCTACTTGCTGAATTCCCTGTAACATAACATATGCAATATTCTACTCTATGAGATACGCCAAAAATCGACAAGACAGACAACATTTAGGAATAATGCTGGCTACTGGATGCATTTTGCATTGTCTAGAGTTTTGGGGCAGAATCGTCGTCTTCGATTTCATCACTGGAATACTCATTTGATGACGAAGATTGTCGAAGATTCTGGAGGTATTTCATTTGAAGCATGGCGAAAACAGATGGGTGGTATTGTTGGAGATGCAGGACTTTACGGAGTCTTTCATTGGCTTCGTCCCTTTCTTTGTTTACGATTTCCAGAAGACGAACAAGTTTCTTCACTTCTTCGGGGCATGTTTCTTCCTTTGCTGCGATTTCTTTCCTTAGTTCCTCAAACATCTCTGTTCTTTCCTTCTCAGTCTGCCAATCATGGTAATAATAAAAACTAAATTAATATTTAGTACGATTGACCATCAGACTAATAAGAGACCGTCTCTTCTAAATTTTTGCATTCAGAAAAACTAAATAAACATCAAGGATAAAAGGGTCACATTTGGACCATGCATAGTAGGGTGCAATGATCAATAACAAGGCCTCAGGAGTCAGGAGTTTCAGTTAGTTTCTTGAAAGATTAATCTTTCACAATATCGTATTCTAAAACTGACTCACAGGAAGAATATATAAGCAAATATAGAAATAAAATTATATAGAAACTTGTATGAGACGGTGTATATATGAGATGTATAATAATATTAAGAAATTGATTGAATTACCAAGATGGAAGAAGTATAATTATCCATGATCTTGAGAAGTTAAAGAGTTGAATTTTGGAGGAAGTCCAAGTTCGTGTATATATATGGAGGAGAAGGTGAATAATAGCCTAGTCATCCAATATCAATACAATTGGGTCCATGTCATTTGCAATCCAATTAGACACAAAATAAGGAAACTTTGTAATAAAATCTTTTCCTTAACTTATAAAGTAAGACGTTTTTACATGCGAAATAAATCAATTAAAAATTTTATATTTGTTAATTTTTTCTTAAAATATCTTTTAACCGGTATTTGTTACTTGTTAGACACGTTTTAGAAAAATTTATCAGTAATAAATTAATGATTTTTTTTATAGAAAGTAACGATTGCTGTGTGACCAAGATTATGTGACACAATAATTTATGAGGGTAAATCTTTCCATAATTAAGTTATTAACGTGTGTCGAGTGGATACATCTTGAAAAAAAATCCACATTATTATTACTCCGTGGTTATTGTAACAAATTTAATTTAGTCTATGATGGGCTGGGTTAATTACTTCGATCGAGGTCACGTCTCTATTTATTAGAAATTTTTTTAGTTGCTCCTTAAATTTTAGCGTAGTTTCTTATAGGAGATGATATAATAATAATAATAATAATAATAATAATAATAATAATAATAATAATAATAATTTATTATATTATGACATTTTTTATAGGAAAATTAGTTTTTGTATATATTTGTTAACGATTGATTATTTTAATATAGATCATATACAATTTTATGTGAGACGATATTATAATAGAATGAGATTGCAACGAAGATTTCTTTTGACACTTTATTTTATTGTTAGGGTATGTTGTGAATTATGATTTACAAATTGCAATCACCAAAACTTATCCACATATTTTAACCAAATACTCCGTAGGAAGGATTTAGGTTACGTTTGAAACTTAAAATAAAATAAAAATAAAGATAGAAGATGGTACTTTTAGAAAAAAGTTGAGCTCAAACTTAATAAGTCATGAATTTGTATAATTATTTTCTTAATTTTTTTAGTTGACTTTATGTCATATTTTGTTTTTTTCGCTATCCAATCTCTTTCGACCTGTAATGGGATTGTTTGATTGGATCTCGCCTATCATGTGTGAATAGTCATTTACCAGATGACGGTTATCGCGTAATTATCGGGATGACGTAAATTAAGACAGTAACGACAACATAAAGAATGAACAACTTTAAAATAAATATTATTAAATAGGAGGATCTATTGTATTTTCAAACATTTTAATTTCTTCTCTAAATACCATGATACATTTCTACATTTAATTGGCATCTATTAGTATCATTGCTTGGGTTGTTATCACGTTTTAACTCAAAGAGTAATGGATTAATTATCTTTAAATTTGATCAGATTAAGGTTTGAAAACGGGTGAAAATTAATTTTTTTAAATCATTTTTAAGTCTAAGATTTTTTAAAAATCTTAGACTTACTCGTATTATTATCATATAGGTGTACTCCGTACAATATATATATACGGGGTACACATTGTTTATCGCACTTATATTTATTTAATTTACGTAAGATTCTTGAGAAAGATGACATTTGTGAAGTGATTCGTATCATGTTGTTGTGCCTAGCTAGCTAGGCACAATTTTCCATCTTTCTCAAACTCTTGCACAAGCATAACTCAAGGTCCGATACATGCCAAAGTGGGCTCGTGTTGGACCGTATCAGCCCACCAGACCACGTGCCCACTCCTATCTCTAGAGACGAGAAATCCCATGTCAACTCGATCTAGATTTTAGAACGAATTAAACACACTTTAATTTGACCTACGGGTATGCCTTAAGAGTAGAGCATAACGGTTATTATTTAACTAGTGTAGATCCCGTGCAATGCACGGTATTTATAATATAAATATCTTATAGAATACGGAGTATTTCATTTAAGATTTAAAATTAAAAAATTCATTATTTTATTTTTACTATTTATCGACTGTGTACTTTAGATATAGGAAAATATTTTTTAAATCGCAAAACTAATCAAAATACTTGAGTAATGTCTTGAAATGTATTAAATACGGAGTAATGGGTAATTAATGAAAATATTTTTTATATTTTTTATATATCCTGTTTATGTCATCTCACGTTTCGAGATACCCAATTCTCTCTTTTAACATAGCTTAAACCACATAAATATTTATCAAAAATTGTATAATAATGAACTTTTTTAATGGTTACCACATCGCGATACATTCTCTTTGTATAAAAAAAATATTCAATTTTTCATTAGTTTTTTTTTTTTAAATGGTCTGTCTCAGACATAAGACTTATATTATGTAATTTCTGAAACTTTTTTTATACGGATTTTAATAGTGTATTCCATATTTTGTATTCCCTTTACCAAAATGATCTTTCTATATGATAGTTATAATCCTCATATTTGAATAGTAAATGATAAGATCTTAGTGGTATTCGAGTGAGTATATATATTTTTGTAAAAGTAAAAGTAAATAGCTCATTTCAAAAATAAAATTTTCATAGAACCATGTTTTTTTTCTATGGTTAATGACATCATATCTTAAAATAAATTTCTCTAATTATTTTCATAATTTTTTTTGTCAATTTCTTTAACATTAATGAAAATGAATAGTTTGTGAATTCATTAGTGAAATGTTCTTTTACTTCCCGATTTAAATTAGTGTATTTTTTTTTAGGAAAATGTTAGTAACTGTTATTGTCTTAGAGTATATAGAGTATTTCGGTGAGTTTTTGCTTTAATTAGCATTTTAACGTGTGCCCAGTGGGCACACGTTAGAAAAACCGTTTTACTATATATTAGGCTTTGTATGAACAATCGGTATATATTCCGTTTTTATATAGTTACTAAATTTATATCGATGTTAAGAATATGATCTTCGAATATGATAAGAAAGATATACAATAATAATCATAATTATTTTATATTTCACGTAAAATTTTGTATGAGATAGTGCAATCTCCTATTAACAAAAAATAGTGCAACTATTTGGTTAAAAACGGAATATACATTATGTTTATACTTTTAAAAAAATTGATCATACATTCCTTATTAAATATTGCATGTCATATGTAAAACATGTGATTTTCCTAATCAATGTAATCAATCAAATTTTCTTAATTACATATTTTTTGTGGTGTATAGTTTTATGTGTGATTTAGTGATATTTTAATCAGTAAGATGTTTGTAGTTAGAAAGAAGAAGGGTGAGTGGGTGACACACATAAGGTTAAGAGTTCGATTTGCACATTGCGCATTTGATTTATTTTTTAATTTTTGTTAGTGGATATCTTTAGGCGGAAAAAATGTTGGTAAGAGTTAATCTCTTAGTGGCAAGAGGATTTATGGCACGGTACATATATTTTGGAGAATAAATATTTGCATATTCTAATCAATCAACCAATCATAAAAATCTACTAATCAACGGTATAATTGTATAAAAATTTGCATATTCTAATCAATCCACCAATCAATTATATTCTAATCAATCAATTATATTTTCTACAAATATTCCTTCTCGAATATGATCAGAAAGATATACAATAATAATCATAACTATTTTATATTCTATGTAAAATATTATACGGGATAGTGCAATCTCCTATTAACAAAAATAATGCAACTATTTTGTTAAAACGGAATACAATAATATGTTTATACTTTTTAAAAAAAAATTGATCATACATTCCATATTAAATATTGTATGTGATATATTCCATTTAAAACATGTGATTTTCGTAATCAATGTAATCAATCAGATTTCCTTAATTACATAATTTCTGTGGTGTATAGCTTTATATGTGATGTAGTGATATTTAAATCAATAAGATGTTAGAGTGTAGTTGGAGAGGAGAAGGATCACACACCTGAGGTCAAGTGTTCGATTCGCACCTAGAGATACCATCTAATCAAATGAGAGGTTTTCACGCATTTTATTCATCATCATATTTCAAATTGACGGTATATATATATATATATACTCCGTATTTGATTTCATAAAATCTCATTAACTAGATCCGATTTCTCAATAATGTTAATGATAAATTAAGCATCCAACTAACTTATTTGCCTATTCCATATTGGGGGCGTCTCAATGAATTGTTTTCCTTTCTATTTTAGAAATGTTTTTTATATATAATTTCTCCATTGGTTCTTTTTCACTTGGTGCCAAAAGTAAAGACAAACAATTCATTGGAACGAAGGGAATAACTTTTACTCGTAATTTTTTTTTCCCTTTTAATAGTACATCTTCCAGTAACAACGTACGTAGCTATAGTGATGAGAGACCGTCTCAACCTAAAAGTTAAAACTTAATTATTCTATACTCGTATATTTTACTTAACACTAATTTACATTTTACTACTAACTCGAACAGAAGTAACATATAGTACTCCGATCCGTAAACTTACTCGTACATTCTATTTCCAACATTATTTTCTTGAATTTATTTGGCAAAAATGAATGCAAACTCCAAACAAATTAAACAAACAAAAACAATAATCAGAAGAAATCTTTTAGTTAGATTCTTCACAAAACAATCAAATTGATAGAACAACACTACTACTACTACTACCACCTACACATAAAAAGGGTGGGTGTTGAATTTATAAAGCAGCAGAGTAAATAATGTGTAAGAGAAAAAAAGATGAAGTTACACTAATAATAATATTTACTGGGGAAACATCGCAAGGGTCGATGATCAACAGCCATGCAACAAATGTCATCCTTCTTCCCCAGAACTTTAGTGCCATGCACCAAATGTCACCCCTTACCCTGTACGTTTCTCTCCCCTCCCCTCCCTCCCCCCATTATTGCTAACTCCCTCCCCCCTCCCCCTTTCTTTTTAATCTCAATCTCCACACCCAAGTAGCTACTCTTCATTATTATTTCAAAAAAAAAAAAAAAAAAAAAAAAAGTAGAAATTATTATCATCGTTATTTGGATTTTTATAGGACATTGCTATTTTTAGTACTCAATTATCAATCCACATTTTTCACTCTTCTTCTTCTTCCTTTACTTCACTCTCTACTTTCTCTCTCTACCCTCTTTTTTTTTTAAAAAAAAGTTTCTCTCTCTAGAGAAAAAAAATGATGAGGGTGAAGGAGGAGAAGATTGATAACCAACAGGGGAAAGCGACTCCGGTGGTGGCGGGTCGGATTGATTCGGGTCGGGTGAGTCGGGGTGGGTTGATGGGTTGCTCTTCTTCCTTTGGGGAGCATAAGATACAGAGGAAGAAAAGAATGGCTAGACAAAGAAGGTCTTCTACTGCTAATCTCTTGCCATTTTCATCAACAACTCTCACGCACGTGCCGCCTCCTCTCTCTCTTCCCGCACGTGTAAGCCCCCACCCCTCCTCCCCCTTTCCTTTTTTTATTTAATTAATCTTTTTATTTCTGTTCGGGTTCGGGTTCACCTCACCTCACCTCACCTGGTTGCGGAAACTCGAAGTGGTGAAATTTGTTGGGTTTAGGATTGGGTGCAGATCTTTGGACAGCCGCAACAACTTTTCTAGCCGTTATGATTTTAATTTTATTTATTTTGGATAGTTTTTTTTTGTTTTGGTAAATTTAGGGGGCGGCAAACTCGAAATCTAGAAAGAACAGTCTTAAGTCATACAACTTCACAAGATCGCTCTTAATCGAGAGCCTTGAGGTGATCAGTCCGATCACTACAAGTTTTAACCACTAGGCTTTGGATTACTTTATTTTATTTTATTTTATTTTACTTAAAATGGGAGAAATAATTAAATTCCATATTAGGAATTTATAGATTTGGAGGGGGGGAGTGTTTGGTGAAGAGAGACAATTTCTTTTTATGGGAAATTAAATTAAAGTAAATGGAATTAAATCTTTCTTGATTAATGTCACTGACATAAAGTACAGATTTAGTTGATGGTGTCTGAATACTTACTTTTTTTTTTTTTTTTTTTTTTTTTTTTTTTTTTTTTTTTCTAAAATTAATTGTTGAATTAAAATAATGGTTTTTTTTACATAGATTTGATTTAATTTATTGAAGTTTTATTTATTAGATCCTTTAATTTATTTTTCTTTATATGTGATGATTAAATTGATTATGAATTTATGATCTGATTTACTATAAAGAAATGAGGTAAAATTCCTAATCATTAGCTAGATCAATTGATCATTAGTTGATTAATTTTGTTCTATGACTAATTATTTCCTAGTTAATTTGTTATCCATTCTACTAAAGGGAGAGATTTATTCGGGTACATCAGGTGTACTATGTTATCGTAAATCTTAATCAAGAAGTCGATAAAAAATGTGGACCAACTATTTCTTATAAATAAGCTAAGAAAATAAATAATTAAGACTTTTTATTGGTTAAGAATTTTTCGTACTAGAAGGTAATTAATTAATGTGATTTTATCAAAGTTAATTAGTTTTGATTGAAAAGTAGTAGAAGCATCAAGTAAAGGATCGAGTATACCATATCATTGTACATATGAGATTATGAAACGTTTTTCTTCTGAGATTCTACCTTTTAATTTTAATTTTCGAAACAGTTTCATTTTAGATTCTACCTTTTAACTTTAATTTTCACATTGCTATACGATGTACAATGGCGTGATACGTTACTTGTTCTCTCTTGCTTTGAATAATTATACCTTTGGATGAAATTTCTAAAACAATTTGGTTCACATTACTACATTAATGTCTTGGTCAATAAGAACATAATCAACCCTTTAAATAAATTTTTTAAATAATTGGTTCACATTACTAAATTATTGTAATTTATTTTTATTGCGAAAATCTACGTCTTTTTTTTTTTGTGAAACAACCCATGGAACTAAACTAACATATAAAAATCAATAAATGGACAAATTTTATTTTCATATACTCCATAAATCGATAATCGTCATTAATCAATAACGTATTCTACTATGTTAAGGGGCACACGAATAATATCAGAAGTCTAATTGAGAAACCGTCTCTCTTACAATTTTTTTTGTGATTCCAATATAACTACTTGCAAGTATTTCAGTAATAATGTAATATAATATTTGTATTCATACATTTGGTTTAATTAAAATAATTAAAATGAAGAGAATCTAGTTATACATTGTACCATAAATTGAGGCTAGTTGTTCCAATTTTTCTCATCTTATTACATGTAATAGATGTCATATTTATTGACGTAATAAAATAGGGATAGAGTGTAGAAAAGTGACGTTGACCCTCAGACGGCGAGCTGTGTTTGGTAGTGCCTCATCCCTCCTTCAGCATTCACTCCTACTCTAACTGTCCTCTGACCATCTCTGACCATCAGTCTCCGCTCTCCTTTCATTAAAATACTTCTCACATATACTAAAAAATATTCACATTTTTGTTTTTTCGATATAAATAAAGTAAGCGAAACTAAGTTAATGATGAAACATAGAGTAAATTCGGTTGTAGAACAAATGATGAGTTAGGATAGTCGTCGTGATTGCGTCAAGGAAATAATAATCAAGTTGTCGAGTTTGATGGGTCCTACGACAATGGAACGTGAGCTTGGATTCGTGCTCGTGTAGTCGTGTAGCTTGACGACCCTTGTCCGAGCTTTAGTGAGCGAGGATTATACTCCGTAGTTGTTTTTTGTTACAATAAACGACACACACGCTTACGAAATACTAACTAGGACAATAAATCGATTGGTGACAAAATATCGATACTGACAAAATAGAAAATATATAGAAATTTCGAGAAATTTTCTTTAAATTAGTAGAGTATCGTGTACTTATTGCATTTGTCGTCGTGTTCATCAATATATATAAGGAAATCAAACAGGAAGAACGGGCATTATCGCCTAGTTTTTAAATTTTTGATTACTATGTTCGTAATCAAGGATTTCGTATTAATATGAATTTCAGGTGATTGATCCGAGGAGGCTGAGATTTTTGTTCCAAAAGCAGCTCCAGAACAGCGATGTCAGTTCCCTAAGGAGGATGGTTCTTCCTAAGGTAATATCTCGATCTAACACGGATTAACATTCATTCATTGCGTAATTAACATAGAAAAACGTGTTAAATGGATTAAAAAGACGAATGTATGTAACCCAAACGATTTGTTTCAAATATAGAAAGCAGCGGAGACACACATGCCACCTCTCGAGACCAAGGAGGGTATTTTTATCAGCATGGATGATATGGATGGTATCCATGTTTGGAGCTTTAAGTACAGGTATGTAGCAGCTACATTACATTCACAGTACACCTCTTAATTAATTTCAGCTAATTAAAAGCCGAGGATTATATTATTGTTCTAATTACCTAGATTTTTTTCGGATTAAACTTTCCTATTCAGGTTTTGGCCTAATAACAACAGCCGGATGTACGTCCTTGAAAACACCGGTGAGTAGTAACAACACGATTGATCCACCACCCATGAATTCATTCATTCATCCCTTCATATCTCGAACTTCACTTGTCGTCATAAATTTTGGGGCAGGCGACTTTGTTAGTGCACACGGCTTGGAGATGGGGGACTTCATAATGGTCTATCAAGATTTCATTAACCTCAACTACGTAAACTACTACTACCCTCAACTCCCTCCTCCTCGCTCTAAGCTCTTGCATCGTAAGCTAGCATGACTTAGATTAATGACGGGCTTTTAATGATGTAGGTGATTCTGGCAAAGAAGTCTGCTGAACAGGAAATATACACCGACTTTGCGGCTAATACTGTCAGCGACTACATTCAAATGCAAGATCTAGAGATCAACCGATACAATCAGTTGAGTTGGAGCGACCCGGGAACCACTGAGGATAACAAAAACAACAACACTTGCATGTCTTTTGTGTATGAAACCACCAGCATTTCAGGTGACTCGCCTTTCGATTTCTTTGGTGGGTCCATGTCCAACTATTGCTCGGGACTGGGGCATGGCATAGAGAATTTCGGGTCTGTCGACAATTTGTCCCTCGATGACTTCTATTGAATATGCTTGTGTTGCCTTTTGTCGGAGGACTGTGACTGACTCATCGTCTCGTCTTTGTTTTGCCTGGTAAACTAGCTTGGCATAGTTTATGGTCTTTTATTATGATGAAAATGTAGGAATAAATAATGGGGTTAATAGAAAAAAAAAAAGGGCAAGGAAGGGGTGGTTACTGGTTATCTAAAAGTTCAAACTTGAACTGTTTTTTTTTTTTAAACTTTTTGTGATGAGAAGAATTCCATGTCAAATCAATTTGGTTAAATTTTACTGTAATTGTAAAATTCGACATGGCTATTTGCGGTTTTTACTCATATTTCATTTCGAATAACTGAATACGTCATGTCTCACACAACGCGATAGCTAAATCACACAAATGTTGGTGTAGGGTCGGTATTTTAACTTACGAATTTACAGAGGTGAAGTCGTGAACAATGTAACAGAACCGGAACCTTCAACTTTCGGTACTAAAAATATAATCGGAGTGTATATTTCTAATACAAAAGAAGAAAAATCAATGGCATACGCCGTGAGCTAAGGGCGCATGCTTGGCTTCAGCTCCGAAGTGGCTAAAAACAGCATTCTTCCAGCATAAAGCAGCAACACAGCGCGGCCAAGCTGCACAAAAAAACATCCCAGATTGAGAAAACGAAACCCAGCAGCAACATTGGACCGTTTCATGGAGACCGATCTTATAGCAATGTTGATAAATGGAGTAAATAACATGATAATGGCGATAAGATTTAGCATACCATCCTTTCAAGAACGAAAGACAGCCGTCGTCCTGATCACAGTGATAATGATCGCAGTGGTAGACCTGCGTAGGAGGATAGGCCTGTGGCGGCTGAGGCGGAGGGTACCCGTCATTGAAGTAACCCTGATAGCCACCTGCTGTCTGCTGCTGGTAGTATTGTGGTGGCTGGTACCCGTGGGGTAACGGTGGAGGGTACCCTTCATATCCTGGTGGTGGCGGCGGTGGTGGTGCTCCTAGTGGGTATCCTGGTGGCGGTGGTGCAGTAGGTGGTGGGTATTGGGTTCCATACCCTGATCATCAATACACCAATCATGAACATATTACGATGACAGCGAGTTTCAACTCGAAAGAACATCATCAACCAAATACGATGACTGATCGAATTCAAAAACTCGGTTATCAGCATTCGATCCGTACTATAAATAACAAGATAGACAGTTTAAGTTATTAGGTTTACTGATTCAAGTTTCAATTGAAATTAGAGAAAGTTGACATGGGTTTTTGGTTTCAAACCCTAATAATCATATATGATCACTACCCAAATTCCAAACCTAAATTTATCAACTTTCAATCAATTATTATACAGGAAAGTCCAATCCAATCCAATTCAATTCAATTCAATTCAATTCAATTTACATGGGTCAATAACATGATGTGATCAATTGATTCAATTCCAACACACATGAAAATACCCAATTCAAAATTCAACATAAGATTCACAATCAAAGCATCAAAATCAAACATATAATAAATTCCTAATTCAAACTATAAACAAACCCTAAAAATTTTGATACCCAGATCAAAAAAGAGGGATTAATAAAAAAATTACCAGGTGGAGGGTATGAATCATGAGGAATTCCTTGGTAACTCATATCAGAAGTTGAGATGATTAATTTTACCTAATCTTTTCTTTTGAATTGAAAGTTTGAAAATTTTCTAGGTTCTTCTGGATTTGAGGTTTAAGAAGAGAATCCCCAAATCAGAAGACAATAATTGCTGGAATTTTCTGGACTTTCTTATTGGTTCTTTGCTGGCAATTTCTTGCCACCTTGTAATTACAGTACACCATCATACTTCTCACTAATTTAATTTTTTTTTTTTTTTCGAGTTTTTCTATCCGGTAACCTTACTTACAATCAAACCTGTCATTTGAAAAGCCATTCCGATTCCAATTCCAAAGCGTTTCTTACATCAAACTAACATGTCATTCTACTTCGATAACAAATACCCAAATACCATGGTTCGATTAAACACGAGATATAATACGGAGTAAGAACTAGTAGACCACTATTCGATCCTAAAAGGGTAAAACCACGGTCGACTTGGGGTTAACGGGCTCTTGGCGTCTCCTTGGATGTACTCCTAACATAGACCTCTTTGATGTGTCCATTCTCCCTAAGAACCACGTCGAACTGAAGCTTGTCGCCGATCCTGAACTGGCACTTGTACCAATACTCAACAAATCCTGCATATCCCAATACAAATCGATCCTGTGTTTGTCGAACCTGTGTTCTTAAACTCCCTCCCACATTGTTCCACAGTGTTACCGGATCAAACAGTGTGATCTGACAGGCGTTGGCCACACGGGTTGGAATGCACTGCCAAAACAAAACACTAATTTACTCGAGTCTAATACTTACTGTCACTGTCAATGAACCAGTTCAACCAAAACTCTAACGTGATTGTTATTAATTACCACAAAGTTTTTGAAGCCGCGTCCAAATGTCTTGAAGAACCTGGGACGGACAGCGTTAGCATTCCTTCCTCGACCTGCATTATCTATCCAAACAACAAATTTCCAATGTCTTATGTTCGTAACTAACCAGTTGAGTTCAGTTGAGTTCAGTATTTACCTGTTAGGTCGACAATTGGTGTTGGACTATGAAGAGGCGCGTGCGCGTCCTGGATGCATTCATCAGAGCCGAAAACCAGCACAATGAAGATACCGTCTTGAACGTATTTGAAGATGAGAACGCAACCATTCTCCAAGGAAACATCATTCACATACTCATCCCACCCTTGTGTTATAAACACCCTTTCACCAATTTCTTCTACTTTTGCCTCCCATGCTTTTCCTCCTAAACTTTGTAGGGTCACTTCAGTCGGAATTGTCCCATTAAAATCGCGGATAAATGCTCTGGGTATTGCCAGTCTAGTGGAGTTACATTCAGGTTGAAACACTTGAAAGAAGGATGGGTGATCTTGAGTCACGAAACTGCGAAAATTCTCCATTATTCTTGTTAGTGTTTAGAACTTCTTGTATGCAGTGGCGGAGTTAGAAATGAAAATTTGGGGTGTGGAGTATCGAAAATCGACAACTCTTTAGGGGTTTAACTTAAGCAAAAAGTAAAGAAGGAAGAACACATAACCTTCTCATAGAGAAATGAAGACTATGACATATACAATATATAAAGAGATTTTCAAGATAAGTAAGAAAATGAGTTGTGATTTGGTTAGTTAGAGTTTGATTCACATACACTTTGTATGTCTTTGCCAATCATTGACCTCTTTGAAGAGCACAATTAATGGATGTTGTTGAGTGCATGCTTCGAAATCTCGGTCCCGGGAAGTGTGGAAACGGTTGTGGTAGCGGTATAATCGGTAGTATTAATTGGCCGTCGAAAATGGATGGTAGTAATTGTAAGTGATTTTGTCGGGTCATATCTTGTATTGGTAGAGTGAAAACCCGATACAACTAACTTGGATGTGTACCATATGTGAGCCGGATCCGAGTAAACCTTGGACCGGACTACAACAACAAAAACAGTCCATATGTGTTCCTTGAGCTGGGCTTATTTAGGTAGCCCGAATTGGTCGAATGGGTTAGATTTGAGATCAAATGGGCTTCAAGAATCAAATAGAAATAACTACCATACAAATCGTTGTACGGACACTTCTACATGATAATACTGACCCATAATAATGATAGTCTAAAAAAATACTACGTACTCTATCAATAACTACGGAGTATCATACAAATACTTAATTTTTTTTTGCTAATCTCTACGTGTTATGTTTTTTTAGTAACAATTACCTATTTTTATAAGACTAGTGATGAAAATAAACGATACTCCCTCCATTCTTTTGAATAAGCCCCCTTAGGAGTGGGTGCGGATATCAAGGAAGGGTAAAGTAAGGGTATTTGTTGTCTTTTTAAGAAATGGGGTGGGGGTAGAGTAAGTATATTAAATGAGTGAACGATAGAGAAATATGAGGGTAAAATAGTAAAAAAAAAGTTAAAACTTTACCTTATTAGGAAATGGGGCTAATCCAAAAAAAAACTCAAAGAAGAATATGAGACTTATTCAAGAGAATGGAGGGAGTATTACTTTGTATTTATGAATTTTCATTTTATATATTTAAACATTTGATTCATTTTAAGTGTAGGACGGTTACACATACGTTTTCATATTTTCGAGATATGGAGATGAAAATGTAAGGAGAGGAGAGGAGGGCGCAGTGAGGTGGACGTGGGGTAGCTGAAAAATATACTCCCGTATAATTTGGGGTGGATGGAATCGTACGAATAATTGTCGTATACTCAGATTTTGTGTATTTCCATGCAATGCAATGCAATGCCGCCCCCCTTCATTCCTTGCACATTCTAGATTTTTTTGGCAATGAACTAATAATACTTCCACCGTTCCAATCAATTCCATACATTTGTATTTTCACACTTGTCGATATACGTTTTCTTTTATCTATATCTTTAGTTACTTGTTTCTAAAAATTATAAAAATTTGATATTAATAAAGCATTCAATTAGACAATTTAAATAAGATCTCACATGACTATATTTTATCGTATATATTAAAAGTTATATCGATGATTCTCCTCACCTATGAATAGTGCACAATTACCATATGCTTGAAATTGATTGGAACGGAGGGAGTACAAGTTCTTTGTTCAAGATTCCAATTAAATATATATAGTAGTCCTTTTTTTTCTTAAGCTAATAAAAATGTCCAATAATTTGAAACTTAATATTGCACGTTTAATTTTACTTTTGTAATATCATGATATGTTGGACTGTTTGTGAATAATATAAGCATTAAAGTATGTACTACAGAAGTACAGAGTAATGATATAAAAACTGTTAGTCATGTATTTTACAACTCACAAAAAAAAAAAAAAAAAAAAAAAAAAATCTACTGAACAATTTCTCTTGGATACCGGCCAAACACAAATTCTTGGGAGAGACGGTCTCTCAATAACTTATTGAGAGACCACTCTTTAGTATCACTTTATGTTCTATTCGTACCCTTAAATGACAACTTTTTTTTGTACCTGTTTTTATAAGAAGCGTACCCTCTTTATATTTGTACATTGTGTTAATCGTACCTACTTCTATATATTAGGTTTGGTACCACTATTACTTCCATTTGTACTTAGTCTCTTAGTAAAGTTAATGAGAGACCGTCTTTCAGGAGACTTACCCCCGGTCAAATTGTTCATTGTTTTCTAACACGGCCTTTATAACTTCTAATCTACCAAAAACACACAAAATCTTGTACTAATTCAATTGTACTCGTAGTTTTTTGAGTTGAGTTGAAGATAATTTAATTTATTTAGGAATAATAATGTAAAGATATTAAACTAGTCATTATATATTGTAGTTTACTAGTTTGTCATGATCATATATTGTCAGCATTGAAGAAGTAACTAAATTTGCAGTGATTAAAATTTAAGGATATCAAGTCTTTCTGTTTTGTGAGCAGATTTGCAGTGTCATTTCAGTCCTATATATATATATATATATATATATATATATATATATATATATATATATATCACCTCGCTCTTTTATTATTGCATCGAAACGATCTCTTGTAATATGACACTTCATTAAACTTGCTTCTTTGATCATAGGCCACTTTCCCCATGCATTCATTTCACACTTTCTCAAACTGTACTCACTGTAACATACACACACACATGACACATTCTACCAATAGATTTCCTCACTCCATCTTCCTGCTCATCATACTACAAAATTCATGACCACTCTACTTACATCATCATACTATACAATCATCATAAACTTCAAACCCATCGATTTTCAGATATCGGACATCTTCATCGTAAATTTGTAACAAGACAAGACAAATACAATAGATGCAAAAAGAGTACCGTTTAGTTAACCGTTTCAATTTAACATGGATATGTCAATTTTAAAAGAGTACGGAATATCATATACCCAAACTTAACTTAGATATACACTAGCTGATCGAGCACAAACTTATGCATTTGAGTCAAATCCGATTATCTGAACAAATTAAATTGACTCACTCGTGTTCAAACATTAAAGCGTGTCAAGTATGGATCGAACTATGATTTTCCTATAAATTATCGATCACTATTTCATCAACGCAAAGATTTAAAACAGAAAATGTTGACGAACTAAAAGCAGCAATTGCAATTGCATTTCCATATCTCTGTATTAAAAACTGAAACACATATAATAATGACAGAATTTAATTAAACACAAATAAAACAAATTAATTAATAACTAAACTTTTTTCTTCAAACTTATCATCAATCAATAAACTTCAAACTCTACTGAAAATTCATCAAAATTCATTCCCAACTCCTTAATTAATTAATAATCAATATTAATCCAGCATACTTAACGGAAAATAATCTTCACGATTACGTCAAATTAGATCAAAATTTGTATATTATTAATTATTATTAAGATTCAGATTATTATTAACTTAATTAAGTTTAGAAATTACTACCAAGAGTAAGATCAAGGTTAAGATCATCATCAACTGGACAATCAGTACCAACACCATCTTCATTGAACATCAAAAACCCGTCACTGTCACCGCCATCGCCGAAGTCGTAAGCCTCCATCAACGGCGGAACATCATAAACCACCATCTGATCTCCACCATACCCGGCGCTCACGAAATTCCCGAAACACCCTCCTCCATCGTTGTTATTGTTGCTGTTGTTACCACCACCACCACACTCAACTTGGACAGCAACCGGAGCAGCAGCAACAGCAGCGGCGGCGCGTCTGGCGGCGCGTTCGCGACGGTGGGCGTTCTGGTGGCCGCCGAGAGCTTTGTAGGAGGTGAAGTTGCGAGGACAGAACTGGCATTGGAAGACTTTGGGAGTGGTGTCGTCGTCGGATTTAGCGATCTTCTGTTTTTTTGAGGGGAAGACGGTGGTGTTGTCGAGGGCGAAGGTGGCGGAGTAATGGGGGTGGTGGTATTGCGGGGTGTAGTTGTAGTGGTGGAATTGAGGAATCGGGTGGTGGTGGTTGATTGGAGAAGGATAGTTCATGAAGCTGAATGTATTGACATTGTTGTTGTTGATGTTGTTTGGGGTATTATTATTGTTTTCCGCCATTGTTGTGTTGCTTGAGAGGTGAAGAATGGAGGAAATATGTGAGCGTGAGAGAGAATGTGAGGTTTATCGGAGGTTTATATAGATGCACTTGTTTTCCTTCGTCATATCACGTAGCATCGAATCTAATTGACAGACGATCCAACCGTACAACAGTTCCTTTGTATAAAAAGTTTATCGTATAAAATGTTTATATCACAAAATTGGACCGTCTTACGGTATAATTTTATTTTTAGTGAAATGTAATTTTGTCGATTAATGATTGTATTTAGTTACTCTTTTCGTCTCGATCATTTGTTGTTGTTTTTTTATTAAAATATCAATCATAAATAGTATAGAAGGATAACAAATGACTGAGACGGAAAGAGTATAATTAGCTTATTTGAGGGTGGTTTATTACTTACGAAGTATTACACTACTGTACGTCGTCTGTACTAGCTAGATTACTCGTTAGTCGTTAGTTGTCACGTATCTTGTATAGTATATATATATTGATTTATGTCCGAATGAATTACGAAATCGACGCTATATTTATTGCTATAATTTTCCAATCTCGATTATCATACAGAGTACTAAACGGAAGTTTTAAAGTACAACATCATCATCGAGTAAACGACCATTCAATTTTCACAATCATTCTAAACTTGATTCATCCAACTAAGCTACAGAGTTTTTGGTTTGAATTAAAATTGACTAAATGAAATAAATATTTGCGATCAATTTAATAAAACTGTGTATAAAAAAACCTTATTTAATTAAATAGACCAATACAAATACATGAAATTTAAGTGAATAATACAAGAAATTAAATTGGATGAGGAATCAAATACGAGTAAAAATCAACATTCATGTACTTGGGAGTTGGGATTTGGAAAAAGTACGTGAAAGGGTAGGAAGGTAAATAAAAAAAAAGGGAATCAAAGAAGTTGAGAGAGAGAGCGCAACTGAAAAACGAAGTGGAGTTGTAATAAAGGACAAAAGTAGTCTCTCTTTCATCAAATTATCCCGCCATTTTCCACCTCTACGACTCTCATTTCATGACACGTGGCTTCATTAACCCATTTTTTCAAGTTTGTTATGGACTGCGTGCCATGCTTTCCATGCAAAAATGGTCAGTCGGATCAGATCAGTATGAATCGTGTCGATTCTTTTCATGTTGTGGTACGATTCAGGTTATGTTTGGATGATCTGATGCTTGTATTAGTACCCATTCTGTATGTGTCGACAAATATTCGGGTAATAGGTGTTCGGTTCAAGTTTCGATCGACTAAGTAATGCTGCCTGGTCAAGCCATACGAAAAGATCAGATAAAGAATGTAAAAGGCGAAATGTTTAAAGAATCGGACTTATTTTAAACTGAAAGTTAAATTGATGTGAATATTTGAAGAGGGGCTAGCTAATTAATAGAGTTGCTTGTTGGTTAAGTATTGAGATTTTACATGAATTTGGAAGACGGTCCATCATCAAATCAATTAAGTAAACATTGCATAAAAATGGAACGTAATAATATTTGTACGTACGTAGTTGGCATGCGAGATGATAATATAGGGTTATTATATGATTTATATCGTTAATGTGACGTGGTAATGTAATGTTGCTTTTCATTTGGGTTAATGTGGTAATAAAATTAGGATGTGATAGTTGTGACTTCTGAGTTCTGACTTGTGATGTTGCTCTATAGAACTAGTAGCAATTAATGCGATACGGTTATACCGAACATATACTACGTATTCTAATTGTTCTCGAGTTTCCTGAACATCTCACAAATTCATATGAGATCGTATCACGGTAATTTATTATGAGACCTTTCATATAAGAGTTAGCTAGCACTTTAACTGAATGAATATTACGTACGGCCATACGGATTAGCTACCACTTTTTATATTCCATAATTATTAAAATACTTCAGTACACAAAAAATAAGAATGTAATTAAGATGATAGTTAAATTTAACTCGATATATTAATATCCTAATATGCCGAAGGCTCTCAAATTTGAACTCGTCACTCCAAGAGTTCGAGGTTCATTGTGAAATTACCAATTTAGTTTGAAAGTTGTTGTTGAGCTCATCAACTACAAAAAAAACTGATTCATTAAGCTAGATAGCTAACATTTAAATTAATGTAGTAACTTCATTACATTGTGGAATTTTATGTACAATTATGTGTAGTTAATACTCCTTCCGGTCATTATTTTTCACCCCACTTCATGAATATATGTGAGGAATATTTAATGGAATGGGGCGAAAAATAGTGACCGGAGGGAGTACATACGTGTGTGAAATTACTGCATGTACTACCACGACATGCACGAGTTTTACTCCATAAAGTCCATACACATCCTCGCGCTGCTTTGTGTCGTTATCCACAATATGTGCAAAATCATTGATGCCATCCTCCTTCCAACCCCAAGTATGCAAAGCCAACCCTAAGAACGGTTTTCATGTTAATATTGTTCAAACTCGAGATAATGATTCATTATATATTCTCACCTCTTGTAATTTTATCAACTACGTTAATTGACATTTGGACCGCTGTACGTAAGTATGTCAAAGTGAAAAGTTGATAACAGTACAACTCGTACAGTCTGATTTGGCAGTTAGTTTTCAACTTCTTTTCAACTCATTTCTCTTCAATTCAGTATACGAGTACAATTTAGCCCATTTCAATTTAAATTGGTTCAATTTAGTCAATTTTCGGTTTAATTCGATTTAGTTCATCTCAATTCAATAACAAGTTTCGAGAACCATAAGATATAGTAGTAAAAGGAAAATAAAAAAATAAAACCTACCTCCATTTCGGTCATTTATTGTCATTTACCTATATTATTTTTTAGAAATATTTTAATCAAATGACAACAGATAATAGAGACGGAAAGAATAAAAGCTTATTGGGCTTTTAGTTTTGGACTGACTGGATCTCAAGTCTCACCGATCACTTCATTAAGAGCCCGCCGGTCTGGTTCATCGAACAAATCAACAAACTCATGTTCAAGTTTCGTTCATTATGAAAGGGCGGGGTTTTAGTAGGAAAAAACTTTCGAAAAAATCCCCAAATTAAAACCCTAATTATGAATTAACCAGCAATGAAGCTGTTCAAGAATCTTCGATTGCTGTTCTCTTCTCGATGCAGCTATTCAATCCATGGCGGCTCAGTACCGTCCTCCTCCCTCTCAATCCTGGTCTGATTCTCATTCTCTTCGTGTTTTCTTCATTCACTTCTTATTTTTACGATCGTTTTTTTGGTTCTGATTGAGCTGAATTACATTCAATCGAAGAGTATATTGTATTAGGTATGGTGTATAACTGCTTAATTAGATTGATTGTTATTCCTTTGGACATGGTTGAATTGAGAGTGATGGGTAAAAGAATGGTGGAAGTTAGGGTGGAGAGAAGAGGAGTGCTTGAAATGGTGATTGTTGGGATGAAATAGAGGAAGATGGTTGGTTTAAAAAAGCGGAAATGGAGACGAGCCACTCAACCCATTTCCCTCTTAGGCACAGTTGTTTTCAGCTCACTTCGGTTCCGTTCCTGTGAGTCCCATGAGTTTCATTTTGTTCGAGTTAATTCAGCTCAATTAACTTCATTTCACTTCGGTTTAGTTAAACGCACTTTAGTTTAATAGATAGACCCCAAATGAGGTTACGAGATTTATTGATTTGATCCTTCGCTTTAGCCATCATCATCATCATCATATTCTAGTCCTATGATGCCTTAATTTATTAAGCTCAACGCAATCCAAGCAAATGCTGGTTATAAGGTTGGGAAATAGCCTTTCGTATTGAGTGTATAATTTCTTTTTATAGTATTGAACTTCCTATTTTTCCGTTGTGGGAACCTTGATAATGGTGTGAAGGCAACTCACACTAATATGGAGTGTGGAATCTGTGGATATTGTCGCCTTGAGTCTTGCTTTTGGTAGGAGGGCAAGGGAGTTTCGCTATAGATTTTGCTTGCTTACGATTTTAGAGGGACCTTCTGTTCCTTTTGGAATCATGTATCATGTAGTCCGTATTACTACGTATAACTTATTAGCGCATGATTTGTTTTGTTTCCATTCTCCATGGAGCCAAAGATTCATTATCTTGAATTATGATGGTATGAAGAAAAATGACTCACTAAACTGAATGTTCTTCTTTTTATCATGAATAACAATCATCCAATGTACGAGTAATTCTTATCATTTTGGGTCATTCAGACCTTGTGTTGCTCTCACAAGGGTAAGACATCCGAACCCCGCCTCTACCCTCAATGTGCGGGAGCCCTTAAGGCAGTGGGGTTTGTTAATATTATCTATACATTAATTGTCTGTGATTAACCTGAAATCTTGTTGCAAGCAAGCGGCTTTCTTACTATATGTAGCAACCATGGTGATGTATTCATAATATACTATTTTGTATCTACTTTTTTCAGAGCAGGAAGAGTGGTGCCATTACTAATAAGCTAGGCAGGCAGAAAATCTCATGGCTATGTACTATAGGTAAAACACATTTCCAAACTAGGTTTCGCTTTGATTAAGTATATATTGCTTATAAAAATATTCGGATAATTTATCTAGTTTGGAGATTGAGAATTCTTTATTTTACCCATATAATTAAGACTACCAATTTTTCATTCTTCTTTTCTGTCATATGCATACATCCCCTGTTATGCTTAAAATTGCCAAATTCGACTGCATAAATTGTACTGTATGTCAAGTTGATTCTCTTCTCATTTTCCCTCTATTGGTTTCTGAAATACTAGGCTTCTTTGTCATCAATAACATTGCATTTAGGCATTGCTACGTGCTTAGATATACTGTTCTTTAGCTCTTTTGTTTTGTTGTCCCTCTTCATAATTATTGGGTGTATACCCATTTTGGTATGTAAATTGTCTTATTTTCTTGTTTTTAAAATATCCTGCCGCTCAATGATGGGGGTTTAAGTTGTGTAACTTCTGTTTCTTACTTATCACCAACTTATAAAGTTTTGATCACAGTTGATTCATCAGACTTTGAATGTGATACACCTCTTGATGATGGAAACGTCAAGAAGAAAAACACTCAATTAAACGCCGCGTTGACACAACTCGCAAGTGAATTTGGGAAAGAGTGCAGGCTGTCTTTATCGAACTTCTTTACTCCCCGTTGCGCTTCTGTAATATCCACAGGTTCATTAAAGCTTGACCTTGTACTTGGCATAGGAGGTTTGCCAAAGGTATATTGCTATACAAAGATTTGTGTGTTTCTCAGGCTTCATTCAAATCAACGATTCGCAATCTCAAAAGGAACCCTGTATATTATGTAGGGGAGAATTGTTGAGATTTACGGTAAGGAAGCGTCAGGAAAAACTACACTTGCCCTTCATATAATCAAGGAAGCTCAGAAACTAGGGGGTAAGGATTGTTTTAAAGCTCTCTTTTGTTGCTCATGTCTTATTATGCTGCTGTCCAGTTGATAACATCCTCACCGAGTCTTCCTCTGGACAGGATATTGTGCATATCTTGATGCAGAAAATGCGATGGATCCTATACTTGCTGAAGCAATGGGTGTAAATACTGAAAATCTGCTAATATCATGTCCAGATTCAGCTGAAAACATGCTGAATGTTGTTGATACATTGACCCAGAGTGGGTCAGTGGATGTCATTGTTGTAGATAGTGTAAGTGACCGACCGATAACTTTAAACCCTTTAGAGCATCTGTTTTTCCCCTACCCGGAAATTCCTTCGTAATATTGCGTGTTTTTTAATCTGACTTATATTTTTAAGGTAGCTGCTCTTGTTCCTCAACGCGAGCTAGACGGTGATATTGGTGCTTTTGAAGGACATGTCCTTTCAAATATAATGACTAAAGCCCTCAGAAGAATTCACTACTCACTATGTCGATCGAATACTCTAATTATATTTCTCAATCAGGTAGATTGTTTGTGCTTGAACCCTTACTACTCCATTATTCATCTGTTACTTGTTTCCTCTCCTCTTTGATGTTCATCACCCTCCTAATCACTGCAACATTTCATTTAGCCAGGTTAGGTATCATGCACACTCAAGCCACAGCCTTAGTCCAAAGGGTGAGGTACCTTCTGGCGGGAATGCCTTGGGTTTCTATGCAGCCGTGAGGTTGAGAACTTCAAGAATCGAATTATTGAAGATAAAAGATAAGGTAGGAGACAAACGATTTGGGTTACTTCCATGATTTTATTTTCATGTTTTGCTCGTTATTCACGAAATCTCTACTAATCTATCTTGTTCAGCACCCTGTGTTTGTGCGTCATATATTCACGTATTTCAGTCTCTTAAGATGTTTTTAATGCATTTGCGTCAGCCAACGGGTATCAAGATATGTGTTCAAGTGGTGAAGAATAAATTGGCACCGTCTACGCAGAGCGCTGAGTTAGCAATAAAATTTGGCAAAGGTTTGTGCTTTGAACCCGAGGTCTTAGAAATGGCTCTTGAACAAGGACTAATTATCCAGGAAGGATCAAGTTTCTTCGTCGACGGAGAAGTCTTCTCCGGTAGGCTGGCTGCTGAAAGATACTTGGCTGAAAATCAAGAAGTTACTGATAAGTTAGTCGACGACTTGAGAAACCGGCTTTTTGATAGAAAAGTATGATTGTAATCCTCTTGATTGTAACATGTTTCTTGTATATTCGAACTTGGAAGTGAAACGCATGATGTTCTTCCTTATTTGATCAGAACAGTAGTTAATGATTTTTCTGAGATTTTGGGGTCCGAAATAAAAAAGGTTAAATACGGCACGAGATTTGCATCAGGTGGGAATGTCCCCACAAAATATGAGGAGCACGAAGAACGTTTGGGTGTTCTGGTTTGTGTTAAACCGCACCTATCTAAAAACTTGTTTATCGTGTAAAAGCAACATAAATTTGTCGTTTAGCTGTGAAATCGGGCATGAAATATCCTGAAGACACACTAGTCACGGGTCCTATTAATATATAGCCAACAAAATATCTTTCATTTTTAAAATTATTTGAAATGGCGAATTTGAAGTTAATTATCCATGTTTTTCGAGCCGATTTGGTCCCGAAATTAGATATGTCTCGGTATAATAAAAGGTACGTATGGATTAAAATAAACACATTTAAAAGACATTCGACTATCTTTCGATTAACACGTCAAATTTGGAAGAAATCTTCGATATATATACTCGAAACTGAACTATTTTAGAGTTTTTCTAACTAGTATATGTCATTTTATGTTATACGGGTCTTATTTATATAATCAGTAAAATATCTCACATTTTTCGAAAATCATCTGAAATGACCGAATTTGAAGGTTATTATCCACGTTTTTCGAACCGATTTGGTCCCAAAATTAAATGTTTCCAAATTCGCACAGTATAACGCCATACATCGTGGATATGTCTCAGTGTAATAGAAAGTACGTATGGTTGAAAATAAACCTATTTAAAAGATACATTCGATTAGCTTTCGAGTAACGTTGAATTAGGACGAAATCTTCAATATATATACTCGAAACTGAATTGTTTTTGAGTTTTTCTAACCGCTATATGTCATTTTAGGTTATACGGGTCCTATTTATATACCCAGCAAAATATATCATATTTTTTGAAAAATCATCTGAAATGACCGATTTTAAATGTTATTATCCACGTTTTTCGAGCCAATTTGGTCACAAAATTAAATGTCATCAAATTCGCACAAAAACTATTCCATACATCGTGGATATGTTTCGGTGTAATAGAAGGTGCGTATGGTTGAAAATAAACACATTTAAAAGACATTGTACTAGTTTTCGAGTAACGTCGAATTAGGACGAAATCTTCGATATATATACTCGAAACTGAATTAATTTAGAGTTTTTTGAACAGCTATATGTCATTTTATGTTATTCGAGTTATATTTAGATGATCAACCAAATATCTCACATTTTTCAAAAAATCATCAGAAATGAACGAATTTGAAGGTTTTTTTTTTTGGTAAAGGGTAAGTATATATATATATATGCCGTGTAAACAATTACAAAAAATATGACTACATCAAATTATGTAGCCATCTAGCGTCTTTCGCACTTAGAGGATATTTTATCTTACACATGATTCGATTTCTAACGTCCAACTTAATCAATCTGGCCACATTCTGTGGTTGTAATTCATGTTTTTTTGGTCGATTTGGTCACGAATTTAAATGTCACCAAATTCGCACAAAAACTATTCCATAAATCGTGGATATGTCTTGGTGTAATAGAAAGTGCGTATGGTGAAAATAAACACATTTAAAAGACATTCGACGAGCTTTCGAGTAACCTCGAATTACGACAAAATATTCGATATATATAATTGAAATTGAATTGTTTTTGAGTTTTTCTAACTACTATATGCCATTTTATGTTATACAAGTCCTATTTATATATCCAACAAAATATCTCACATTTTTCGAAAAATCATTTGAAATGGCCGAATTTGAAGGTTATTATCCACGTTTTTCGAGTCGATTTGGTCCCGAAATTAAACGTTTCCAAATTCGTACAGTAATCACTCCATACATTGTGGAAATGTTTCGGTGTAATAGAAGGTACGTATGGTTGAAAATAAACACATTAAAAAGACATTCGACTATCTTTCGTGTAACGATAAATTTTGACGAAATCTTCGATATATATACTCGAAACTGAGTTAATTTAGAGTATTTTTAACAACTATATGTCATTTTATGTTGTACGGGTCATATTTATATAGGCAGCGAAATATCTCATATTTTTCGAAGAATCATTTAAAATGACCGAATTTGAAGGTTATTATTCACGTTTTTCGAACCAATTTGATCCCGAAATTAAATGTCACGAAATTAAAATCGATTAATCTTGTTATACAGCAGGACTACATATGGATGAGTCCAGGCTGTGATACTAAACATCCATGGACTGAATTGATGGCCCACTACTTGAATGCATCTGGTTTCTACTTGGCCCACTTCATTCAATGAACTTGATCCATTTCAAACACTGATCATAATAATATTGCTTTTGTCTAAAATCTCATAAGCGTCCACAATATTTACGAATTTCAGAAATAATTTAATTTTCGTAATATTCTCTCCTGATACTATTTTTTAACTTATTTAATAAAAATATTTCTCATAAATATTGGGGGTAATGAGGCAAAAAATTATATCCGAAGGAAGTATTTATTAGCGTCTTTCAATTCTGACCTTCAATTGAAGCTAAATTAGTTTTTTTTTTGTCGGTCATCGCATAGTAGAATTGTCACCTTGAGGAGGCATATTAAGCATCCTTACATGAGGTACTTAACTAACTTTAACTAACTTATGCATCACATATGTATATAAAGTTAGTAAGAATTAATTAAATTTTCACATTACATCACAACCATGTTAAGAAAATCGATTATCTCTTATACTTTTTTTTACACAACGGACTAAATTTTCCATAAAACAAACTTGTCATTGATTTTTACTTTAATTTTTTTCATATGTTTAATATCTAATCAAAGAAGTTACTCAAACTCAAATTTTTGTGTAAATGTATATTATCCGTTTTAAACTTGTGACCAGTCGAATAGTTATGCCTAAATTGTACTCCCTCCGTTCCAATCAATTTCATACGTTTATTTTTTCACACTTGTCGATGCACGTTTTCTTTTGTCTATATTTTTAGCTATATATTTCTAAAAAAATATAAAAAATTGATATTCATGATGCATTCGATTAGACAATTTAAACAATATCTCACATAACTATATTTTATCGTATATATTAAAAGTTATATCGATAATTCTTCTCATCTATGAATAGTTCATAATATCCAAATGCATGAAAATGATTGGAACGGAGGGAGTAACAAAATGTACGTCTTATTTATAATTTTAGTCTATTTTATTGTTAAGACGGATATATCTATTACAAAGAAGACCGTAATCTATATATATTTTACATGTAAAGAAGGAAAGCAAGTGGTAAGATGGGGGGACAAACGGTCAATGTTTCAGGGAATAGGGCGTAAAGAGTAGAAGCATAACCAAAGACAAAACACTAATTTCGCTCCACTTAACTATGCTGTGCTGTGCTCAACCTCGACCTATGCACCATTTTCAGACTACCCTAGTCCATACTCTACCAGCCTTGCCTTGCCTGTTATGCACCTATATATACACTAGCCTTTCAGTGTTTGTGCCTACTTTAAGAAAGTTTTCAAACCCTAATACGATCTGTATTCTTATCCGACTTGTGTCCCTTCCGTTTGACTTGTTTAACATGTCTAATTTAAGAAAGTGTTGGGGCTACTTTAAGAAAGTTTTCAAATCCTAATTCGATATGTATTCTTATCCGACTTGTGTCCCTTCCGTCTGACTTGTTTAACATGTCTAATTTAAGAAAGTGTTGGGGCTACTTTAAGAAAGTTTTCAAACCCTAATTCAATCTGTATTCTTATCCGACCTGTGTCCCTTCTGTCTGACTTGTTTGACATGTCTACTTTACTTTCTATAAACAAAAAAATATGAAAAATTGCGAAAGACATATCTGTCTTAAATTCGTAACTCATGATGGGTCAAATAGTATGAATATGAGAAGAGATCGAGCATGATTACTCTGTAATTCATAGGGGACTAGCAAGTGTACTGTTTGTCTCATATAACTACATGAGATGATATTTGACTTGTTATAATCTTAAGACAGATATATCCATTTTAAGAGAGACCAATTATATGGTTAACTAGCTCGATTGTAAATAGAATAGGTGATAATTAAGATTCGTTAACTGGTTTCTAGACTCTTAGAGTCTTAGGTACCATAAGCAACATAAATTTTTCTTTTTAGGAGTGAATAGACTCTCTTAAGCATGTGAAGCGAGTTTTTGTCGTCTATTCATATCACTCCATCCTAACTCCTGATCTGAATTGAGGTAAATCAACTGCAAAACGAACATGATAAACAGATTGAACAGAATTAAATCGAACTAAAATGAGATTAACCTAAGTAAAAAGTATAGGGCGAAAGTCGTAGCTAGGTAGGTAGATGGTGTGCAAAGGAAAAATAGAGGAATGCATTGAGTAGAAGCTAAATGCGGAACCTAACAAACATAGTGGGAATAATTGTCCTTAATTTAGACGGACGAACGAGGACGGACACTACTCCATTCTAGTACAGGTTTCAAAAAGACCTTCATATTAAACCAATTAAACAAAATTGTATTCTCCTAGTTCAAATTCAAAGAATACATTTTTTTTTTTTATATTTGTCGAGACGCGTTTTTCTTTTACACCATCAATAACTTCCATTTTAAATTAAAAAAAAAATTATAAAAATTTGATATTCTTAATCTACCTATAAAACAAAACGAATTAAACAACATCCCCACATGGTAATATTTTCTCATATAGATTGTCGATAATATAATAGATTCTCTCTCCAATTACGAATAATGTTAAAAAGAGAAACGTATCCAGTTGGATTTGAACGGAGTGACCAATAGTGCTAATGGAAGTGGAATCTGTTGAGTATACGTTACGCTTACTTGCTTACTGCTATCAATAATTGATGCGCACACAGTAGTAGCAGTAGTAGTACGTACAGATACATACACCTTTAAGCTTTGCTAATTACTCCAACATCTTAACTTTCAAGCCAAGCCAAGCCAAGGGCACCCTCACTACTCACTACTCACTACTTTTGTGTTTTTCCCCACCGCCCTATATATTTATTTCAATTCGTCCTTAATCATTTTTACCTTGACGACGTCGTTTTGTAATTGGTTTTAATAACTGTACTTTTAATGAAAAGGGCCGTCTCAAGATCAAGTTGTGACTTGTGAGGAATACGGAGTTTACATAGGATTTTTCTCCTAGGGTAAAAAAGCGGCGACGACTAATTAGACCGTTGGTTAAACTTGTGACAAAAGTTGTCACTTCCTGTCTCAGGCTCGACTATGGCACGGGTTAGCACGACACAGCCTAACCCGAGACGAGAAAAGCGAGACGGCACAGACATGACACAACAAGCCTAAATATGGGTCGGGTCCAAGTACAACACGTCGGGATCCCGAAGTCTTGAGCCTTGATGTCTAGGCCTTGCCAAATGTAGATCTAGGCATGAAGCACGACCTGTCCCGTCGAAATGCTAGCTCTAATCGTGACCTGTGAGTCTTAGCTTGCAATGATGATAACCAGAACAAAATTCTGATCGATCCTGGATAGTACGTCTTGACATGTGATATCTATTTGACCCATTTTAGTGATACTCATACGAGACTCATGTGTGAGCGAGCTTAAAAAGTCGTAGTGATGAGATGAGTGGGGAAGAATAATGCTTTGATATTATAATAAGCGTGTTGTTTAATACGTACAGATGAAAGATGTACAGTAAAGCAAGGTCTGGAGTCTGGACATAAGGGTATGTAGCCCAATTAATAAGGACAACCTACAGTTAGTTAATATGAAGTAGATATTTTATTTTAAATATATAGCCAAATCCAGTCTGCACTCCACTTTGTGAGTAGTGAGTGACCTAAATCTATGTCTTAAAGAATAAAGAATACTGTAAAAGTAGTGCATCATATCATAGGAATCACATGGAGTGGTCGTCGTTACTTAGTATTTTAGCAATCCTTAATATTATTGAATCACGTAAAAATTAAACTCACCCAGTGTTAACAAGGACGAATCTAGATTAAAAATATTGAGATAGTGGGTTCATTATATTTGTTCACGATATATGAAAATGTCTCAACTTTACGAATTTTGGGTAGTAAAAGGGGTCGATAATTTTAATCATTTAGGTAAGTTTGGGGTAGAGAGTGCTACCCTTTACTACTGGCTATATTCCCCTTTGAGTATGTAGATACTACTGTTGATATGGTCCGACACAGTCCGCGATATAATAAGTGTGAGTTCACTTTGATACGGTATACAATAAGTTATTCTTGAGTTGAAATTTGAGAAAGAAGATTATTTCTAGCCTAGTCTAGTGTAACGTAACCCATATGGGCACAACATGTCCGAACGCCCTAGCTAGACCATTGGGCCAGGCATGTTCTGCCCATTCTATTCACTGACATACATGAAATCTACTTTCTCATGTCTGAACCATATCATTTTCTCCTTCAAATACAATGGATATGGACCGACACAGAATATAATCCGATAAGACCCTCTTCCATGTCCATCCTTGCCTACCCACCTAGTCTTAGTCTTATACTCTTATGAGGACGTACTCCAATTCATTTCCATTTAGAATTCTGACATATAGTCCTATGGGTTAGGTATTACCGTATTAGTATGATTATTCCTAAAGTGTACTGAGTATAATACTGATGATAGCGTAGCATATGTCATACGGAGTATACGTGTATATAATGTAGTTATGTACCCATAACCCATTACTTCTCCATTAAACTTAATTCTTATCGCGACGATATCGTTCATCCTAAATTATAAAACGAGTCAAAACATATGTGAAATGGTCCAAATTACATAAAAATTTGTCTAAAAAAAGGTAAAATGTTGTCTTCATTAGATAAATATGTTAGTATTTGACTTGTTTTAAGGTTTAAGACAAATATTCCGTCTTAAGCAAGACTAGCTAATAACCCGAATTTATACGGCTTAATCATTAATTGGTACAAATATCCTAACGAAAGTGATATCGTGAACTATTTTACTCCAATTTCATCTTAATTCATACATAACGAATTGAAAATGTAGCAAGTAGTAATCTGTTTTACGTTTGTAATATTCCCACTAATTTAGAAGGTTGACCTTATAATTAATATTGATCATATATTCAAGTGGTGGAAGTATGAATATATGATTAAGAGAGAAACAAAAAAAAAAATTAACACCATCTTAAAGCTATATATAACAAGTCAAGTATCATGGAAATAACAGAAGTAAATTGTTATAGCATTAACCCAACATTTACTTCTCTACGTATACATAACATATTTCATTTCCGCCTTAAAACCACGTGATAGTATTTGATCCATTTTAAAATTTATGTCAAATACTGTACGGAGTATTATTTTGTCTTAAGCGAGACCAAGCGTCTAGAAAGGAAGAGAGGGGATAAGGCGGCTAAAAGGTGGTGATGAGAGCACGATAAGGCGTTAAACACCAGACGTCGTGAGAAGGTCTTGATCAAATTAAAGTTGACGAGTCGTTTAGTTGGGCGACTTGCATTACTTGCACCCACAAATACAAATACAAATACAAATATAATCTCCCCCCTCTTTTGGATTACTTGGATTCCCTCTCGCCATCATGCTCCTTCCTAAACTGACATTCTAGCCACTCTTTTTCTTCCTATTCCCTCACTACTTGCTTCACTCTTCCCTGGTTTTAATTATTCCTTTTCAAGGAATTTTTTAGTCTTTTAATTTTCTTTGAGTAATCATTGCACCAATTTTAAGGACATCGATAATTTTTCGGGTTGTTAAATGATTTAGATAATCTCAACTTATCTATTAAATGATTTAAATAATTTTCCGTATTATCTATTAAATTAAGTCATCGAAAACTCGGATTGTTACATGACCTGACAGCCTGAGACCTATAATCCCAACTTATCGACTCTCTGTCTGAATCAATTACAGTTAGAGAATTATACAACCAAGTGTATAATCTTATTTTTCAATCAATCCTTTGATTTTGGTACAAAGACCAAGGAAAAGAGGAGCAAGCCAATTATAAGACGAGAAACTGATCAACTTGATTGTGAAAAAACAAATTACTCTCTTTCATCCATTCAATTATTTACATTAATGGACAATCCAATTAATTCTTTAAATTTTTTTTTGGCAAAACACTTTACCTTATAATCCTTATATCCTTATTCAACTTACAAAAAATGTTATTACTTTTTTCTCACTTTTACCATTTTTCTAAAAAGTGGTGAAATCCTCAACGAGCCAATGTAAAGGATTGAATAGATGGGAGGAAGTATTCATCAAATGCAATCCTAAAATAGAAAGACATCAATCACCTGAAACATCCAAAACAAAAATAAAAAAACAACAACAAATGATCGGAACAGAGGAAGTAAGTGATAGAAAAAGAATATCTTAGGTTAAAACAAAAAGAGGAACAATCCCGTGAATGGGATCCTAACCGAAATGGTAGGAGAAGGGAGGCAGGAAAACAAGTCTTTAGTTAAGGCGTTTGAGGAGAGAGTGGTCCTCCACTCCTCTCCTCTCCTCTCCACAATCCCACTAAACTAACCCCATTTGTCAACGACGTACTGGTCTCCTTTACATTGCAACATCGTTTGTACCAGTCGCCAAACACATTCAATGTAAATCAAAATATCATATACTCCGTAATTATGAACTCAATATTGTAAGAGTAGGTCTTCTTAAAGACGGTCTCTCATTAATTGGTACTAAACCTAATAGAACTAGTTACGATTAATCTAAAAGAGTATACAAATATAAAGATGGTAGGTTTGTAAGTTGTCATTTAAGATATAAATAGGACATAGAATGGTACTGAAGAGTGGTCCCTCAATAAGTATTGAGAGTACGTCGCTAAACCGCCCGTAGGCGACAGGCTCGAAGTCTGAAGGCATAGTCACCCTTGGGCTGATGACCACAAGTTTTAACCACTAGGCAACACCCTTGTGATATTGTAATGTTATAATAGATCAAATACGAGTATTATTTTGCACAAATAGTCAGTGATAAATTCCGTAACAAAAAACAATATTTTATTAATTTTTATTTCAAAAAATAATATTTGACTCGTTATAAAATTATTTACGGTAAACAGATATCAGTAAACTACTTTACGTTGTTTCTACGAGTACTTTGTATTTCTCCCACCCTCTAGGGTTTTCTTTTTGGCCCCCCTCCTCGTCAAATCAGTGAGTGGATCTCACAATTACATTACTTTTCTACGCGCGTAGACCTCAATTCCTTCTAACTCTACTTCAAAACAGAAAATATTACCCTACAATAAATAATTTACATTTATTTTATACTCAGTAGTACTTACAAATACTCCAATAGAGAGCATTAATGAATAAAATTAATTACGGAATATACATAGTCTCTTTATCTTCGTAATTTATTTACGTTTGATTAAAATATTTATTTTTAGTAATTCATATAAAAGGTTAACAAACAATAAAATAGAGAAGACGCTATTTTCTCTTTTTGTTGGACCACTTGATAACAAAATTTCTTCTTTTCATATACTCCCTCCGGACACTATTTTTCGCCCCACTAGCCCAATATATGTGAGGAGTATTTTAATGAAGTGGGGCAAAAAATAGTGTCCGGAGGGAGTACAAAGTACGAACCGAAGCTAAATAGGGCAAACTAATTACGGAAACAGAGAAGATATTTATATAATTTTGCAAATAATTAGGAAAAAATTTTAAAAAATACGAGTAATTTCTTTGGAAAAATATAAACTAAATAAGTATTGTTATTAATTCATTAATTAAAATTCCAGTTTTACTGGATAATAAAGTTCTAGAAAATATATAAAAGGAGTATATAATACATGCAAAATGGTAAAATATCGTATACCTTTTTTTCCATCAATACTAAGGAAGTTAAACAAATATACAAATACAAATATATTGGTATGTCTCCCTTCTAACGGGTATATATATCCGTCATAAATTTATAACGATTCAAATATGATCATATAGGTACGAAAATACTCCGTACAACTCATGTGCTATCTCCCAAACATCATTTTTTTCCGCCTTATCTTTTACGAGTATATATTTAATCGTCACAAATTTATGAAAGATATGACCGTTTTAAAGGATTTGTGGAAATACAAATACAAATACGGGTACGGTATATCATACCCCACCACTTTCCCACCCTCTCCTCTCAATATATAACACCCCCTACTCTCTTCCATCCCTCTCTCATCATTTACCCTTCAACACTAAGCAAACCTCAAACCCTCTTCCCTCCCTCCCTATTACCCCGCCGAAACATCTGCGCCAATATTTCCAACTAACTCCCACCCCACCGAGTCAACTCACCTCACCCACCGAGTCATGGCCGACGAGTTACACGACGGCGAGTTCTGGCTCCCGTCCCAGTTCCTCACCGACGACGACATCCTCATGGACTTCAAGTCCGACACCTCCGCCTCCTCCTCCGACCTCACCTCCCTCACTTCCGACGACGACGACTTCTCCACCACCGACTTCACCAAACCGGCCGTCGTCCTCTCCGGTTCGCCTCAGTCCACTCTTATTGGGTTCGACCGGGGCTCAACAGGGCCGGTCTCTCCTTCGAAAGAACAGAAAACTGACGGCATCGGCGGCGGTGGTGGCGGTGGCGGTTCCACCGCCACGTTGGATCTGTTGAACAAGGCGAAGGCTGAGGTGGCCAAGATTGAGTTGAGGAGTGAAAGTAGGAGTAGTGGTACTGGTTTCTTTGACTGTAGTAACCTTACTAAAACTCTGCCGTCTCCTCCTCCCCCTGTTTTCCCTCCTCCCTTCTACTACCACCCACAATTCCGCCGCTTCCCTCCTGTACGTTCCGCCTCCGTCTCAGTCATTTGTTTACGATTCTTGATAATTTAATTTAATTGATTAACTAATTAATTTTATTTTTGTTTTGTTTTATAGGGTATGATGTGGGGGCCACTCCAGTATCCGCCGCCACAACAACTTCAGAACAACAGAGTTACGAAAATGAACGGTAATAAAACCGCCGCCGCAACCACCACCAGTAACAGTAAACCCAACAACGGTAACACTAACCGTCCTTTGGGCTTACCTCCGTCTGCATGGCCACCTCTCCCGGGTCAGGCTCCGACCCAAATCCAAACCCAGTCCCCTACCCAAGCCCAAGCCCAAGCCCAACAACCACAACCGCAAGCCCTGCCCAACATGGGCATGCTTGTCGGCCCGTCTGTCGGTACCGGCGTATTCTTACCTCGCCGTGTCACCCCTGCTGCCGAGCCTAAAAAGAAGTCAGGTAATTTTAACAAAATTGTGACGGGTCAAATATATATCGGCGGGTAAAAATATTAATATTACGGTTTTGTAGATCTGGATGTGGGTTGAGTTTGACGGTGGAATGTTTAATGGAGTAATGGCGTAAAAGTTGTGTACCTGACAATCAATTAAATTCTTTAATAAAGAGTAATTAATGAAAGTTATTAAATTAAATTAAATTAAAGGGAGGGTGGAGAGTGTAAGGTGAGGTGAGGTGGGTGGTCACTATTTCTTGTCATTTGTCATGTACACCTGTTAAAGATAGTTCCAGGAATCTTTTTCTTTTTTTCAAAAAATAACTACAGTGTTACAGGCCCCATTTTTTTGCTGACGCCATTGATGGAATCTCTTTTAACTTCAAAAAAAAAAAACAATTAATTCTTTCGTACGTCTATGGCCGACGATTCAAATCTGATCCGAATTTGATGATTTGCAGATGGTATCGCGACGAAGATGAAAAACAATAAAGGATCGCAAAGACGAACCTCCACCGCCACCGCCACCACCACGGCCATCCCGTTGCCAGCTCCAGTGAAAGCGAAAACGAACAACGACGAGATTCAATTGCCTTTGGAATGGGTTTATTAAAGAAGGCAGAGTTACTGTAATGTAATGTCATAGTACTTTGAAGTTGTGATTCGGGTTTCTTTTTGGATTAGTTTAGGGGATATATTGGGTTCGGGTTTGGTTTGGGTTTGGGTTAGCGGGTGGTATAGAGTAGAACGAAACTATAGGTTTAGCGATGGTGGTAGTAGTCGTGGTAGTCGTAGTAGTAATAGTAATAAGGAGTGAAATAAAAGATCGACTGTAGTCGGGTTTTTTTTGGGGGGCTTTTCATAATACCGAAACCACAAGTTCCATTCTTGGTTCGGTGGTGACGACAATAAGGGAAGTATTAAATTTGGCTCCATGGGTTATGGTTTTGGTTGTGTCCATGGAGTTTGGTTCGGATAATAAAATTTCGATTTTTCAAAGGTTTTTTTTTTTTTTTTGGTTTATTTTTTAATTTTATTTTCGTAGGTTTTATGTAGAATTCATATCTTTATTATTTATATGGGAAATGTAATTTGAGGGAAATTCGGTTCATTTGTAGACTATCCCTCTAGCTTGTGATGTGTAATAATATTACTCTTTTTTGACTCGATGTTTTTTTCTCCTTGCATTTATCTTTATTTCGTAACATTACAAACCAATCACGTTAATCAAGATTATTGTAGGACATATGACGAAAAATCGAAGGGTATTGTAGGCATGTCTTTTACGCTAAATTAGTTAGTATGTGATGATGATTAAGGACTTTTAAGGTACATTGTTTAGTGCGTAGTTAGTGTGGGTTATGAACTGTTTAGTGCGAGAAATAGGGCATAACATCCGGTGCATAACTGTAAAAAATCAAATCGAGGAACGAGGTTGCCGTCAAATGCTAAATCATTAAAAAAAACACATAAATTCTACTTTAAATATCTCGAAGATGAAAATATCTGTTTTAAACGTATAACAGATCAAATAGTACGACTCTTATCTCGCATCTGTTTCAAATTTATGACAGATAAGACGTAGACGTGGGTGGGGAACAGCTAAATTAGTAGACTGACTACTTGGTACATGGGTTAGGGCGAAAGCATGATCTCAAGAAACGAAAAGTAGTGGATTAGCATTAACGAACATGATTAAGAGTGCTACCCAACCTTTTTTATTTAAAATTAAAAAGAGAGATTAATTAATAATTAATAATTAATTAAAGTAAAGTAGTAGTAGTATTTGGTAGTATTTCTGTATATCTTCTCTCTTTGTTTGAGGCTGATGTTTGTGCAGTAGTCTCCCCCCCACGTCCAGACCTTATTCCTTAACCTAATTAATCAACTTGTTGTCTCTTGTATTTTGTACGGTCGCCGCGCAATTTCAAAATCAAATACTGTAAACAACACACAGATTTTCTTATTTGGTCTTATTATCTTATATGTATGGGTTGGGTCTGGCCTTTGCTCGACTTTGAATATAACACTGAATGCAGTCAAGTCAGATCAGATCGAGTTGGTTATGTTGGGTTTTGGACCAAGTAAGTGTTCAATTTGGTCTTGTTTAGTTAAGGTTTGGGTTGGGTTGGGACTGGTCAGATTATTCGGGGTCGGGGTATTTTCAGGTTTGTTATTTTCGACTTTTTAGAGATATCGTCTTATTTTCTACAATATCATTTGGGTCAGTTTCGAGTTAAGTTAGATTAATTCGAGTTAAGGATCAAACTTAGGTATCCAGTTAAGGGGTCGGATCAGATTCGGTTATGAGGGGGGAATAGGGTAGGGAGGTGAAACGGTGGCCGACTAGTGATGGGAATAGGGAAAAGGTAGAGAGACGGGATAAGGAAATGAATGGTAAAAAAAGAGGGCCTACGCGGCATCAACAGTTGTCATGTTCTTGGCGGTTGCATTACATCCTCACATGCCATGTTATTTAGTCTCAAGATCATCCCTTCTTTTTAATTTTCCTATTCAATTTGTGCTTTTAACAGCAGATTAGAGGCAAGATGGTGGCATGTGAATGAATATTGGAAATATATGCCTACTTACATAGTTACATACTCGTACTTTCATATTGGAATGGAATCGGTGAAGGTATTCCTGATAACGGATTATTCGTCTTAAATTTATAATGGATAAAATTATACAATATATTTTCATATTTACAGTTTGACATGTGCTCTGTTTAACTGTTTAAAACGAATATATACCTGTTTGTAAACATGAACAAGGAATCGAAATAAGGTTTGAAATGGGAGTGGGGACAGAGTGTATCTTCTATGCTCTTGGTTGGCTCACTGGTTGATAGTAGTACGAGTAGTAATTGATACTATGGTCTTTCCTTCTTTACTCTTTAGTCTTTTTCCCATAAATGATGACTGATGAAAATATCTATCATAAATTTGTGACGGGGTAAAATGATAAATAATACTTGTACTTATTTAACTGGATAAGAACAAATAAAGTTTCTCCGTACTTTCTAAGTTGCTTTATCTAACGACCCTATAATATTAATTAATCCAACGTTAATTATAACGGATATATATCTATTAGAAGGAAGATTTACTCCTTTACTTGAATTAACAGCTCAATCAGCGGTATTCTTTCTTTTACTTTTTGCTTTGTGTTTGTCTTACTGCACGCTAATCTAGACGGTCTTCTACTTGTTGCATACTGAATCTACAACTTGAACAATAGACTTCAACATCTACTATTTCGTCCGTTATTCCCTTGTAACGGATATATCTGTCATAGGGAAAACTTACTTTTAAATTATCATTTCGTATTATCATTTCGTATTATGTTTAATGGTACTCTGTATATGTTTGATTGGAATATCATTTCATACTATGGTCAGTTTGGGAATAAGAATTTCATTTTGAAATTTGAATTTGACCTAAATACTTTGTTCGGGAGACGAGGTGAATTTGGATTTTGGAATTTTGTCAAATCCAACTAAATCTCAACCCTTAGAGGGTGATGATTGTCTTATCTCTAATCAACTTAACATAGTGATTAAGATTAGTCTAATAACTTAGACTAAAAATTCCAGATTCGAATCATAGTACATCCCCTTTATTATAATGCAACTAATTAAATATCTATTTTCTTATCTTTTATTAATAACAATGTAGGGTAAGATTAAAAGTAAAAATTGGTTACGTAACCGCGTAAGCATAACCTATCGGATCCATTTTTGGAAATTAAGCACAACCCACAATGTCCCAATCGAGTCCTTAAATTGGCAAATAAACCACAACCAAACACCTGCAAAGTCATTGTATTATCTTGAAAATAATTGAAGACAGACCGAATAAGGTACATAATTATCCAAAGAGTAAGTCTTCCTTATGACGGGTATATCCGTTACTAGCTTACGATGGGTCAAATAACACTCATGTTGGTGGCTGGGGATAAAGTTAACCCATTTCCTTTTCCCAAGTATTCTACTTTTTATCATGTCTTACATGCATGACCCGTCACATACAAGAACTGGTGTTATCCAAAATACAAAATATCGCAAAATAAAGATACAATCAAATCCAAGCTACATGTAGTAACATAAGATCAAGATGTGCCATACATTAATACATACTACGTACACAAAATTATTGAAAGGTTATTAAGCCAATAATAATATATTGAATCATGGTCACCCGTACACTATCCATCATGTATGGATCACCTCAGTCTTGTATCATTTTCGTGTTAGATCAATTTTTATAAATGAGTCATTAAGTCTCGACTGTTACAGGTTGGTGACTGCTTGACTGGTGTTGTATCTTCCTGTTACGTCCATGATCTGGTAAGGTGTCAGATAGAGTCGACCAACTTATATAAATAAATCATTATTTAAATCTAAACTCGAATCTGTTAGTATGTACTGGACTTGTATCGGGGTTTTGGAGTCGGGTGGCGCGTGGACAGGAACTGGTGTAACAATTAATGGGGGATTTGAAGTAGCTGTGTGAGTTGGGGGTTGGCTGCTGGCTGCAATTGCAATTGCATGTTCAATTCTTCACTGCCTATATTGTCACCATCTGTTGACTCGCTCGCTCATGTTGTCACCATATCTATAAATAGGAGGTCCGTATTTAATGCCAGGCCCATATTACTCTTGGCTTCCATAAATACTCATACGGAGTAGGAGTAGGAGTAGTTGTAAATAATACTCCCTCCCTCTGTATTTCGTTCCTTCAAATTTAAAGTACGGTATGAATTTTGGATATTATTCAAAATTAAAGTGATTTTTTTTATATTTTTATTAAATTATACTCCCTCGAGTTCCTCCGAGTCTAAGTTATGTTCCCCTATGGAATAAGGGTGTGAGAATGTGTGTCTCAAAAATAAAGGAGGAAGAAAGATAAATGAATGAGTCTCCGAGTCTAAGTTATGTTCCCCTATGGAATAAGGGTGTGAGAATGTGTGTCTCAAAAATGAAGGAGGAAGAAAGATAAATGAATGAGTGACACGTAATCATGACTTAAAAAGGAAAAAGGCAAAAGGAATAAAGAATGACTCAGCCAAAAAAAAAAAGAACATAACTCAGACTCAAAGGGAGTATGAGAAAATATTATTTTCCGTAATCTTGTTTGATTTATCCTACTCCCTCAGAGTATTAGTGTTCTTCCCCTTTCCTTATTGGGCTGAGTTTGATCTTCTTCCCTATTTTCATTTATGGAAAAACTTTTTCACGCACTTTACCATCTTTAATTAATATAATATTCATCTCTCATACTTTTTAATCAACTTTATCTCATTTAATTAATATAATATTTCTCTCTCTTACTTTTTCATTTCACTTCTTCCCTTTTAATAATATAAAACATAGGAACTCGGAGGGAGTACTATATTTTAAAAATACCCATTTTTTAAAATAATTTTTATTAATATAAAATGAAAAATATAAATTGCGTAAAATGTAACTCAACAAGTGTGATATAAAGCAAATATGCATTATGAAACACTTTTTTTTACAAAATTAATTTGGTGTAAGAGTTGCTAGGAGATATATATTCTCTTGTAAGATACTCGTAATTCTCAACTGAAACCAAAATTGTCCAACGTGAACCAAATCAATCTGAACTCGATCCAAGTTACTTCATCCATTTTCTTTTTATCTTCCCAATTTCTTTTTTTGGCCACTTTTTTTTTATCTTCCCATTTTATTTTTTTCCATTTTAGTCCACAATTTTTACCATACTACCCTTACTATTTACAACACTTTATATCTTTATTCTTTCCTATTTACACACATTTTACCCTTCTACTCTCAATATTTACTAAATTTATCATTTTATATTCATTACAAAAAAAATTGTGCCAAAAATGAACGGGAAGATAAAAAAAAAATGGATGAAGTATTTAAACTCGGATTGCAATCTCAAACGGAGGAGTTCAAAGTTCCATATAAGGGAAGTATGACATCGATCGTATCCTCAATAATTAACGATGAATCTCTTAAGAATCTACACTTCCGTCAGTCCCATGTGAAATGCTGATGTTGAGACCTCTGTTTTTGTCTCCTTAAACTAATTGGATTGATAGCCTAACAATAAATACGAGAGAAATGGATGACTGAATTTGGGTACATACATTTACCTACTACTATTTTGGGACCCCTTCCCAACGTGGCCTCGAAAATTCAAATTTCAGACGTAAAATCATCCGATTTAGTCTAGACTCGAATCTGATAGATGGTGAAGCTCATTTTCGGAAATTTCAACACTATTGTGTTTTCAAAGTTTGAACCCAATACATCTGATTAAGTTAGAACAACTCCTTACCGACTGATCTGTTTTTTTTGACAACGACTTTGATTTGGCGGGTGATAGTCATACGGAGAATGACCCTTTACTTAATGTAAGTGTTCAAATAAATGCATCTCACCTTCTCATGTGCTTACCTATTTATTGTCTTCATCTCATTTATAGCATCTTACTTGCTCAATTTGGCTCAATAGCCTCTAACTTATCTATTTCTATTTCGGGCCTATTATTATTCAGCAGTGTACTCGTTTAATAAGTTTTTGTAGACCATATTCCGTATCTAAACGGGATAATTGAGTTTTTGGACTAGTAACTCATAATTGATCGGGTTTACTGTCATCCATCCTTCAAATGTCTCCAACAATGACCTAGTAAGTAGTACGGAGTAACGAACTAACAACCCACGTAGAACTGACACAAAGTAACACAACCCGCTTCAAATTATATTGTATAACAACCCAACTCAAATTGGCTTGTCGTTCACCTGTCGAGATGACCTTTTTGATTAAATGAGCATATTATGCAATAGATAAGAATCGAATCCTCAATCTTATTGAGCAGTTGAGCTAACTCTCGTTCTTATTATCGGGAATTCAAGATGAACAAGTCAAAGTTTCAAAAAAATGTTCAAAATTTTTACTCTTAAGGAAGAGACAATTGTGAGTTCAACCTCAGAATTTCTCGGTATAACAATTGGAAGAGTGAACCAAATTTTCACAATTCACATACTCAGTAGATACAAATACTATAAGGTTGGCAGGAAGAAGGCTCTCTCAGTATATATATTCACCTAAATACAGAGATCAGGCTGCAAGAATTAGTCTTCTTAGAAGACCCCAAACTCCAACTCCTCTGCATTATTCACAGTCGTTTCACTAGAGACCGCGTTCGTCTGCTGTGGCTCAGGTAACTCAGGAGGAACGGCGCACCTGATCAACGCCCAGTTCAGCCCTTCAAAGAAAGGGTGCTGCTTTATATCAGTAGCACCTCTTTCAGTCCCCAGCCGATGCTCAGGCTCTTTCACCAAAAGGGCTGCGATCAGTTCCCTAGCTTGCAGGCTGACCAGAGGGCAGTCGGGGAATTTCAAGCTCTGTAACACCACATTCGCCAATGTCTCTTCGTTGTCTGCTCCTTTGAAGGGTGTCCTTCCGTAAAGGAGCTCGTAAAGGAAGATACCGAAAGTCCACCAGTCAACTGCACTTCCATGACCCTCGCCTTTGATGATTTCCGGGGCTAAATATTCGTGTGTACCCACGAAAGAGTTGGACCTTGCCGTGGTGGGCTCCGCCACGAGCTGGAGTAACGGTCTCATCTCAGCTCCCGCGTTGGTTTTTGGTTTCCTTGAGTGTTTTGAAGTAAAGCATGTGACTTGACAGGTAGCAGCACACCGAGAATCTGAACATGAATGGGAATCACGAGGTGCGGTCGTGTTCTTCGACCCTTCTGACGTTGATGATGAAACCATAAGCGCTGGGCTGACAGCACATCGGAGAGATAGATCGAAGTCAGAGAGCATAATGTGGCCGTCTTCTCGAACTAGAATGTTTTCTGGTTTTAAGTCCCGGTAGATAACTCCAAGCATGTGCAGGTACTCTAATGCAAGGAGCACTTCAGCAACATAGAATCTGAAAAAACGCGTAAAAAAACACGTGGTATTAATCAAAATAACGTTCTTATAAGTTCGATAATTGCACAGAACGAAACAAATGTAAATATTTACCTTGCAGCTTGTTCTGTGAAACATTTGCCGACCTGTTTTTGTCGGAGAACATGAAGATCACCTCCAGGACAATACTCCATGACCAAGCACGACAGATTATCGGACGTGAACTTGGAATACAAGGTGGGAAGAAAAGGATGATCCAACATTCTCAATATCTCCTTCTCGGTTTGAGCCCTAGTTATCTTTTTCCTTCTGGCCAAAAACTCATTGTCCATAACCTTGACAGCAAACAGGCAGTTCGTGCCAATCAACTCGGTCAGATAAACCGTTCCAATATCCCCACAACCAAGTTTTTTCAACAGACTGAAGTTTTTCAACCCTAAAGCTCCATGTTGAGACCTTACAAGGCAAATCGCCTCCCACCTAACATCCTTAGACATGTGGGGTCGATCACAGAAGCTCGGCCTGCTTAATGTGCTTTCTTGACTAACAGTTGTGTTACTACTGTATTCACCCGGGCTGCCTTCTGAGCTCCGTGTAAACTCCATTTTGTCTCTTGACCTCGAATGGCTAGTAGATTCAACGAAAATGGTCTTTGACTTATCTAAACCATCGGAACTGGTTCCACTAATACTAGCACATGGAGACATAGGAGAGTCTTCATAGAATACGACTGATTCTTGAGATGCCGGAGAGTGTTGGTTAGATACAGAAGAGTCGATACTGGGTTCCTTCCAGGCATCGGTCACAACACATTGGCATCTTGGACAGACTATTGGGTTTGGACTTGAATACTGGTCGTTATCGAATTCATCACGTGTGTTTTTTGAGCAATTATCTAAAGATTGATTCTTTTTCGATCCACTCTTAACCAAATTCTTAGACCTAATGGGGGGTTTGGCGAAATGTTGGGCATTTCTAGCCAACCTTGATTTTTCTGCTTTTTTCGATGCCACTTTAGCTTCCTTACCAACCACCTCCACACTATCTTCACTAAGATCGGAAAATTTCTCACCGAGATCAGAAGTACTCAGGGAACGAGCACGTGGGTGTTCTTCCTTAGGTGATGCAGAAATTCTCTTTTCTTTTTCTGCCATTTTTCTAGCAGGGTTCAGTGAGGTCTTACCATAACTAGAGCGAGATGAGCACGGAGGATCATCATACTTCTTGTCATGCAATGTCTCTGTCGATAAGCCCTTGTCATGGGAATCATCAGAATAACACGGGGACTGTGACTTTCTATCCTGATAGATCATATCAACCTTTGACTTGCGTTGTCCGGCTTCCACTGCTGCTGCAACCACAACTTTCTCAGCTGGCAATTTCACGGCTTCATTGTGCATTGTGGTAGGCGTAAGCCCCACTGCCTTATCCGCAAGAGAATTTCTCTTTGAAGGCCACAAATCCAATGAAGGCGATTTCTTGGGAGTACGCGGAAAAGGGTCTGAAACTCTTCGTTCAGGCCCAAGAGATTTTTCAGGATTGCTGTCTTCAACGACACTGCGGTACATACTCATTATCCTTTCGGCTTCAGAAGAACGAGGCGATTTCATTGAGCGTTTCATGGAAGCCAATTCAGAGGCCTGAGAAATGCACAATCCTCGCAATGCCTGTTTTAGGTTCACTCGCTCTGAGATTTCATGCGCGGACGAATTGGAGGACCTTGATTTAACATGCATTTTGGAGGAGTTCCTCTTTGAAGTGGTAGCTTGGTTTTCATGCGAGTGCCTAATCGATGAAGTTCTACTATTGAATATCTCAAAAAGCTGATTAAGATCTTCTTCCAACGAAGCGATCTTCCCAGCATTTGAGGCAAGTGATCTCCTGTTTTCTTCTTCTCTTTTTAACTCCGGCTCCATAAAACTACCGCCTCTGTGATGTTTTCCAGGAATTAACGCTTCAATTTCAATAATTTCACTACTGCCAGGAACAACTTTCGTATCCATCATAGCTTATTAGTTATTCCAATGAAACCATCCGCGCTTTTACAATCAGAAGAATGTATCGAACATTTTCTCAAACAGCCCTCTGACACGATGGATGACTATATATTATTCCTAGTGCTGCGTGACGCTGATGCCATGCACAAAATACACCTGATGAATCAACATCAACATAGCCAGTTGAGTAAGAGAGAAATGGAGAGATTGATACAAAATGGTCAGCTCTTTAGTCGAGTCAGTTCCACAATTTAAAAAACACGTTGCTTTTATCTTCTTCCGTTTGCTACCCAACCTGCCAACAAAACACGGTGAATTGTGCCCTTCCCTTTCCCGCAGTTAACGCAGTCGCATGGCAGTTGCATTCAATCTGACATTTATTTATAAATTATCCGAAACCTCATATCATGACAACATAATAAAGTTATATAATTTCAGTGAAAGGAACAACAATGAGGGAAGGCCTCAAAGGAACAACACTGTGTTAGTTCGACTCTTCTTATTCTCTCTTGTGTCGGTGTTCCACACTCGACCCCCATACAAGGATACGACACTTAGACACCTCATTTTAATCCAAATTATGCGTGCTTTTAATCAAAATAGCCGAGTCTAACACTTCGACGACACACCCATCTCAGATACTTCTAAACGAGTTTGAGCAACAT